>JAPQWV010000096.1:0-1200000 GCA_027422505.1 Craterostigma plantagineum | reverse complement strand
GAGTGTTATTGTATGTTCTGTTTTGGTTGGAATTTAAGGATTTGATGCATGTCTTGTGATGGATTTGATGCTTATTTGTATATGCAGATGAAGATCTGGGCAAATGCTCACAACATCAACAGCTCAAGAGATAGAACTTTGAATTCTCTTTCCATAATCTTATTGGTCGCCTTTCATCTGCAGGTATAATTTTGTATATGCATATTGGATGTGAGTTTTCCATCTGAAAATTCTGTTGTATGGAGCAGTCCCACATTTTAACACTGAACCTTCTTTTGTTCAAATCTTTATGAGTTTTAACACCATCTGTATGCCTGTTTTAAATAATAATTTCGTGGTTTTCTACCGATTTATTCCTTCGATATATTGATACAGTAAATACCTTGGTTATTCTATGTTCAACCTTATATTACAGACTAGGAATCCTCGCATCATTCCTCCCTTTTCTGAAATCCTTAAAGGTGAGGACTTTGAGAAGACCTACATCTTTGCTTCCTTCTCGTTTACTTAAATCCTCCTGCCATTGCCCTTTTCAGATGGCACTGATCCCGCAAGGGTAAAAAAATCACTACGACAATTTGTTAATTATGGGACAAACAACAGAGAATCCTTAGCTGAACTCTTCATCACTTTCCTGATCAAGGTAATTACTGTCCTCAAGTGATGATCCATCTGCTATATTTCTTTTCTGTAGTAAGCATGAACTGTTTATCTCATATGCAGCTATCCTCTGTAGCAAAACTGTGGCCCAAAGGCCTCTGTGCAAGCTCATGTGACGCAGCTTGGACATCAAAAACATGGGATTCCAAAATCGCCAGTATAAGTGTAATTTCCTACTTGTCCTTGACCATCGACCTGTTTTTCATCATTGGATGCACTTATAATACGTCCCTTCACACATTTTGTGACAGGTTGAGGACTTCACTGATCGGTCCCAAAATGTAGCTAGAGCTGTGGGACAAGCAGAAGCAAAACAAATCTATAAATGCATCGATCTCACGATGAAGTATATTTTCTCCTTCTTGGATGGTCACATTGAAGCATTGACATTGAGGGACATATTATTCCGAAAAGATGGTATGTGTATAGCAATTGCCAGAGGCCTCTCCAATCCGAGCCCAACGGCTGTATTTCCCTCTACCACATGTCAACCGCCAAACCAGAAAAAGGAAAAACCATTAGCTGGGAAGAAACGGAAACGCGGTAAACCCCTCGAATCTGCAGCGGCTACTGAAGGATGGAAAAGTTTGTCTAATTGGAAATGGGAAGAACCACAAGTAGAAGGCTGGTCTAGAGCAGAAGAAGCAAATCAGCATCAATCTCAAGTACACGTCGGCGGGTGGGAAGGAAATGAACGAGCTACAGTTAATAGTTGGGACAGATTTCTGAAGCCGATTACTACTATACTACATTCAGAAGGTTGGTCAAGACCGAAACAGGCAAAAACGCATCATCAATCTATCGAAGCTCAAACCGATGTACACGGCAATGATAGTTGGCAAGGAACTTTGTCAGAGAGCAGCAGAGGATGGGTAGGAAACCATCAAGCTACCACTGCTACTACTACAAGCTGGGGCAGAACTGAGCAACTGAGCAATGTTACACGTATGGCCGAAAGGCCGAATCGACGGAGAAGAGGAGCATTCGTCGAAGGTTGGTCTAAAGCAGAACATGGGCACGGAGGTAAGGGGAAATGGTCAGCTCCTAATGTATGGGCATCGACTGGAAATTGGGACAGACCTGGTCAGAACAGAGCAACAAACTAACTGTTGATAGTTTAGCTTTATATTATGGAAGCAGCATGATTTTAGTGCATTGTCGATCTAATTTTGGTTAGATTCCGTGTAAAAATGCCACTGGGTCTAGGGATTAATGCACTCCTCTGTGAAGACAAGGCACCATGTTTGATATATCTAAAAGCAAACGTTTCTTTTGGTAAATTTTAAAGCCAAGAGAATAATCTCGGCCATTGTAGACCTTAGAGGCTTAGACTATATGTTAAAATATTATATACGTATTTACGATTTAATTTTCCAGATCGGACTATAAAATAAAGGGAGACTTTCACATAAATTTTTATTTGCAAACTTTCTATCACATAACTCATTGTCAGAGAAATATACTAGGCACCTAACAGAATAAATTTCTTGCAGATAGTTATCCGATCCACCACAGGTACGCCGTACAACACATTTGGGTACCCTATATAACAGAAAATGGTACGCCGTATTAGCACATTTAGGTACATCCTATTTAACACATACGCCGTACAAACACATTTAGGTACTTTATATCAACGTGTTATGGTACGCAATACACATACATGAAGGTACGGCATGACTGAAGAAACTGGTAAACATTAAATCTGGTCCTTAAGTGATATAGCTATGTGATATAAAGTTTACCTAATAAGATTTAAGCGAAGTTTCGCCTAAAATATATCCATCCAACATTACTTGTGTAGATTGTTAATATGCGTGTATGTGTACAGAAGTCCACTAACGTTGCATTAGTTCAAGCCATCAGCGTGAGCTGAAACCTTTTCGGCTTTCCTATAATTCGTACGTATTCGTAGCAAATTTGTTAACACATGAATCAGCTATCGCAGATAGAGAATGGCAAGATCGAGAGTTCGGGCTTGCGTGAAAGATCTCGCTCAGTTGACTAGAATAGGGTTTGGGCAGTCTAGTGTTCGAAGCTACGGTGCGAAAACTGTCGATTTCGACGAGGCTTTGAGCAAGTGCAAGAAGATCGGTGTTGTGTGGGGTAACGGAGATTATGGTAGGCTGGGGCTGGGCAATTTGGAGTCGCAGTGGAGGCCTAAGCCGGTTTCGCCTTCTGTTTTTCGTGGTCAGAGCTTGAAGGAGATCGCATGTGGCGGTGCTCATACTCTTTTCCTCACAGGTCAATATCGACTCTCTCTTTCACTTTGACTCTTTTTTTTCATCTGTGTTTTCGTTCTACGAAATCTCGGGTACAGGCTTTGTGTTTGTTTTACTTCATGTTGGCAAATGATGAGATGTAATTTGGCGAATTCTTTTGAATTATTGTGCTTGCTCCTATTGGAAGTTGTTAGTTGTCGTTTTGAAATTCTCCATGCTATTTGCTGAGCCAAAGATTCAATGATATTATGCTGCAGAAAATGGGGATGTTTATGCTACTGGACTTAATGATTTCGGACAGCTGGGCATATCCGAGTCGCAAAATCATACTCTTGTATGTATCTCATATTCGCTGAAAATAGTTATCTTTCTGAATATTCATTATCGTTCAGTAGTTTCTATGTCATTTAATCGAGGCCGGTGTCACTTCCTTCTTCTATTCTTGAGTTTTTGAGGGGTTTCACTTCTCATATGGTGGATATATTTTCTATTGCGTATGTAGGAACCGACCCGAGTTTTGGGAATCCCTAAGCAAGTTATAACAATTGCAGCAGGCTATCATCATTCTGCTGCTATTACAGGTTTGGCATATTGAATGAGGCCGGTACCTGCTATCGTTTTTGGCTTTGGACTCATTCTTGCTTGTATCTTAGATTTGATTTGAGGCCTTATTGTTGTTAATTTTATGTGCACCCTTTTCTTGTTACCTATTCCTTAATTTCCATGGTAATTTGTTTTCCACTTGGTAGCGGATGGAGACCTCTACTTGTGGGGTAAAAATGCAAATGGACAGCTTGGTCATGGAAAAAGTGAGTAACTGAGGCTGGGTGCATGTGGTTCATTGGTGCTTCTTTATGAATCCTTGACTTGCTAGCGTGCTAATGTTTAATCTGCAAACGTAAATCATGCTTTTTAGATTCTCTGACACATGCTGAGAATTGATCAGCTAATCTTTATAATCAATCTGCAGAGGCAGGTAAGATAATCCCTGCCCCGTGTAAAGTTGAATGCTTGGATGGAGTCTCAATTAAGATGGCATCTCTAGGATTTGAGCATTCAATTGCTGTCACAGGTCCGATAATTGTCAGGAATCTAATCTATTAGAAGTCCCTGAATCTGTAACTGAATGGGTTTGAACTCATTTACTGTGATTCTCAGTCACATTTTGTATTTGTTTAACTCACCCAGATAAAGGTGAAGTATTGAGTTGGGGTGAAGGAGAATCGGGGAGACTTGGTCATGGCCATGAATCTAGCTTTTTGGGTTTTCAAAAAAGCAGCAGGTACTTTGTATGCAACAAACTCTGCTTATCAAAGATTTTTCCTCTTCATTGATCTTCCATCGAGTTCTTAATTGGTATTTGCTCTTTTAATTTTTTTTGCTGGTCTGAAATGCAGAGAGTACACTCCACGGCTAATTAAGGGACTTGAAGGAGTGAAGGTGCCCTTACAAATTGTTTGTGCATGTTCCTTGCTTGCATAGTCATGATTATTGTTTCTGTTGCTAGGTTAAAAGTGTTTCTGCCGGAATGCTGCATTCAGTCTGTATCAGTGGTAAACCATAGCACTTATTGTGCATCTTCTTCGTGATTTGGCCATTTTGTCCTAGTTTAACCATTCTCTTGAAATTAGCAGAAAATGGGTCTGTATATTTCTTTGGCGAAAGAGAGTTTGGAAAATGGGTAAGATTTCATTCATCAGCTTATGAAATCTCTCATGCAAATTTATGTACTTTCTTTCTTAAAGGTCGTTACCATGTTGCTTATGTTACATATTAGGGGTTTGGGAAGGAAAAGACTGCAACCACTCCATCTACGATTAGCACTTTGCCATATTCATCAGAAGCCGCATGCGGTGGTTATCACACCTGCGTTGTTACAAGTAATAATTCCTTATCGTTTTCTTTGTTCTCTTGCTTAGCATTTCGACCCATATGAACGGCTCAAAGCTCTTGGAAGTTAATGCAAATGGCATCTATAGTTCAACAAAGCTTATATAACCAGTTAACAATGTGCTAATTATATCAACTTTACTATCTTTATTCCATTCTTCAAGAAGTGTCATCATCTAAGTCCTATGCTCAAGTCTTCGAGATACTGATTGATGTTTCTACCTAACATCCTTTTATATTAACAGATGGTGGCGAACTCTACACATGGGGCTCAAACGAGAATGGCTGTCTTGGCATTGGGTACGCATAAGTCTTCATATGCCGTATAATCTCCACAATTCATCCAGTTTATGTCTAATCTACATACTTCAGCTGCACAGATGTAGTATATTCACCAGAAAGAGTCGAAGGTCCATTTCTAAGGCAACCTGTTAGCATGGTTTGTAATATTTTAGATGTAGATATTCGTCTGAGTTAATGAAATATCTGATTGAATATCTTAAATCCTCGTCCCAGGTGTCATGCGGTTGGAAGCACACAGCTGCAGTATCGGGTGAGCGTTTACTGACCTACTAAAATAATATTATCTTCACGAGAAGCGTATCGTTCTATGTATTGCAAGTAATTTAGGTGGGCGTGTCTACACGTGGGGATGGAGCGGTTCGAACGGTACGTTTAAAGAAGACGGACATTCGCCCGGCGGACAACTGGTTTGGCACTCATCTCTTACGTTGGCCGTGCTTCTCTTTACTGCATGAAAATAGTACGATGGCACGAAAACACATAGATGGATTGATTTCTATATTTTCTGCGTCCTTAGGGTCAAGATGATGACGTTGACTACATGGAACCAACATCTGTTGATCTTCAGGATAATAATGTCAAGGCACTGATGGTATCTTGTGGGTTTAATCATACGGCTGCCATTGTAGAGCAGCGTGCCTGACTGAAACACCATAACATTTCCCTGTTATTTATTACATAGCAATCGTCAGTCAATGTTCTACTGTTTGTTGTATAAATTATTTTCGGCCCCGTTTAGTTAGTTGGATTGGCCTAGATAACACCATTTTATCTGGAGTAATATTGTTCAGTTTTAAAATTCTCCATTAGTAATATTGTGCAGTGACATCGTCGACCACGTATTTTCCTTTTTCACTGCTCCCATGTTTTCGGTTGTCCGACCCCTTGATTTCTGCAGTCCATGTTTCACGCAACCCCAAGGTAAGTTTGGCATGGCTATGGTTTCGAACGAGAAACAGAAAATCTACTTGGTAATTTGCATTTTCGACTTTGTTTTTTTGTCACCTAAGCTGTTGTGGGTTGTCGTTGACATGTTAATTTTCTTGATTCTTAAATTTCGAAACATACCACACTTATGTTTTATTGATTCAATTTTTTAATAGCCTGATAAACTGGTTGAACTGTATCTACCTCGGTGATACATATTTTTTTGAGTATCGGAAAGCATTAGACTGCATATGGCAGCAGTTGAGGGGCGTTAACAAAGGTTAGTGAATTGTTCACGCTGGAATATAGCTTGCTGCTAATGATGTCTATTATAGTATCAACTTTGTTGTAGTTGCGTGGAATAGGATAGGATGGACTCCTCTCCTCAAAATGTCTTCATTTTCTGGTTGGTCATGCATCCTAGGTTGCTAACTAGAGATAGATTGGTGAAATATAGAGCATGTATTTTTCTCTTGTTAAACAGTAGTGGGGGGATTGTCGAGTGGTTGTCGATCCCAAATGAACGAGATGCGTAAAGTTTATGATTTGATAAAAATGAATAATGTAAAGTGCGCACGTATTGGGGGTTGGCTGCTATGCTTTATATGCCGCGGGTGGGAAGGAATATGTGGTGCATTGCTGTTTAGAGAGTCGACTAACAGGTGAATCCATTTGCCTCAAGAAGCTAAAGATAGTGGTACAGAATTATATTTATGGGTTATGTTATATGTAATGAAGGGCTCACCATGGTTTACGTGGTAATTGAAATTTCTTTGCCGTTGTATTTCAGAAGTTCTATATGGCCTGTGTATGTAACTTTTTTATTATCGATTGGGCATAAACGTGCCTGCTCATGGATTTTTCGTCTTTGAATTTGGTGGAAGCGTGATTTAATTGGTGGTGAAAAATTTTTTTAGGTAGTTTAATTTGAAGGGTTAGAATGGTAAATTAAACTAGTACTTTCTTGCACACCCGATGTGTGTGCTTAAAATATACTTATATTTAAATAATTTTACATTTTAAAATCATAATTTCTACTGTTTAAGATGAAATATAAATTTTAAAATATATAAAAAGAAACTTAGTTTAAGAGACATTAGTACGTAAAACAAAAAAATTAGGAGTGATATGAAAGTTTCTTAATTAATTAAATTATAAATGATGAAGTAAATTGTTAGTAATTTGCAGACCAAATTAGGCAGTTTTTATCCATCCCTCACCAATTACATAATATTATAGATAATATGACTTTTGATAATATTATTCAATCTTGGAAGGTAAACAAGATTCACTTTCAATCCATGGTAATGGTAGGTGGCAAGTGAACAAGATAAATATTAGAAGACCAGATTATTTATCCCAAGATAAATTTATTGCTCATTTTCCTATGTCACAAACTAAACGTGAATGTATAGTATAACTGATAAATCGTCCGTCCTTGGTTGGATGAACATCATTCATCGCTCCTCGCGGAAAATTTCGCTGGCGAGAGATGAGAACTAACGCAATTTTACACTTTAGGCCTAGCCCATTTATTTGATCGGCTACCAAATGGGCCAGTCTGAGATAAGATGTCCTCATATAAGTAATGGATATTGAATGTCTGATTGATAATGATTCTATGGAGTAGTGGTTAACATCATTCATCGCTCCTCGTGAATGTTGCTTGCATACTTGTATTAAATTCGTATAAAATAATGGTGATTCGAGTGAGAGCCACTTTGATACAAGCGTAACGCCACCTTCTTCCACCATCATCGTTCTTTATTAGTTTAGGTTACTTGTTACATACTTCATTCAACACAGTATTCAGCTGCGATGGCGAAGAAACCTTGTTTTCTCCGAATATCTGTTCTCCTTACAACACTCTTTATCATCGACGGCATTGCTAGGGGCAGTGGCTGAGCCAGAACCTCGGTTCACCGGGGTCAAAATATATAATAAGACATAATAAGTTGAATTTGCTGGAAATATTATGACATTCAATAAATAAGAGTAATAAGTCATTTTACTATAATCCTTAATTATTTGTGAAATTTTTACAAGTATTAATTGTTATTGACAAATGAAGTATATTAAAAAAATGAATACAACAATAAAATTGAAATTGGTACTTTGACAAAAATAAAAAAAAAATAAATAAATTTTGAAGTTAACATTCTAATTAATTTAAAACTAGCATGTTCCCGTGCAATGCACGGTATTAGCTATTTCTAATTTTTATGTGCTAATAAAATTAGTAAATTTTATGTGTGCTAGTGGGTAGTTATTGGCTAAATTAACATGATAGTGGTTAATTTCTAGTTTTTTAAAATTTAAAATAATTATTGGATACATGGCAGTATTATAAGTCACCTACATTTTCATAATTATATACTAGTTTTTTGCCCGTGCAATGCACGGGTCTTAATATCATAGATAATTTAAATTATTATTATATGTTAATACAAAAAATTCAATGTTATCATGATTTTAGGGGTTTTTACATAAAAATACCCATTAATATAAAAAACTTAGCAAATCAGTACAATGTCAGTATTTTTTTATATGCAGGTATCTGTCAGATTAATTTTTGCACATTGGTACCCGCCCGCCGCAAGATACATCATATCATACATTTAGGTACCAGTGAAACGCGTTATGGTACGTAATACAGTTAGAAAATGGTACCACCATATTACTAGCCGCAAGGTACCGTATGGATCATATATAGGTACCATATATGGGTATCATATAGATGCGTAACGGGTACACAATACACATAAAAAGGTACGTCAAGACTGGAAAATGGTACACACCGTCGTATTTTCCAGTCTCCTTCACCATCGAATGCAAAGAAAATCTCCTAAAATCGCAATCGTCGAAAATTGATAGCGCCAATAAAGTAGAATCAAATCCGATCTCAGGCTCGACAAAGATAATAATAACGAAATTACCATGAAACAAAAACCGACCGTTCTATAAATAGCGGAATAGTCGAAGGCCGAACATGAATCGAGATCGATCCGTACCGCTATGCGATTCCAACCACCCGGGTAAGCAATGGGGAATAAGATAGGAGTATCTCTCATAATATTCCCAGTCAAGAGACGATCGCCATGTGTAAGTTCATATGCAATGGAAAGTCTACATAAATGGGACTTGGTTAATAGAGCAAAACGTAGACAAGGGAAAAAATTGCCACTGAATATCATAAATTCTGGAAGTCGTCGTATTCAGTGCACACCTACATGAAGGAAAAACAACGAAATTAAAATATGAGAATGCAAGCACCCCATCTGATAGAATCTTCGAACAAAGTTTTATGTAGATCATCAAATCGAGACGCGCATATATTTTGGATTGATTTAATCGGCTTTTGATAATTAGGTGTCCGAACGGGTTTGTTAACTTATTAGGTATTTTTGGAAAGTGAGGGCGGTTTTCTATTTTGAAAAAGAAAAATGTATTAAAAATAATTAGTTTTTCTACATTAAGAGACACGTGCCCTCTTATGAGAACCCTACATTTCTATTTATATATACTAGTTTTTTGCCCGTGCAATGCACGGGTATAAATATGTTTTTTGTTTATCAAAACTACTAATTAAATTATGTTTGTAAATTTTATATATTAATCATTTTTTAAGTTACTTTATTAACTTATTAATAATTTTTAAAGTTATTTTATTACCTTACTATATATATTTCTAGTCATTTGAAATTGATATGAAATTGTTTAATACAACTTTTTATCTGCTATTTTGTGTCCGTGCATGTTTTAAATAGCTAATATAAGTTAATAAGAAAACTTACTAATTTGTCAGATAAGTTATTTAATCTGGAAAAGTGATATGTCCTAAGAGATAAGTTAATAGTGTCGTTGGCTCTTATGAAGGGTATAAGAAAAAGTCACAGTACTTGCTAAGATCGATAGTACAGGCATTGGAGTGCTAAGAATAAGACCATGTCTTCTTCTGTTGTCTTCTGATCATTATGGGAATTTTTTTCTTCGATTAATTCCAAACAAATCAATCGGTAGGTCAGCTATATGTGGAACATAAGTAAAAATAAATAGATTAGATAACTATTGAAATTGAGAACTTATCATCTAGTGGTTCTGCCCACCATTATTCTACAACTATACTGCTTAATTTGAGAATGACCATCGAGCAACAACCTGTTACTTATTCACGAACCTACTGTTTGCTCGAAGTTCTCTAAGGTTACACGTTGTCTGCAGATGTTGCATTTGATGCTCTGATGATTTCCCATGCCATTTAGTTGTCACCTCGTCCAGCAACAACTTGCTCTGTGAACTCTCTTGATAGCAATACTATCTCAGTTCTTCAGATCTTGCGTAAGGGCACTTTGATCAGCTTTCAGCTTCTGAACTTCTTGGAATAGTGCGATTCTTCTATCTTCCGAAGACGGTGACGGTGGTGATGATTTATGTTTTTCTGTGCTTGTTGTGATTAGCTAGCCTAAGCTTGTGGCTGATTTCTTCTAATTAAGATGTTATTGGGAGATACTTCTGACATTTGATGAAGGCCAAACTTAGCATATTGTCATCGGTATCATTTTTCAAAATCCCTATACTTAAGTTAGGGAATCAAACAAAAAAACATATAACATAGTTTGATCAACAATCTTCCATAAGCATAGAATAACAAACAGTGCACTTATTCATTTAGTGAGAAAGATGAATAGGCTTTCATCTATCATCTATGCAATGCCTTCCAAATGACGTGCACTTACTACCACGAACAAAAAGCGTATAAAACTCATCTTTCTAAAAAATACTTGTCTCGAGTTCGATTAGGCGAACCAGCATAAATCTCATACAATCCCGAGAACATATGCAGGCATCGGGACAACACATGCAACCTGATCGAGAAAAAACGGAGAAA
The DNA here is from genome assembly GCA_027422505.1 of Craterostigma plantagineum. Taxonomy (NCBI): domain Eukaryota; kingdom Viridiplantae; phylum Streptophyta; class Magnoliopsida; order Lamiales; family Linderniaceae; genus Craterostigma; species Craterostigma plantagineum. The sequence continues at coordinate 1,189,110 of JAPQWV010000096.1, read as the reverse complement.
CTCACATAAATGTTGCGCCGCATCACAAAAAGCTCGACAAATTGCTATGCTTGAAGTAATTCGACAATAGCTGCAACGCGAACTTGGAAGCGTCCCGTGTGATGAAACTTACCCATCGGCTAAGTCCACGATATCAAAGCACCCGCCGACTCCTTGCTGAAAAACAGTTTAGTTGGCGACGACGACGGAATATTTCCGTCTCTAACACCTTTCCACTCAAAACGAAAAAACTTTCCAATAAATGCGACCGGTAATTCGACGCCATTTCGCCAAGTGCCAGTCACCAAAAATCGTAAAAAGAAGAATTTTGAAGAAAAGAAAGAAGCCATCCCTTGCACCACCCCAAACGACCAGCCTTGCCTTATCAAATATGACATTGTCGCCGACGCTGCCTCCCCTGAAACCTTTCACAGCAGGTCGCTACCCATTCCCAACTTCTATTTGTCGCCCATTGCTGCCCTGCACAACCACTCACACCACATATCTTCGACAATGGCCTACCGCAGCGCACCTGACAGCCGAGCAGCCCCGCCTCGCACAGGGAAGAACAGACCCGCGAGGAAACATAACCTTTAAGACAAACAACAATAGAGTAACACCCTAAAGTAACCAAGTGCAAATCTGAATAATTGAGGAACATAGCCTGCATCGCTTGTCAAGACTCAACATCATTCATAATTTCGATTGCATTACCGCCATAGTACGCTGCAATGAATCTCTGAAAGCAAAGATGGAGTTTATTCACGATACACACATGCAATTTCTCTTTCTTACTTTCATTCGTGTTGCCGAGACGCCATCGAGATTGAACCTGAATGACACATTGGGAGGTTTAAATGGAGCCTCGTCCGTCGGTGCTTGAGACGGCGGCGATGTGAGCTTTGTGGATCTTCGAATAGATCTCTTCCTCATTTTCTCAGTCGGGAATTAATAAAATCAAGAAACAAAAACAGAGGCAAGATCTTTTACGTGGTTCGGATACGATCGATCCTACATCCACGGAGCAAAGAATCACTCGAATTGATCAAGTCTTTTACAAGAAGTGAGAAGGAAAAGTAAAACACTTCTAATCGCAGATCACTCTATCGCAGATTACACAATCAACTCTGCTATTTTTGATATATATATACATGTCAAGAGGTAGAAGAGGAGCCAAAGTTATTGGCGCCAAATTCTGTTTTTGAAGGGCTCACGTAAGTCGTCGCCCTTACCAACGTCTTCATAAGTGGGTTCTGCTAAAGCCGTCATTCGTGCCAGCGCTTTCATAAGTTGGCTTTACTCTACAAACACTCGCGCGCTTATTTAAAATCGTCCCACGCTTCTCATCCATTTCTTGTTCTTCATCGAGCTGTAAAACAGTATCACAGTTTGCATTCCTCTGTTTGTCCCAGCTTGATTTTAATATGCCCCCGCAAGATGGGCGGCACAAATCTATGACGGACATCTTGAGTAAGAGCTGCTTTAGCTGCGGACCTGTGAGAGCCTTTGTGAATACGTCCGCGAGTTGGAACTCTGTTCTGACTGGAAGGAGCTTAATGGACCCATTGAGAGCGTGATGCCGTATGAAGTGACAATCGATCTCTATATGCTTCGACCTTTCGTGGAATTTCGGGTTGGAAGCAAGCCTCAGCGCCGAGAGATTGTCACAATATATCACTGGCACATGAAACTGCTTTAAATTCAGTTCTGCCAGCAAGGATTTAATCCAAAGCACCTCAGCTACGACTGCTCCCAATGCTCGATATTCTGCTTCAGTGGAAGATCGTGAGACAGTCGCCTGCTTTTTAGCTTTCCAAGTGATCAAAGAATCGCCCAAGAAGGTGCAAAACCCCGTGACTGATTTCCTCGTATCTCGGCACGCAGCCCAGTCGGCATCTGAGAAAGCTCGGAGTGCGAAGTTCTGTTCTGAAGACATGAATAATCCTTGGCCCGGAGAACCCTTTAAGTATCGGAGGAGATGGTGGGCAGCCATCAAGTGTTGTGTCCTTGGGGCTGTCATGAATTGACTCAATTTGTGGACAACATATGATATGTCTGGACGTGTGAAAGTGAGGTATAACAGGCGCCCCACTAGCCTGCGATACTGAAAAGGGTCGGAAAGTAGCTCACCATCAGTGGCCAAGATTCTGTCGCTGGGATTCATTGGGGTGGAGAGAGGTTTTGCTTGCAAATAACCGGTGTCTGTGAGTAGCTGGAGCGTGTATTGCCGCTGGGACAGGTAGATGCCAGCGTTGCTCCTAGCTACTTCTATCACCAAAAAGAATCTTAAGTCCCCGAGGTCCTTCACCTTGAAGCAGGAGCTTAAGAACTGTTTGGCATGCTGGATTTGTGCAAGAGAGGGCCCTGTGATGACTATGTCATCCACATAGACAAGCAACACAACCATTTGATCTCCCTTTCCTTTAAGAAATAAGGTATGGTCGGACTGTGTCTGAGTGAAACCGTAGCTCCGAACTGCATCTGTGAAGCGTTTGTTCCACTGCCTCGAAGCTTGCTTAAGACCATATATAGATTTGTGTAGCTTACACACTAATTTACTGTGAGGAGCTTGCTGATATCTGTGTTGAAAGCCGTGTGGAAGATCCATATAAACCTCCTCCGCAAGATCTCCGTTGAGGAAGGCGTTATTGACGTCCATTTGCATGAGGGGCCAATTCAATTTAGCAGCTAATGACAAAATTATCTTGATAGTGTTCGGCTTCGCCACGGGTGCAAAGGTATCTATATAATCGACTCCCTCTCGTTGATCGTACCCCTTCGCAACCAATCGCGCCTTATGTTTCTCAACTTCCCCATGTGAATTGAATTTCAGTTTGTATACCCAGCGATTGCCAATAGGTCTTTTCCCTGCAGGCAATGGAACTACTGTCCACGTGGCATTGTCTTCCAAGGCCTGGAGTTCCTCTTGCATTGCCCTCTGCCATTCTGCCGAGGTTGAAGCCTGCAAGAAACTTCTGGGCTCCTTGGCTAAAGCAACAGCATTAAGGAAGGCTTGGAATGGAGGGGAAAAATTCTGGTATGTAAGAACATTGGACAAAGGATATAGCTCCCTTCTTTCTCGCAGATTATTGCAGTGGTAGTCCTGCAAATATTGGGGCTTCCTCGTCTGCCTGACAGGTCTCTTGGTGGTGTCTTGGCATTCCTGTGGCATAGCTGATGGATTGCCAGACTGGTGTCCTTGTTCTGCCTCGTCAAGGGAGTCTGTCTCACCATGGAAATCTGCTTCAGCATGGAAATCTGATTCTATTGCAGATGGTGAGGACAGACTTGTTCCAGGCTGAACAGAATTATGACCAGCTGCTGCCTGACTTGGTCCCAAGCATTCTTCTGAGAAGGGTGAACCAATATGACCCAAATCATCTACTGAAGCGGTCCCAATAGGATCCAGAGGAAGAGCCCAAGGTAACACATGCGAAGAGAAGGGATCTTTGGAGCTCCTAGCAGTTTGCATACTCTTAAATGGAAATTCTGTTTCATTGAACTTGACATCTCTTGAAACAAAAATCTCTCGTGTGCTTAAGTCAAGGACCTTGTAGCCTTTTGTTCCAGTTGGATACCCTATAAACACACACTGCCTAGCCCGGGGATCAAACTTCCTTCTTCCTGCAATAAGAGTAGAAGAGAAACACAAACACCCGAAAACTCGAAGAGAAGAATAATCAAAAGGTCTCTGATAAAGGAGCTGATAAGGACTGTTATTTCCTAAAGAAACTGCAGGAGTTCTGTTTATAATGTAAGCTGCAGTTAATATGCAATCAGACCAATACTCTACTGGGATTCCAGATTGGAAATACAATGCTCGAGCCACGTTTAACAAGTGTTGATGTTTTCGTTCAACCACTGAATTTTGTTGCGGGGTTTGAACGCAAGACAAATGGTGTAAAATTCCCTTGCTTCTATACAAATCAGACAAGTTAAACTCTCGTGCATTGTCTGTTCTTATAGTTTTAACTCGGGACTGAAACTGTGTTTCCACTAGTGCTATGAAAAACTTGATGATTTCACTCATTCAGATTTGAGCCTAATCATAAATGTCCAAGTAAACCGTGAGTAATCATCCACAATGGTCACAAAATATCGATGGTTTTGATGAGAAAGCACATGAAAGGGACCCCATACATCACAATGTATGAGATCAAACTTGGCACAGGTAGTTTTACTCTCATCAGGAAACTTAATTTTCTTTTGCTTAGCTAGTGCGCATATTTTGCAGAAAGTGTGTGTGAACTTATCAGACTGCTTGAGAGTGTTTCTTAGTACATCCAACACCTTACTAGAAGGGTGTCCTAACCTATTATGCCACAAGTCACTCGACATATTATTCAAGAACACAGGTACAGCTCTAGACACATAATTGGACTGGAAAACATACAATCCGCCTAGTTGATTACCCCTGCCAATCACTAGGTGCGTTGAGTCCTATATTAAAAAGTCATTAGCTTGGAAAAGAAACTTGCAAGCATTATCATTAGCTAAGCAACTAACAGAGATCAAGTTGAAATGGAAATCTGGCACATACAACACATCCCTCAGTTTAATATTCTGATTCAATTTGCAGTCACCAGCCTGATATACTTTGATGACAGAGTTGTCTGGCAGGAGTACTTTCGTGCCACTTATTTCATGCAATTCATGTAATAGATCTTTCCTACCACAAATATGTCTAGTAGCTCCTGAATCTACCAGCCAATAATCTGATTCAGATAAAGCAGGCAGATTAAAAGTGAAACATGTACCTCCCTGTTTTTCAGTCGACAGTGATGAATCTGCATTGAACTGTTGCTTCAATCCTTGCTGATTGAGTAATGCCTTCAAGTTTTCCAGCTGGATTGAATTCAATTGGAGGTGCACCATTGCATCACCTGAAGCCGCAGGTGCTGAATCAGCAACATTGCTGTGCCACTGTTGCCCCCCTTTGCTGCATTTGACTGAAGCTTGATTTATTCTGGTGCCCTTGAATCTTCCATTCTGCCTGAAGCCGGGAGGATAGCCGTGAACCTGGTAACAAGTCTCGATGGTGTGCCCTTTCTTCCCACAATGAGTACAAATGGGTCTGTTGGAATCTCTCCTAGCATTACTGAAAGGCTTCTTGACAGATTCTTGATCTCCCTTTGCCACAAACATTGCCATATTATTATTAAATTGTTCTTCTCCACCTCGTAGCTGCCCAGAAGCTATAGATCTTTGCTTCTCCTCTTGGATTAACAGAGAAAATACTCTATTGATTGAAGGTAGTGGATCCATTAAAAGAATCTGTCCGCGCACCTGAGCATAAGAGTCATTTAATCCCATGAGGAACATCAACACGTACTCTTCATTCTGATATTCATTCAGCTTATTCATTCCACCACAGCTACAAGGACAGATTGGTCTGTAATTAACCAGTTCATCCCACAAGGTCTTCAACCTAGTGAAGTACGTCGCTATGCTATGAGTACCTTGCGCAAGATTCATCAAGTCCTTCTTGATTTGAAAAATTCTGGGCTTGTTCGTTTGCCCGAATCTTTCCTGAAGATCTATCCATACATCTCTAGCTGTCGAACTGTAAAGAATGCTTGCTGAGATTTCCTTTGAAACTGTATTGAGTATCCAAGATATCACAACATTATTATTGCGCTTCCAAGCATTGATTGCATCTTGATCATTTGCGGCGGGCGGCTTAAGTTCCCCTGTTACAAATCCGTCTTTGTTTCTTCCAGTCAAGGCGATCAACATAGCCCTGCTCCACGTGGCGTAATTGTCTCCTATCAGTTGCTCGTGGACCAGCAACTGCCCCGAATTATCGCCGGCATTCAAGAAGTAAGGATGATTCAGATAAGATTGAACTGAAGAAGGATTTGAGCTTGGGATTGTATTCTGCCCTGGCACTGAGTTGACTGTCGAATCTTCCTCCATTGATTGTGCGAATTGAGAAACAGTAAATCGCAGCTCGATGAATCAATTTTGCTCTGATACCATAATAAAATCAAGAAACAAAAACAGAGACAAGATCTTTTACGTGGTTCGGATACGATCGATCCTACATCCACGGAGCAAAGAATCACTCGAATTGATCAAGTCTTTTACAAGAAGTGAGAAGGAAAAGTAAAACACTTCTAATCGCAGATCACTCTATCGCAGATTACACAATCAACTCTGCTATTTTTGATATATATATACATGTCAAGAGGTAGAAGACGAGCCAAAGTTATTGGCGCCAAATTCTGTTTTTGAAGGGCTCACGTAAGTCGTCGCCCTTACCAACGTCTTCATAAGTGGGTTCTGCTAAAGCCGTCATTCGTGCCAGCGCTTTCATAAGTTGGCTTTACTCTACAAACACTCGCGCGCTTATTTAAAATCGTCCCACGCTTCTCATCCATTTCTTGTTCTTCATCGAGCTGTAAAACAGTATCACAGTTTGCATTCCTCTGTTTGTCCCAGCTTGATTTTAATAGGAATTTGGTGGATTGGTTTTATTTTCTGTTAACAGGTTGCGAACGTGGGTTATTAGTACATGATCCCGCCACTCACTGCCCCATGAAATCTTTCACAGCAGCTAGCTAACCATTACCAGCTATTCGCAGTTACTCGCCCCCGCCCCACACCAATTGAACCCAGCGACCTCTCGTAGTTTTCCCTCACCACCCCTCGAAGCCAAGCAACCCGCACCTCACACCTCAGATTTGACCATCGCTATCTCGCAGCATCCACTGGCACTGAAGATCTCATCTGTTTGGCCAAATCCACTCCATAGCAATCGATGTTGAGGCTGACGCCGAAATACACGCACAGGCGACGCCTTTTCAGGGCAACACAATTAGACACGATCATCGTGAACTTCAAACAAATGAATTGAAATCCTTTTCACATCTTTACGTTCTCTGCATTGTCAGGAGCCAAAAGTAGCTGAACGGAATGTACAAACAAATAAAAAATATCTTAGCAGCCCTTGTTCGCAACTGTTTAACAAATGAATTCCAAACATCAATACATCGTCATTTCTATTCAAAAAAGGAGTACTCATAAACATCTAACTCAAAAGGCTAAATCCTAATCGCAACAACGAAATGTGAAAAGACTTCCGAATATTATTAAACAAAACCTTAGTGTGCATATTCTTGATGCGAAGCTCCTTATCCACATTGAAGCCTCCACGATAACATTCAACACCTCTAAAACTTTCCCTACAATCTTCCCGCCATGTTAACCGCCCTATTCAAGAAATACGAAACCTGACATTCGGACGCCAAAATCGACAGATAGATCGGCGCCGCATGTCCAACGCCGATCGATGATTGAAATTTGCCCGACAGCAATTGCAGCCTCGTACCGCAATTCTTAATATCTTTATCGGAGCAATCCACCATTATCTCAGATCTGGTATGCGTTTCCACGGATAGACACACCGTGTGTATTGATCTTCCGACTAACCTTCTCACCTTTAAAGAACGAAATAAATCGACAACATAACGGACTATTGTTTTATGCATTCTTCCTTTATCTACACTCGATGGAGCCTAAGTAACCCCTTTTTACATTCCTCTTCATCGCTAGACTAACCCCATTTCTTGGATCATTCAGTGCACCATATATCAAGCTCAACTCTGAATGATTGCCATCTGCTGTGAATAATTCAGTGGACCACTCTTTGTTTTAGTAAAATCGCAATTTAGACTCACTTCTCTGATCTCCTTTGCAGGTACCACAGAATGATACTTGCACATGCAATATTTTCGCATCCTAAATCAGAAGATCAACAATGAAAAATGATTAAGAAAAAAAACACCATCGCCTTGATCTCCAAAAGGCGTAGTATGCCAAACGTGTTGGAAATTGGGGTTTATATCGGAAGGGAGGAACTTGATATCGAAGGATAGTGTTTAGAGGAAGAGGCTTTACAACACTTGATTTGATTTTCACTTGCTTGATACAAAATGCTAGGACCTCACCCCTATTTATACTAGTTTCTACCCCCTTAAGATTTTGCCAACACATCACTTTTCTAGAATACTCCCTAATAATATCTAGGTTCTATAAGGTTCTATGGATTTCTCTAGATTTTCCGTAACCTTCTAGATATTGGGCTTGTAATACTCCTAAGCCCAAATGCTAAACCCACTAATAATTATCAAAGCCCAAATCAAGTTTATTATTTCAACACCCCCCCTTAAACTTGATTTGTCATTCCGAGCATACTTCGTAGTCGTACGAAGTCTTCCTTCTTGAGTGGCTTGGTGAAAATATCAGCCACTTGGTCTTTGGACTTCACGTATTCCATTTCAACGTCCTTCCTCGTGATGCACTCTCTTATATAGTGGTAACGCGTGTCGATGTGCTTGCTCCGATCATGGAAGACTGGGTTCTTGGCTAACGCTATTGCTGACTTGTTATCCACATGAATCTTAGTTGGCTCGTCTTGAGGAATTCCCAACTCTTTAAGCAGGTTGCGAAGCCAAACTGCATGACACACGCATGAGGTAGCCGCCACATACTCCGCTTCACATGTAGAAAGGGTAACGATCGGTTGCTTCTTTGACATCCATGTGAAGGCAGTGTCTCCCATGTAAAACACGAAGCCACTTGTGCTTTTACGATCATCGACATCTCCTCCCCAGTCGCTATCACTATATCCTACAAGCTGGAACTCACTAGAGCTTGTGTAGTGCAAGCCATAGTTAGTCGTACTTTTGATGTATCGGAGAATTCTCTTAGCCGCCTTCAAGTGAGTCGTTGTTGGAGTTTCCATATGTCGACTGACGACTCCAACCGCATATAAAATATCGGGTCTTGTGCACGTTAAGTACCTTAGACTTCCAACCAAGCTCTTAAAGAATGTTGGGTCCACTTTTTCACCTTCTTCATGCTTAGTTAGCTTAGTACCGCACTCCATTGGCGTATCGACGGGATTTGCATCATCCATCTTGAATTTTTTGAGTATCTCCTTAGCATAACCTTCTTGGGTTATGAGAATCCCGTTGTCACCTTGCTTCACTTCCATTCCAAGATAGTACGCCATGAGCCCGATGTCGGTCATCTCGAACTCTCTGGTCATCTCTCTTTTAAAGTCCTCGTACATGCTTGGGTTGTTTCCTGTGAAGATTAAATCGTCCACATACAAGCACACGATTAAGATATCGTTACCTTGTACTTTGATGTAGAGTGCATGCTCGTATGGACACTTGGTGAAGTTTCTTCCTTGAAGGTACTTGTCGATCCGTGAGTTCCAAGCTCTCGGTGCTTGCTTCAACCCGTAAAGAGCCTTTTTCAATCTTAGGACCTTGTCTTCTTCTCCAGCTACTTTATATCCTTGTGGTTGTTCTATATAAACTTCCTCCTCAAGAACTCCATTCAGAAAGGCGGACTTCACATCCATTTGATGAATTCTCCAATTGTTTTGAGCTGCCAAGGATATTATTAGTCGAACGGTTTCTAGTCGGGCGACTGGAGCAAATACCTCGTCATAGTCGATCCCCGCTCTTTGACTGTAGCCTTTAGCCACCAATCTCGCCTTGTATCTTTCAACTTCTCCTTTGGCGTTTTTCTTTGCTTTATACACCCACTTTACGCCAATCGCTTTATGTCCCTTTGGAAGCGTTGTTAGCTCCCAAGTGTCGTTCTTCTCGATCGCCTTAATTTCCTCATCCATGGCGTCTTTCCAGTTCTTATTTCTCACGGCTTCTTGAAAGCTCATCGGCTCACTATCCGCGAAGAGGCAGAAGAGGGTTACGTTATCTTGATCTTCTGGTACTCCACATATCTCTTTTAGGCTTCTGAAGCGTGGGGTTCTCTCGCTTGAGCTTTCGTCTTCTGAACTCGCATGCGATGATGTTATTGGAGTAGTGGGCTCGTCTTCTCCTTGCTCCAATATTGGCTGTTCTTTGTTATTTTCTTCGAAGAATGGAGTGTAATTGTACTCACATCTCCATGTGCTCCAATCCCATTCTCTTTCTTCATCGAATATCACGTCTCGACTGATGATAGTCTTCTTTGTCTTCGGATTGTAGAGTTTGTATCCTTTGGTGTTGTTCTCATAGCCAATGAAGATGTACTTCTCACTTTTGTCGTCCAATTTGCTTTTTTTCTCGTCAGGAATGTGTACATGGGCTATGCTTCCGAAGACTCTTAGATGTGACACGCCAGGTTTCCTCCCACTCCATGCTTCTTGCGGTGTCATTCCCCACACACTCCTTGTTGGAGATCGATTAGAGAGATAGACTGCGCATGCGACTGCTTCTGCCCAAAACTCCTTCGGTAGTTTCTTACTCTTGAGCATGCTTCTAGCCATGTCGAGGATTGTTCTGTTTTTTCTCTCTGCTACTCCATTCTGTTGGGGGGATCTTGGTACCGTCAGGGGTCGTCTGATTCCGTGCTCCTCGCAATACTTCTGAAATTCGGTCGAAGTGAACTCTCCTCCACGGTCGGATCTCATTGCTTTTATCTTGAGGCCACTTTCTTTCTCAACGAGAGCTTTGAACTTCTTGAAATTCTCGAATACTTCCGATTTGTGCTTTAAGAAGTATACCCATGTCTTTCTTGAAAAGTCATCGATGAAGAGAAGGAAGTAGTTACTCTTACCAAGTGAGCTCGGCTTGATCGGTCCGCACACATCAGTATGAATTAGCTCCAATGGTCCTTTAGCCCTCGAGCTCGACTCATTTGGAAAACTCTTCTTGAACTGCTTTCCGATTAGGCATCCTTCGCATACTTGATTGGGGTGGTTGATGGATGGCAATCCTTTCACCATGTCCTTCTTTGATAGCAGTTCTAGTCCGCTGAAGTTTAGATGCCCATATCGAAGATGCCAAATCCATGATGGATCTCTATAGCATGTCTTGAGGCACTTCGCAACATCGTTCATGATGTTGAGGACGAACATACGGTTCCTTTGCATTGGCACCTTAGTGATTAATTTATTTGAACTATCTCTTATAGAAAGGTTATTATCTCTCAAGCGAATATCATAACCTTTCTCTAAGAGTTGCCCAAGACTTAAGATGTTACTCTTCATCTCCGGCACATAGTAGACATTGGAGATGAACTGGTGCCCACCATTCTTTAAGCGAATAAGAATGTTACCTTTGCCTTTCACCGCGACCTTTGATTCGTCCCCGAATGCAACATTGCCGCTCACCGATTCATCAAGCTCTACGAACATATTCCTTTTCCCGCACATGTGATTGCTCGCGCCGGTGTCTAGGTACCACTTGTTACTTTCGCCTCTTTCATCATCCTTGTGGGCTAGTAGTAGAATATCTTCTTCATTTTTCTCTTCGACGTAGTTGGCCTTCTCCTCAACTTTATGTTTAGGAACTCTACACTCGGAAGCATAGTGCCCAAACCTCTCGCAATTGTAACACTTAACTTTTGATTTATCATACCTTGATCTTGGGTTACCTCTCCCACGACCTCTCGTTGAGTTTTCTCTCCTTTGATGATTGTTGTTGCCGTCATCGTTGGGCCTCCAACCTCGTCCGTATCCGTGTCCACGACCTCCTCCTCGTTCTCCTTTTTGACCGCGCCCGCGGCCTCGTCCTTGATAATTTTCATCATTATCCTTTTCTTTTGTAGGATCAACTTGCAGTTTGAGTAGTTGTTCTACAATCCCTTCCTTCTTCCTTTTCTTCTCTTCATGAGCTTGCAATGAGCCCAATAGTTGCTCCATCGTCATTTCTTCTAGATCCTTAGTTTCTTCTATGATGGCTACGATATGCTCGAATTTCGAATCTAACGAGCGAAGAATTTTCTCCATGATTCTAACATCATCAATTTTCTCGCCATTCCTCTTTAGTTGATTAGTTATTGCTAATACCCTCGAGAAGTAGTCCGACACAACTTCATCTTGTTTCATATGCAAGGCTTCAAACTCGGCTCTTAAAGTTTGAAGACGTACCTTCTTTACCGGATCCGCTCCTTTATACGATGTTTGAAGCTTCTCCCATGCTTCCTTGGCGGTCTTTGCTTCCGAAATCTTCTCGAAAGCGTCGTCATCTAGTCCTTGATAGATTAGGTAGAGAGCTTTCTTGTCTCTCTTTCGCAATTCTCTCAAACTATCCTTTTGAGTTTGAGATTCGGTTTCTTCGTTCTTCGGCTCAGTATAGCCTTTCTCCACGATATCCCATACGTCTTGTGATCCAAGGAGCGCCCTCATCTTGATACTCCAATTGTCGTAGTTGCTCTTGTTGAGTGTCGGGACTTGGAAGGGAACCATGCCGCTCGCCATCGCCTTAGGATCTCCTGGCTCTGATACCACTTTGTTGGAAATTGGGGTTTATATCGGAAGGGAGGAACTTGATATCGAAGGATAGTGTTTAGAGGAAGAGGCTTTACAACACTTGATTTGATTTTCACTTGCTTGATACAAAATGCTAGGACCTCACCCCTATTTATACTAGTTTCTACCCCCTTAAGATTTTGCCAACACATCACTTTTCTAGAATACTCCCTAATAATATCTAGGTTCTATAAGGTTCTATGGATTTCTCTAGATTTTCCGTAACCTTCTAGATATTAGGCTTGTAATACTCCTAAGCCCAAATGCTAAACCCACTAATAATTATCAAAGCCCAAATCAAGTTTATTATTTCAACAAAACGTGCCCTCGAGTCGCTTTCAACCTCGCCATTCGTATCGAAATCGTCCGCCATAGATCACAGCACATATCATTCGTCCACAGTTCTCTTCTGTCATCCGATGATAGATTTCTTCATGGCGTCAACCATCGATATATCAGCTAGGGTCTCTAGAAAACTGAAAAAATTTCCAAAAATCAATCATAAATTGCTACAAATTTATACTGTTTTTTTTATTAAATCTTAGCTTCCCTCCCAGGATTTGTTGGAACAATGAAATGGGATCAAATGCATCGACTGTGGTGTCCTAAATGAAGTGGGCAGTTTTATCTTTTGAGGTGTGTTCGTTGGGCTTGGGAGTTCTTCCACGTTCTTTTTTCCTCAACGTATAGGGTATTTTGTTTTTTATTTTCACTATTTAATTAATATTTAAGATAAAAGACACTGTCCCCTTATCATGAAACCTACATTTCTATTATATAAGATTTGTTTTGGTCATTCTGTTGGGTTTCCGTGTGTTGGATTTTGAGTTAAAAATGTGGGAAATGTTGTGCGTGTTTTTTGGTTAATATCTCTTTAAATTAATAACCTTTAAATTAATAACCTTTAAAATTCAGTGGTTCAAAGAGATATTAATACCTTTGAACCACTGAATTTTATTAATTTAAAGAGATATTAACATATCGATAAATTAATAGTTTATTAATTAATAGAAAAAAAATTAAATTCAAATGATTTAGTTTTTAATTATGTTTAATTATATTCATGAATAAACCAATTCTTTGTAACTAATTAAATTAAATATAATCATATATATATTTCTTGCTGCAGCTAGAGAACTCGACATTGGAACTTTCGACTGCAATTCAAAAAGTTAGGCATGAAATTCAATTAGGTTTACGTTTTTAAAAAAAAAAAAACAAGTGACAATAGATTCATATTTTAGCGAATGTCCATAACATTTATAATACATTGATTATTAATTTAGAGTTTTAATGGGACCTAATATTTACAAAGGAATTTTCAGAATACTTATTATCTTATTATCTTATCGAATTTAATGATCTTTTACAAAGGCCCAAGTCGGGAAGGAAGATTTTATTATTTAGAGAGGTTATTAATTTATCGAGAATTAATTTATAAAGGTTTTACTGTATTCGAACATGCAATTTATTCATAAACAGCTGAAGCACGTTGACCCTCATATCACCGCCTTCTCTCCTTCGTGCAAGTATGATCTCTCTTATCTTTAGGAGATTCTGTAAGAAGCAGTGAAATGGAATACTCGATATCACATCTTCTGCCAACAATGCAGGTTCCCCAAGTGACTTTAAGAAGCATAACTATTTATGTAGCTAGTAGACAGACGCAAATACTTCATATGAGCTGTTTCAACACTTGCAAATAGCCCAAAAATTGAAATGGAAGTAACAACCCAAAAGCTGCATAATGCCGTACAGAACCAACGCCCCAAAAGCCATATGATAGTACACCGATGCCTAAATAAGATCAACTTCCTTACCCTCGCTTTCTGGGTTTGCATCTGAAATCCAACCACAATTGTCGCCTTCGAAAGCAGATCAATAGTCACGCCTGAAAACTGATGGTGCGCACAATCCTGTGAAAAGCCAACGTAACAGCTAATGAAGCGCCCAAGGCGATGTCCAATGCAACGCAGAAAGAAGATACGTCTACTGATATTAAGCAGAATTTGGTGATCAAATTATACAACACTTGTAAATACTTCAGATAGACATAATCAAACTAAAAGCTCAAAGGATGAACACAATCATAACAGGTCAAATGATAAACACAACAATCATAACACCTAGAAAAGAAATCCAACGTCCCTGATCATAAAGAGACACAGAGAGAATAAAGCTCGGCCATACAACAGCCTACGTAGAGCAAGCCAATCTCAAATCACATTTTTCAAGCTTAATATAACTTCCCACAATCACGTACAGAAAAACATCATAAACAAAGCAACGATGATGATAACAAAGGAATAATTTCGCTTAATTGAGACATCTTGAGCTATATTCATCAAGGAGGAAATTGAGAGCTTCTGCAGCAATGGCACGCCTCTAGGAAACTTGACCACTACACAGTTAGATATGCTCTGTATCCAAACCATAGTTTACACAGCATAAGACTCAAATTATACGTTAGCAGATCTGGATGATCGCAAATAGGAAAATGATTGACATTACCTCTTGGGGTACAAACACGTTCTCGGGTCGGGCTGAAGCTTATACAATGATCTACCATACACCTAATGGGCAAAAACAAAAATCAGATTATCTTCGAAAAACAAAATTCTAGGCGTTAATCATGCAGACAATCCAACTTAACATCAGAGACAGAGTGGAAATAATCAAACGGAAGATGATCGTGGAACATACCGCAACCAATGAAAATGATGCACCAGAAGCTGCTTTTCCTCCTTATGCGAAAGAACACAAAGCCTTTCCTTTCTGCAAAACCAAATAAGGAATAAAAAATTAATAAACTCACTGTAGTGAAACGAAGAAAAAGACCATGTGAACAGGCAGTTTACTCCATCGATGTGTATTTAGCGAGAAGTTTTTTTCCTCATACGTGAGTTTAGTGGCTAGTTTTATTTCTTTATTGTATTGGTTTTAATTCATTACAAAAATTCAAAGGACACGTGGCTTCACATTAGACAACCTACATTTCTATTTATGTGTATATATATATATATATAAGATAAGATATGATTAAACCAAAATTATTAATGTATTCATGAATAATCTAATTTGAAGTAAAAAATTATTATTTTATTATTTGGTAGCATCTTCTTTCTCATCCCACTGTTCATTTTTTTCCCAGTCAATTTATCCACTATTATTTATTTTCCACTATTTTCCAGCTTTTTATTTCTGATGCATCCTCTTCCTCTTTGCGTTCCTCAAAAAATGTAAAAGAGAACATAAAAAAAAAAACATATCGCGGGTGAACAGTGCCCTGCACAGGTAGCGGAGCACTGTAGCACCCGCTGGAAATAGAGTGGCGTTGGGCGGTGTGTTGGAGTTGCTCCACCGCCAAATCCCCAGTGGTAAAGAGTGGCTTTGTCAATTATATAATAGGTTAACTGTTATATTTAAAATTCCTATGGATAGGTTTTTTCAGGAATATGATTTTAGTAGTGCACTTACAACATTGGTTATTTTATCTTTAAAGTAATGTTTAGTTCAATTTGAAAAATAAATTTATTAGTTAAAAGTATAGACGAAAATTATTTTCATATTTAGTCAACGACGCTAAATGTTGAAGTTGAACATACAAATATATTCGATTTCGCTGTTATTTAATTTTCAAAAATGTTTATGTGCTTCTATAATGGTTTGTTTTAGTTGTGTGTTATATATTATATTTTGTGTTCATTATAAATGTATTGTTCGAAATATTTAAGCAACGCGCTACTCTTTTTGCGCTAAGCGCTATTGAACTCAAAACGCAATGTGTTGCGCTATACGCATTTTAAAACAATGTCTACGATAGATTGTCAACCCAAAAATGCATCTCCCGTTAAGTCTAGTGCGCAACATATCTTTGCTGTCCGGACAACTATGAAAGTAGTCATGACATTCATGCATCAAGACGTATACCTACCACGACAAGACAAGCAAACAGACCAAACAATCTGTTAAAACCTAGAAACCAACTAACTACAAATCGATACTGAAGATAAGATTGTGTTCGCTGCTGCTATCTATGATCACTTGATCGACATCGTCACCTTCAGCTAGATTGTCACCGCCGTCATCAACTAAATCTCCATTTCCATCTGCAGATTTCTCTGGAAGAAATGCGTCAAATTGAGGAAGATGGTGTCCCCACTGGTATGCCATAATCTCAAGTTGTTTCTTGTAACAACAGGGCAGAATGGGCAGATCGTAGGCACATCTACCCCATCTGAAAGATTATCTGCCATCAATGAGTCGAATTGAGGAAGCAACCTTCGACGGTGTTCCCATAGATGTTCCATGATTTGAGCATCGTTTCTGGACACAAAGGGGCATAATGGGCATTGTTGTTGCTACTGAGTAAATATTCTTGCGAACCCGCCAGTGCGATAACCTAGATGATGCGATGACCTTCAAGAAAGTATCCAAACAAGAAAATTAAGAATGTCACCACATAAAATCAAGACAGGAAAACCAAGAAATGGTTCATCAACACATAATTAGTCCCAAACGTATCTAACACTCCGTCAACACATACCCATGAGTACCATAGATTGCTCTCTCCATATATATTTTTACTTCTATTTTCTATGTTATGATGAATCATATTCATAAATAATATTAACAATACTTCCAAAATGATTAAGTAATTTAACCATGATTTTAAGGCAACTAAAATTAGTAGTAAAAAGACGTATATTTACATTTTATCATTTTGATATATGATAAATAATTTGAATTTTATTTTTATTTAACCAAAAATATATCCAATACATATAAATTTATTTTCACACGTAAAATAAACATGTTGTGAAAACGTCATTTTGAAAGCATTTTTCGTCTATTTCAAGTTATAATTTCTGATTATGTCACTGTTATAATACGTTATTTCTTCTTATATATGTAATATATGTTACGAAAAACGTATATAAGACACATTGAGGTTTACAAAGAACTTGTCGTTTTTATTATTTTGTTTACAAAGTTATAAACCATAATATTATTACTGATTACAATATGGAACTAATTTGCGTTCCTCAAAAAATGTAAAAGAGAACATAAAAAAAAAACATATCGCGAGTGAACAGTGCCCTGCACAGGTAGCGGAGCACTGTAGCACCCGCTGGAAATAGAGTGGCGTTGGGCGGTGTGTTGGAGTTGCTCCACCGCCAAATCCCCAGTGGTAAAGAGTGGCTTTGTCAATTATATAATAGGTTAACTGTTATATTTAAAATTCCTATGGATAGGTTTTTTCAGGAATATGAATTTTAGTAGTGCACTTACAACATTGGTTATTTTATCTTTAAAGTAATGTTTAGTTCAATTTGAAAAATAAATTTATTAGTTAAAAGTATAGACGAAAATTATTTTCATATTTAGTCAACGACGCTAAATGTTGAAGTTGAACATACAAATATATTCGATTTCGCTGTTATTTAATTTTCAAAAATGTTTATGTGCTTCTATAATGGTTTGTTTTAGTTGTGTGTTATATATTATATTTTGTGTTCATTATAAATGTATTGTTCGAAATATTTAAGCAACGCGCTACTCTTTTTGCGCTAAGCGCTATTGAACTCAAAACGCAATGTGTTGCGCTATACGCATTTTAAAACAATGTCTACGATAGATTGTCAACCCAAAAATGCATCTCCCGTTAAGTCTAGTGCGCAACATATCTTTGCTGTCCGGACAACTATGAAAGTAGTCATGACATTCATGCATCAAGACGTATACCTACTACGACAAGACAAGCAAACAGACCAAACAATCTGTTAAAACCTAGAAACCAACTAACTACAAATCGATACTGAAGATAAGATTGTGTTCGCTGCTGCTATCTATGATCACTTGATCGACATCGTCACCTTCAGCTAGATTGTCACCGCCGTCATCAACTAAATCTCCATTTCCATCTGCAGATTTCTCTGGAAGAAATGCGTCAAATTGAGGAAGATGGTGTCCCCACTGGTATGCCATAATCTCAAGTTGTTTCTTGTAACAACAGGGCAGAATGGGCAGATCGTAGGCACATCTACCCCATCTGAAAGATTATCTGCCATCAATGAGTCGAATTGAGGAAGCAACCTTCGACGGTGTTCCCATAGATGTTCCATGATTTGAGCATCGTTTCTGGACACAAAGGGGCATAATGGGCATTGTTGTTGCTACTGAGTAAATATTCTTGCGAACCCGCCAGTGCGATAACCTAGATGATGCGATGACCTTCAAGAAAGTATCCAAACAAGAAAATTAAGAATGTCACCACATAAAATCAAGACAGGAAAACCAAGAAATGGTTCATCAACACATAATTAGTCCCAAACGTATCTAACACTCCGTCAACACATACCCATGAGTACCATAGATTGCTCTCTATATATATTTTTACTTCTATTTTCTATGTTATGATGAATCATATTCATAAATAATATTAACAATACTTCCAAAATGATTAAGTAATTTAACCATGATTTTAAGGCAACTAAAATTAGTAGTAAAAAGACGTATATTTACATTTTATCATTTTGATATATGATAAATAATTTGAATTTTATTTTTATTTAACCAAAAATATATCCAATACATATAAATTTATTTTCACACGTAAAATAAACATGTTGTGAAAACGTCATTTTGAAAGCATTTTTCGTCTATTTCAAGTTATAATTTCTGATTATGTCACTGTTATAATACGTTATTTCTTCTTATATATGTAATATATGTTACGAAAAACGTATATAAGACACATTGAGGTTTACAAAGAACTTGTCGTTTTTATTATTTTGTTTACAAAGTTATAAACCATAATATTATTACTGATTACAATATGGAACTAATTTGCGTTCCTCAAAAAATGTAAAAGAGAACATAAAAAAAAACATACCGCGAGTGAACAGTGCCCTGCACAGGTAGCGGAGCACTGTAGCACCCGCTGGAAATAGAGTGGCGTTGGGCGGTGTGTTGGAGTTGCTCCACCGCCAAATCCCCAGTGGTAAAGAGTGGCTTTGTCAATTATATAATAGGTTAACTGTTATATTTAAAATTCCTATGGATAGGTTTTTTCAGGAATATGAATTTTAGTAGTGCACTTACAACATTGGTTATTTTATCTTTAAAGTAATGTTTAGTTCAATTTGAAAAATAAATTTATTAGTTAAAAGTATAGACGAAAATTATTTTCATATTTAGTCAACGACGCTAAATGTTGAAGTTGAACATACAAATATATTCGATTTCGCTGTTATTTAATTTTCAAAAATGTTTATGTGCTTCTATAATGGTTTGTTTTAGTTGTGTGTTATATATTATATTTTGTGTTCATTATAAATGTATTGTTCGAAATATTTAAGCAACGCGCTACTCTTTTTGCGCTAAGCGCTATTGAACTCAAAACGCAATGTGTTGCGCTATACGCATTTTAAAACAATGTCTACGATAGATTGTCAACCCAAAAATGCATCTCCCGTTAAGTCTAGTGCGCAACATATCTTTGCTGTCCGGACAACTATGAAAGTAGTCATGACATTCATGCATCAAGACGTATACCTACTACGACAAGACAAGCAAACAGACCAAACAATCTGTTAAAACCTAGAAACCAACTAACTACAAATCGATACTGAAGATAAGATTGTGTTCGCTGCTGCTATCTATGATCACTTGATCGACATCGTCACCTTCAGCTAGATTGTCACCGCCGTCATCAACTAAATCTCCATTTCCATCTGCAGATTTCTCTGGAAGAAATGCGTCAAATTGAGGAAGATGGTGTCCCCACTGGTAGGGTTGCAAACGAATCGAATTGAGTCGAATACCACCATATTCTATTTGTATTCTTTTATTTTTCGAATATTCATATTCATATTCTTTTATTATTCGAATACTACAATTGTTTCATATTCTATTTGATAATATATTAGAATATAATTACGAATATTCGAATATTCTGATAGCGTATAAGTGTTTTTTCAAAAAACCTGTTTTTACAAAACATATAAAGCAACAAAAAAATACGTAGTGCATGAAATATGCGGTTACGACATAAAAAGAAAATTGTAGCAAAACATATCATTAGTTTATCCAATACATCATACGAAAAGCACAAAAATATCTTTCATCGACAAATTCCAACAATAATTGTTTTACCTAGCTTGCTTCATATTAATATGTTAGTTTAACTACATGTATTTATGAATATATGTTTTTTAATATATATTGTATCATTCGAATCGAATATTCTAAAAAGATTCGAATCGAATATTGCCATATAGTATTCGTATTCTAAAATTATTCGAATCGAAAAAAAGTATTCTTATTCGGATTTGATATTCTAATATTTCGAATACGAATCTTAAATTTCGAATCGAATTTCGAATCGAACAAAAAGATTCGATTCATTTACAACCCTACCCACTGGTATGCCATAATCTCAAGTTGTTTCTTGTAACAACAGGGCAGAATGGGCAGATCGTAGGCACATCTACCCCATCTGAAAGATTATCTGCCATCAATGAGTCGAATTGAGGAAGCAACCTTCGACGGTGTTCCCATTGATGTTCCATGATTTGAGCATCGTTTCTGGACACAAAGGGGCATAATGGGCATTGTTGTTGCTACTGAGTAAATATTCTTGCGAACCCGCCAGTGCGATAACCTAGATGATGCGATGACCTTCAAGAAAGTATCCAAACAAGAAAATTAAGAATGTCACCACATAAAATCAAGACAGGAAAACCAAGAAATGGTTCATCAACACATAATTAGTCCCAAACGTATCTAACACTCCGTCAACACATACCCATGAGTACCATAGATTGCTCTCTCTATATATATTTTTACTTCTATTTTCTATGTTATGATGAATCATATTCATAAATAATATTAACAATACTTCCAAAATGATTAAGTAATTTAACCATGATTTTAAGTCAACTAAAATTAGTAGTAAAAAGACGTATATTTACATTTTATCATTTTGATATATGATAAATAATTTGAATTTTATTTTTATTTAACCAAAAATATATCCAATACATATAAATTTATTTTCACACGTAAAATAAACATGTTGTGAAAACGTCATTTTGAAAGCATTTTTCGTCTATTTCAAGTTATAATTTCTGATTATGTCACTGTTATAATAAGTTATTTCTTCTTATATATGTAATATATGTTACGAAAAACGTATATAAGACACATTGAGGTTTACAAAGAACTTGTCGTTTTTATTATTTTGTTTACAAAGTTATAAACCATAATATTATTACTGATTACAATATGGAACTAATTTTCATCTATGTAACAAACATCTATGCAAAAATGTATACAAGACATTTTGGGGATTAAACCATGGACTAGACGCTGCTTAGTATTGCTTTTAAATTTATTCTTCGATTCCTAAGTTACAATGTATTGTTTTGTCATTGATAACAATATGTAATAAATATGCGAAAATATATGTATATATATATATATATATAAACATTTTAACGATTATATGCAGGGATGTTCTCAACTAAGGCACTCACCGTCGAGAGTACCTTAAGCAGAGCCGCAAGTGGGTGTTCAAACTCAACAACAGCATTTGCGTCATCTTCAGGGATGACTTCCTCAGCGATCGACGGTTGACCATTTTCCAATGTCTCCGGAGCATTTCCAAAGGCTGAGGTGAGCGAGCATCGGGCGCGCTTGAAGAGACACTAATTACGACTTGTTCATCCATTTTCTTTCTTGGCTCTTTCTGTATTGGTTTTGTGGTGGCGTTCTTGGAGAGATTTCTTGAATAGGATGATATGAACTTTGTACTTTAGAAGAATCTGAGCTATGGTATATTTGTAAGTCTGTTTGTGCTACGGTTTCGGTTAAAAAGAATGAAGAGTCTGTTAACTCTACAACGTTTAAAATCTAATTGAAAGATTAGAAATATTATTTTTTGGAATTTGATTAATTCGATGATCATGGCTAGTACTGTCAAAACGGGCTGGCCCGTAGCCGCCAAAGCCCGCCAGAGGCGGCGCGGGCGCGGGTAAGCCCGCCTCCTGGCGAGCCTGGAAATTTAAGGCCCGCCCCGCCTGCGGGCGGGTAGCCCGCCAATTTCAACAAAATGGAATCGTTGAGAGAAAACACAAACACTTGTTGCAAGTTGCTCGAGCTCTCATGTTCCAGTCAAAACTACCCCAAAAATATTGGGGAGAGGCCATATTGACAGCCACATATCTCATCAGGCTGCCTTCATCCACACTTCATTGGAAAAGCCCATATGAAATCCTCAACAAAAACCCACCCAATCTTACCCACATAAAGTCTTTTGGATGTCTCTGTTTTGCTACCAACACTTTACCCAACAAAGATAAATTTAGTCCTAGAGCTTTCAAGTGTGTTTTCATGGGATATCCCCCGGGTCAAAAAGCCTACAAAGTTCTTGATGTTCACACTGGAAACATAATTATCTCCAGAGATGTCATTTTTCATGAACCTGAAGGAAGCAAAACATCCAATGTGCAACGTTCGTGCGAAATCTAATGTATTATTGAACCATCGCAGCATTATGAAAATATGAATTCAGTCAGTGTTAAAGAGGTAATCGCTAACCTGTTAATCACCACCGCCTGGAAACTGCCATTGCCAGGCATGGCTAATCGCCTGGCACAGAGTTTTGCCTGCCTCGACAACATCCTTCCAGTTCTCTTTCAGCTTGCTTGGCAGGCGAACGATGTACAGTATAGTCTCAACTAAAGTACCCACGCTGGCCAGTACCTTGAGCAGCGCTGCCAATGGATGTTCAAACTCCACCACAGCTGCATCATCTGCAGCTGCGTCGGGGACGATCGGCGGTGGACCTTCCACTGGCTCCAGATGAAGTAAGACGGCGATGCCGATCGCCGGTGCTTCAAACTCCACCACAGCTGCATCATCGGTGTGGGACAACATCATGCTGTCAGTTTGATACATTTACTTCGTTTGACCGGCACTCTCGCCCTCGGTGTTGTCGCCGCCTTGTTCTACGACTCTAGCACTTTCGTCTGCAGAATTCTCACCACCTTGTTCAACTTGATCGCCATCTGCATTTGCAAGAAATCTGTTGAATTGTGGGAGCATCCTTTTACGGTGTTCCCACATGTGTACGGTAATCGCAGAATCATTTCTTTTAACAGCAGGGCAGAGTGGGCAGATCCTAGGCAGATATGCTCCATCGAATTCTGGAATCATTCTTCTGTTGGGAACCGTTTCTGGACACCGCAGAAGAATAATTCCACAATTCGACTCACTGATTACAGAGAGTCTTTCAGATGGGGCATTTGTGCCTAGATCTGCTCACTCTGCCCTTTTGTTACCAGAAACGACTCTGAGATTAGGACCAACATGTAGGGACACCGTCCAAGGCTGCTTCGTGAATTCAAGGTAGTGGTGGGTAATGGGCCGGATTGGGCCGGTTCCGGGCCGGTTCCACCGGTTCCGGTTCTACCGGTTCCGGTTCAACCGGTTCCGGCACTGTTCCGGTTCCGGTCCCGGTTCCGGTTCCGGAACCATTTTCCAGGGACCGGACCAGAACCATTCTAAGAACCCACGGGCCACTATTGGGCCGGTTCCGGGTCCAGAACCGGAACCGGCCCGTTAAATATTTTTTTTTTTTTTTTTTTTTTTTTTGCTATGGAAAAATTCTTTAGAAAATATCCAAAAATTTTATTCCAAAAAAACAAAAAAAAAGATAAGAAAAGTACAAAAAAATAAAAAAAAACTACCTAAAAATACAAATAAAAACATAAAAGAAAGAAAAATAAATTTAAAACTTACAAGTACAAAATACAAAAAAGGAAAAAATGTTCGAAATAAAAAATACAATTTATTCGACTTGACTATTAATTAAAACTATGTTAGAGGCCTCTTCGTCTTCGTCCGAACTGGAAGAACGGAACTCGTCGATGGCGTTCTCCCGTCGGTTCTTCGATTCGGCCAAATACCAATCCTTCAACAATGTTAACATTGCGAGGGATGTCGGGTTAAGGCTCGCGCGTCTGTCGCCGATAATTCGCCCGGAGGTAGAGAATGCGGACTCGGAGGCGACGCTAGACGCTTGCACGGCTAAAACGTCTCGAGCGACGGCGGAGAGGGTCGGATATAGCGTCGCGTTCGACTTCCACCAGGCCAATACGTCGAAGTCGTCAGGAGTCTGGAAGTTGTGGCTCAGGTAGAGCTGGATCTCGTTCGTGTTCGACCCCGACGCACGCGTTTTGGTCTTCGTCTTTTGTGCCTTCAATCTTCGTAGTAGTCCCAATGCGCCGCCGCCTCCTTCCGACGAACCGGCTTCGCTCGCTGGTACGGGCTGCTCCACACTATGTCCCTGCTCAGCTGCATAAAAAGAAAAAAGTTCTTGGAGAGAAGCGTGAATTGACGCCTTTTGGTCGTCCACATTCTTTCCAAGAAACTGAGCATAATATTCGAAAAAAATATCAAATGTATCTACACCGCAACTAGGGTCGAGTAAGGCCGACAAACCGTGTACTATTGGGATGGTTTCCCAATACTTCCTGAACTTCTGCTCCATACTTTGGATGAAACCACCCAAGTAAGGATTGTAATAATTTGCCGTCTAAGGGTAACCTAAGTTGCCTACGAAGGATCCCTATCGCTACGTTGTTCGCGCTAGCATTATCTAAGGTGATAGACATAATTTTATCTTGAATACAATATTTATTAACGACATTCAACACATAGTTCGATATCGTAGTGGCATTATGTTGCGAATCTAGGGGATCTAGGGAAAGAATACGTTTTTGCATGGTCCATGTTTCATCTATCCAATGGGCGGTGACGACTAAATAAGATTGCGACGTAATATTAGTCCAAATATCGGTAGTCAAACTAATCCTACACGTAATGTTGGCTAAATGACTAATTAAGCTAGCTTGATATTCCTTAAAAGTTTCTAACACATATTTCCTAAGGGTTTTACGGGTCACGTTATGGAATCCGGGTTGTATCGTACTCGTAAATTCGATAAACCCTTCACTTTCCGCAATGCAAAAGGGTTCTTCACACATAACTACGAATTTAACTAATGCTTTTTTAGAAATTTCCCTAGTAATAACAAAATTCTTACCCGTACTTACGTTTATTTGTTGTTGTCGGGGTTCGTTTCCTACCGGCTCTAGATCGTCCCCGAAGTTGTGCGTCCTCTGGAGGTGTTTTTTCAACGAGCCCGTCCCACCTTGATTCGGTCCGGTCTTAATCGTGTAGGGGTGGCGGCACATTTTGCAAAACGCGGTACCTACATCGGACTTATTTTTATCCATTTCTAAATCGAAAAAATTCCATACCTTAGACCGCCGACCACGCGGTTGTTGCTTCCTCCTTGTCGTCGCCGTAGAAGCTTGGCTCGGTCCTTCGTCGGTCGCTCTCGTCTGTTCCGTTTGCGGTACATCGGTGTCCTCGTCGGTGTCGCCAGTTCCCCGAAATGTGTCGGCGTGACCTAAAACCATATAAACATCTTCGTCACGAGGGTTAGGATTTCTCGACGACGAAGCCATTAGTATAAAATAATAATTTGATTATTTGTAATAAAAGTGAGTGTGTGTAGTGTAGTAGTGGAGTTAGTGTAAATAAAATAGTTATTAGTGTTAATAATATTAAATATTAATAGGATGATTTTTTTGAGAGCTTTTTGGAGAGAGTTTGGAAGAGATTTGGATGTAATTGTGAGTTAAAATGGTTAAAATGAGGTGGTATTTATAGATTTTTGGTTTGGGTCAAAACTGTAATTTTACAGTGTAAAAAAATAAAAAAAAAAAATAAAAAGCAGAAGCCCGTTGGCCCAACGGCTATATAGCCGTTGGGCCGGTTCCGGTTCCGGTTCGGAACCGGAACCGGAACCGTGGAACCGGATCCGGTAACCGGAACCGGTAATCCACGGTTCCGAGGCCCGCTAACCGGCCCAGCCCAATTTAAATGGGCCGGTTACCGGGTCCAGAACCGGTTCAACCGGTTCCGGGTTTGGGCCGGTTTAGCGGGCCGGTTTTGGGCCGGTTCCGGGCCGAACCGGCCCAAAGCCCACGTCTAATTCAAGGGATCTATTTTCTATGTTATGATGAATCATATTCATAAATAATATTAACAACAATTCTGTTCCAAAAAGATTAAGTAATTTAACCATGATTTTAAGGCAACTAAAATTAGTAGTAAAAAGACGTATATTTACATTTTATCATTTTGATATATGATAAATAATTTGAATTTATTTTTATTTAACCAAAAATATATCCAATACATATAAATTTATTTTCACACGTAAAATAAACATGTTGTGAAAACGTCATTTTGAAAGCATTTTTCGTCTATTTCAAGTTATAATTTCTGATTATGTAACTGTTATAATACGTTATTTCTTCTTATATATGTAATATATGTTACGAAAAACGTATATAAGACACATTGAGGTTTACAAAGAACTTGTCGTTTTTATTATTTTGTTTACAAAGTTATAAACCATAATATTATTACTGATTACAATATGGAACTAATTTTCATCTATGTAACAAACATCTATGCAAAAATGTATATAAGACATTTTGAAGATTAGACCATGGACTAGACGCTGCTTAGTATTGCTTTTAAATTTATTCTTCGACTCCTAAGTTACAATGTATCATTTTGTCATTGATAACAATATGTAATAAATATGCGAAATATATATATATATATATATATATATATATATATATATAGACATTTTAACGATTATCTGCAGGGATATTCTCAACTAAGGCACTCACCGTCGAGAGTACCTTAAGCAGAGCAGCTAGTGGGTGTTCAAACTCAACAACAGCATTTGCGTCATCTGCAGGGATGACTTCCTCAGCGATCGGCGGTTGACATTCCAATGGCTCCGGAGCATTTTCGACAGCGATCGGTTGTGGATCCTTCCCCCCTGCTCAATCTTCGCCATTGCTACTTCTCTGACTTCTGAGCTGTGTTGTAAAATACGCCCTAGGCGGGCGCTTAGGCGTTGGCGTCAACCGTGGCGAATAAGCTCAAATCGGCCTAGGCGCCGAACAAGACGATCGGCGCACAGAGCGATTTTTTGGCCGATTAATCGTTACTTTAAAAAATTTAAAAAAATAAAATTTTTACTTAATAATAAACCCGACTGGCAACAACCCAGTTATTTGGGCCCAAACGCTAAGTTGACATCATAATTGTTGTTAGCCCGAACACTGGTTTCTTGGGGGGTTATACTTATATGTTTAGTTTGGTCTGCATGATGGGATGCTATGAATCTCTATAACATTTTGCAATTGGACTTTGAAATTTGAGACGACTAATATGGGGCAAGCACATACGAAATGGTTGTGGCTATGGTATGCTTTATATAGAAAGCAATTTTGGCTTTTTGAACATTGCAATCGGTGGACAACATCATGCTGTCAGTTTGATACATTTACTTCGTTTGACCGGCGCTCTCGCCCTCGGTGTTGTCGCCGCCTTGTTCTACGACTCTAGCACTTTCGTATGCAGAATTCTCACCACCTTGTTCAGCTTGCTTGGCAGGCGAACGATGTACAGCATAGTCTCAACTAAAGTACCCATGCTGGCCAGTACCTTGAGCAGCGCTGCCAATGGATGTTCAAACTCCACCACAGCTGCATCATCTGCAGCTGCGTCAGGGACGATCGGCGGTGGACCTTCCACTGGCTCCAGATGAAGTAAGACGGCAATGCCGATCGCCGGTGCTTCAAACTCCACCACAGCTGCATCATCTGCAGCTGCGTCAGGGACGATCGGCGGTGGACCTTCCACCGGCTCCAGATGAAGTAAGTGTTGGGAATGGTGGTGGGCCCCGCGATGGTCAGTGGGCCCCGCAGCGGAACTGGTCTCGGTTTGGCTCGGTAAGACGATTGGGAGAAGTGGGACCCACGGGGTAAATTTGGTGGGACCTGCATAGTAACTACCACGGTAAAAATAAAATTACCGTAAGGTAAGAAAGAACACCAGAATTTTAACGTTAAGAACTTAATTTATAACAATCATAAGCACATTATTCAACAAACTTTATATAAAATCTGTGTTCTAGATCCAATAGTATATATCACAAACAATAAAAATATACATAAAATATATTACAAACAATTCATGCACATGAGACTTAATGGAATGGTTAAATCTAATTCACTATCACTGGATTGGGTCGGCATTAGAAAATATTGAAAAAGACAACTAAAAAATTTTAGGAAACCTAGACTTAAAAAAATGTAGCATTTGGAGATAATTCTTATGGATATAAAAAAAATATAAGATATACATGTCATTTTTATCGCTGTTAAAGAAAGAATAAATCAGATAATTCTACTACTAATTATTTTTCACATTAAATAATCGCTTTTATGTTTTAAGTAATTAAAAGGTTAGAAAAAATTAAAAAACTAAAATAAAAATATGTTATTCGAATCATAAAAAGACATTGCCACGTGATAATAACATTTGGTCTCAATAACACATTGTGTACGCTTTTTTCCGTACGCGTCATCTTGTTTTATCTAAATTATCGCTAAAGCGCGCCTCAATTCGCGCGACATTACGCCTTTTAAAACAATGGTTGCGCACCAGACTTACCGCCAAATGCATTTCTGGGTTGATGATCTATTGTAGATGATAATCTCGACATCATTAGATAATAATAAAAGAAAAAGCGCCAGATGCATTTCTGGACACAGTGTCAGGTGCGGTTGAAGAGAGCCTGATTATGTCTTGCTAATCCATTTTCTTGGTTCGATTTGTGTGGTGGCTTTCTTGGTTGTAGAGTTTCTTGAATGGGATGAATATCGACTTTCTATTCTATATTTTAGGAGTCTGTTAAGCTACGGTATATTTATAAGTCGTTGAGCTATGGTTCCGGTTAAAGAAAAAAAAAAGAAAGATGAGTCATTTGGATCCTACAACGTTTGAAATTTAATTTAAATATTAAAATTCTTATTTTGGGAAAAAAATGGAAAAAATTTCGTAGGTGGAGATCATTGCTAGGAAATAAATCACACACAAAGGTTTCTTAAGTTGGACTGGACAGACTAGGGATATTCATCGAGACGGTTCGGTTTGCTTCTTCTAACTTTTCTGTTCGATTTTTCGGCTTCACATATGCTTAATAATATCTAAACTGTTTTAATTTGGTTCGCTTCGGCTTTTCAAAATAAAATTTGGTTTTCTTCAGTTCGCTTTTTTTTTTTTCCGGTTTCAAGACTTCATTCAGTTAAAAAAAATAGGTGCTAAACATACGGATAATGTTTTATGGTTCTTTAGGAAGTTAAAATACAGAAAATATTTACGTTGTAAAATTGATTTTGAGGAATTAAATTGGTTCGATCTATCTATGTGTGTTCTTTAATTTTTACGGAATTAAAATCGATAGTTATCTTATGAGGGAATTAATATTTCATTTTTTTTATGAAGTATAATTATTTATTTCGCTTAAGTTTAACTATTATTTGGCTGTATGCAAGACCATACTACAAGTTTAATAAATATGTTTCTGTTATTTCGGTTTATTTTTTTAAATGAAGATCGAAACGAAAAATCGAACTTTTTAAACTCTAAATCAAAATCATCGAAACTTGAAGTAACCAAAATAATAAAAAATTTCAATTCGACCGATTATTTCGGTTTTATTCAAAATTGAAAACACCGAGGACCAACCAGTAAACCACGAACTGGTTGGACTTGGAGTCATGGCTCCGTCCCCATCCCTATCCGTTTCATGCTTAAACTTAAAAAAAAAAAAGAAAATTATAATAAAGAAGTAAAACAATGTGTAAATTTGCATTAATACTGATTTTGCCTAGTATTAAGTTTTTTGAGAAGGTATTTTCAAATTGGGAATTGGGATTGGATTCAATTCATTTCTGTGACATTAAACTATATTTTATATTAATTATGTTCCCAACATAGTTTTATTTTTATTAATTTCGACCCTAATTGATCAATTTAATTTTTGACACCAAATGGTACAATTAATTTTAAGCACCAAAATATTCTTACCTTTGACCTCCGATATGTATATTCTAGTTCGAGAAAGGGCCATACATATGCTTGTTTATTTGTTTGATTGATTAATTCATAATATATATATCAATATATATATATTATCTATGAAGCATCGGTTTACTCGAATTTTATTCAAATTAGATTCCGATTAATTCAGTAAACATTTAACATCACATTTAAACATCATATGTCTAGCCATTTCTTTTTATCCAAATTTGATTCCAATCAAATCTCTAAACGTTTAACAATCGCATTTAAAACATCTTCTGTCTCACCATTTCTTTTTCAAAGGCGATAATGATAACTTTTATAGCAATGCTCCTTCAATACAATGCAGCTTCCCATTGTAAGAAACATATGTTGGGCTTGAGCTAGAAATTGATTTGGGAATGTGCTTCTTCTGTGACGATTTGATCAGCCTGAAGTTACACGTGAGTTAGAGATTCCATGTTTAGTGAAATTGACTGGGTTTATCTTGAAACTCGGATCCATCAGTGGGTCTGTATGGGCTGGGCCAATAATTTTATTTTTAACTCTGAAGCCTAATACACCGAATACAGAAAGGAAACCCTTTTAGTTAATGCTTAAACCACTAGTATTTACTATTTTAATTAAATGGTAGACTTTGTATATATAACAATAACTTTTTTTTTATATATAACTCTAAAACTGTATTCAATGTGCTGCGTTTAGCCTGTGGTACATAGGGCTGGGAAAAAATATCGAAATACCGAAATACCGTCCTTATCGTATCGAATTGTATCGAAAATATAAAAAATTTTGGTATATCGAAGTTTTTGGTAAGGTATGATACCGTACCGAAAATTTTCGGTACGGTAATGGTATGAAAATTTGAAAAATAAGGTATACCGATTATACCGAAATACCGAAATACTAAATTTTTTTAATATATTTTATATATATACACACACCTATATATATTATATTATTTCAAAAAATATAAAATGAAAAATTAAGGATCTTCTCACACTTATTTAGCCAATAAATTATTAATTTATACACAACTTTCTAATATTAGGACTACCATACTTTACTTATGTAACTCAAGTAACGTTTAATTTTTGCCTTTTTTCATGATTTTGAAAGCGTGAAGATGCAATGCAATTACTTTTTGTTAATCTTCACTAATTTTTTAAATATATCAGCTTCGTTCTAATTAATCTGTCTATAAAGTTGTATTTTGTGGTTATGTAAAGTTTTTTGTCTTACTAAGAGACTGGCTAAAATATGTAAATTATTTAATGTTAAAAATCTTTTTATTTTGAAAATTTTGGTATTAATAATCTATCTTATTGGGGCCTAAGGAGTTTGAATTGATTAAAAATTCCAACACATCGAATTAACGAGTTACGAGACATGCATGGTAAAAAACCCTCCGTGTGAATGGTATAGAAGGTATGATACCGATACCATACCGAAATTTCGGTATGATACCGTATCGAAATTTAAGGTATACCGAAATTTTGGTGTGGTATTAATATGATTTTTTTGGATACCGAAATTTCGATACGGTATACGATATCACAGTTTTGGTACGGTATACCGTACCGAACCACCCTGGTACATCGGAAAGAGTTGACTATAACAGCTGTATTGTAGTCGCGAAGGGAGACTACATAGTATTCGCATCTCAGAACCATTCCAAATCGGGAAAACAGCGCATAATTTCAACCAACTACGAAATCCAGCTCAGATCGTCAATGGCTGCAAAGGGGAGGCAATACGGTAGGGGCGTGTCGCGCAAGACGCCGGGATCGTCGTCGTCTTTAGTGCTGTACGGATTATTGTTCTTGTCGTTGCTGATTGTGGTGCTTTTGGCACTGGGGATCCTTTCGATTCCGAGCCGCAGTAATTCGAAGGAGTCTCGCCAAGCTCACGATCTCAGCTACATGGCTCACAATTCGCTCAGCACGTAATGGTTTCGATTTTATTCTCTCTTCGAACTGTACCTTTGTTGTTGTGATTCATTTTAATTTTTTCTTCAGAGGCGGTGGATATGAGGAGAGTACGGATCAATGGGTTGAAGTTATTTCTTGGGAGCCTAGAGCCGTCATTTATCATAATTTTCTGGTAATTTTTCTGGTAATTAAGCTGTATGATATTATTGAGTGCCCTGGTGCTTGTTTCAGATGGTAAAGCTATTTCAAATCGCCGTGGGATTCATGTTCTTATTTCGAATGTTTGTTTGATCTGATGTTATATATTTGAATGCAATTCATTTCTCGAGCTTCGTATAAAATAGGTCGGATCAAAGCACCATTCCTATAATGAAGATCATGCCTGATGCCTATTTTGTGTCGAATGATTTCATTAATGTTTCCATACTTTGCTTTTTTGTTCCTTAATTTGCAGTCAAAAGAGGAATGCGATTATCTAATCAGCATCGCCCAGCCACACATGGAAAAGTCATCTGTTGTCGATAGTGAAACTGGAAAAAGCAAAGACAGCAGGTATGTTAGCTGAGGTGTTGTCTTGCAGCAAAGTTCTACTTATTACTTACTAAATTTAATGGTAGTCTACTGCTATACTCGTTCTGAATTTACATATTGCTCAAAAAAAATTTCCTCATGTTTTTCTATTGAATTCATCCTTTTTCTCCCCATTTTTGTAGAGTTCGTACGAGTTCTGGGACATTTCTGCACAGAGGACGAGATAAAATCGTAAGGAATATTGAAAAAAGAATAGCAGATTTCACCTTTATCCCTGTAGGTATGCGGCAGGTCGACCATTTCATATTATATTCTATCTTCTTCTTTTTGTCATTATTCTCTTCGTCACAATAAAAAAACATACGTTAACAGAGCATGGCGAGGGCCTTCAAGTACTGCATTACGAAGTAGGCCAGAAATACGAGCCTCACTATGACTATTTTATGGATGAATTTAACACCAGGAACGGTGGTCAACGCATAGCCACGGTTCTTATGTACTTGTAAGTAAATTCATCTTTTTTATGTGCTTCCACACATCATTGATTAGCACACGTTCGCTCTCGACACTTTGAGCATGTTTTATTGCAGATCTGATGTTGAAGAAGGAGGTGAAACAGTATTCCCAGCAGCTAAAGGAAACTACAGTTCCGTACCATGGTGGAATGAGCTGTCCGAATGTGGAAAAGGTGGGCTGTCTGTGAAACCGAAAATGGGTGATGCACTTCTCTTTTGGAGCATGAAGCCCGACGCAACTTTGGATCCATCGAGCTTGCACGGTTGGTTCTTTCTTGGCAGATTACTGATTTTTATTTATATGCTAATTACTCTGCTTCTATAGTTGTTCAACTTCAAAGTCGCTTGCATCGAACCCTTTTGTTCATCACATATCATATTCCCGAGGCTGTGATCTGTATGCAGGTGGCTGCCCTGTTATAAAAGGGAACAAGTGGTCGTCTACAAAATGGATGCGCGTCCATGAATACAAAGTCTAAATACATTATATATAGGTTAGCTTTCGATACTCCGATGAAACATTATTTTCGTGCATCAAATTATCTGCTTGTAGTTAGAATAGCATCACATATCTTTTAGCGGTTGTTCTGGTAATAATTTGTTCATTCAATTCGCAGTTGGTTCGAAGACGCTGTTAATCGCATGCATGAGACTATTTGCTTTGAGGCATAAGGCGAGAAACGCCTTTCCATTCCTTCTGGTGTATTACGTTACTAATCTTCCAATATGTACTCTGTCGCAATTTTCTTACAGCATAGAACTTGAGATACGAATTATATAGCGAACACGAATGAGTCGATTTTGTTCAGTGCTTCTCCTCCTCCTCAGAGGATGTGAGTTTGTGTTGTTGCAATAAAAACGTGCTAATGAGACACGTGCGGTCTATCTAACGACTCCTTTGTTTCAACTCCATGGCGAAATCCAACCTCATACAAAGCATTTTAGTTATGTAATAAAGTTTTAACATACCAATATATGGTAAACAATGCTAGACTCGGGTCGCCTCGTCGGCATCAGCTCACAACCTCTCCTTCAGCCGCCGGGTGATGGTGGTGGCGGAAAATTTCGCGACTAGTCACCGCGATCGCGAATTTCCGCGATTACTGTTTTACTTATTCTTTTCCTTTCTTTGGGAAAACATATCGCCAACTCTATCGTATTGTGTCTAGGGCTGTAAATGAACCGAGCTCGGCTCATTTTCTGGGCTCGAGCTCGAGCTCGAGCTCATTTGTAGCCTGATGAGCTCGAACTCGAGCTCGAGCTCACGAAGCTCATCGAGCTCGAGCTCATTAATAAAAAAAATTTTATTAAATTTATAAAAATAATATAAATTAATATAAAAATACAAAAAATATATATTTTTTTAAAAAAAATCGAGATTTTTAGTAAAAAATTAGTAAAAATAATATAAGTTAATATAAAATATTTAAAAAATTCGATTTTTTTTTTAAAAATAAAGAATAATATAAATTATATTAAAATATAAAAATATAAAAATTTAAAAAAAAAAAAAGAAAAAGCTCGCGAGCCCGTTCGCGAGCTTTCGAGCCACTATGTTTGGCTGAGCTCGAGCTCGAGCTCAACATAAATGAGCTCGAGCTCATTTTTGTCGAGCTTGATACGAGCTTTTGTCGAGCCGGCTCGTCGAGCTCACGAGCGGCTCGGCTCATCTTTCACCCCTAATCGTGTCTGAAAATATTTCACGACTCAGTGTTATTATAGCCGTAATTGCAATTCAACCCTTTTAATCACTAGAATGAAACAATGAGGTTTTCGTTAATTTTTCATTAAATTCATTTAATCTTCGTTTGGCTACCTTAGATAATAAGTGATTTAGGCTTCAAAATAATTGAGTTGTCTTCCCGGCTTGAGCCAAGCTCTACACTAGCTCGCTCCCCCGCTTCTCAGTGATTCTGCGAGGAACAACAGTAGATCATCTCTGTACGGTACAGTATATCTGCAATTTCGTTTCCTCAACAAGTGTGTGGCTTCTTTAGATGTTGGTTGTTGCTTGCTGCGAACTCTGAAATATATTGATATAACGCAACAATTTTCAGAGTACTTTGTTTTGTAATTCTCAATCTGGGGAACTGTTTTGCATTATGATTTTCTTATGCTGGGTTCATCCATCTCGTCAAGAACAGAAAGCTTGTATTGACAGGTATTTCTCCTTATGATGATTCAATCGAGCGCCCTTTCGATTTCTTCAGTTTCCCTCTGCTTATTCGCATTTTCTAATCAGCTTCTTTTTGGGCTTCTGGGATAGGGCTGGTGCCTTCAATTATGACACTAAGCAAAAGGGTGCAACCGCTAAGCCTGCATCAATCCTTAAGCAAGACAGAGAATTATCAGACAGTGGCTTTTTAGTCAATCACGCCCGTGTCTTAGTCGGTTCTGGTCTTGATACATTTGAGAGAGGAAAAAATGCTTTGAAAGATTGGAGGTTCATTACAGACATGTTGCGTATTCAGATGAGAAATCTATTTCCATTTGTACTGATTTTTACGTGTTGGTTTACTTTGTAGGCATTTTGGCTTGAAATGGGCTTTCGTAGATCCCAACTCTCCTATTCATACAGGGGCAAAGTTCTGCGTGTGTTACAAGGCAATCCTCCCATGGTTTCTGTTGCCTCTAGAAGTTATCTATGTCGATGACTCGAGGAAGAATTCTATGGCTTCGTTTAGCTTCGGTAGTGGAACTCTTAAAGGACACCTTCTGGTAATAGCTCTTTGCATTTCATTGCATTGTGATCAGATTAAGAATAAGGGGATGTGTTGAAATAGATGACCGTAATTGGTATTCTAACAACTGCTTCTTCATTTATGGCATTGCAGGGAGGAGAAGAACGGTTCTCCATTACAATGGACGAGAAGAGCCAGGTTTGGTATGAGATTCTCTCATTCTCCAAGCCTGCAAGTATTCTTTCTCTTATCGGATACCCTTATGTGCTTCTCATGCAAAAACGTTTCGCTCATGAATCTACCATGGCAATGAAGAAGCATTTATCATCGTAGTCAGGCAAATTATGTACAGTTATTGCATGTGGAGGAATATTGTACTGAGCTGGTTGTAGTTTTTTACACTAAATACAGAGCTTTTTTTTCCCGTTTATTTTTTCGTTTGAATATGATCCCTACCCTACTACTATCTATTGATCTTCTCCTTTCTTTAGAGGTCTACGCTGTTGAACAACTAATACCGAACCACTAAGATCGAACTCCGTAGAAGCTAATAAGTCTCCTACTTTCCCGAGCTCGGGGCATTCTTCCCAGTCGCTCAAACCAGTGGTTAAACTCGGATGCCCTCTGCTCCCTTTTCCTACTATAAACATCGAGTACATATCAGCCATGTCTCTCAATGCACACGCTGTTTCACCACCGTTCTCCACATGCTTCTCTACATATCCTACTTGTCCTGACGTCACATACCTATGAAGTACGATTTCATGTTAGAAAACGATAAGCAAAAAATAATAGTTACGTTCTGAAATACCTGTTGAAAAAGTCTGTTAGAGCTGCATTATCTGAGTCCTTTTCAGTTTCACGATTCGATATAGCCATTAATATGTCTTCTTCTTTCTGAGCTATATTAACTCCTATGTTTTGCCTCCTCTCCGACGCGTGGAGGAACCTTATTACCGTAAGATTTATGTGATGATGAAGTCCCAGACGCTTACTTATTCCCAAGGCTTCTCTGTCGTCGGGCCCACCGAAGAACAGCATGGCAACATGCTGTAATGACTCAGAGCCAGACGCATACGAGGTTCCCGCCGTGAGCCCACGGTCCACTAAAATAGCCACGGAACACTTGGCGTGCCTCAAAACTTTTTGGTTCGTTATTCGAATCCCTTCTTTTCCACTTTCTAGTTTCCCATCTATTCTCTGATGCTTGTGAAAAGGTAGAATTATGATAGAAGCCCTTATATCTTCTGCGAATTCGCACACGTCTGCATACATACTTGCGAAAGGGGACACAATCTTGACTTGATGGATCAGCAGGCTTGTTTCAGCTCCGAATATGTCTACTGCTTCGTTGATTTCCACCACGTCGTTGCCACCGTAATTGTCATCATCGCTCAGTTCGTCTTCTTCCTTTTGGTGGTAAAGTAAATTCGTTTTGGTTTTTTCGGGAAGTTCGATGAGGTGAATCAGGTAAGGAGTTATGGCTACTCTTTCAGGTCCGCGGCAGGTCGCGACTAAGCCCATCATGGTGGCCACGGGGCGAGGACCATGGACACAAGCGGCCAGCTTTAGTTCGCTCTCTGGCGATTGGAATTCGAAAGGCAGGTACTTGTAACCTAGGATGTCAGTTTCCCTTCTTACCATGAAAGCTATTATTGGTCCCCATATCAAAGAATTTATCACCACCGTCGCCATCATCAGATCGTAGAACAGTTTGCTAGAGGTAACCTGCAATAAATTCGATACAGATTTCTTCGTGTGCTAACTGCTGCGTATAAAAATTCGTAGGTGTCGAAGATGAAATGTCATAATAGGAAACGTACGCTGCTCTCCACCCCAGCTGTTAGTGCGAGCAAGTCAACGTGGCCTTTCAAGTTCATCAAGAAAGCAAGAAGAACCCCTTCGTTGAGCGGGACTTTCAGATGAATGCAAGCAGCTAAGGTACCCGTGACTTTCCCTCCTATGCTCAACAGCAGTATAATAGCAACGACAGAGAAGTGACGAAAGCTGTTGATAAGTGTGACATCTGCTTTAAATCCACTGTATCCAAAGTATATGGGGAGCACAAAGTTGTGGACAGAGTAGGAAAGCTTAGTCAGCATCGTTCGCGTCGCTTTGCCTCCTCTTGGAAACAATGCACCGATGAAGAAGCAACCTATTATGCTGCTAAATCCCATGGTCTCGAGCGTAGTAGCAGCTACGAATATAATGGCTAGCAGAAGAAATATCTCTGTACTCTTCAGATGCTTCAAGTTCCTATTCCTCCTATTCAACCAGTTTGTGACGTACCTATTGAGAACAATAACTGCCACCACGACTATGAAGTACAGAACTGCCATGAGAAACCATTCGAAGTGCCTTGGCTCCTTAGTTTTCCTCGGCGTAACGATCAGCAGAAACACTGCGTAAGTGTCCCCAGTTAGTGCGCAAGAGATGGCTAATCTGCCGAGATCTGTGCTGGCGAACTTTAGGTCATGCGCCAGGCGAGTCACGAATGGCGAGGCTGTGTTGGTCAGCACTATGGCTATCGTTAGGGCCATGGAGACACCATCGTTGTGGGACCCAGTTTCTTCCATTACGAAAGAAGTGACTGCTATGGCGAAGACAGTGCAGACCAAGCTGCTTCCACATGCGATAATGCCGACCTTTCGAATGTTACGTACGAGGTAAGGAAAGTCTGTTTCTAACCCTATGAGGAACATGATGATGATTCTTGAGTATAGGGACATGGTTTCGTAGTAGTCTGCTGAATTGTAGAAGAAGAACGTACGCACTTCGTCGATGTGGGATAGGCAAGAGGGCCCTAATACAAACCCCGCCTGCGATATGAAAGCACAAAAGAAAAGCAGAGATGAATGTGTAATGTAATGAATCTTCCCAGCTGATCTCAAGAAACACATAAGAAGGCTTAGGTAACTGCAACTATCAGAATCGAAGAAGGTGCATGCATGCTGTGAAAGGTAGGCATTGCATTCGTTTGTATGAAATCGAAAACGACGGGACAAAAAAGATGAGAGACATACTTACGAGAATCTGGGCGAGGGGCGCGGGCTGTCCTAGAGGCTTGAGAAGTATCTGAAAGAAATGTGAGATTACGAGGAGGCAAGAAACCTGCGTCCCCATCGTGAGGACCGGGTTGAAAATCTCCCCTTTGGTGAAGCAACCTCCATAGTTTATCGATGACATGATGAGATTCCCGCCAATGCAGGTGATGAATGGAGGCCTTTAACTGCAGGAAATTGTTGGCAGGGAAGGTGATCTGCATATGTAATGAGCTTGCATTGGATGTTCTTTTCTGTGTTTTCCAAAGATCAATCTTCTTCGTGTAAGAATATTTGGAGGTGAGTGACAAGTGGAAGTTTCTTGCATGGGACTTTTTTTTTCCTCCCCCTTACCTCTTTATTTAGAGGTGGACAGGCGTGTTGTACGGACGTAAAATCAAAATTTCGAGCTATTATTGGGCCGTTTATTGATTAATAGGTTAATGGGCTTTTGTTGGCCCGAATGGGCCTCGACCGACTTATATAGGAAACTATTCGCAACAAATCCACGAACAGAATCATACTGTTACTTTTGTGGGTTGCTT
This sequence comes from Craterostigma plantagineum, assembly GCA_027422505.1. Classification (NCBI taxonomy): domain Eukaryota; kingdom Viridiplantae; phylum Streptophyta; class Magnoliopsida; order Lamiales; family Linderniaceae; genus Craterostigma; species Craterostigma plantagineum. The sequence continues at coordinate 1,149,586 of JAPQWV010000096.1, read as the reverse complement.
TGTTTCTTCTCTCAGTTGCTTAGCAGAGCTAGGAGAATCAAATCACAAGTCTGCGAGCGAGCGAGCGAGCGAATTGCTTTGTCTCGGGTAAGAGAGGAATAGATTGAGTGAGAGAGGGGCGTGATTTCTATCTCGATTAGAATAGGAAACAGAGTGATCGAAGGGTGGAAGTTTCCTTATTCACCGTGTTTAGTGCGATCCGATTTCTGAATTTCTATTGATCAGTGATCGTGACGATTTTGAAAAAAAATAATTTTTGTTATTCTTGCCTTTCGATTCGTGCTTTTACTCCATTCGGATTCTTTCCGATCATAATCTTGGAGAAAATAATTCTTTTCTTTTGTTTTCTTTTCCTGTGAGTTTAGATCGGTGTTTGGAGTCGGATAATAGCGGAAACTTGTTATTTTAGGCTTAAAAACCCTACTTTAATGGCTAAAGAGTGCAAAATCTCTCAGTCGTCGTGTGTGCCTGATCTCGTCCTTGATACTGTCAACTCCGAGATATCTCGTGCTGTTCTTCCGTCCTCAGACGCTTGTTCTTCAACGGATAAGAGAAAATCAGATATCAGCTTTTTTACGACGGATTCTGATTCTTGGGCTGAAGGCGTTTCTGCTGAAGAGTGTTCTATGGCGGAGCTTGGATCTTCTTCTGCATCTGCGAAAAAGTCAGCTTGGAACAAGCCTTCTTCTCACGGTGTTGTCGCTGAGGTCGGTGGTGCTGTGATGGATGCTGATTCCTGGCCGACGTTATCTGAATCAGCTCGTGCTTCTCCTAAGACTCCTACCTACACAACCAAATCTATCTCCAACGGGCCGATGATCATCCCACCACAGGTTTTGATTCTCAACCTACATTGGTGTTCTTGTTATTGATATGTGCTGTTTCTTTTTTCTATTCTTTGGTATTTGGTGCTGTTTGTCCAATGATGTTTATGGGTATTTCTTGGAACATGGATATAACAAATCAGATATTAGAACACTTTTGTGGTTGCTGTCATAGGGCATTGAAGCAGGATCATCTTCTTCAACAACAAAAGAAGTTGGATCCCGTAGTCTGACTCAGAAACAAACCTCAATGCACACGGGGCCGACACGCCAAAGATCCATGAAACGTGTTGCTGGCGATGGTGATGGCCGTAGTGGTGGTAGTTCGACTCATACTAATATGCCGGCCAATGGAAGCTTATCACCAGAAGTATGTCATCAGATTTCTGTAAAGGATGGTGGTGAGCAAGGAGCTTCATCCCACGGTCGAAAGCAGCCACCTCAGCATCAGTCTAGGAACAATGGCGGCCCACAGATTCGAGGGAACGGTTATTACCATCATAACAATGGAGGAAGACGTGATCCTCATCGAGTTCTTAGTAATAATGGCAACCATGGTTCCCAACGGCGAGGTCCTAGGCCAGTAACGCATAGTCCGGCTCCAAATATGCAATATTATTTCTATCAACTTCCTTATCCAGCTGTGCCACCTTATGTTCACCCTGGTGAGTTGTTTATGTTCATTAGCATTGTACTTCTTCTAAATTTACAAATTGATGCTATTGTTATTGGTTCGTCTTTCAGAAATGACACCCTATTTCTGGCATCCTCCTATGGGCCCGTGGAGTCCTCCCATGGCCCCAGAGATGTTGAATCCCGAACCAGTGCTGCCCTTATCCCCAAAGATATTAAGGCCGGACCCAGAGTTATATTCAAAGATATTGAAACAGATTGACTACTATTTCAGGTCTATCGTGTAATTGGTGTTTTTAACCTTCGATAATTCATCCATTGCTCTGTATGGAGCTTTAAAGTGTTCATATTTGTTGTGCGGTGTAGCTTGGATAATTTGGTTAAGGATACATACCTGCGAGAGAACATGGATGCTCAAGGATGGGTGTCTATTAGTTTGATAGCAAATTTCGATAAGGTAAGTTGGTTAAGGCCATCAAGATTTAACAAAGACGTGTTTTTTGCTCCCTTGTGTATTGAAGTCTTGTAGCCTAGCCTCTGCTAATAAAAATAGCTCTGTTTTGTGATGATTACAGGTGATTGAGCTGACAGACAATGTTCAAGACGTACTTGAGGCTATAAGGTCTTCTAGCGTTGTTGAAGTACAGGTGATATGCCTTACTATTGCCTTTGTTTGATCTTGTGATTGCCAAACATGTTTCATTGTGCTCATTTCTTCTCTTGCAGGATAACAAAGTAAGGTGCAGAGAGAATTGGCAGAGATGGATAATATCGAGCACTCAACATCTTTCTCAAGCTAGTCCCTACTCTAACCAACCCTCGTCGTCTTCCCAGAACTTTCTCAACGACCAACTCAACAACCTAAGTATCAATTAGAGGAAAATTGCTGCATGGGAATCTCGACAAACATCTCTCCCCTTCCAACCATACTCACCCCAGTTACTATCTATCTATAATCACCATCTTTTGCTTCTATCTCATCTCTATTCCTTCATGTCCTTCTCCCCTTTCTCGAAAACGACAAATAAAGTTGCTTATTATTGGACATGTTAAGTGCTACTGAGCTGTGTTGTGGATTCGAAAGCGAGATTTACAGTTTCTCCTATCCTTCGTAAGATCGGCATTCGTTTTGAGGACCTCAGGAAAGCCATGGTGGGTGGAGTTGATGGTAATCAATGTTTATAGATCAATCTCTGATTTGAAGAGAGAGTAAAAATCCATTTTGCCGAGTTGATTGTTTGGCATTATTGTAATGCTGCGGAGAATTGTTATACTAGATGCGGGGGTGTTTGTTTTTTGTTATTTTTCTCCGGATATTTTCCCTTTTCCTCAATTTATTGTTGAAAAACCAGATTTGTTTTTAATGTGTTGGTATTGTATAGTCAATATGTTCATTATGTTTAATATGTCAAGCAAAGCTTATATTCATATTATGGAATCGAGCAAAGCTTATATGCCACCGCCAAATTCCTTTAAAAAGCAAACCTTTCATGTTTTATTTATTCAATTTGACCGCTGTATGGCGGGAATACGTCAACCGCTGATCGTTATTTTTTTTCACTTGAAGCCCATCAAGTTTCAGTAATTGACAAATCACTCCTGTACTATGGTGAATTCAATCATTCTCGATCAGGGGGGAAAAGAGTAACTCATACAAACCATTCTTACTTAATGATGAGATGATGTTGCAGATCAAACACCATATCTTTGTCTGACCTTTTTAAAATCCCATGAATTCTGAAACCCGTTAATTTCCTTAACGCTTTTGCTCAGCAGTTCGGTAAGTTGCATCTTGAACTTGCTCTTAAAAACAGTTCCTGTATGCTGTTTTCTCGATCATTTATTACCGAGCTTTGAATTTTAAAGCATTTGCTGATCAAACGTAGGCGATTTAAGTTTATACCTGTTGCTAAATTCTTTGTGCTTACATCGTGTTCCCCCGACATGAAAATGATTATTATGGATTGTCTGCCATTAAGCGCTGTATGCATGTGTAAGAGTTGATAACCACCTTAAACATTGGAATGCATTGTTAATTCCCTATACACGATTAATGAGTTCTTATGATTTGCCTACGGGGATGAGACGAAGAAGAAGAAGAAGAGGGACAAGAAGATCTTCTCTTCGGTCCTCCTTTAGGTTTCTCCATAGCTGCAATCTGCTGTAAGATTTCGACAACTTCCTTCATCGGAGGCCTATTTCGAGGCTGGTCTTCCAAGCATTTCAGAGTTAGCTGAGCGAGCTGTGCAGCAACTTTCGATGAGTACTGACCTTCGATTCGACGATCCATGATTGATTTCAGTCTACGCCTTTCGTTAACAATGGGCCTCAACCAATCGACTAAAGTTTGCTGCCCACTCTCTCTTATCATGTCTAGTGCTCTTCTACCCGTCATAATCTCGAGCAGCACTACTCCAAATCCATAAACATCGCTCTTCACATAAAGATGCCCTGTTTTCCAAGAAATAGGACATTTTATTACTTGCTGGTCAGTTAAGTAAGGTTTGCTTAGGTTAATTCAGTATCACAAACACACACACACACACACACACACACATACCTGTTGCTATGTATTCAGGTGCAGCATAGCCATTAGTTCCCATTATTCTTGTTGTTAGATGAGAGTTACCATCAGTTGGGCCAAGTTTTGCTAGGCCAAAGTCTGACATTTTTGCATTGTAGCTCTGTCACGAAAGGACATCATCGTTTAATAGAGACACAGATCCGTAAGGATGAACGGTAAGATTGGTTTAAAGAACATTACCCCGTCGAGTAGAATGTTCGAAGCCTTGAAGTCTCTGTAAATGATTTCTATATCAGGCGTGTGCAGAAATGCCAATCCCTTTGCTGCACCGATTGCTATTTTGAGCCGTAAGTCCCACGACAATGCTTCTGAACTTCCTGAAATTCGAACAAGAAATGCCAGGATTAAGGATGTTTTTTTTCCCTTCTTCCCTCGTTCATGAGTTTCTAGAAACACGTTCTCACGTCTAAATAGATGGTTTTCCAAGCTACCCCTCGGCATGAATTCGTACACTAGTAAGAGCTCTTTATGTTCCCAACAGAATCCCAGTAGTTTCACCAAGTTGGGATGTGAAAGCCTCCCCAAGAAGTTCACTTCTGACTACATTATCAACCGAGCAATGTAATGAGGAGATCAAAGCCATGAAAACCAACCTTTTAGCAGGTATATATAAGAATCCTCGTTTATACAATTACTACTTACCTGCCATTCTTCGAATCCTTGCTTGCTCCTAGAATTCAACTTCTTCACAGCAACTACCATGGCTGAATCGGCTCGAGATGGCTCGAGGGTCTCTTTATCAACCCAGCCTCTATAAACAGTTCCAAAACCTCCCACGCCCAACACCGATTTGAAATTTCTCGTGGCATTTCTCAAATCGGCAAAGCTGTAACTCTTTAAACGTGGAGTGGGTAGGAGTTCTCCAGCCAAAGATGTGTCTTCGCTCAAGGCAGCTGAGGACAGGCTTTGGCCGGCGCTGCTGCTCGTGGCAGAAAGAATTTCACCGCCCCCGCCGCAGTTATGCAAAGCGGATCCTTATAATCAATTCGTGGGCCAAATCAATTAGGAGGTATTCAACTTCGCATGAGCTAGCTTGATCAATTCGAAGAGTTTAAGATCGCATCTAGCTGATGCATGAGTAAAGAACGTAAATAGACTTTAGCCAATAAAGAAGAAGCCCAGCTACAGAAAGAAGACCTTCGAGGAGAAGTGAAGGAACTTCATTTTTTGTCGATCAAATTTCATCTATATGGAGAATCCATTGAAGCATATATATATATATATATATATATACCTTACCTAGTGTGGATGTTCTTGTAGTAGTAGAGCCGCTGTGATGATTAATGGAGCTGCGGACAGAATCTACTGCAGAATCTTGAGATCCTAAGCAGTTTCCCATATGTAATAAAAGTGACCTCCTATGTCTTACACTCGGCTAATGACGTTCATCAGGTCAGGCCAGTTGGAGACAAAAAAAAAAAAAAAAAAACAAAGTTTAGCTGTTACCGCGTGTAAGATTAGATGATAGCAAAGCTGCGACTTTTTCTTCACTTATTGCAATGATGCTACAAAAGACGTAGTAGTTTCAGCTGTTTGGATCTTCTATGTCATTTCCATTGGTCTTTGTGGAATGTTGCAGCCCAACTTGTACACTAATGTTTTTTTATTTAGTTACTACACGTTTCCAGGAAAGGTCTTGACGGTCATGTTATTCGGCGATGTTCGTGTTTGTGATTAATGAATGTCCGTCAGTTTATCCTCCGTTATTACACCGCCGTTGACTCTCGAAGTTGTTGACGTGCTATGGTACTGCAAAGGAATCAAGTCAACGCCTTCTTCGTATCAAGTAAAGAGAATTTGCTCATGGCTCGCCATTTGTGTTGTAATTAAATCACTGTTCACAGGGAATAGAAAGAAATGGCAAAAAAGGGCATAGCTAGCCGATGACTACAGATGACCATATAATTAAAGGATAGAGTACATTACAAATCCCATCATCAGCTATTGTCATTTTGCTTTTTCTACTTGAGAATACAAAAGCATAAGAGGTAATATGAAGATAGTGGTGACTGGGGTTGGACAAGAAAGGCTATTTACTCTTCACTCGTCATCATCATCATCTTCTTCCTGTAAGAAGTAACAATAGGAAAACACAGAAAAGGTGGTTTAGTATGATTTGAAGAGAATCATACTAAGATTGGCTTTCTTGGTTCATAAAATTATAACTTCTAACCCCTTCACTGCCTTCATCGTCGTCCTCGTCAATTTCAGACTTGGATTTATCCGACTCTTCGTCAGCGGTGTCCTTCTATAGCGAACAATAATCCGTTATCATATTAGTTCAGTAGATCTTACAACGTCATGTTAATTGAAGTTGAAGATACCTTCTTCTTGTTATATGCCTGGAGGTTTTTCTCATAATCTGCTTTCCTCTTCTCAGCTTTAGCAACATAAGGAGCTTTATCCTGCACCAAAACAGCAAAAAAAAAAGAGATCAGACGAATAAAAGTTAGGACAAGATGCACAAAAACCACATGAATAGACAGACATAATCCTCGAAAGGAAAGGAGATTACTTACAGCTTCTGACATAGATTTCCACTCGTTCCCTCCAGCTTTTCCAACCTGTACAGTATTATATTTTTTTTCAGATGAAGAGGATAAACAATCAAATCAAACGAAAATTCTGAATGAGACGAAAATAAATACGAACAGCTGCCACTGATTTGTTGTTTGGATGTTTCTCCTTGTACTGCTTCCTAAAATCTTCCCTGATTCATTATTAACGACAGTAACAGACAAAAATCAGCATCAATTCGCAGAAACACGCATCAACCAGAAAAAGGTAAAAAATCGTAAATCAAATCTTACATAAAAACGAAAAAAGCACTAGCAGGCCTCTTAGGCATGTTCGGATCCTTAGCCGCCTTAGTCTTAGTTGCTGCACGTCCTTTCTTCACCGCCAGCCTAAAATAGCAGCAAAAGTAACAAATAAACGAGGCAAAAATTTCGCAGGACTAACAAGCCACAGCTCGAGCTGAAAAATAACTCACTTGGAATCGGTCTTCTTAGTTTCAGCCTTGGATCTTCCTCCTTTCATTTTTCTCTACGAGCAGCGATTAGCTACGAGATGAGAACCGCAGGAAATAAAGAGGGATAATATTCTTGTGATTCAGCGTTGGTGAAGTGAAAGTGGTGCGCGAAAGTGGTTGTATATGTGTGTGAAAGGGAGTGGGGGCAAAAGGGTTTCGAAGGGAAAACACCCCTCGCTAACCCAATTAAACCCGGGTTTGGGCGGGATCTCGAATACTACTCGCCACGTCATCGATCCGCGTCTTACTCGGTCGAGCGATCTCATTGGCTGGAAGGAACATGACGTTATACCTCTCTTGGCTCTGTGTTTGTGTGGGAAGGTTGGATTGTATTCCGCGCGGTGAATAGATGACGTGGCGTGATCTGAGCGCACCTGTTTTTTACGAACTGACGGATTTGGCCTTCGTGTTTATTGACGCTTTTGGTCATTGGCTAGCGTCCTTTAGTTAGCAAACCCGGATAAGTCATATGATTGAGATAGGCGGCGTGAGTGCAAGGGTAAGTTCGTAATTTTTAGAGGCAAATGATTGAATTGAGTCGCAATGGCCTTTGGGCCTGCTGAAGTAAAGCCCAATAAGGCCCAACTTTCGAGTGCATCGCCGAGCAAAATATTAATCTGTGTCCATTAATTAACATGGCTGGCAAGATCACTTTGATTTGATGATCCGAAACCTTTTGGAGACACTGACGCAATCGGAATCCCAACTTGAAGATTCGGCGATTCTGCTATAGTAAGCTTATGTGTGCGTTTTTCCGTGGAATTTGCTGAACTTTTTGGTTAGATCACTCGCTGATTGATGGTTTGCGGCTGATGGAATAGTGACGGCTTCAGCTAACCTGTTTTCAGTTTGGTTTGATCGCAGAGCACTTATTCGTGAGCTAAGTTAGTCGCCCGTTGGTGAACGGTGATGACATTGGATTCAGAGAGTGAGGTTTGAGATGAATCAAGCGATTACAGTCGATTTGGCTAAAGTCGTCTTGTCTTGCCTTGACCAATATCTCTAGGTAATCACTCGCAGCGTTTGGTTGTTTCTTTTTCCAGCATCTTAAGTGTCGCATGTTATAGATTTGATAAGTTCAACTAATGATCTAGTATGGTAGTATATACGTTCGTATGAACTATGAACTGAAGAAAAAGCAAAATATCTATGATAGCTACAGAGAAACGATACAAGTTAACATAATTGTAATAATTGCAATGACCGATGTGTATATAGTTTGTAATGTTCGTGCAAATTCTAGGTCTGTTGTATTGAACCATCAGTGCTGTATGAAAATCTGAATTTCCGTTAAGTCAGTGTTAGAGAGGTGATGGTGCTACTGTCATTAGAGAGCCTCAGAAGCCTTTTTATTGCTTAATTTGAATGATAATGGGGTCAATGCATCTTATTCTTGCCCGTAATAGGAAGCTCAATCTCGAAATAACGAATGTATGATCTGACGGACGAGTGTATGTGATACGGTACAGAAGCAGATGCTATACGAAATTGGCAAAAAAAAAGAATGCACACATGGGAACATGTACAATTTGGTGATAACACACATATGTAGATAGATATATAACTATAGATGTTGTTGATGCTATGGAACTGGAGTAGATTTTCATGAAAATGAAATATTATCAAATCATCTTTCTATATGACTATGGTACCTGTTTTTAATTTTGCTTGTTCAATTTCTCCCAATGCAGGTCCCACTCACTCATCAAGCTCATATGCAAAAGCTTTTCTTTGAGCAACGTTGTTTCATGCACGTGATAAAGGTGATTCTTGAAAACTCTATCTTTGCATCTTTCATCTTACGTGTTTTTTCGTAATGAGTACCTCCGATATTTGTTTAGGAATTTTCTCATTGAATGTTTATCTCTTTGTAAAAAAAAAATCATTCTTTGGAACAATGATTGCGATAATTCGTGCTCACGGCTGCATTTTAAATTATCCTCTCTACAGATCGGCTTGCTTAATGATAGCTTCACGTTGCCTGCCTGCCTGCATTTGACCATCTATTATGAAAGTATCTTGTCTTAAAAGTTGATTGGTTGGACAATTAATATTTAAATTCTTTCTCTTTTTCTATTGTTGTCGTCTACGTTTTCTAACATGCCATTATTATTCTCTATTTTCTTCTTCTTCATTTTTAGTATTTACTTATTTTGTTGATAATGTTCCTCAGGTAATCAATTCTTGATTTCTCTGTAAATTACCTGTGAGCGGCGATGTGGTATAATACTTTAAATCCAACTCATTATTATTATTCTTTCATATGATAGAGACAGTTGAGAGCGACGATGCATAGATTTATTTATTACAATGGAATTATCTTAACAGTGACAACTATAGTTATCTAAGCAACAAAATAATAAAAATTGATTTCTTATGGAGGTGCATGCAAATGGAGGGCAGACGTGCGTAAGAGCAACTGTTAGATTAGCTGTTGAGCTCGTCTTTTAATTCAACTGAAAATTCTTATGATTTCTTTATTTTCTTTCTGAGATTTGGAAAATTAAGAAAACAGTAATGAAACATCATATTCATATCTTCGGTTTGAGGGTAAACTAGTCATTTTGTCATTGTTGGCAAAGACTGCGTCCTCGCTGTCCTGGTCTCTCTAGGTCTCATGATCCTCTGTGGCGCGCTCTCTACACCCGCCACCCGCGCTTATAATTTATTACCTTCGTTAAAGTTGATAATGAACGGTAATGCCTCCTTTTTCAATTATAGTTTATATATTATTATATGGTAATTGGCGCATAAAAGTCCTTGCAACATTGAATTCTAACCCAAGGTGTAAGCATCTCACATCAACACTCAATAATTAATGGGGCCTTTAAGCGACGGGAAAGGAGAGAGAGAGAGAGAGAGAGAGAGAGAGAGAGATATGGGGTTTATGGGTACGTGATTTCCAGCAAAGGATTGTGATGCTCTTTCTTAAACTTCCCATGACTTTTTATTCCCTCACCACCACCATCATCAAATTCTCTTTTTCTGTTCATTATCTATCTGTCGTTTCCCCTAACTACCTCTTCATCTTCTTTTCAGCTGCTTCATTACATAGGCTCTTACAAATCGTACGAACTGTACATTTTAAACCCACCTGCGTCGTCTGGTGTTCAATTCCCTGAATTCCCAAAGCGTACTTCTAATATGCATCCATCAATCAAGTGGCGCGGATGCTACGCTGAGCTTTCTATGGTGAGATCTTGATCATGAAGAGAGACTTAATTACTTTATGGGTGTGCAATGTTGGCACTATTGTACCTTGTATTTTGTCGCTGATGGTTGCCGTGGATCATAGGTTTTCCTTTTGGATTCGGAATTTTGATTTGAGGATGGCCCATTTTTTTTCTCAACTTCAAATTTCTGTAGTAAGAATCAACGGTTTGGTTAGCTACTTACGAGAAAAGTTACTTTTGACTTTATTGATCGAGCAGTTAATCTGATCGTGTCAGTAGGTAGAAGAATTTTTCTATTTTTTTTTAAAGAAAAGTGAGCTGCCGTTGTTAGAGTGTCATCCAAGTGTACAGTGAGCTGAACGTAAATGAAGGGATATCTCCATTTTTGGTGAATTTGCTCTTTTGATTCCGGCTCACGTGATTATTTTGGCATTGTATGGCTTTAATAATCTTTAGAAATAGAATTCAGAATTCGTAGGCGTAACTTGAGTGGCTCAGGGTATTCTTGATTTTATCTATGTGTTGTTAGGTGGATGATTCAAAGGAAAATTAAGATAATATTTTGGGATATGGTCGTTCTTTGATAGAGCTGCAAAGTTCCTTGTAGCCAACATGTCTTGTCCGCATAAGAATGTTGTATTCTCAGCTTTATAACTCTGTTCACTATTCTGCAGAAGGAGACTGGTGCAAACATCGACGGAGATTTTAGTTTCACAGAGTAACAGAGTGAAGACTTGATTCATTACCATCATACATAGTTGTATAGGTCTAGTTCTTCTCTTGCATGGGAAGTTTGTATGACCTCATTGACGTCAACAGCAAACTGATGGCCCGAAAAGTTCTCTCGCACAATAGACAGGTTCATGGTAAGTGTGATAAGCGTAAGCTGCTCTTGTTGCCATGTTTTTTGAGCTGACAAAAAAAAAAAGATGTTGTAATTAATCTTTTTTTTATCCTACCAATTTGAAGGTCTTGAAGCTCCTCGAAATAGCTTGGACTTGCCAATTGAGTCATCGTACGACTTGTATGCTGCAAGAGATAACATATGGGTAGGTACCAGTTATTACACTGTTCTATGCCTGAGTTGTGTATTTATGAGTTTCTGACAAGTGAATTGTCGGTTAATCTCTATACATGCAGTATGGTTATAGTTCGCCGACAGAATCATACGACGAGGAGTACCGTTATCCCAAGGCTCCAATGAAGAAGCTTATCAATGATGAAATTTCGAGAAGTTCTAAATACAAGCCAAGCGTTGTGGCTCGCCTAATGGGAGTCGATACGCTGCCTCTAGATTCGAAGTCGCTGGCCAGATCGCTTGATCTGAAGAAGGAAGTTCCTTCATCAGCAAAATTGATGGATGATAACATCGATGCATCTTTTAATCATTTCTCTACATCGAACATTTCTCAGCAGTACGAGGTTAGGAAAGTTAGAGAGCATCCTCAAGAAGAGGAACTGAAGAAGTTTAAGAAAGAGTTTGAGGCATGGCAAGCCTCAAGATTCAAGCAGTGTTCGAGTATGGTAGGTGTTAGCAATGCTCCGATCCAATTGATTGCTCAAGAGGAGCTCAACAGGGAAAAAATGTATCTTAATTCTCGGGGAGTTGAGAGGCCTTGGGATCACCAGCAACTGACCGATTCTCACGAAATGCTTGCTTCAAGAAGCTGTAAAAAGAATAGTTCGTATAAGCCATCTCATGATATTGATTCTTCTCCCTCGAGGATTGTGATTTTGAGGCCTGGCCCTGACAGGATCGATGATATCAACGAAGATTCGTGGAACAGTACGCCCAGCACTTCAGAAGAGCGAAATAAGATCGAAGATTTTCTCGAAGAGGTGAAGGAGAGGTTGAAATCAGAGATACAAGGAAAGAGTTCCAAACGATGTTACACTGTTAGAGGCGGAGGAATCGAGACACCTTACTGGGAAAAGTCCCCAGAGCCAAGAGAAATTGCTCAGCGTATAGCTCGACATGCCAGAGAAAGTGCCGCTAAGGATCTTGGGGCAAATCTGCTTCGTTCAGAGTCGACTAGATCATATCGAAGAGAAGTTCAGCTCGATGGGATGGATTCTCCAGAGTTTCTCAACAGAGATACCAGGAAATTTTTGGCAGATAGGTTGAGAAATGTTCTGAAAGGAGAAACGACGGTTCCACCAAAGCATGTTCGTAGTAAATCAAGACTATCCATGTCCGATAATGACAACTGCAATAACATAGCTTCACAGTCGAGGGATAAGTTGATGGAGAGCTATTTCAAGGATGAACTTAAAAAGGATAGCAGCAGATCTTTCAGACGTGAATCCTTGAACGATAGATTTCGCACTCAAATTGAAGAGGTGCAATCTCAATCTCCAAGGAACCTCGTTAGATCACTGTCAGCGCCTGTATCTGGGACTTCATTCGGAAAGCTGCTTCTAGAAGATCGACATGTAATGACCGGGGCCCAGCTCATGAGGAAGCACGAAGTCCTCGAAAAGCCATCGAATGGCACCAAAAAACAGAGAAAAGAAAAGTTCAACATAAAGGAAAAAGTTTCAAGCTTTAGGTACAGTTTGACCCTGCGAGGGAAACTGTTCCGCAAGAGAATTAAGTCATCGATGCCTGAGAGGGATCAGAGCTTGAAAGACATCGCTTTTGAGCCCACCGCGACGACGAGTTTCTACGACACACATGTGAGGATAATTGGACTCTTTCTCCGTCACTTTTCTTCTATCTTGTTTAATGTAATAACAAGCAATTAACAGTTTCTTTCAACTTGTAGGAGAATTCGACGGAAGTGCCCCCAAGCCCTGCATCAGTGTGCAGCAGTATTCGCGACGAGCTATGGAGGCCAGCAGATTGTCCCAGCCCTGCTTCTTCGTTGGGTGGATATCAACTCGAGGATGGCGACATTTCACATGCTTTCATGGACATAAGCTCAAACCTCAACGGTTAGCAAATTTTACCAATTAAGATACCAAGTCTTTACAAGCACTGTTATTGCATGCATACGTACTGAGGAAAACTTTTCTGTAATCGACGAAAATACGCAGAGCTGCGTAGGAAACTAAACAAGCTCGAAGGCTCTGCCTCGAACGAGACAACTAACAGACAGAGCCCAACCGAGTTCGAATCGGACATAGAAGACGAAACCGAAGCATACGTCAGAGATTTGCTCGTTGCCTCTGGTCTCTACGACGGTTCGTTCAGTCAGACACTCTCGAAATGGGACCCACTCGGGAAACCCATTAGCAGCCGAGTCTACGAAGAAGTGGAAGAGGCGAATGGAAAGGACCACGGAGGAGAACTAAACCGCAGATTAGTTCTTGATTTGTTGAACGAGGCAATCCCAATGATACTAAGGCAACCACCACCGAATAGGTCGAAGTATATGGAGAAAGCTGCTGGCCCTTTGTTTAAGCCTCCGCGGGGAAGGAAGTTGCTATCTCATGTTTGGAATATGATTCAACTATACGTTCACCATCCACTCGATAGAGCGTACTATTCGTTGGATAATATGTTGGCCCGTGATTTGAACTCAGAACCTTGGTCAAGAGTGATAGAAGATGATTGCATGAACGTTCTCGGGCGAGAAATCGAATGCCTGATTATCGGAGATCTGATAGAGGAAATAGCGATGGATATATGATCATGCATATATATCATACATTACAGAGGAGATATATATTCTTACCCATGGTTCTGATCCAAAATGTGTAGAAGATCATTAGAACGGGAAAGATTGATGGCCATTTTTCTTTTTCCCTTTTTGTTTTCATGAAGTTTAAGTCTCACACTTACCATGCACTTCTTTCTTTCTTTTTTTCAAATTGAGTGTATTTATGTGACTTTTATCGTATATTTGTAAGTAAACCATGGTTCGCCCAATTGATGGCTTATAACAAACAAAATGTAATTCTCATCCAAGGCGGCAACCTTACACAAGGTAATGAACAATATTCACTCTGAAAAATCATCAAGAAAGGGCCAAGAATAAGATTCAATCAATGAGCTTGAGTTCATTTGCAATGCAGGGCTGAGAAACTCGAGCTTGAATTCACGTGGATTGGCTATTTTTCAGGCGCTTTTCGCTTGGTGTTTCTTCCATATGATCCCCTCTTTCGATTTGTCCTCGTGATTCAGTTATACTTCATATGTAGTTCTTGTTTCGAATCGTAAGACGACGCAATCACCTCATATTTTGCAAAATAAATAGATTCTTTTGACCATTACAAAGCATATCAGGTCATATATATTATAATAGGTATATTATATATATATTGTTATAAAATATATATTATGATTTTTATTATATTAAGATTATTTTGTATATATTATGATTATTTTAATAATATAAGGAGAGAATATAAAAGGGAGAGAGTATATTTTCTATATATTGATAATTTTACAATGCAACTTAAAACACCTATTTATACTAAAATCATACACTAAAATACAATTTAATCATCTATACAACTCATACAAAAATACAACATAATTTTATACACCTCATCTTATCATAATTCATGAGTCATTAATATTCCAAAAACATCCACATTTAATCATACAATTTTGATGATTCATTGTGATGAATCATGATTTAATTTTGATGATTCATTATTGATGAATCATAATTTGTTCATAATACTCCCCCTTGGATGTTTTTCAAAGAATACGTTTTAGCTTGTTGCCTCATTAAAAACCTTACTGGGAAAACCACATGGGAAAAACCACAGTTAAGGGAAAAAGAGTGCAACACATATTTACACCCCCTGATGATGACATCATTTTAAATCTCTAAGTCTTCGAATGCCTATTTCATATACTAACCTTCTGAAAATTACTGGGGGAAGTGCTTTTGTGAATAAATCTGCAAGATTTTTATTTGATCGCACTTGTTGTAGTTCAATATCACCACTTTTCTCCAGTTCATGTGTAAAGAAAAATTTTGGTGATATATGTTTTGTTCTATCACCTTTGATATATCCATCCTTTAATTGGGCAATACATGCCGCATTATCTTCATATAATATCGTCGGAAGTAACTTTTCCGATAACAATCCACAAGTTTGTTGCATATGCTGAATAATCGATCGCAACCAGACACATTCTCTGCTAGCTTCATGAATTGCTAGTATTTCAGCGTGATTAGAAGAAGTAGCAATTAGACTCTGTTTTAACTGATCGCCATGAAATAGCAGTTCCACCATACGTAAATAAGTAACCCGTTTGCGATCGTGCATTATGTGGATCGGATAAGAATCCAGCATCTGCATACCCAATTAAATATGTTTTCAATTCATTAGAGAAGAACAGTCCCATATCAGTTGTTCCTTGAAGGTATCGAAATATTCGTTTAACTCCGTTCCAATGTCTACGAGTCGGCGAAGAACTGTATCTTGCCAATAAATTTACTGCAAATGCTATATCAGGTCGTGTATGACTTGTAAGATACATTAGTGCTCCGATAGAACTAAGATATGGTACTTCAGGACCAAGTATTTCTTCATCATTTTCACGTGGTCTGAATGGATCTTTATTCACGTCTAATGAACGGACGATCATAGGAGTATCAAGTGGATGAGCTTTCTCCATGTAAAACCTTTTCAACACCTTTTTCATATAAGTTTCTTGATGTACAAATATTCCATTCTTCAAATATTCAATTTGCAGTCCAAGACAATATTTTGTTTTACCAAGATCTTTCATTTCGAACTCCTTTTTCAAACAATTAACCGCTTTCGATAACTCTTTAGGAGTTCCAACTATATTGATGTCGTCGACATACACAGCTATAATGACGAATTCGTTTTCACATCTCCTCATAAATATACAAGGGCAAATTTGATCATTTGTATAACCCTCTTTCAATAAATATTCACTTAGGCGATTATACCACATACGTCCGGATTGCTTTAATCCATAAAGCGATTTATTTAGCTTAACCGAGTACTCATTTCGTGGCCCTGAATTTTCAGGCAGCTGAAATCCTTCCGGAAGCTTCATATAAATGTCACTGTCAAGTGAGCCATACAGATAAGCAGTGACGACATCCATTAGACGCATATCGAGTCCTTCACGTACTGCCAGACTAATTATATAACGAAAAGTTGTTGCGTCCACCACAGGAGAATATGTCTCCTCATAATCAATACCAGGTCTCTGCGAGAAACCTTGTGCAACAAGCCGTGCTTTATATCTTATAATTTCCCCATTTTCATTTCTTTTTCTAATAAAAACCCATTTAAATCCAACCGGCTTTACATTTTCTGGTATGCGGACTACAGGTCCGAAAACTTTTCGTTTCTCAAGTGATTTTAATTCTGTCTCGATTGCATCTTTCCATTTTGGCCAATCTTTTCGTAGTCTGCATTCGTTTACAGACCTTGGTTCATGATCCTCATTTTCATTCATCTCGTTCATTTCAAGTAGCGCTACGTTAAATGAGAATTTATCGTCAACGTTGACTTTATCTCGGTTCCATCTAATTCCATTCTGGGCGTAATTGATTGAGATCTCTTCATTATCATTATTTTCAATTTCTTCAGGTACCTGAGTTTCATTCTGATCATCATTTAAGCCCATCGACTCTTCTCTAGTGGATAAATCCTCGATTGGACCATTCTTATTATTTGCTCCTTTTCTTTTCCGAGGATTTTTATCTTTGGAACCGAATGGCCTACCACGCTTCATTTGTGGTTTAGGCTCAATATCTCGTGTTTGTTCCGTAGAAACATCAATTCTTGCAGGAGCATTAACAGCCGGAATATGTGACTTAGTCACTCTTTTTGGGTCAGTAAAGCTGTCTGGCAATTGATTCGCTAAGCTTTGCAAATGAATTATCTTCTGAACTTCCAGTTCACATTCTTTCGTTCGAGGATCATAATGATTTAGCGATAATTCATTCCAACTAATATTTCTTTCCAGCTGTTTCTTTTCTCCCCCTAATGTCGGAAAATTTGTTTCATCGAAGTGACAGTCGGCAAATCTAGCCGTGAATAAATCTCCAGTTAGCGGTTCCAAATATCTTATAATGGATGGAGATTCAAATCCGACATATATTCCCAACCTCCTTTGAGGTCCCATCTTTGTGCGTTGTGGTGGCGCAATTGGAACATATACCGCACATCCAAAAATTCTTAGATGGGAAATATCTGGTTCCTGACCATAAACCATTTGTAACGGGGAGATATCATGGTAACTCGTTGGCCTGATGCGAATTAGTGCCGCTGCATGTAATATAGCATGTCCCCAACAAGACGAGGGAAGCTTCGACTTCATCAATAATGGTCTTGCAATTAATTGCAGACGTTTAATCAATGATTCTGCAAGACCGTTTTGCGTATGAATATGTGGCACAGGATGCTCAACATCAATACCGATAGACATACAATAGTCATTAAATGCCTTGGAAGTAAATTCACCAGCATTGTCAAGGCGT
The DNA here is from genome assembly GCA_027422505.1 of Craterostigma plantagineum. NCBI lineage: Eukaryota > Viridiplantae > Streptophyta > Magnoliopsida > Lamiales > Linderniaceae > Craterostigma > Craterostigma plantagineum. The sequence goes on along the minus strand of JAPQWV010000096.1, from coordinate 1,131,917 downwards.
ATTTTCTTTATCGGATAATCCGGAAAATGTGCTCTTAATCGAATCAACTGGGCAAGCAACCTCGCAAATGCCACATTCCTTGTAGATAATAAACATACGTGGGAACATCTACTCGATGCATCAATTAATACCATAAAATATTTAAATGGTCCACATGATGGGTGTATCGGTCCACAAATATCCCCATGTATACGTTCCAAAAATACAATAGATTCATTCTTTACTTTCATTGGTGATGGCCGAATAATTAACTTCCCTTTAGAGCAAGCAGCACAAGATAATTCATTAGATTGAAGAATCCTTTGGTTCTTTATCGAATGTCCACGGGAATTTTCAATTATTTTTCGCATCATAATTGAACCGGGATGGCCCAACCGGTCATGCCAAACATTAAATGTACTGTCTTCAGTAAACTTCTGGTTTACGATAGCATATGACTCAATTGTTCTCAGATATGTATAGTATAACCCAGATTCAAAAGAAGGTAATATTTCCACGATTCTTTTATCTTTTGAAATCACTTTTGTCATGTGCAAATATTCGACGTCTCCCTTTTCTGCCGTCTCAACATGATATCCATTATTTCGAATAGCTTTAAAGCTTAGTAAATTTCTTTGAGACTTAGGAGAATATAAGGCATTTTCGATTATTAGCCTTGTTCCTTTTGGCAGTAAAATGTTAGCTCTTCCAGAGCCTTCAATTATATTTGTACTGCCCGAGATAGTAATGACACTCTCTCCTTTCATTTCAAGATGATCAAAATATTTCTTATTTCTCAGAATCGTATGAGTCGTTGCGCAGTCTGCGAGACATAGTTCTCCATTGCACATGATCGTATCCATTGTATGAAAATCCTTAATAATAAGCACATAATAACCATTATTATTATTGACAACAAAGCATACAAACATACAAATAACTTATATATAAAGCACGCGTATAAACACAGACACACATAATTAAACATATGATAATAACACATAAGGGAATCACATAAAATTTATTGAAAATCTGCGGCCTCGAAATGAGTAGTTTCATCTTTGACACCAGAAGTAGAGGCAAGTTCTTCCTGAACAAGATTTATTTCAATTTTCTTTCCTTTGTCCTTTTGATATAATTCAACGAGGTGCTTGGGTGTGCGACAAGTTTTCGACCAATGGCCCAAACCACCGCAACGATAACATCGCTCATCATTATCCTTTTGTTCGGTGTGCCTCTTCTCATCATTATTATCATAGCTTTTCCTCTTCTGGGGAAGACTTTGATATCCACCACGATTGTTACGATATCCACCACGGAAGTACTGATAATCACCACCATAATATCCTTGGCCACGACCTCGGCTTTGACCACGGCCTCGTCCGCGGCCGCGAAATCCGCCACGTCCACGTCCACGACCATTACCTCGATTATTATCATTATTATTTCGCCTGACCGCATTCGCTTCAGGGAGCGCAGCCGCACCGGTTGGTCGGGATTCGTGGTTTTTCAGCAACAATTCGTTGTTTTGCTCAGCCAACAATAAAACAGATATTAGTTCTGCATACCTTTTGAATTGCCTTTCACGATATTGTTGCTGCAATACTACATTCGACGGATGGAAAGTGGTGAATGTTTTTTCGAGCTTATCATCATCGGTGATTGCTTCTCCACATAATTTCAATGTCGAAGTAATTCTATGAACTACAGAGTTATATTCATTTACCGATTTAAAATCCTGCAGTCGTAAATTTATCCACTCGTACCTTGCTCTCGGCAGGATAACAGTTGTCAGGTGGTCGTATCGTTCTTTCAAACTTTTCCACAACTCAGCCGGATCCTTCTCATTTAAGTATTCAGTTTTCAAACTTTCGTGAATGTGGTGGCGAAGAAATATCAAGGCTTTTGCCTTATCCTGAGGAGTGGTGGATATGGTTGTGCCACTGGCGTCAGTTGCGCCTGCATCCTGATTTGTTGTGGTTTTCGCAGCGATAATGGTGTCACCTAAACCTTTGGCTTTCAGGTGAATTTCGGCATCTAGTGCCCAAGATAAATAGTTCTTGCCGTTGATATCCAGTCCAACAAATTCGAGGCTTGCCAAATTCGTCATATTACTATAAAATTAAATAAAAAAAACAACAACGAAATATTAAAAAAAAATAAAATTCAACTCGCCACCACTGGGATTCGAAATCTGGACCTCACATCACTTGTAGTGACGATATTCCGCGAAACCAGTCGAGCTAAGGCGTTTTTGGTGTATACATGTTAACTTTATATAATTTTAAATGATTTACCGCGTATACGAGTATTATAAATAAATTTATCGTATAAAATAAAATTACCATACCTTGATTATAAAACTTGGACGGAGGTTGATCTCTGCAGGAGAGCTTCGATGGGGATTGATCGTTGCCGGAGAGCGCTCGTGCTGATAACGTGTTATAAAATATATATTATGATTTTTATTATATTAAGATTATTTTGTATATATTATGATTATTTTAATAATATAAGGAGAGAATATAAAAGGGAGAGAGTATATTTTCTATATATTGATAATTTTACAATGCAACTTAAAACACCTATTTATACTAAAATCATACACTAAAATACAATTTAATCATCTATACAACTCATACAAAAATACAACATAATTTTATACACCTCATCTTATCATAATTCATGAGTCATTAATATTCCAAAAACATCCACATTTAATCATACAATTTTGATGATTCATTGTGATGAATCATGATTTAATTTTGATGATTCATTATTGATGAATCATAATTTGTTCATAATATATATATATATATATATAACATGGTGTTGTTGCTATGATATTTGTGCAGCGGCAGCAGAAGCTTATCTACTACTACTGAAAAAGATCTGGAAAGAACATTAAAGTAAATGCTTACGTGTCAACTAAATGTCCATTCACTACAAATCGGTTTTGTTTGGATGATATGTAACAAATGCCAAGAACTGAGAGAGAGAGAGAGAGAGAGAGAGAGAGAGAGATGGAGGAATCAGAAAAACAGCGCGACGGCGGAGATAGCAACACAGAAACGGCAGCAGCCCATGAAAGCTTCGATGGAGAAGAAGATAGTAAAGTCGTGGTTCAGCGCGAGCCACTCGATAAATTACTTCAAAAGGTATAATACAACTATTTACACGATTTGAAAACGCTTTTTTTCCTTGTGTGTGTGGCAGAAGACAATTTAACGATTACTTGATTATTCACAGTTGGATTCGTCGGAGGAAGACGAAGGAGAAGGTAACGATGAGTGTAAGAAGGAAATAAGTTGCAGCAACGAAGAGATAATGAGAGAGGTGAAGAAGATAAAGAGACAGAACAGAGTCACTCACTCTCTCCTCACTGCAATGATAGTTCTCACATTAGCCTGGCAGCTCTCTGAGGTTTCTCTGATTCTGAGGATCAAAGATGGGTTCAACCATCCTTTCAAATCAGTTGCTGGGATTGTCAGGGCAATCCTCAAGAAACCAACGGAAGAAGTAAATAACAATGTCCAAGAAATAATCAACAACGCTGCTGCAGCTTCGGGGTTAAGGCAGCAAGAAGAGTTTGCTCAAGCCACTACTTCTAGTTCTAGACAGGGTTTGGAAGAATTCCCTGAGCTTCCGTACATTGAATTTGGAGGCTTCGAAGAATGGTGATAAGATTAGATTCTAGTAAGTGTTTGCTGTTCCTTTTTCTTTTTCTTTTTCTATACGAGGAAGGCAATCAAACGTTAATTGTATATATTGGCAACAAAAAACGAATCTAAGTCTCAAAATAAAAATGGGACATAATGTATGTGAGGAATTACTCAGTCATTACTATAACCTTATGAAAAATCGAACATACACAAGAGCATCTATCAACAACCAAAAATATTATCTCAAAAGCCAAGTATCATCATAAAATAATTACAGGAAGGAGAAGATACGATGATTTCAGTTCCTGTAAGATAAACCTGGGCAAAATGTCTCGCCTCAACTCAACTGCAACACCGCAAAGCACAGATACGAGGGCACACACGGAAAGAAGAAAGCGGTAGAAAAAAGTTGCCAAACTTAGAAAGCACTCCATCTGTCTGAATCCTTTTCTGTTGTCTGGGTTTTGGGGGTCGAACTAAAGGGTTCGCTCGATCCGAAAGGATCGGCATCGTCGAACGAAGCAAACCCATGACCATAATCAGAGTCTTTGGTACTACTCATGGAGTCAAACCTAGAAAATTTCGATTCCTGCGAAGGGAAAGGGCCAAAGTTATAATCTGATTCAGCTGTGCTCCTAAAAGAGTCGAATCTTGCAAAGGAGTCTCGAGGAGGAGCTAAGGATCCTTGATCAAACTCGGAATCTCGCGTGGATCTCATAGAGTCAAATCTCGACAAGGATGAACCGAAAGGGCCAGTGTCGTTCATATTAAAGGAATCAAATCTTGAGAAGCTATTGTCAAATGAATACTGCTCTTCTGAACCTTGGCTGTATTTTCTAGGAGAATTGCTGTAGTTGTTCATTGGTGTGCTTGGGACGGAGTCTGCAAAAGCGAATGGGCTATTCCTCATGAACATGTTGTTAGCAGAGGAAGCTGGGGTGCTTGGCACTGAATCAAAAAATAAGCTCTGCCTCTTTTGTGGTGAATTTGCAGAGCTATTATAGAGTGGGGTGCTTGGGACCGAATCAAAGAATGGACCCTGGTTTGTAGATTTACCCGTGGGTCCTGTTTTTATTGGGTTTAGACCCCAGTCATCAGCACCAAATAAAGAATCTGTGCCATTTATCTCGTCGTCACCGACCTGATTCAATGAAATGGGTTAATACTCTGTTGAAGCGGCGTGGAATGGAAGAAAGCATCTTCCCACCTAAAACAATCTCAACATACCTTTGGATTGGAAGAATTATAATCCCATGCGGAGTCTGAATCAAAACGGGTATCAAAAGAACCCCAGACTGGTTCATCGAAATCCCTACCTCCAGATCGAGCAGATTCTGCTCCACCAAATTCACTGCATTGACAGTATCAACGTCTTAGAGAAGTCTTGAATAGAGAACTCAGCCATAAAATGATGGTGAAAATTGATGGAAGTCTTGACTGCAACAGCTCAGTTTAGCACTAGGGTCGAAGCCAAAAAATGGAGACAGAAACTAATTGGAAAAGATAATGTGAAATAACCTTCCGGTGTCAAATGCATGAGGTGACCCATCAAAAGTAGCTTCCTTTGGCATTCGAAGATGGGGTAAGTCCTTGAATGGGCTGTCGGGTTCGTTGCTAGCTGCTGGGCTGTAGGGTGGACTTTTTGCTGTCGGTTCTACATCGTGTGCATTTAGCTTCTCATTTATGTCCTCCTCAGACCTTGGTAGCTCTGGCTGTTCACCAGCCTTCGAAGGTGACTTCTTGGTACCATTATCATCAGCTACAGCAACTTTTTCTCTCACTAATGGCGTCTTTGGTTTAGGAGGGGCAAGGACATTATCAACATCAAGAGTATGCTCTTTGACATACGTGAATCCTGATATGAAGAGGATAGGAAAAGCATCAGACTTTATTTAGTGAAGAGAGCCTGGCCTAGTCAATAAGAGAAAGTTGCTCCAAGAATCATCCTTTAGGGCATCAACAGATGCAAAGGTACCTTCATCTTCAAACTTGTCCCAAACTTCGTCCCAATCAGCAGCAGTTCCTTCAATCCCGGGCTGCCAGCCTGGCCAAGGATATAAAAGGCATAAGCATCAAATACAATTTAATGGCAGGATATTAGTACTATAATTATTTATAACAGGGGGACTCAAATAATAACTCCAAGGTGTATTCAATCAATATTCTAATGATAGCTTAAAGAAAAAAGAAAGAAGCCATCTCATGTTGTGCCAAAAGTTCATACCAAAAGGAAGTTCCACAAGCGTTGTTGGTTTTGCCCGCAAACCATAAGTTTTGCATTGTTCATTCAAGGATTTAACTAGTTCTTCAAGGTCTGACTGGATTTTGCTAGCTCGATCCTGGAAACATCAGTTACTTTTAAACTCAGAGATTCCAGTAAGCACACAATGAATCGGCCAACAGTACGACATACCTTCACACCATCCTCATTTTCTTGTTCCAATTTGACGATTGCGCGATACAGTTCCATCTTTTTTGCCTAGAGTGGAAAATTAGAACTTATACCATGTACTTATCATAAAGTATTATCTGCCTGAAACTAACAAAGTTACGTCGTCATAGGTGGAAACAAAAAATCTAATTTATTGAATATACCTGAATATCACGGAAAGTGGCCTCTTCAATGGATAGCTTAGAGGCAATATCTCCAACCTGCTGATACTTCTCTTCATATTTCTTGGCTAATGCATCAGCCTAACAAATAAGTCAATCAAGTGAGACCACAAATAGTTCAAGCGAAAGGTACTATGACCCCGATTTTCTAAACCATACCTCTCTTTTGTCCCCAACAACTTTTTCAGAGATCTCATTCAGCCTGCTGTCACATCGACTTTTGTACAGAACCTGATTCAAGTGATTAAAATTAGAGATCAAGGTATGATATACTCTCACAAGGAAGTCAGCCTTTTTGACAGAATGCAAGGAATCTCAAAAACTGAGATAGATGAATCTGGTTGGGAAAAACTTTGAACAACAGAATTATGATTCCAGAAGAAATATGGTGCCCTCCAAGTATGGAAGCCTCTCATCGTGCATATAAAGGCACATAAAACACATCTTATGTCTATGACTCGGATGTCCATCCCAGTTTTGATATGAACAGTTTACTAACCAATTCCTGCATCTTCGCATGGTAGAACTGAACCTTTTGTTTAGATTCCAAAATTTCTTTCTCCAAATCAGCTACCTGCACAGAAAGAAAAGAGCAAATAAAACTAACATCTCAAGGTAGAAGGGAATATCACAATTTCACAACCCTACCAAACTTTAATTAATCTAACTTCTCCTTCAGCCTATTATGTAAGAGCTTGGCAGTCTTTTGGAAAAATAGATCTCACACATATAAAGTATATTACCACATATAAAGCATTTGATTGGGGAACTACGCTAAACCCATACAATTTGGGGACAGAAATAATAGGAGGACAAGGTAAAGTAAACACTGTTTCTGATAAAAGACTAACTTTTTTCTCTGCATCCTTTGCATCCTGGAACTTTTTGTTTAGAGAATCTTGCTCCTCTGTGCTAAGCTGATCTACTAGATGCTTTTCCAGCTCAGGGACCTTCGGCTTCTGTTGGACGGGTTCATCAGGCTGAGGAACAGGAACAGGACGAGGTGGCTTTCCAGCTCCTGCAGAAGTCATTGGCCGTGCATTCCTGATTGCTTGTGGTTGCTGAATACCTGATAGCAGATGGTAACCATGAGCATGTAATTTGTATATCCCATCTCCAGGTAGGAAAGACATTGAGAGGAAAGATTCATGTACCAGGAGAGGGCCTCCATGGTGTATTTCCATATGGCACCCCAGGTTGACCAGAGGCTGGCGCTGGTGGAAAGATTTCGTCTAAAATGAGAGAATTTGGAAGCACCCTCGGAAGAGGCCTTCCTTCCCTATATCGCTCCATCAAATAAAGAGCGATGCAGAATTCCTTTAAAGATAGCATACTGTCATTATCTTGATCAGACAATTCCCAGACCTGCTTCAAGACCTCTAACAGTGGAAATGCAACAACAAAAATAAGATACACGATCATAACGTGGGTTCCGTAAAAGAAAAAACAAAGGGTACAGATAGAAAAAAAGCAATAGAACTTATCAGACATCAGAAAATGAAATAAGGACCTACCGCGTGGTAACTTCCAACTCAAGAACAAGTTGCGTGCCTGTTCACCAGTGATTTTCCCATCTCGGTCAGTGTCAACTTGCATAAATACCCTGCTATACTTTTGCATATCCGACTGAGTCATTCTAGGCCATGGAGGTTGAGGTTGGGAAGAGGCGGAACTTCCAGCTGCAACAGGAAGTGAAGAGGAGGCTTGTGGCAAGACATTCTGATTTACCTTCCCTGTTGCTGGGACTGTCTGCCCTTGAGCAGGTGGAGTTAGAGCAATGGCACTTTGCTTAATATTCAATTGGTCTCTTGAAGAAGTCAAATCACCGGCCGGCAAAGTAGGCACACGGCCCTCAGAATGTGGCATTCCAGAATTTTGTTTAGGTTGCGAAGGTGTCACTGAAAACACATCTCCAAAAACAGAGTCCGGGGCAAAGCCATTTCCTGCAGCTGAGGGTGATCTTGAGTTTTCCCTCCCAACATGGGGGCTCATTAGTGCGGGACTATCCGGCATTAATGAAGCAGATGCTGCGGTTACTGACATATTGGGCTGGGAAGCAGGAGGTGCTACAGGGGCCAAACCACCCTGCACTGACGAAGGGAGGATATTTTTTCCAGAAACTTGAGAAATTCCAATTTGGGAGCCATCACTACCACCAAATGCAGCAGCGGAGATAGGGCGTCCGGGAACAGACATGGATCCTGTCACGGGTATACCTTGGAGTGAGCCCACGTGAGACTGTAATCCTGAACTAGGAAGAGGAGGACGTGGTGGCCTTGTTACATGAGTTGGCTGATCTAATACTCCAGGCGGGCGTAGTGCACCAACACCCTGGTTGGGTAGTGGGGTAAAAGCTGATGGTGCAGGTGATGCATTTGGCATATTTGGTCGGAGACCTTGTGTTGCTACAAGATTTATCTGAGGAGCAGGGATTTTAGCTGAGGCAGGACTATACAAGGCCGCTTTCACAATTTCAGGAGTAAGCTCTCTCTTACTCTGCGCCACTGTGACAAGTCTAAGAGCATTATAAAATTCTGAACGGCCAAGAAAACCTGTCCGATTTTGATCAGCATAACTCCATATCTGCATGAGAGTCACAGAATTCGATTTTTGATCACTCGTAAAAGTTGATACAAGATAAAACAATTATACCAAGCATCTGGCCTAAGAGATCCATAGTAAAGAGGCAAATGAAACAGAACAACAACAGTCCTAATATAGTGATTCTGAGTCTGAAAGGGTAGCTTCTGGAAAAAGTAAAAATAATGAAACGTTTCATTATTTATTAGTAGGGAAGCTAGAAATAATGAAATGGTTCAGTCAAGAAGCCTACTTCAGCTAATTGGAGACAAGGAAGCACCAAAATGACTATTGGCCCAAATCCAGAAGCGCAAAAAAAAAACCATTGGTTTCCGGATCAATGAAAAAGTATGCTCTCTCACCCTCAAATCGCTTATGTTAATCCCGAACTTCAACCGCTCGCACAAACTCAGAAACATGGATGACATAAATTTGACTTACAAAAGTTCAGTCATACTCCCACAACTCACTAATAGCCAATCGCCATATTGCTACGCAATCTTCGCATTACAACCAATATATGCCTAACCTACCCAAAAAAACACGAAAAGAGCAAGCAGAAACGAAGAAATAACCTGAGCTAGGACAGGCCTCGGCAAATTCGAAGCTTGCAAAAAAGTGACAGCCTCACGTCCGCTTATCCGACCATCCCGATCCACGTCGGCTCTCTGAAAGTACGCCTCGAATTGGTCCACATTCGAGGTCTGCCCCGCCATTCACCGCGATAACCAAATCCACAGTCTCCGAAATAACTAAATCCGATCTACGAATCGCTCAATTCAGCTCACGCATCGGATAAATCAAGGACACGCATCCAGCGAACACCGTCCGTATCTGTGCGGGATCTATAGCGGAGCTTGCGTCCGATGCGCGAATTCCCCGACGATTATCGGTCAGATTTAGGAATTTGACAATTCGGATTCGGTCGAAAACGGTGTCGTTCGATCTGCGTGGAAAAGTGTGGGTAAAGGGGAGAAATGGGTACAGCAGCAAAGCAAACGATTGTGTGGGTTTCGTTACCAGCGATTTCTTGTCGTCTGTCGACAAAAAAAAAAAAAAAGATCTAATCTAATCTTATAATTCTAAAATTATAATACAAATTTTGCCTAATCTATATTCATAGGTTAACTGAATAGAATCGATTTTGTTTGATTTTACATTATAATCATTTCATTAGTACATAAAATTTAGAACATAATTTCTTGATATTTAATTTTGTTTATCCGTGGAACCAAAATAATATAGCACGACGTTTCGAAAATTTTCAATTAGCAAGGGATGAGAATATTCAATAATTTATCAGAAACATATATATTTTATATTTCAATTACTTTTAAGATAAGCCATCGTGGTCGTGATGTGATGTTTCGGACATATTACGAACTTTCGTGTAGTCCCGCAAAGCATGCGCCTTTTGGTTTTTTGACAATTAAATACGTGTTTTATTGTCTTGATTATGACTAATGTGCATTTAATTCCATTACCAGCAATAAAGGTAACCCCCCTTAAATGCACAAGTTGTTTATTATATCAATTATCAATACGTTCGTTCAACTTAGTGGTAAAAGTAAAAAAAGATGGTTTTTTCCTTCCTTGTTACTTATTTCCAAAATCTAATTGCCGTTAATTGCTATGTAATTAGTAATTACAGCTTGACTAAGAAGTGTTATAACAGCTTCTGCTCGGACGAAATGCACTCCCCAAAGTAATTAAAAAAGCTCACGAAATAGTCAAACAATCTTAAAAGAAATCTCTCTAATCAAAGAAAATATATACATAAATTAATAAGAAATCCAACAACGTTGCGTCTGCATGCTAGTCCAATGAATTAAAAATGCCAACTTGATCATTTTTGGGTAATAATCTTTCAACAACTTGCGTTTTGTGTGGCAGTGTTGACCTTTGACTCCATTAAATTGAACTCTTTCCGCATATATAACTTCCCCCCCTACTGCATTCGCTGGTCGTTTAAGATATTTTTTTTTCTGCCTTTTTCACTACTTCGTCATTCTTGATTGAGCTGCTTTGAAGGATGAGTCACAAGATATAAAGAGACTTCTTTCTTTCTTCTTCTTCTTCTTCTTCTTCAGCTTCAGCTTGAATCTTTTTCTTGATAATTTCAAGATTAATTGTGGGTTGTGGTGTAATTTATGGCTGGCGATGGTGGTAAAGCTAGCTCAACAAGAGATCTCACGCAGACGCCGACATGGGCCGTGGCTGGTGTCTGTGCTGCGATTATAATGATCTCAATCGCCTTGGAAAAGATTCTTCACAAAGTTGGAACGGTAATGAAACTATAGTATACTTTCCACCTCGTCTTTCGTCGGAAGCATCTGAAAGTTCTCATCTCTTTTTTTGTCATGTTGTCGGCGAATACTCCTATGTTTTTTGGTTCTAGGACTTCTTTCTTTTCCTAGCAGATGAGAAAGCTATTGATGGGTTGGTGATTTTTTTTGTGACTGTTGTGGATAATTTGGGGAAAACTGCACGCAAGTGACTTTTTGTGTCTGGTTCTAGCTACCTTAATAAAAACGTCCCATACTCTGTCCTGTAAGAGAGGATTAGCTTGCTTTCAGAAGTTCTTATGGGTAATTCTAGCATTTGATTGTTTCCTTATAAAATCTCCGTGTTTGCTTTCTTATAGTGGCTCACGGATAAGCACAAGAGAGCTCTTTATGAGGCATTAGAAAAGATCAAAGCTGGTAACATTCTACCTTCAAACACATGCCTTACCTCTGCTAATGTCAGTCAAACTCAGTTGATTCTAACATACAGCTGTTTAAATCATGACAGAGTTGATGGTTCTTGGGTTCATTTCCCTCACGCTTGTGTTCAGCCAATACTATATTGCTGACATATGCATCCCTACAAGCGTCGCCGATACCATGTTGCCCTGTAGTGCACCTGCCAAGGACAAAGTTAAGGATGTCAAGGAAAAGTTGGGCCGTGAACTTCTGTGGTACGATCGCCGTGTGTTGGCTGGTAAAAAAGAATCTAAATGCAAGGGGGTGAGATTATCTTTCCTTTTTTCCAATGCATATTGCTATATATCTACTTCGCATTTCTCACCGTGGCTCTGCTTTCTCTGTTACGTGTTTCTCCAGGGAAAGGTGTCGCTTATATCAGTGGATGCGCTGCATCAGATACACATTCTTCTATTTTTCTTAGCTGTTTTGCATGTGGCTTATAGTGCCATTACCATGGCTCTTGGAAAACTTAAGGTAATGATCCAAACACTGCTTCGGTTGTAGCTTCAGCATCACTTTCGTTGTCGTATTCCTACGAAAGCTTACATCAACCATACTGAGGCCTTCTGAGAAGTTAAGCTGTGTCTTTTTTGCAGATTCGCGGGTGGAAACACTGGGAAGAAGAAACTTCGACTCATAACTATGAATTTTCAAACGGTACATTACCGTTCTTATTACATCCGATCCTATTACTTGACTCCTACTCTGACTTCTAGCACTGAAAAAAAGGGTTTCTTTCTGATTGGCAGATCCTTCAAGATTTAGGCTTTCTCACGAGACATCTTTTGTGAGGGCGCACACTACTTTCTGGACTAGGATTCCCATATTCTTCTACATTGTGAGTTTCCCTACATTATTTTTTCTCTTCCACATTTTCCTTAAACATATGACTGAACGCACGTTTTCTTCAGGGCTGTTTCTTCAGACAGTTCTTCAAGTCCGTCAGCAAGTCTGATTACTTGACCCTTCGCAACGGATTCATCGCCGTGAGTTGCCCACATCTTACATGCGATATACTCTATCCTAATTTTTTATGTTCACACGTTTTAATCTTTCCTTTTTTAAGGTTCATTTGGCCCCTGGGAGTAAGTTCGACTTCCAAAAGTATATCAAGAGGTCGCTAGAAGATGACTTTAAGACCGTCGTGGGAGTGAGGTATATTCTTGTACATAGAGTTACTTTATACTGAAAGATTGAAGCTTATACTTCATCTTAATATGTGCAGTCCAGTGCTATGGGGATCATTTGTGGTGTTCTTGCTCCTAAATGTTAAAGGTAACACAAACTGTTTGGTCAATAGTCCCACCATGATCGCTCACTCTCAGAAAGCTTCTTACATTCTTTTTCTTTGACATTTCTGCAAACTCTTACATAGGCTGGCAAGCACTTTTCTGGGCATCCTTGATTCCGCTAGTTGTAAGAAATTTTCACTCTTTATTTCCTTCCTTATTCCATTCACTTCAAATATCTGATAACCTTAACCACCTAACAATTGACAGATAATATTGGCTGTTGGGACAAAATTACAAGGTATCTTGACAAAGATGGCCCTTGAGATTACTGAGAGGCACGCAGTGGTCCAAGGCATACCTCTTGTGCAAGTTTCCGACAAGTACTTTTGGTTCGGGCGACCTGGCTTGGTCCTCCATCTCATTCACTTTGCCTTGTTTCAGGTGCGACATGTATTCATTACGTTAAACTATCATATTACTATCTCAACCAAAGGTTTAATCTTTTTGCTGTAACGTTATTGCAGAACGCTTTCCAACTCACCTACTTTCTGTGGATTTGGGTGAGAACTATTCTCCTTCGATTTATCGCCGAAAGAATGCCGTTCTCCTATGAAAAGAACTATAATCAGATTCACACCTTGTTTTTTTTTTTTTTTTTTTTGCAGTACGAATACGGTCTGAAGTCTTGCTTCCACGACAATTTCGAACTCGTGATCGTAAAAATCGTTCTTGGGTAAGTAATTAGCGAAGTTCTTATGTTTCTTTTAGGATTCTTACTCAATCTCGCGAATGTGCAAACAAGTCGATGCTTTATTTTACGTTGTTGCAGGGTTTTCGTTCTGTTCTTGTGCAGCTACATTACACTTCCCCTCTACGCCCTCATCACGCAGGTATCATTATTACACTCTTCTCAGCTTTCAAAGACGTGATTTTATTGCCTTAAGATCAATCTCAAGGCTCAAATGAATCAAAAAGATTTGATAAAAATACCATCTTGTCCGATAAAAAAAAAAACAGATGGGCTCGCACATGAAGAAAGCAATCTTCGACGAACAAACGGCGAAAGCCCTCAAGAAATGGCACATGGCCGTGAAGAAGAAGCACGGAGGTAGAAAGACCCCTTCGAGAACTCTAGGAGGAAACGCCAGCCCAACGTCTTCGATGGGTTCGCCGTTCAACAACTCCACCGGCGCATCCCTTTACCGCCTACGAACCACCGGCCACTCGACCCACGGCTACGACGAGCACGACGCCTCTGACCTCGAAGATCCTTCTACTCCGCCGGCCGTGACGAGGAGCTTAATCATAAGAAACCCTCGTGTGGTCAGCGAGGAAGAAGAAGAAGAAGAAGATTTCGACCATGGAGTTGTTGCCGTCGGCGGTGGTAATGATACTGTTTTGAGAGATGATGTGCAAGAAATCAGAAATGAAGATGATTTCTCCTTTGTGAAACTGAAACCTGCGCCTCAGAAATGAAAGGTGGTGCTGTTGTGTTGTGTTTGAGTTTAGGAGGGTTTATTTTTGTGTGCTTCTCTTCTTCTCTGTGAAGGATGTCTTCCTCTTTGTATATTATACTATATATTTTTTTAATTTGCTGTGGCTGTGATTGAACCTAATTCATTTCGTTAATTGTCGATTTAATAAATGATTTACCATCCTTGTTTAATTACGTTACGCAGTGCATACGTGTAATAAGACTGATGGTTAAAAATGAGAACGGATAATCTTAATTCTTAGTTGAGGTTTAAGTAGTCCTTTTATCTACGTTAGTAGTACAACAGTAAAGTACAGTTGTAATGAGAGGGTAAAAAGGAACTCTCTCTTTAGCTAAATTCTTTCTTTCTAACAGCCGACAGCTTTATCCAGAACCTCCCTAACCTAAGCTAAAGCTAAGCTACACCCGAACGGAAAAAAGGAAAAGAAAAATGACCCGTCCAATCGAACCTTCCAACTCCACGGCGCCGCCGCCGAACACCGCAGCAGAGCCTCCGCCGTCGGCGGCGATGGGTTCTGAGTTCGTGGTCCTTCTCGCGGCTCTGCTCTGCACAATGATCACCATGGTGGGCCTAATCTCGGTGGCGAGGTGCGCGTGGCTCCGCCACCGCGGCGCCGGACCTCACCCGGCGGTGAACAGGGGTCTGAAGAGCAAAGTGGTGCAGTCCCTTCCCAAGTTCAGGTACGACGCTTCGTCGTCCGCCGCCGGCGGGGCCGAGTGCGCCATATGCCTCGCCGAGTACAGCGAGGGGGACGAGATCCGAGTCATGCCGCCGTGCGGCCACGGCTTCCACCAGCAGTGCGTCGACACGTGGCTCAGGTCCCACTCCACGTGTCCCTCTTGCCGAAGGATCCTCATCGCCGCCGGTAGGTGCCGGAAATGCGACGGCGACGGATGATAGGCGGAGAAAGTGGAGTTGCATTCAGCTGAACTGCATCGATCTGCAGTTTGCGTTGCGCCCACACTTGATTGGGATGAGAATTCTCGAAATTCCCACATTTTCTTCGATTTTTTTGTGGACGGAATTTCTGGGTTCTTTCTTTGAGCTGTATTATATATTATAGATTAGATGTTTACTTTTGTTCGATTCTGTGAGTGTGAAGTCAGTTGAAGCTTGTGAAGTGTAGGTCTTGTAATGATTATTCGTCTTCTCTGTTCTTCCCTGCTCTGCTTCCTCACACCAACATTGGCGCAACTGTTCGTTGTAAAAACACTATGAAGTGACTGCAATTCTTCCAAGTCAAATTTAAGACATAAGATCCTTCATGTATTACAAGTTTACATCAGAAGTGCTCTCATTCAGAAGTCAACAATAATGCTACTCGGTTTACAACTATTACATCTCTGAAGATAACATATGATTTCAAAGAAATGTGTCTTTAAGACTTAGCAACCTCTTTTGGCTTCGAGCGAGACTTACTAGAGCTTCGCAACTTCTCAATGGCTCCTCGTATTTGTTCAGAGATGGTGGCGTAAAGGCATCTTTGAGCTGCCTCATCAAGACCGCATGCAGTTTTGGGCCATCCAAAATGAGTAAATGAGAGATCCTTCGATGTTTCTACAGCCTTTTGCTTTAATTTGGGGATGTCAAATTCCATCGGCTCGCCCACAACGAGTTCTATATCTCTGTTACACAATGGGAATGGTGGTTTCTTCCCGAACATGTAATTCTCAGGCATCACCTGCAAACCGAGAACCGTGTGGTGGGGTAGTGATATGGGGATTTCATCGAGTGTCGTCGTGCCTGGAAATAATTTACCTTTTCAAAACCGTGATGATATATTGGGAGCACTATAGGAGTTACTGGGGCACGGGCAATGAGACTAGCAGTTCCCCATTTCAACCTTCGTATGGGCCCATCTTCTTGGCACACTTTACCCTCTGGAAATGTATGCAACTGCATTTCGAAATGGAAGAGAATGAAGAAACAGAGTGAAAAAATGAGGATACCAAGATTCCCTACGAACAACAGTTCTTGAATGTTCAGGAAGGTTCATGATGCTCAGAAGTTTTTGTTCTTGCTACATAGGACAATTGTTGAGATGTTCTTTTTACGAACCTTATGTTGATAAATCCGCGAGTCTAGAAATTCATTTCGGCCAATTGAACCTTCTCAAACTGTTTCTTTTTAAGAACCAAAAATATTTGTGCCAAAATAACAGATCCCAAGAAGAACAAAAGACCTTGAACACGTAATGGATCTTGAAGTACTATTTTGGCATCTCCCTGTCCAAATCCACCTTAGTCAAATTCTATCTACTGGTTTTTGTAATCTCATAGATCCGACTATTCTATATGAGAATTCTCATTTATTGTCAAAGAAGCGAAGAAATCGACATGCAAATGTCAACAAAAAGGCTTCTCTTGAGATGCAACGCGTACAGTGTTCAATGCACCTTTCCCACAACTACATACTGAGATGAGAACAAAGTACTTGACTATGATGAAAGCTGCTTTCCATTCCACATGAATAAGATTTACTTCGCTTGTGTTCTTAGTTATTTTTCCAGAAATGTAGAGCATGTCATCTCAAATGGCATATGCTTTTCAGAAACATCGCAAAAAACTCCCTTCAAAATCACATATACTTGGAGCAGATTTGCCAGAGATCTACTAAATTGTGCAAGATTGATTTTTTAACTATAAAAAAAATTACAGAATGATTCGTAAGCATACCCATTCTCCATCACTTAAGCGGTCAAGGGCCTCATTCATGTGTTCCTGATAAATTCCACCTCCCCTCGTTACGGGAATGCATTTGCCTGAGTTCATAGACAGAGTGACTCATAAGGAAGCTTAACAAATACCAAATAATTGGCTCAACATCAAAGAACAAACTCACATTGAAGACATCAAATGTTAATAGTAACCAGCAAAGTTCAGATTGTAGCTCTAAGCTCCCAGTAGATATCCTAGAGGATTATTTGTTGTATCAACTAAAAAAGTACAAGAAACAGTAAAGCGTTTTACGAACCAAGGCGAAAGAAATACGACATGGCGGGATTCTTGAAGCATATGTCTTCAGCAGCAAGAACCCATCTCCCCAATTCAGCATCAGCTATTGGAAATCCCTTCACACCCCACATCAACGGATCATCCAATCTGAACCAACACGAAATTCAGACAAAGCAACGAAAACTCAGAAAGAAAACAGAGGAAAATGCTAGCGGGTTTTTTACTCGATTAGATAGGAGTGACTGACGTGGACATGTGGTTGCTGAAGGTAAGCAGCGGAACGCCGCGCTCGCGTCGTCGAACGAGGCGGAGGAGCGTGTCGAGGTTTTGGACGGTGGTAGTGTTCAGAAAATTCACCACCACCTTAGCGAATGCCCCCACGGCGGCGAATACCATCTTACGTGGCACGCCGCCGAGGTGATCTCTTCTCGCCGCCCATTTCATCGAATCGCATCGACGCGCCGCCGCCTAATGAGAATACTCTACGATCAGCTTCAGCCAGTTCGATATGCCCAGTAGTTTCTATTATATTCTTCTAGCTACTGCTCTCCTTTATTTTCTTCGTGCTTATTAATTTTCTTAATGGGCTGGCCTTTTTCATTTCTGTGTGTGGATCTATCTTTACTATTATCTTTTAAAAATTAGTAGTAAACGAATATTAGGAAATTATCAATTCATTTTCTTTAATCACAAAGAAAAAGATATATATCAAGAAATGTGCTTTCTTGTGTTTGAAGAGTTTGATGTAAATAAGGGAGTTCGATTGAGTTGAGTAAAATTACAATGCACTGTACATTTTAAAGAGGGAAAAATTCGACCGTTAAGGCCAACTAACTAGCCGACTAAAAAAGCGCTACTCATTAAACAAAACGACTTATCAAGGATAAGTCTACTAATTAAGTCGTCGTTGGCAGGAACGTATTAGATACGCCAACTAATAAAAACGCCAGACCCATCAGCGAATTGAGTGAACTTGTTCATTTGAATTTCCCGGGCTTCTCATTGCTGTGAAGTTTTTCCTCTGATCATTGTTCTTCCTCTGATCATTTAAGGTTGTCTGATTCTGATGATACAATACCCCCCCCCCCCCACAAGATGGATGATAGAAGTTTCGAACAGCCATCTTGAATAGTGCACGTTGGAGCAAAGGACCGGTCAGAGGTTTAGTGAGTACACCAGCAACTTGGTCGCAGATTTGACAGGCAGAATACGCACATTGCCTTGCTGAATATGGTGGCGGATGAAGTGGCAGTCGATTTCTATGTGCTTGGAGCGTTCATGGAACCGTGGATTGGAAGCTAGACGTAGAGCGGACTGATTGTCACAGTAGATGACAGGAATATGTGTGATGGGCAAGGTCAGCTCGGCAAGAAGTTGTTTAATCCATAGAACCTCGCTCACCGCTGAACCCAAGGTGCGATACTCAGCCTCTGTGGAAGACCGCGAAATTGTAGCCTGTTTCTTTGCCTTCCACGTGATTAGTGAGTCTCCTAGAAAGGTACAGTAACCGGTCACTGATCTCCTAGTATCCTTGCACGCCGTCCAATCAGTATTAGAGAAGGCCTTAACCTGTAAATCAACAGCAGAACTCATGAGCAAACCTTGACCAGAGGAGCCTTTTAAATACCTGAGGAGGTGGTGGGCCGCCATAAGATGAGCCGTCTAGGTGAGGCAATGTATTGGCTCAACTTGTGAATCGCATAGGCTATGTCCGGTCTTGTGAAGGTAAAATAGAGAAGCCGACCAACCAATCTTCTGTAGGTGAAAGGCTCGGCAATAAGGTCTCCATCTTCGGCTGATAGTTTGTTGCTAGGATTCATAGGTGTTGACAGGGGTTTGGAATCTAGATAACCAGAATCTTCTAACAGCTGAATGGTGTACTGCCGTTGGGATACATCAATCACTTCTAGCAATTTCTACACCGAGGAAGAATCTGAGGTCACCTAGGTCCTTCATCTTGAAGCAGTCATGCAAGAAGTCTTTTGCCTTTTGTATCTCTTCAAGGGATGGTCCTGCAAGTATAATGTCGTCCACATAAACTACTAAGATAAGCAAGCAATCACCTTTACCCTTGACAAACAAGGTGTGGTCAGAATGGGTTTGAGTGAAGCCAAAATTTTCCACAGCGGCGGTGAACTTCTTGTTCCATTGTCTGGATGATTGTTTCAATCCATAGATCGATCGATGCAGTTTACAGACCACTCTGTTTGGTCCTTTCCGCGGGTGGTTCTTGTAAAAACCTGGGGGCAGGTCCATAAAGACCTCTTCGAGCAACTCCACATTGAGAAAAGCATTATCTACATCCATGTGCACAAGAGACCATTGGAGCTTTGCTGCAAGTGATAGAATAAGTTTGATGGTACTTGGTTTTGCAACCGGGGCAAAGGTGTCTATGAAATCTACTCCTTCCATTTGGTCATAACCGTTAGCGACAAGTCGAGCCCTGTACTTTTCTAGCTGCCCATTGGAGTTATATTTCAGTTTGTAGACCCATCTGCAGCCGATCGAGTTCTTCCCTGCAGGTAATGGCACAAGGGTCCAAGTTCTGTTGCTTTCTAGGGCCTCAAACTCAGTCTGCATTGCTCTCTGCCATTCCCTGGAGCCGTATGCTTCTGTGAAGCTTCTTGGTTCCTTTTGTGAAGACACATTGAAGATTAAAGTTTGATAATTGTTAGAAAAGTGTTGATAGGTCAGAACCTTGGATAAAGGATACAATTCCTTCCTGTCAATCAGACTATTGCAATGATAGTCCTTCAAGTAGGCATGTTTCTTCTGCCGCCTAATGGACTTTCTTGGTACCTCTTGGTCTTGTGGTGGATACCCATATTAGTCTGATGCCCAGATTCCATAGTGGCCCCTGGCTGCACCTCTTGTCCTCGTGGGGAATCACTCACATCAGTCTGATGCCCTGAACTCATAGCAGCTCCCTGCTAGTCTAGTGGAGGATAAACATGCTCTGTTGCATGTTCTATGGCTGGTTCAGGTTCTGTAACTGTGGTGTCCCCATTTGCAAGGGTGTCATTGTAAGGCATAGGTAGAACTGAGGCTGGGAAGGGATCCATCAAAGGGTAGGAAGCCTTTTTATGTCTGAATGGGAAAATTGTTTCTTCAAAGATCACATCTCTTGAGATAAAGACTTCTCTTGTCTTAAGTCCATGAGCTTATATCCCTTCATGCCATTGGGATAGCCCAGAAAAATGCATGCTTTAGCCCTGGGATCAAACTTTCTTCTCCCGGCTGCGAGTGTAGAACTGTAACATAAAGAGCCAAAGACTCGAAAAGAATCATAGTTAATGGGTCTTTGATATAGTAATTCATATGGTGCCTTGTTTCCTAGGATAGCAGATGGTATTCTATTGATTAAGTAAGTAGCTGTAAGAACACATTCTGACCAGAATTCAATAGGAATTTCAGATTGGAAATATAAAGATCTAGCAACATTTAAGAGGTGTTGATGTTTTCTTTCAACTATTGCATTTTGTTGGGGCGTTTGAACACAAGACCAGTGATGAATGATACCCCTTTCTTTAAGCAAATCAGCAAGATGGAACTCTCGAGCATTATCAGACCTGATTACCTTAACCTTGGAGCTGAACTGTGTTTCCACTAAATTCAGAAAGTATGTCATGACAGTGTGTACTTCTGACTTGTATGTAAGCATAAAAAGCCATGTAAAGCGTGAATAATCATCAACAATAGTAAGAAAATATCTGTGTCCTAGGTGGGATGGCACATGAAACGGGCCCCAAACATCACAGTGAATGAGATCAAATGAAGAGCAAACTGATTTGTTGTTACTTGGAAATGAAATTCTTTTCTGTTTTGCTACTGGACAAACCTTACAAAAAGAATGATTTGTGTACTCAACATTCTTCAAACAAGGCTTTGACAGATTTAGAATCTTATTTGAAGGGTGGCCCAGCCTATGGTGCCACAGTTCTGCAGATAACTTGTTAAGAAACACATGTCTAAGAACAGGTAAGTTGATGTCTGCCTCGGCTTGAATGTAGTATAAGCCTTCAGCTTGGTTACCCTTGCCAATCATTTGAAGTGAGGCATCCTGAATAACAAAGCCATTAGTCTCAAAGGAAAACCTGAGATTCTGGCTAACAAACTAACAAACAATAAATTGAAACAAAACTGCGGGACAAAAAGAACCTCTGTCAAGGTTATGAATTGGTTTAGTCTAAAAGAACCTGCTTTATTTGTCTTAATGGTTGTGTTGTCTGGAAGTGTCACATTAGATTCCTCAACCTCATGAAGGTTAAATAAGAAATCTTTGTTTCCACAAACATGCTCGGTAGCACCTGCATCTACCAACCAAACCCTTTTGCTGTCAAAACTGGGAAGATTAAAAGACAAACACAAACCTGAATTCTTCACTGATTGGCTGGCATACACCCCATTGTTGTGTTGTTCCAACAGACTCCTCAAACTCTCTAGCTGCAGAGAAGTAAGCTGAACCTGGACACAAGTATCTTCAGCCTGATCAGTTCGTGAGGTTTCTTGACTACGCCCATGGATTGCCTTTCCCACAGGTTGTTATGTCCCAATCTGATTGATTATGGCCCCTTTGTACCTCGTTCCTTGTCTGAAACCAGGTGGGAACCCATGGATTTGATAGCAGGAATCCACAGTATGCCCTCGTTTCCCACAATGAGTGCAGAGTGGCTTGGCTGGATCCTTCTTGTGATAAACTGTGCTTTTCTTGGGCACTTCTTGGTTGCCATTGGCTGTCATCATAGCCATGCTGTGTAATTGGTCTTCTCCAGTCCTTGTTATGCCTGGCACCATCGACCTTTGTTTTTTTCTTGGACTGGAAGGCTGAAAACTTTATTAACTGGTGGTAAAGAATCCATGAGGAGCATCTGCCCTCTTACCTGCGAATAAGAATCATTCAAGCCCAGTAGAAATGTGAGAACATATTCCTCATTGAGGTAGTCTTTCATGGCCTTTATTGCTCCGCATGTACAGGGGCAGACTGCTTGATAACTCGTAAGCTCATCCCATAATGTTTTCAGCCTGGTAAAGTAGACGCCTATACTGTTAGTTCCCTGCTTTGATCAAATCTCTCTTTAACTGGAACACTCTTGGCCTGTTTGATTGGCCGAATCTCTTTAGAAGATCATCCCAGACTTCCTTGGCCATTGAGTTGTAGAGAACGCTGGCCGATATTTCTTTGGAAACTGAGTTGAGAATCCAAGAGATTATGATGTTATTGTTCCTCATCCAAGCCACAACCTTGTTATGATCTTCTGCGCCTGGTGCCTTGAGTTGGCCATTGAAAAAACCTTCTTTCTTTCTTGCCATGAGAGCTATCATCATAGCTCGGCACCAAGTCGTGTAATTGTCGCCATTCAACACCTCCTGGACAAGCAGCTGCCCCGGCGTATCACTGCTATTCAGGAAAAAGGGGTCGTTTATCTGTGCTGTTGCCGCCGTGCTTGATGCTATGATTGCCTCTGAATCTGCCATTGATGAACAGTTTGACGAAAGGTTTTAGGGTTCTTGGATTATGATGCAGCTTAAGAAGTCTGCTCTGATACCATATCAAGAAATGTGCTTTCTTCTGTTTGAAGAGTCTGATGTAAATAAGGGAGTTCGATTGAGTTGAGTAAAATTACAATGCACAGTACATTTTAAAGAGGGAAAAATCGACCGTTAAGGCCAACTAACTAGCCGACTAAAAAAGCGCTACTCATTAAACAAAACGACTTATCAAGGATATGTCTACTAATTAAGTCGTCGTTGGCAGGAACGTATTAGATAAGCCAACTAATAAAAACGCCAGACCCATCAGCGAATTGAGTGAACTTGTTCATTTGAATTTCCCGGGCTTCTCATTGCTGTGAAGTTCTTCCTCTGATCATTGTTCTTCCTCTGATCATTTAAGGTTGTCTGATCATGATGATCCAATAATATAAGGAGAGCATTTGTTAGGTTAGGTGGATATCATTTAATTCTTAGCACATCCATTTCCTTAATATAGTCCAGTCCTACCAAGAGTTGATCTTTAAGAAAAAGACTCAAAATACTACATAAGTTGATAAATCAAACTCTTTTCCATAGTTGAATGCTGCATTTCCGTGGCATTTGTGAATAATGTCTGAATATATAGACCTATTTCGCCCTTTCAGAAGCTGGGCAAACAAGATTGCTTCGTCGTATTCAATAATATACTACTCTTATTATACTAATCTGAGCATGATCCAACTAGTATTAGTGAAAATAAGATCTCAAGATTTAGGCCCCAAAATTCATGTGACTAGGAGGTCAGGGGTTCGAACCCTACCTCCCACATGAATTTGGGAAGTCCCCATTGTTGGGGATGTGCCCTCGGAATGCCATTCGAGGATGTAATGAATAGGGCATGTATTTAATAATCGATGTATTTTCGCCTGTATTTGAATATTGTATTCTTATACTTGATAATGGAATTTATATTTTTATATTAATTCTTCAAAGGCATATTATTTATTTACCTATTAAGTCTCATTAGGCATCCGGTGAGATGGTAAATAAATAAAACCCATATATCGTAAGTATAGTCACTGATTCTCATGGGATGAGAGAGGGGGCACCAGTGAGCTATTATTCTTCGATATTAAATTAGTCCGTAAGTCTTAGACCTCAGTAGGGTGACTGAGCGTCAATTACGACTTATTTGTTGATAACTCTTAAATGGTTGTGCCAACCATTCGCTTGGGAAGCGGGAGGTCATAACATTGGTATGAGTTGAATCAGGGGATTAACTTGTACTTGGACACGACTCGTAATCGACAATCACATGGGCCTTATCGTTACTCTGGGTAGCGTCAATGATTGATTGATTGACTATAGTAGTGTGCGTGGACCTTAGACTGAAAGGTCATTGACGGAGTTGACTTCGGGGTCTTGACTTGTCACTAGTTTGCTAGGCCCGCTTTGTTCGGTGATGAACATGGGTCGGCGGCGACATGCGGTCTTGACAACGAAGGGTACCTGCCGTGCTTAGACTAACGTGAGGGATTCACTGTCTCGTTAGTAACCGAGATATATGTCTTATGCATATTTGGGGACGGGAAATTACAAAGTCTTCGGCCGAAGCAATAAACTGACTCACGTGGGACGTGGAGAACAGTTTAGTAATTTCGCCAGTCACGAATTCGTCATAGTGTCGAGTCTAGTGAGTTTGACGTAACCATGACTCTCACTCGACCGGGACATTAGTGAAGGGTCTATATGTACGACGATAATCTATAGTCGGTTCGTAAATTACGAAGATCGTACTCAACACGGGATCTATTCGGTACCACGGGATTGGCTAGGTGCTTACCGAATTCTTGGATTCCTCCCTTGCCGGGTTGAGACGAACCAAGAGAGTCGGGCTTAAAAAGGATCACCGAGACAGTATCTACTAATAAGAGATGTAAATTAATTTAACGGTCTTAGAGACGTTAATAAAATACTAAATATATGTTTTAGAAACTATATTTACATGGACGGATATTTATGGAACGAAAATGGTAAGAGTTGAAGCGTAAATAGGGTTCACAATGACAAGCAAGGCTTGTCACGGTTGTGAAGCCCATCTGCAAAGTTGCAGTAGCTTCAAAAATTCATATCTCACAATCTAGACCTCGGATTGAGAATCCCTTTGGTCAGAATCAAGATTGATGAGTTTTTTTAACTATGGTTAAAATTTCAGGTCAATCGGACATCGTTTACCCCTCGATCTGATCGAAATTCGAAATTGCCGCAAAGCTGTCAAAGAGTCACGGCCGTGAACACATTGCACGTGGCCGTGACGAGCGGCAGAGGCTGAGTTTTGGCCTCGACATGGTCACGGCCGTGACCATTATGACCCAGGCCGTGAAGGGTGTTGTCACGGCCGTGAATAGGCTTGTTTCAGGCCGTGACGAGTGTCGGTTTGGCCAAATTTAATCCAAATCAAGTCCAAATTCATTCCTTGTTCTTATGTTAGACATATGGGACATTATTAGGTCATTTAGTGACATAATAAAAGGGAATCTAACACCTTTTGAGTCATGTAGGACATGATCTCATTTGGATTAAGTTAAAAGTCATTTTCTTGGTTTGGAAATGGACTTTTAATATATTTTCTTAGAGAATTTCGTCCATAATTTTAATTAAGCTCTTTCTCACTCTATCTTTGAGTTTTAGAGAGAAGTGAGAGCATTTAGGGTGATCTTTTAGAAATCCCTAAGTGTTTGTGAGTTTTAGAAATCACACACATACATACACATCTCTACATAACACTCCACACCATCTCTAGCCATCCTTGGGGTGGTGTTGGTTTGTGGTACTTCACGGGGTCGGCGTGACTCTCTTCGGCACAGTTCGTGAGCTAGGGAGCTAAGGATCTTCGCGACGAGGGTAATGTTCTAAACCTTAATACGTGTATACATGCGTGATTTTCTTTATACCGAGTTTGATCTTGTGGCGGGAACGAGGAAATTTTTGAAATTCACTCGTTCCAACGGGGAACCTGGGAGACCCTTTCAATACTTTCGCTGTGTCCGGGGCAAGGCCTCGGGTCACCCGGGGTTTCCCAACAGTGGTATCAGAGCCATAGGCTCGGTTCTAAGAAACGACATAAACAAGTCCGAAACGAACTCGGTTGTGCAACTCACTAAGTCACTCGAGCGTCATAGCATGAGTTGTACTTAGTTTGAGTTTGTAAACCGAGCGCTCGCTTGGTCGGAGGTCGCCTAGTTGCGAGCGGTCCGACGTGGCGTAGCAACGTGGAGAGAAAACCCTAGTGGGAGTCTCCTCACGGTTCGTAATTGACACTGGGTCCGTAAGTCTAGGACTAGCCCAAATTTCATTTTGGTTTCTTTGAGCGTTTTGTTGTCGTGAACGTGTTTATGTTGTATGTATATATATGTATGACACGTATTAAGACGTCGGTGTGGACTTAGGCTCTATTGGGTGACAAGGTCCCCCCCGGTTTGTAATTTATTTGTTAATATACGGGTTGTTTGGGACAACTGATCCCCCCGTCTTGTACCTTATTAATTTTTAGAAAATTAGTTTAGCACATGGCTGTATGAGTATGATGAGGAATCATGAGATGGCCGTTTGAAGCCTTGGAGGTCGTTCGAGAACACGGTTTGAAGCCGACGGCGTAGAGATGTGTATTTTTATCAATATAAATGTAGTAGAGTAGAAATAGTCCACGCAGACGGTCTTATAGGCAAACTAGGTTTACTGCAATTACGTGCATGTTTGTTTGACGTTACGCGCGTGTATTTAAGTGCTTTTGTGTGTGAGACGTATTCTCCCGGTTGGACAAAATACTAAGTGGGTAAAGGACTGGGTCCTGTCTTCTATCAAGCTCGAAACCATTGCGGCTTGAGTGTCGTGTGCGGTTTGTTCCGAGTTATCGGCGCCAATCATTTCACTCTTGTCGTAGTTGGTCCGGGTGCGTTAAGACAATAAAGTCAAGCTCATTATTGAAACGACTTGAGTATATGTGCGGTTAGTTCCGAGTTATCGGCGCCAAACATTTCGCTCTCGTTGTTGATATTCTGGGTGATTGTCTAAACGCCGCTCTCCGAAACATATTAACGTCCTATAAAGAGTTATCCTACGGGCGGAATTTCTAAATGTTAGGATTGAGCCAGACGTTGATAGGTAACACTTAGACGGTTATTTCCCAATTATTCCTGTTAGGGTGAGGGTTCCTGACCGGAGACAAAGTAGTTGAAATACTCATGAGATGGATTCATGTTGGACACGGGTACGTCTATGGGTTCGTGTGGGACACGGCGCCGTCCGAGTAATGGGCCAACAAACTGTTAGGTTGAGGTTCATTTCTGCGGAGCGGGGAAATCAACTCCACTATGAAACTATCAACGAGGTTTCCGAAATCTCTATCGGGAGAATGAGATTTTGAGAAAAATAGTGGGAGCAAGCCAAATTGTTAAAGTCCTTATTTGTGCTTGTAGAATAATACATTGACCCCTTCAATGCTTTATTTTCTGCAGATTGTTTTCTTTCTTGTTTGTATACAAAATGACGTCACCATTCAATTTACTGATCACGCAAAATCGTTTGGAGGGTCCAAACCTTGCGGACTGGCTCCGTAACTTGAGGATAGTCCTCACTCTGGAACGCCTAGAGTATGTCCTTGAGGGACCCATACCACTCGAACCCCAAGAGGGTACGAGTGATGATGACAGGGAATATTATGCCAAATGGATGGCTGATAGTGCCCGTGTCAAGGCTTATATGTTAGCTGGGATGAATAATGATCTGCAGCGCCAGCATGAGGGTATGCAAATGCGCGAGATATTGATTCATCTGAAGGAGTTGTACGGCGAGCAGTCAAGATCGTCTCGATACCGTGCTGCCGACAATCTCTTTCATACCAAGATGCCTGAGGGTGCAGATGTTGCGGTACATGTGCGTAAGCTCATTGGGTACATCGAGGAACTAAGTTCTCTCGGTTGTCCCATTCATAACGAGCTTCAGATTGACCTGATCCTTCAGTCACTCCCAGCTTCATTTGCTCAGTTTATTATAAACTATAATCTGAGCGATAGGCGATTTTCGCTTCCTGAACTCATGAACACGCTGGTTCAGACTCAGCGTGAGCTAAAGAAAGGAAAGGGAAAAGAGGTTGCGCTTGTTGTGACTACAAGGTCTAAGAGATCTAAGTCGAACAAGCCCAAGCCCAAGCCTAATAAGCCAAAAGGAGGAATTAAGAAAAAGGGCAAGGCCAAAATGAACGTGCCTAAAGTTCCGAAGGCAACTGATCGGTGCCTTCACTGTCAAGAGCTGGGCCATTGGAAAAGGGACTGCCCCAAGCTTCGAGCTTCTGGGGCTTCAGGTAAAGTTTCAGAAACTTATTGTTCATTTACTGTATTTTCCACTTCGTGGATTCTTGACTCGGGAGCTAGTGCTCACATTTGTGTTTTGAACCAGGGTCTGGAACGAAGTAGGAAGCTGGCGGAACGAGAAGTCTTGATTAACGTTGGTAGCGGACATTGTGTGCCTGCTAGTCATGTTGGATCGAAGACTCTTGTACTAAGTTCTGGACATGTATTATATCTATCCGATGTACTTGTGTTGCCCAAGGGGCTGAAAAATATTATTTCTATTCCTGCTTTGAGTAAGAATGGTTATGAATTTCGATTCAATAATAATATTTGTGAGATTTATTTTGGAAATAAATGCGTCGGAAATGCAACGTTAATAAATGGTTTATATTACGTTAACGTCCAAGAACATGCGAATGTAGTTACCGACAAACATAACTTAGAGTTAAATAAAAAGTATTTGTGGCATCTTAGACTAGGTCATGCCGGAGTGCGAAAGATTCAAGAGTTGGAGAAACATGGCATAATTAAGCCAACGGAATCAGATTCTTATCCAACGTGCGAGTCTTGTATCCTAGGCAAAATGACTAAGTCTCCCTTTACAGGGATTTTTCAAAGAGCCGCAAATATTTTGGATTTGATCCATACAGATGTTTGTGGACCGTTTAGTGTAGCGGCTCGAGGTAACTTCCATTATTTCGTGACTTTTACAGATGATCACTCTCGCTATGGCTTGGTGTATCTGTTAAAGCACAAGTATGAAACGCTTGAAAAGTTCAAGGAATTCAAAACAATGGTGGAAAATCAAACTGGGAGACAAATTAAAGTCGTTCGATCAGATAGAGGCGGCGAATTTATGAGTCTTGAGTTTGATGATTTCATGAAAGAAAATGGAATCATTTCGCAGTTTACACCGCCCGGAACACCACAGTTGAATGGTGTTGCCGAACGCAGAAATCGAACATTATTAGATAAAGTTCGATCTATGCTAAGCTATACAGATCTTCCCATATCGTTATGGGGATATGCTTTGCAAACTGCAGTCTATGTTTTGAACAGAACTCCTTCGAAGTCTGTTGATAGGGTACCTTACGAAATTTGGAACGGTAAGAAACCCAGCTTGAATCACTTAAAAGTTTGGGGTTGCCCCGCCTATGTGAAAAAGCTTATGACAGACAAACTTGAATCAAGGTCCACGAAAGGACGTTTCGTAGGATATCCCAATGATAGCATGGGATATTATTTCTACTTCCATGATGATCAGAGGATCATCGTAGCTGTACATGCTCACTTTCTCGAGGAACAGTTCATTCGAGAGGGTGGAGCTGGCAGAGAAGTAACTCTTGGAGAGTTAGAAGAAATGCCTCCAGAGCCATCAGTGCCTGGGGTCACAGATGAGCAGTCCGAGACGCGCCCAGCATTGCGCAGGTCGGGTAGAGTATCTCGCGAGCCTGAGAGATATGGTATGGTACACGTCGAGCACGGGGTTGCTGCGACGGAGGGAATCATTGGTGATGATCCCACTACCTATGACCAGGCAATGATGGATGTCGACTCAAAGAAATGGGTCGAAGCTATGAAAGCAGAGATAGACTCTATGCCCAGCAACCAAGTCTGGACTCTAGTAGATTTGCCCCAAGGTTTTAGACCGATAGGGTGCAAATGGATTTACAAGAGAAAGATTGGATCTGACGGACAGGTTGAAACCTACAAAGCTAGGCTAGTAGCGAAAGGGTATAATCAGAAAGAGGGCATTGATTATGAGGAAACCTTTTCACCTGTAGCAATGATTAAGTCTATCAGGATTCTGCTTGCCATAGCCGCATACTATGATTACGAGATCTGGCAGATGGATGTGAAAACTGCTTTCCTAAATGGATTCCTCCAGGAGGAAATCTATATGGAGCAGCCCAGGGGTTTTACATCGCAAGCAGATGCTCACAAAGTGTGCAAGCTTAATAGGTCAATTTATGGACTTAAGCAAGCGTCTAGAAGCTGGAATCTTCGATTTGATGAAGTAGTTAGGAACTACGGATTCTTAAAGAATGAAGATGAGCCTTGCGTTTACAAGAAGGTCAGTGGGAGTAAGATATCGTTTCTCGTATTGTACGTGGATGACATCCTTTTGATGGGAAACGATATCGGAATGCTCTCGGAGGTGAAAGCTTGGCTTTCGACCGAATTCTCCATGAAAGACCTGGGAGAAGCAACCTATATTCTTGGAATTCGCCTTTTTAGAGATCGAGCGAATCGAATAATAGGTCTATCTCAGGCCCTTTACTTAGAAAAGATCCTGAAACGATTTCGAATGGATGAATCTAAGAAAGGGTTCTTGCCAATGCGACATGGGATTCATCTCTCGAAATCCATGTGTCCTCAAAGTGAGGAAGCAAGAAAGGAAATGAGTGAAATTCCTTATGCATCAGCAATAGGTAGCCTAATGTATGCGATGCTATGTACGCGGCTTGACATTGCGTATGCTTTGAGCATAGTAAGTCGGTACCAGTCTAATCCTGGTAAAGAACATTGGAATGCAGTAAAGAATATCTTTAAGTACCTTAGAAGGACTAAAGATATGATACTGATTTATGGAAATGGAGAATTAGAGGTGGATGGTTATACCGATTCGGATTTCCAGTCAGACGTGGATGACCGAAAATCTACTTCTGGTTTCGTCTATACGCTCAATGGTGGAGCAGTGTCTTGGAAAAGTTCTAAGCAAAGCACTACTGCTGATTCCACCACTGAGGCGGAGTATATTGCGGCCTCTGAGGCAGCAAAGGAAGGTGTTTGGATGAGGAAGTTCTTAGAAGAACTCCAAGTAGTTCCAGGCATAGTGGACCGCCCGCTACCATTGTGGTGCGACAATAGTGGGGCAGTAGCACAAGCCAAGGAACCTAGGTCTCATTCAAAGTCCAAACACATAGAAAGAAAATACCACGTGCTGCGTGGGTTCGTTGAGAATGGCTACATAGCTGTGCAGAAAATAGCCACCGCGGATAACGTGGCGGACCCGTTCACCAAGCCTCTCTCACAGGCAGTACTTGAACGACACCTCCATAAAATGGGGTTACGATATCATAGCGCATGGCATTGAGTGCAAGTGGGAGATTGTTGGGGATGTGCCCTCGGAATGCCATTCGAGGATGTAATGAATAGGGCATGTATTTAATAATCGATGTATTTTCGCCTGTATTTGAATATTGTATTCTTATACTTGATAATGGAATTTATATTTTTATATTAATTCTTCAAAGGCATATTATTTATTTACCTATTAAGTCTCATTAGGCATCCGGTGAGATGGTAAATAAATAAAACCCATATATCGTAAGTATAGTCACTGATTCTCATGGGATGAGAGAGGGGGCACCAGTGAGCTATTATTCTTCGATATTAAATTAGTCCGTAAGTCTTAGACCTCAGTAGGGTGACTGAGCGTCAATTACGACTTATTTGTTGATAACTCTTAAATGGTTGTGCCAACCATTCGCTTGGGAAGCGGGAGGTCATAACATTGGTATGAGTTGAATCAGGGGATTAACTTGTACTTGGACACGACTCGTAATCGACAATCACATGGGCCTTATCGTTACTCTGGGTAGCGTCAATGATTGATTGATTGACTATAGTAGTGTGCGTGGACCTTAGACTGAAAGGTCATTGACGGAGTTGACTTCGGGGTCTTGACTTGTCACTAGTTTGCTAGGCCCGCTTTGTTCGGTGATGAACATGGGTCGGCGGCGACATGCGGTCTTGACAACGAAGGGTACCTGCCGTGCTTAGACTAACGTGAGGGATTCACTGTCTCGTTAGTAACCGAGATATATGTCTTATGCATATTTGGGGACGGGAAATTACAAAGTCTTCGGCCGAAGCAATAAACTGACTCACGTGGGACGTGGAGAACAGTTTAGTAATTTCGCCAGTCACGAATTCGTCATAGTGTCGAGTCTAGTGAGTTTGACGTAACCATGACTCTCACTCGACCGGGACATTAGTGAAGGGTCTATATGTACGACGATAATCTATAGTCGGTTCGTAAATTACGAAGATCGTACTCAACACGGGATCTATTCGGTACCACGGGATTGGCTAGGTGCTTACCGAATTCTTGGATTCCTCCCTTGCCGGGTTGAGACGAACCAAGAGAGTCGGGCTTAAAAAGGATCACCGAGACAGTATCTACTAATAAGAGATGTAAATTAATTTAACGGTCTTAGAGACGTTAATAAAATACTAAATATATGTTTTAGAAACTATATTTACATGGACGGATATTTATGGAACGAAAATGGTAAGAGTTGAAGCGTAAATAGGGTTCACAATGACAAGCAAGGCTTGTCACGGTTGTGAAGCCCATCTGCAAAGTTGCAGTAGCTTCAAAAATTCATATCTCACAATCTAGACCTCGGATTGAGAATCCCTTTGGTCAGAATCAAGATTGATGAGTTTTTTAACTATGGTTAAAATTTCAGGTCAATCGGACATCGTTTACCCCTCGATCTGATCGAAATTCGAAATTGCCGCAAAGCTGTCAAAGAGTCACGGCCGTGAACACATTGCACGTGGCCGTGACGAGCGGCAGAGGCTGAGTTTTGGCCTCGACATGGTCACGGCCGTGACCATTATGACCCAGGCCGTGAAGGGTGTTGTCACGGCCGTGAATAGGCTTGTTTCAGGCCGTGACGAGTGTCGGTTTGGCCAAATTTAATCCAAATCAAGTCCAAATTCATTCCTTGTTCTTATGTTAGACATATGGGACATTATTAGGTCATTTAGTGACATAATAAAAGGGAATCTAACACCTTTTGAGTCATGTAGGACATGATCTCATTTGGATTAAGTTAAAAGTCATTTTCTTGGTTTGGAAATGGACTTTTAATATATTTTCTTAGAGAATTTCGTCCATAATTTTAATTAAGCTCTTTCTCACTCTATCTTTGAGTTTTAGAGAGAAGTGAGAGCATTTAGGGTGATCTTTTAGAAATCCCTAAGTGTTTGTGAGTTTTAGAAATCACACACATACATACACATCTCTACATAACACTCCACACCATCTCTAGCCATCCTTGGGGTGGTGTTGGTTTGTGGTACTTCACGGGGTCGGCGTGACTCTCTTCGGCACAGTTCGTGAGCTAGGGAGCTAAGGATCTTCGCGACGAGGGTAATGTTCTAAACCTTAATACGTGTATACATGCGTGATTTTCTTTATACCGAGTTTGATCTTGTGGCGGGAACGAGGAAATTTTTGAAATTCACTCGTTCCAACGGGGAACCTGGGAGACCCTTTCAATACTTTCGCTGTGTCCGGGGCAAGGCCTCGGGTCACCCGGGGTTTCCCAACACCCATGAGGATTATTCCTCATGACTATCGATGCCGGTATGGGTTTGGGACGTATCCATCTGGCCCCGGGGATTAGTCCCACCTCTGGAGTGTGTGGCGTAAATAGCCCCCGCCTTGCCAAGTCTGTGTGGCGTAAAAAAGTCCACGGCTGGCAGGGGCTAGCCCATAGTCAGGCAGTGTGGGGATACATCGGGACAGGAAAAAAAAATAAGGCTAAAAAATGTTGGCTGTGGGCCGCAAAATTGAAGAAAATGAAGACGACTGACCACAGCGTATTCTGACCGGCGCCCTTAGATTATTATGTGCGTAGTTGACATTGTTTATTTATGTATTTTCTCTTTCTCCGTTCCAATATTTTTGGACTGACATGGCCTTAGCAACTTGCTTATAGCTTGTGGGCCCCGCCTAAGCTTGACGTTTAAATCTTATTTTCCTCTTGTATCCCACTCCATCATTTCTCCTAACAAGTCCTTTTAGTTCATAGTTCTATGAATAAATGCAATAGAGGCATAAATGGAATTTTGTTCAAACTCTTTCATATTGCTCACTCACATCGCCGATGGATGCCTTTATGACAAAGTCGTGAATCATGGTCCAAAGATTCATCGAATCACATGAATCAACGATCCGTATCTAATCACGTGAAATAAAATAAGATTCCTATCCTATCGATCCAAATCAAGCTAACCGCCATTAACAAATGGGCTCCAAGAATTTATTTTATAATATAATATTCCGCATAAAAATACAAGTTATATAGTAGTAGACGGCGAGATTTACGTCGGTAACGAATTAGCTAGCTTTCGATGTTGACTATAGAGAATCTCACAAGTCAACTTTCTTACAATCTACATCATCCCCATAACGAAGTATTTGACAAAATAACAAAATCCCAGCTTGCATTTACACCTTACAACACAATACAAGTAGTTCTCTACTAGCTAGTTAGTACGATGTAGCCTCTTTAACAGCTATATATATAACACAGACCAAAAAGCCTTCTCAAAACCAGGCAAATCGATCCCAAGAAACAAAAAAGAAGAAGTAAATGGATCGTTCTCCTAGCATCAACAAGAAAACTGACGGCGATGAATCGACGGAGAGGAACCTTAGACAGGAAACAGCAGACAGCAATAATCGCGCCGAGGAAGAAGATGGGTCGATTGAGAAGATATTTGAGAGCAAAGAAGTGCCGCCGTGGCAGAGGCAGCTTACTTTTCGGGCATTCTTCGTCAGCTTCGTTCTTGGGATTATGTTTACCTTCATAGTCATGAAGCTCAACCTTACCACAGGGATCATACCTTCCCTGAACGTAGCTGCTGGGCTCTTGGGCTTCTTCTTCGTCAAGACATGGACAAAGTTTCTTGAAGGTTCTGGGCTTTTGAAGCAGCCCTTCACCAGGCAGGAGAATACGGTGATTCAGACATGTGTTGTTGCGTCCTCAGGCATAGCTTTCAGTGGTTAGTAGCATGCTTTTTTCTTTTCTTCATCTTATTGGAGGAGGAGAAGAAAGAAGAAGGTTGTAGTAACATAGAACCAATATTTTGCAGGTGGTTTTGGAAGTTATCTTCTTGGCATGAGTGACTCCATTGCAAAGCAAACCACGGAAGGTAATGGCGCTGACGTCATCAAGAATCCTAGCCTGGCATGGATGATCGGCTTCCTATTAGTCGTGAGCTTCTTGGGACTCTTCTCCGTCGTCCCTCTTCGTAAGGTAACGGTGATCTCTTATTACTCTGCCGACGTTTGTTGTATGTCTTTGAATCTTACATAAAGCCGTCTCCTTTTTTCTTTTCCAGATAATGATCATAGATTTCAAGCTGATCTATCCAAGCGGCACGGCAACTGCTCATCTGATCAACAGCTTTCACACTCCTCAAGGAGCCAAGCTAGCAAAGTAAGCCGCCGGCGATTCTTGATTCAACTATTTCGATACTGTAATAATCATCCCTTTTCTAATCGATTTTCGCAACAGAAAACAGGTAAGAGCACTGGGAAAATTCTTCTCCTTCAGCTTCTTGTGGGGTTTCTTCCAATGGTTCTTCACCTCAGGCGATGGCTGTGGATTCGCCGAGTTCCCCACATTTGGTCTCCAAGCCTATAAGAACAAGTAACCAACCCACCCATATATCCATTATGTTCTTTTCCATTTCTTTCTTCCCAGCCTGACTTTCATCGTTATTTCCTACCAGGTTTTACTTCGACTTCTCAGCCACATACGTCGGCGTAGGGATGATATGCCCTTACCTCATCAACATATCACTGCTCGTCGGAGCTATCCTCTCATGGGGACTTATGTGGCCACTCATCAACAACAGAAAAGGCGAATGGTTCCCAGCAACCCTACCTCCGACCAGCCTCCACGGCCTGCAAGGTTACAAGGTAAAATCAAATACGAACAAAAAAAAAAGCTCAAACAAGAAAAGAAAAATCAAATCTTGAATCCTTGATCACCTTTTTTTTTTCTGGTATGTATGCAAATTCAGGTCTTCATAGCCATAGCCATGATCCTCGGAGATGGACTCTACAACTTCTTCAAAGTCCTCGGCCGTACGCTGTACAGCCTCTCCCACCAAATACACGAAAGGAAGAACGCAAACAACGTACTTCCTTTAGGCGGCGACCAGCCTTCTCCTTCGCCGCCTTTGCCCTACGACGACGAGCGTAGGGCCCGCCTCTTCCTCAAGGACCAAATACCCACTTGGGTCGCCTTCGTCGGCTACATCTCCATAGCCATAATCTCCACTGCAACTCTCCCACACATATTCCCGCCTCTAAAATGGTACTACATAGCCGTCATCTACTTAGTAGCTCCAATCCTAGCCTTCTGCAACGCTTACGGGTGTGGGCTCACCGATTGGTCCCTAGCCTCGACCTACGGCAAGCTAGCCATATTCACCATCGGCGCGTGGGCTGGGCTGGCCCACGGAGGCGTCCTCGCCGGCCTAGCCGCCTGTGGGGTCATGATGAACATCGTCTCCACGGCGTCTGACCTAACCCAGGACTTTAAGACTGGATATATGACCCTAGCGTCGCCGAGATCCATGTTCGTGAGCCAAATCATAGGCACGGCCATGGGCTGCGTCATATCTCCCTGCGTTTTCTGGCTTTTCTACAAGGCCTTCGACGACTTGGGAACCACTGGCTCGCAGTACCCAGCACCTTACGCGCTGGTCTACCGAAACATGGCTATTTTGGGAGTCGAAGGGTTCTCGGCTTTGCCCGACCACTGCCTCACCCTGTGCTACGTTTTCTTCGCCGGAGCTGTGGCGATAAACGCCGTTAGGGATTTCGTGGGGCCCAAGTGGAATAGGTTCATTCCCATTCCGATGGCGATGGCGATCCCTTTCTATATCGGAGGGTATTTCACCATAGATATGTGCGTTGGGAGTTTGATACTCTTCATATGGCAGAAGGTGGACAGGGCTAAAGCCGACGCCTTTGGGCCCGCCGTGGCTTCTGGGTTGATCTGTGGGGATGGGATTTGGACGCTGCCGAGCTCGGTGCTGGCCTTGGCGGGAGTGAAGCCGCCCATTTGTATGAAGTTTCTGTCCAAGAAAGATAATGTTAGGGTTGATGCGTTCTTAGGTTCTTAGTTCGTCTTCTCCGTTTTTGAGTGTTTTAAAGTCACTGTTGTTGTCTCCTCCTCCGTTTTGTTTGTTTTCGCCGTCGCCGCCATGCCGTGCTGCTCTATGCTGTGTGTAAATAGTTCAATCACACGTCGTAAGGGACTAGATGTGAGAAATGTTTTTTCGTTCGGTGTCAGAACTGAATAAATATTTATTATAGGGACAAAGAGATAATTTCAGGTAATCCGATTGGAAATACCTAAAAACACCCTTCAACAGAAATGTCCCTCGCTTCACTGTAGTTAACTTTCTTTTTTTTTTTTTTTTCTTCCTTATTTTCGAGAGTTGCAATGACCATCATGTGGTTGGTTGAACTGAAATTACTTGTTTAATTTCATGAATTAATAGCATCCAGACTAATACTTTGTATAAAATGATTTAAAATCAAAATCGAAAATCGATGTGGGGTGGGTATCTGTCAATACAAGCCCAATCAAGAAATGTTTGCATGCAATCACTATTTCGACAATTATTTGAATCAGATATTTATACGAGGGAAAAGAATAACCATATAACGTGCTGAGCCTGAGATCCCCGACAAAGAAGAGTTCCTGCGTCTGTGATGATGGAGATGTGTGTTCCTCAAAACGACAAGTCGTATTTGCAATACTTATGAATGTGTGTTCCTAAGGATCTTTGTAGTCTTCTCCAATTAATTCATAGTGTTATATAATATTTATTTTATATCTATATAATATAATACGCATATTGATCAACATATATAGAAACAATGATAATATACTTCAGAATATTACGTGCTTTTAAAACTGATATTCTATACATCAACATTACCAGATGAGACCAATTTATAGCCAATTCCATGCACTATTTCAACTAATTTTTCACACTAATAAATATGTGGACATCTAGGGCTGTTAAAAATCGACCCGACCCGCCAACCCGACACGAACCGCACCCGAAAATAGCAGGTTCGGGTTAGCATTTTTGACCTGTTTAAGTAAATGGGTAAACCCGAACCCAACCCAATTATTAAGTGGGTCAGGTTAGGGTTCGGATTTTCAACCCGAAACCAACCCGAAATCAACCTGAAATCAACCCATTTAACCAGAATAATATATATTATTAAAATATTATTAATATGAATACAATAAAAGGATTAACCCTGATTCTCTATCCACTCTCACGCTCACAAATGATGTTTTCGCAAAAAAATTGCATTAGTTCTCCTTTTTTTAGTTTAATTTGGAGTTATAATTCTGTCAATTTTGTTATTTTCTTTTTTCTTTTTAATTTTAAACGGGTTGGCGGGTTGGGTTAGGGTTAAAGCAGGTTGGGTTTGGGTTTGATTTTTCAACCTGTTTAAGTAAACAGGTCAGGTTAGGGTTGAAGTTTTCAACCCGTTTATTAAACGGGTTGAACCCGAATGTGACCCAACCCGACCTGTTTACCACCCCTATGGACATCCACATAATAAATCTTATTATGTCATAACACTCTCCCTTGGATGTCCAATAAAGACTATGCCTCATTAAAACCTTATTAGGAAAAACCCAGTGGGATAAAAACCTAATGAAGGAAAAAGAGTACATCATTCTTTAGATTATAAGCCTCTTGATGGACAAATATTCCATTGTTAAAATATTCAATTTGCAGTCCGAGACAAAATTTCGTTCTTCCGATATCTTTCATTTCGAATTCTCGTTTTAAACATGCAATAGCTTTATTTAACTCTTGAGGAGTCCCTATTATATTTAAGTCATCAACATAAACGGCAGTGATGACAAATTCAATTCCACTTCTTCTCTGAAGATACAAGGGCATGTTTGATCATTTTTATACCCCTCTTTTAGTAAATAATCACTTAAACGATTATACCACATACGCCCGATTGTTTTAAACCGTAGAGCGATTTATTCAACTTTATTGGGTACTCATTTCAAGATCCTGAATTTCAGGCAAACGAAATCCCTCAGGGAGTTTCATGTATATGTCACTATCGAGTGATCCATACAAGTATGCAGTGACAACATCATAAGATGCATATCGAGCCCTTCACGTACTGCCAGACTAATTAGATAACGAAAAGTTGTTGCATCCACCACAGGAGAATAAGTCTCTTCGTAATCAATGCTAGGTCTTTGTGAAAAACCTTGAGCAACAAGCTGTGCTTTGTATCTCATAATTTCACCGCTTTCATTTCTCTTTCTAATGAAAACCCATGCATATCCAACCGGCTTACATTTTCTGGTATACGGACCACATGTCTGAATACTTTTCGTTTCTCGATTGATTTTAATTCTGCATCGATTGCATCTTTTCATTTTGGCCAATCACTTCTTTGTGACATTCATTTATAGATTTTTATTCACGATCCTCATTTTCATTAATCTCATGTAGCGCTGTGTTAAATGAGAAAACATCGTCAACGTTGACTTCGTCTCGGTTCCATCTTATTTCATTATGGCCATAATTTATTGAGATCTCTTCATTTTCAATATTTGCACAATTTTCAGGTACCTGATCAGATTTATTTATGACCATGGACTCTTAGCGTTGACGTGTCCTCAATTTGACCGCCTATTTTATTTGCTCCTTTCTTTTTTATTAGGATTCTTGTCTTTGGATCCCGAGGGCTGACCACGTTTCAACTGTGGATTCGGGTCAATTTTATTATTAGTATTATCAATAGAAGTATCAATCTAACAGAAGCATTAACAGCTGGTATATGTGATTTAGTCACCTTTTTCTGGTCAGTAAAATTGTCTGGCAATTGATTTGCTAAATTTTGTAAATGAATTATCTTTTGAACTTCAAGTTCACATTCTTTTGTATGAGGATCAAAATGAGCCAATGATAATTCATCCCAACTAATCTCTTTAATTAGCTGTTTATTTTCTTTATCTCCTCCAGTTGGAAATTTTGATTCATCAAAATGACAGTCGGCAAATCGAGCAATCTCCTGTCAATGGTTCTAAATATTGACTTAGATTCAATCCCAATCTTCTTTGAGGTCCCATTTTAGTGCGTTGTGGTGGAGCAATTGGAACATATACTGCACATCCAAAAATTATCAGATGGGAAATATCAAAACCATTTGTAATGGAAAAACATTATGATAACTTGTGGGTCGAATGTGAATAAGTGATGCTGCATGCAAAATAGCATATCCCACCATGATAAGGGAAGCTTCAACTTCATTAGTAATGGTCTTGCTATTAATTGTAATCTTTTTATTAATGATTTCGCAAGTCCATTTTGAGTATGCACATGTGCTACGGGATGTTCAACATCAATCCCAATAGACATACAACATTCATTAAATGCTTTAGAGGTGAATTCACCAGCTTAATTGGATAATATGGAAAATGTGATCGTAATCGAGAGCAAGCAGTCTAGTAAATGCAATAGTGTCTGTTTATAATAATGATACATGTGACCATTTAGTTGATGCATCAATTAAAACCATGAAGTATCTAAATGGACCATGAATTGGTCCACAAATATCGCCTTGAATACGTTCTACAAACATAATAGATTCATTCTTCAATTTTACCGGTGATGGTCTAACGATTAATTTTCCTTTTAAGCAAGCATCACATGATAACTCATTAGATTGAACAATCTTATTTTTAAAGTGTGTCCACATGAGTTCTCAATATTCTTTGCATCATAGTTGCACCGGGATGGCCTAACTGGTCATGCCATGCCACAAATAAATTATTGTTTATAAAATTCGATTCAGTCGTATTAATATACGCATAGTATAAACAGGAAGATATTGCAGACAATTTTTCTATAACGCATTTTTTATTTAAATCACGTTTGTGATTTGAAGGTTTCATTATCACCTTCTTTTGTAGTCTCAATATGATATCCGTTTTTACAGATGTCTTTATAAGTTTCTATGAGACTTTGAAGGATATAATGCATTTTCAATATACAATTTTGTTCCTCCGGATAAAAAGATAGTAGCTCTCCCAGAGCCTTCAATCAATTATGTAATTCTCGAAATAGTATTAACATTTGCTTCTTGAGTAACCAATCGGATGAAATATTTCTTATCCATGAGTATTGCATGAGTTGTTGCGCTGTCCACAAGACATATATCTCCATGTGTGTTCATTCATCGAGAAAAATAATAAAACACATTAATTATTATTATACATCTTCATGATAACACAGCACACATACGTGCATAAAAATTCATGATAATACAACACACATAAATTCATGATAATACAACACATGTATATAAAATATCAATATGATACACAATAATAAGTCTATGATTCATTATGATTGGCGAGAAATTCTTCAAGATCCATGTGGGGAATATCGTCGAGGTTGAGATTAGAACCTCCTTCATCTTGGACAAAGTTTGTCTCAACTTTCTTTCCTTTTCCATTTTTGATAGAGCTCAACAAGATGTTTTGACACACGACAAGTACGAGCATAATGACCTTTCATACCACAACGAGAATAGGGTTCATCGAATCGCCTTTTGATTGTTCGTCGGTTTCCTTTTTGTTTTCATTTTTCCTTTTCTGATGGAAATTATCATAATTACCATATGTTGTCGGCTACGGCCACGACCACAACCACCTCCACGACCTCGGTTATTATACTTGCCACGACCACGAAAGCTATTACCCCATATACTTTGATAAGTATTCATATTGACTTCAGGAATGAGAGCAGAACATGTTGGTCGTGATTGATGGTTCTTCAATAATAACTCATTATTTTGTTAAGCAACGAGGAGACATGAAATTAATTCGAATATTTCTTGAAACCCTTTTCACGATATTGTTGTTGTAACAATAAATTCGCTGCATGGAACGTGGTGAAGGTTTTCTCCATCGTACTTGCTTCTGTAACTTCTTGTCCACACAATCTTAATTGAGAAGTATTTCTGAACATAACAGAATTATAATCACTTACAGATTTATAATCTTGGAACCGTAAGTTTGTCCATTCATATTGGACATTTGGTAGGATCACAGTCCTCTGATGGTCGTACCTTTCTTTTAGATTAGTACACAAAATAAGTGGATCTTTCACAGTGAGATATTCCACCTTTAGACTTTCATGAAGGTGGTGACGGAGAAATATCATGGCATTGGCCTTGTCTTGGCTCGATGCCGTATTATCAGCTTGTATAGTAGTTCACAGGCCCTTCGATTCAAGGTGAATTTCGGCATCCAAAATCCATGACAAATACCTGATATCCAGAGCAACAATATCAAGCTTTTGAAGATTCGACATTTTACTATCACATAATATAACAATTGGTTAAGAAAAATAGTTTGAAGCGTAAATAATACCAATGTTATTGCGATAAAAATAAAAAGTCAAATTTCAATAAAATGACATAATTAAAAAGTCAACGGCCCAGTTAGGATTCGAAATCTGGTGTTTACGCCACAAGTTTGTGGGGGTTACCGCGAGAGCTAGCAGGCTTTTGTGTTGTAAGATATGAAAATAATATATATATATATATATTATACCGTGGCGTGATGACGTCGACGAAATTCAAATGGTCGGAACCCGTGCTCGGAGTGATGGCCTCGATGAACTTTGGATGGTTAGAGCCTCGTGCTATAACATGTTATATAATATTTATTTTATATCCATATACATATTGATCAACAGATATAGAAACAATGAATAATATAGTTTATAATATTACGTGCTTTTATAACTGATATTCTATACATCAACGTTACAAAATGAGACCAATTTATAGCCAATTCCATGCACTATTTCAACTAATTTTTCACACTAATAAATATGTGGAAATAATATACTAGTTTATAATATTACGTGCTTTTTCACACTATTTCAACATATATAGAAACAATGAATAATATAGTTTATAATATTACGTGCTTTTCGTCTCTTCATTGATTGCTCTCTCGACCCACTGTATCCAAATTTAAAAAAAAAATATATATATATATATGGCTGAGAATCGAGATGTGTTGGTAGTTCGTACTTCGTATGCACCACTGTTGTTTGTTATCAAGCTGATATAAAATATCGCCGTGACACCGTGTGCCATATTCACTAATAAATTATTCAGATCTTGTCGCATCATCATGTTTTTATTTGACATATCAATTCGAACTTATTTCTTGTTTTTTTTTTCCCTTCAAAATCCAAATCTAATTACCGAAAGTAACTGATTATTTATGTGATTTAGATGGGATGTCGAGTCATACTTGTGTCGTGCGTACGACGTCAAATTGAACATTCTCTTATAAACGATAAATAATGTACTTTTGAGAATGAAACCGTTATTATTCGGTACCATCAAAATTCCACAATACAAACGGATCCAACTACATAACTATAAGCATACACAACTGATACAAACATGATTAAGATTATTAATTAAATAACTTTTTTTGACGACGACGTAACCATGACGCCATTCACAGACGAGACAAAGCCATGACCATCTCCATGCTCTGCTGCTGTTCACGTCTGCCGCCACTGTAAGAATCACCATCATTGTCCCACTGCGAATCAAATGGGTTTTCCTCGCCGGCGACGGCGCCGTCGTCGACGACGGCGAAACTCTTAGCCATATCTCTCAGCTGAAACTTCTGAATCTTGTTCGTCGACGTCTTCGGCAGCTCCTTCATGAACACCACCTTCTTCGGCACCATAAACTTAGACATGTTCTCCTTACAGTAACTCAGTATGTCCGATTCTTCCACCGCCGAACCTTCCCTCACCTTCACGAAAGCGCAGGGGCTCTCTCCCCACTTTGGGTGAGGCATCGCCACCACCGCCGCCTCGACAACCTCGCCGTGCTTGTACAGTACGCTCTCCACCTCGACGCTGCTAATGTTCTCCCCGCCGGAGATTATGACGTCCTTGGACCTGTCCCTGATCTCCACGTACCCATCCTCGTGTATGACGCCGACGTCGCCGGTGAAGAACCACCCATCTCTGAAAGCTCCGGCGTTGGCCTTTTCATCTTTCAGGTAACCCTTCATTACGCTGCTTCCTCTCAGTACTATCTCGCCGACGGTGGTCCCATCCCTGGGAACGCTCCTCATCGTCTCAGGCACCTTCACGTCCACGTCGGACAGAGACAGTACGCTGATTCCCTGCCTCGCCTTGAGCCTCGACCGCTGGCTCGTCGGAAGGTGGTTCCAATTCGGGTCCCACTCGCAAACCAGCGCCGGCCCAGTCGCCTCCGTCAGTCCATACGCGTGCACCACGTGGAACCCTATTCTCTCGATCTTCTCAAGCAGGGCCGCCGGCGGCGGCGCTCCGCCCGTCAGTATCTCGACGCTCCTCTCCAGGGGACGGCGGCGCTCGTGC
Source organism: Craterostigma plantagineum (assembly GCA_027422505.1). NCBI lineage: Eukaryota > Viridiplantae > Streptophyta > Magnoliopsida > Lamiales > Linderniaceae > Craterostigma > Craterostigma plantagineum. The sequence continues at coordinate 1,087,559 of JAPQWV010000096.1, read as the reverse complement.
GGCTTGGCTTCCAGCAGGATGTTGAAGACCACGGGCGCGCAGCACATGTGGGTGACGCCGTGGGAGTGTATGCTGTCGTACATCTCCGACGCGGTGGTGCTGCGTATGCACACGTTGGTGCCGCCTCGGGCGGCGACGCCCCACGTGAACGTCCAGCCGTTGCAGTGGAACATCGGCAGCGACCATAAGTACACCGGCGCCGTCTTCATCTCCCAGCCGAGGATAAGGCTGAGCGTGCTCAGATAAGCTCCCCTATGGCTGTAAACCACCCCTTTAGGCTCGGAGGTGGTCCCCGACGTGTAGTTGAGGGCGATTGGGTCCCACTCATCGGTAATTTCCGATGGGTAATGCAGTGGATCGCCTCGTAGAACGAGCTCCTCGTACTCTAGCTGGCCCGATGAGCGGCGGGCGTCGGTCGGAGACGGCGACAGCTCGTCGATGACCACGAAGAGGGGTGCGGCCGCCGTCTTCCCTGCCGGCGACGACGTTAAGATAGTCAGGGCTTCTTGGGCGAGTTGGAGGTACTGATAGTCAACGAAGAAGACCTTCGCCTCGGAGTGTCTGAGTATCGCCGACACGTTCTTGGCGTCGAGCCTAGTGTTGATGGTGTTGAGCACTGCGCCGGCCATGGGCACGGCGAAGTGCATCTCGTACATCGCCGGAGTGTTTGGAGAAAGAACAGAGACCTATGCATTCGTGTGGGGTCCATCGTCAGTCATTATTATTGCAGAGAGCAATAATGCACATGTTATTTGTTTTTTTCGATGTAAGAACCAAAAGGAGAGAATTCTGCTAAGAGGTTAATCATAAGGAATCCCATCACTTTTTAATTTTATATAATTTATTTCCATCACGCCCTCTCACGTCTAGGCTGATTTATCTACTATCTAGCCTTAGACGTGTGATTTTCATAAATGAGTGGTCGTGAGGATTCGTACTCAGGACCTGCGGGTCCTTAAGCTCTGATACCATGTTAAGTGACCTTTTTTTTTAAAATGTTAACCATTGAGGAAGTGCATAACTTTTTAATTTTATATAATTTATTTCCAACACTTACGACGTCGTTCTTGAGTAGGTTGAAGGAGGATCTGAGGGAAGAAGCTAGGCGGCGACATCTATCGTAGGTTTGAGCCCATGTGAAGGTAATTTTGCCGTATATGATGGAAGTACGGTTTGGGTAAGCCATGGAAGCTCTCTTCAAGAAGTTGATGGGAGTGAGGGGTACGTAGTTTGCTATGTTTTTAGGTAAGTTGTTCATTTTCTCTGCGTGTGTGTGTGTGTAGAATGAATCCGATGAGTGTAAGAATATGGAGGGGATGAAGGTAGCCGAGGATATCTGTCTATATAAGGTGGTGTTTGATTTTTGTGTGTTTGTGTGGTAAACGTGCCAATATTTATATAGGGAAGGTAAGGAGAAAAGGATATGGAAAAAATGTAATGTGTGGCTCTCTCCGGATTATTTATATATTTATTTTTATTAATGAGAAATTTCATTGTCTATGTCCTGATATTGTTATGAAATGAAAGAGAACAAACATTGAAGTTTTCTATTAGTTTTGACTTCAATGTCTTAGACTTTTTTTAGTGTTCACATCACATGCTTTCATGCTATTATGAGACCCGAAAATCCAGGTTTATATGAATATTAATAATAATAATAATGATGATAACAAGCTTAAAAATTATTGTTTTTAAGTGGGAGTATGGTATGTATGAAACGAATATGCAATTTAAAAATCCCAATTTTAGGCTAACAACTATCTATGTTACAATATAGGCTCCACACCGGCAATTATTACCGACCAAATATAAAATAACATTACGGATACGGACTGTGTAATTTGTTCGTCTTTTCCTCAAGGTGCTGAGAAGAGGTTGGTCTTTTATTATTTGCGAATTTTCATTAATCTTTTTCAAACAAAAGGGCTTGCTTTGGTTTGTCTTGAGAAAGTTGTTATAATAGTCGATTACGGGGAAGATACCCATCGACTTAATCTCGATAACTAACTTTTCCTTCCCAACATTTTCAGCTGAATTTCTTAGGTATGACCGTTGACTATGGTAATTTATCATTGACCGTTGACAGGTTCAGCCCAGTTAATAACCAGCAATATTTAAATTTAAATCACAGGAGATAATATTACATGAGTTACAAAACTACGAGTGATTGAAGAAAGAGATGTAAGAGCATCTCCAACCGAGCTGAAAACCAAAAAAATTCAAAAATTTACTCCAACTGATACCAAAAACCAAACTTAAAGTGGGATTTCTAATTTCTCTCTCCAAAAAAATCGCATCTTTGCGTTTAAATCAGTTATGATGCGATGCAATTTTTATTGGGTAAATTATCATTCAGGCCCCAAAAGTGATCAAAAATAGTTTCCAGGACCTTTAAGAAAAAATTTTAGTTTAAAGGACCAACTTTTCGTAAAATTTAAAGATAAGGACCAACTGTTATAAAGTGTGTCTGAATTGTTATCGGATGATCGTTTTCTGTTATTTTCATAACAATGTACTGTTATTGTGGGAACAATGAATTTTTACTGCAGACCAATAAATTGTTACTGAATAATCGGGTCCTTAAAACTAATTTTTTTTTTTGACAGGGCCTGAACAAAAATTTCAGACTCTGACAGGGGACTGAACAAAAATTTCCCCATTTTTATTTGCATTGAAGTACTGAATTTTCATTCTATGTCAGAAAAAGCTTAAAGAATGAATGTAATATTTGGGCAGAAAACAATGATGTCTGATAAAGAAAAAGCTGTCAGAAGTTTTAAGGGTAAATTATCATTCAGGCCCCAAAAGTGATTAAAAATAGTTTCCAGGACCTTTAAGAAAAAATTTTAGTTTAAAGGACCAACTTTTCATAAAATTTAAAGATAAGGACCAACTGTTATAAAGTGTGTATGAATTGTTATCGGATGGTCGTTTTCAGTTATTTTCATAACAATGAACTGTTATTGTGGGAACAATGAATTGTTACTGCAGACCAATAAATTGTTACTGAATAATCGGGTCCTTAAAACTAATTTTTTTTCTGACAGGGCCTGAACAAAAATTTCAGACCCTGACAGGGGACTGAACGAAAATTTCCCCAAGTTTTAAAGGGAATCTCGATATAAATAAATTAATTTTTATGTGACATAAATTGATAAAATTTAAATGTTCAATCAAAGACCTGTAAATATCATCATTGCTTCATTCACGTAAGAGTTTTAGTGTGTAGCAGTAAAATTTAATAAAGCATGTATTGTTTTAATCAGATCTGAAAACGATTCTTTAATAAAGCATATATTAATTTTCCTCGTATTCGTAATGATGGAACAGTATATATGCATAAATAATGAAAATAAAATTGGGAGGAATATACATATAATGAGGCATAAAAAGTAATCTAGCTTTTTAATTGTACAGATATTTTCTATATGTGTCTCGAATTAATTTTATTTCCCGTGTTATGTAGTTGTCGTGTAAATATTTTTGATGTTTTTTATATGTATAAATATATGTTGTCGTGTTTTTAATAAACATTAATCGATGCTTTTTATATGTAAATTTTATTATTAACCTTATATTTTTTATTAAATCTAAAATAATATTTTGTAGTCTAATTTGTAAAGTTGTAAAATATGTCGGTAGTATTGACATTTTAAAAAATTGGTGTAGAGGTGAATATTACAAATAGTCTATTGAGTTTGAGAATGAGTTAATCGGTTGGAGAAGAATTACTGCATTTTGAGTTTGACAATGCGTTTGAGTTTGAGAATGCGTTTACCGGTTGGAGATGGTCTAAGGACATGATGGAGCCCAAAACCACGTTGGCTTCTTTCCGTTCTTTCCTTTTCACGTCCTTGCTTTTATTGAGCAAAATGGGACCCTTTTATTTAGTGTTCTGCTATCGAATTAATTATATAATGTGCTTAAATTAAAGAAACAAATAAAATAGAAATCAAGCACACAAATGAGTGGCGATGAGTAGCAAGTGTATTTCTCTGTTGCAATAATTGGATGAATGAACGATAAATTGATGTTTACCTGACCTGAATATGGGCCATACAATGCATGACATACGTGTACGAAATTCCAAAGAATCACTTAAAACTGAAAATGATGGCAAGCAGTGCTGTACTACCCTACACACATTAATTCAAATACGTGGTCCTCGGTTTTATGCTTCATATATATGTTTTCGTAAAATAGCATATAATTTCAATATTGTGGGTTGCTCAATGTATGTTGCTCACAACTTCACAAGTAGGGGTTTCGGTCCGTTTAGTTCGGTTTTTTTTTGTAATTTCGATTCGGTTTTTCGGTTTTCGATTTTACGTATGCTTAATCCGATATCTGAATCGTTTTAGTTTGGTCTGGTTCGATTTTTTACAATTCGGTTCGTTTTTTTTCGGTTCGTTTTTTCGGTTAAGAATTTAATATCAACAAAAATAATATTATGAGCTGAAAATACATAAAATAATTTATGCTTATTAAGAAACAAAGAAGATTTATGGAACGTGACATGTAGCAAAAACAATTCAAATGTCCGAAAAGAACAACAACATGAAAAATGGAACGGAATCTAACCAAAATATAAAAATATTCATCTGAAGATACTACGAATTATTTGGCAGAAAACAGTATTTGATAGGAAAACATTCACCTCAAATGTGAAAAATATACCAATGAAATTATATTACTGTGTTGTTTACGTTGTGGAAGAAAAACAAATAATTTCTATTTTTAATGTAGTATGATAATTTAGGTTCGATTTTTCGGTTTTCTCTGTTTTACGTACGCTTATTCCGATATCCGAACCATTTTAATTTTTGGTTCGATTCGATTTTTTACAATTCTGTTCGGCTCCTTTCGGTTCGGCCAATTTTTTCGGTTTTATCTGAAATTTGAACACCCCTACCCACAAGAACTTCACTTAACGCAAACATTCAAACGCATACTTTCTTGCAGCAGCCAAATGTAATGAAACATGGTAATTACTAACGAGTGGGAAAAGGGTTCTCTTTGCAGACACTACCTATAGAATAGTAAGTGGTTCGCGAATTTTCACATAGACACATATATGAAGGTAATGCTCGGCGTTCATCAAGTTGTTCACTACCCATCCGAAAGGAATATCCAATCTCAGCTCAGTTCCCTGAATGCGAACAACCATAAGCTCCGAAATATTTAACGTTTCTTCTGCGGTATCTTCGCTATTTTCTGAGCTATCTTCGATTTTCATCTTCGTTAAAGACTCCTTTGTGAATAACTCCGGTTGAATAGATTTTAGAGCATCGAGCAACGTAAAGAATATTCCTGCCATAAATTTTTGGTTTAGAAGGAAAAAAAAGTGGCAAGTTATAGGGAAATCATAAGCAAAACTTGCTACTTACCTTCACCTGGAAGGTCGACTGGACGATTTATGTAAGAAAGCTTATCCCATGTATCAACAATGGGGACATCTTCTAAATCGTCGACATCTTCACTAAAACTCCGTATGTACAGCCGAACGGGAATTCTTCCTGGTGTGATTAATCAATTTTGAAGGGTGGATGAAATATGCGCTGCAGACGATAAATTGTGAGAAAGAAGAGAAGATTCTATCGAAAAATAAGCAAAGTCTAGAGGATGTATGGTCAGAAACTGTTTAAATTTCTGCCGAAGACTTGTTAAGTCAGATATCAGTTTCGAAAGGACTCACTCACCTGCCCTAATTGTAGAGGAAGCATCCATGTCGCTATTCGATTGGCGAGGCTTTGGCGTCGCCGGTGGAGTTCCATTTAATGGCTAGTTCATCTTCAAGGATGTTGAGCTTCAGTTTGGAAGCAACACGAAGGTAAGCCTCCAACTGGCCTGATTTAGAATACGATTTGTGGTAAAAGTAAAAAAGTCTTCTAGAAAAACTTATGAGAAACGATACAGAATCAAACTGGTTTAAGACGAACTTCGTACCATTTAAGACTGAGCGCCAAAGTTCAGTCTGGTCAGATTGAGACATGTTCACAATATTTTTGCAGTTCCCATTAATAATATATGCTGCCTGGGGAGAAACTCATTAGGATATATCATATAGAATGGCCATGGAAGACTCATTTAAAACACCATGCGATGCATGTTCCTCATTATTATATAAGCAAGCAGATGAAAATGAATGTACTGTCTCTGAGATCTGAGCAAAAGACCAAGATCACAGAATCAAATAGAAGATTATACCTCACCTCTTTCAGCGCACTGATAAAGTTCCATTTTACACTGTCTTCGCCTTCACAGGGGGTCAATGTATTAGCAGGGTATCCTTTGAAATGTACCTGAAGGTGAAGATGTTCAGTTCAAGAAACTAAATTGGATGCATCCAACCTCTCAAACAAAATCTGACAAGATACTAAAATGTCTAAAAGCCATTATGCCAGTAAGCTATGTGTCCCAAAGTGAGTTCATATTCATCCAAGAACTTCTCCAAGCCAACCAATGTGAATACATACCGTTAAATTCCATGGCCTCTCTGGTTCAGCACAAAGAAGATCGAAGAGTACACCAGTTGGTATATACCTAAAATGTGTTACCACATCGTGTAAGTAATAACCAAGGAAATCTTGAATTTACAAAGTTAAAAATTGTTTTCTCGATGGAATCAGAAGTGCCGCGAAGACATGTACCATTTGAGTGGCAATCCTTTGTACTCAAACCATACTGTATCTACACCAGGTGGCAGAGAGCTGCTAAAGGACGGCTTAATAAAAGGTATCAGTAGGGACAAGTACCCAATCCGAGGAGCCAATATCTGCACGACATGTTTTACAACAAGATAAACGACGCAGAAAGCCCTTACATTCAAACCCTACCAATCAAGAATTGAAAGCAATACAGACCGACAAAAAACCCCCTAAAAACTTGCACCAATCGGGCATGACCCTAACATAAATCCACAAATACCGACACTTCAAAAAAGAATAAGCAAAAGTAAACCATTTGAACCCAAAAACCGAACATATGTACACTTACAAAAAGTAAATAAAATTACGATACCAGCGCAGGTGGAGGAGGTGGAAGAGTGGCGACTTCCGATTCGTGGAGATGAATTTGAAGGGGTATTGCACCTCCCCACACAAATCTCTGAGCTTCAGTTCCATTTTGCCGATCCATTAGGTCTACCATGTGATTGGGGGTTTTCTACTGATCTAATTACCCGCGAGTAGTACGGTCAAAACGGGCCGGTCGGCCGGCCCGTAGCCCGCCAAAGCCCGTTACAGGCGGGTGGGGGCCCGCTTACTGGCGGGCCTAGGCGAGTAGGAGGCTGGCAGGCTTAGCTCGCCAGTTTTAATAAATTAAAATAAGAAGAAAAAAAGAAAAAAGTAATAAAAAAATTAGAAAGAAATTATAAAAATGAAGATTTAAATATGAAATATATATCTAACTTAATCACCTTCTTTAATATTAATTTTTTTATGTTATTAAAGTATAAGTTATAATTCAAAACCATAAAAATCAATATTATTTATTAGTAAATCTATTATATAATATAATTAAATATTTTTTTTGGGCGGGCTGCGCCCCGCCAAAGCCCCCCACCTCCAAGCGGGCCTAAAATTTCAGAGCCTGTCCCGCCACTTTGGCGGGCGGGGGCGGGCTCAGGCCCATTTTGACAGTACTACCTGCAAGTAGCTAGGTGGAAGTCAATAATCAGACCCAACTACCTCAATCTTGGACAATTTCAAATTAGACCCCTTTTCAGATTCATTTTATGAAAGGCAAGTAATTGCGGGGAACTTCAATGCAGTTTTCTGTTTATGTAAGCTTACAAATGCATAATTACAATTTATGCACCAACTTGTACAAATTCTATAATGTGCTCGCCCAAGTAATATGTGGCTGTATTGTGTTTCAAAAATTAATTAATATATAGATTATATAGTCTTATGTATTGTATTGTACGCACACAGACACGAAACTAGATAGATAATTTAATTGTGGGGCGGTGAACGACGTGGACAAAAGGTGCAGAAAATGTCACTCGCCACCAACTGAGGTGAGAATACAATGTTATGTGATAAAAATGATAATATACTAAAATGTAGTAAATTGCAAAACATAAACGACTTGTCGTACTAAATGGCGACGATCGATCGACCTCGTCTTCATCCACAACAAATTAAAAATGACAAAAAAAATATTAAAAAAAATTTAGAAGTCCACCACCATCTCTGTTTCTGATCCAATCCTCAACTCTTGGCTACTTGGCAAGTTTCTTATCTTTTATTATTTTAGCTATTTCGAGAGGTTGTAAATATTTTGGTATAAATATCCTTTCCCGACGATAATGAGGAGTTATTTCAAGAATATTTAGAACAACTACTGCCGGATATATTTGAAATATACACATACATCATTTTGTGGATGCTCAAAGATTATTAATTCATGAAAAGGGACCGGTTGAGTTATAAAATCAAGAGTCTCAAATGGATTTGATGCGGGAAAATACTTTGAACCTAAAAAATTATAAATCATGGAGATTGTAAGATATTTAAGTGCGTGACAGAAAAAAATTTATGATTATTTAGATGACGAGTTAGGAGTAGGTTTACATTTAACAGCAAGCTGGGGGGGGGGAGTCCGGTTTTTGTTAATTTGTTGCCAAAATTTGATTACGTTTGATCCTTGATACCGTCGAAAATTGTCCTACCGCGAAACTGGGTGGTCCGCCTCCTCCCTATCTGAACCTCGCCGTGTGCTGGGGCTGAAAGCTGTAGGAACGGGGTAATTTTGGGGGGTCGTTTGCCCTCTTGCCTTAGTCAAGAGGGTGATTCCGTTTTAAGGTAAGATATTTACAGGAAAGAATGTGGTGTAAAATTGGCAGAGTAACGGTGTTCTCATCTGAAAAACGTACCTGGTGAAGGTGATGCCTAGCGGTATTTATAGGGTTGGAGCAGAACGGAACTGCCTTAGGGCAATTGCCACCCACGTTCAGCATACTCGGACGGTTTTCCCCGCATATGACGCATCTTGGGCGATTACGTGCTTGGAAACGGCTGAAATCACGATCCGGTGACTTCAGGTATTCGCAGGGGATGCTTCTCATCGGGCTCATTTTATGCGTAAACTCCTTTCGGGCTTTTGAGTGCTTTCCACCTGGGCGCGACCTCCAGCTCACCCTTAGGTCGGGACATCAAGATGTTGTCCCCGCTGGGAGAAACCCTTCTCCCCAGGTCGGGCCTGCAAGGTGCTATCCCCAGCTGACACGGATTTTCTCTCCAGGTCGGGGCTTCGGAGTGCTGTCCCTACTAGGCGGAATCCTTTCCCCAAGTCGGGTTTTCAGGGCATTACCCTCAACGCCGGGTGGGCCCCCTCCCCTTCTCAGGCAGGGGCCTTCAAGAAATTATCCCTAACTGGACGAAGCCCGACCTTGATAATGCCTTCTGGCAGGCGGGGTGAGATATCGATTTATGGCGGGTAAGGACTGAGTATTTTGCCGCGTTAGGGTGAAAATCCGGAGGTAACAATAGTCCCCCCCCTAAATTAGTCCAAAAGAGTATGTGAATTTTGGACGTAGTATGATGGCGGCAAGATACTCGAACGGGTAGCACTTAGATTCAAGGGTTTGGAGAAGCTTCCTGATCCTGGGGGGAATTTCTTTCGGCTGCCAGCCATTTTCCACCTACAGCCACGTGTCGTCTCGCCATTTGTTGCCTATGATGGGACGTTTGCGCGGGAGTTCTGGCGCCTCTCCCCATGATCGACGCGGGCCGCTGCGATCCGTTGATCTGCCCAGGATCCAAAGGCCCAAATGTGCCGCATGGGGCCTATATATACCCCACCTCTCACTTTCATTTCCTTCTTGATACTTTTTCGCTCTCGAAATTTGCCCGAGCCCCCGATCTCACCCAGCTTCCTGTTCCAGCCTTTTGAATACTTATACTTGTAAGTTCTTCTTTCTCTATTCCTCCTTTGTTTCATTAGGCGATGTCTTCGAGTAGTTTCTCTAGTGGGTCTTCTTCTTCGGGTAGTTCTTCTGAGGGAAGTTCGGGTAGAGCCGTTAGCGAGGTTGAGGCAGGGGTGAGGGCACCTCGAGTGCCCATGAATTAGTGACCCGACCTGAATCCATCATCCCTTTAGGTCGGCCCCTCCTCAATTTAGATCCTCCTCCCCTAGAAGCAGATTTTCCTGATGCGAGATCTTTCCGAGCGGCGGTGAGGGAATGGGTTAGGAATACCGAAGCGACTCGGGAGGGGGTTGCGACTCGGGAAAGGGCCGAAGGAGAAGAGATGGAATTCCTTCGATGGCACGAGATCAAGGTGTCATCCTTTAATTCTGCTCAAATCCCTAATCTCAGGGCCAAGTCGGGTATGTCTGATCAATTTGAGAGATCAAGGTGCCTTCTCTGACTGACGTGGCTAGTGACCCTCCCGAGGGCTTCGGGACGTATTTCCTAGATTACATAGACATGGGTCTCCGCTTCCCCTTCCCTCAGTTCCTTGTAGATATCTTTAGGTATTTTGGTATTCCCCCGGCCATGGCCCCGAACTCGTACAGTCACGTTATTTCCGTAGCAGTCCTTCTAAGCAACTTCGGCTATGCGCCTTCTGTTCCCTTGCTCCTTTCTTTTCTTAGAATTAGCAAGAGGGAAGAGGGGAAGTTCTTCTTTTCCCCATCTCCCCGGACACCCGACCTCATTCAAGGTCACCTCTCATCCCACAAAGGATGGATGAGTAAGTATTTTTTTGTTCATTCTCCTGAAGGCAGCCCTGAGAATCAGTTGCTTCCTTTTTCGTGGGAAGATGATGTATCCATTCAGAACCCCCTTCCTTCGGGCTCCTCCAACCAAGCGGAGTCCTTCCTCTCAAAGGTCGGGAGCAAACGTTTTCTGGCTCCCGAACTTATTAAAGACGATCTGCTCTATTTGTTCGGGTTTAGTCCTCAAGTAACCAAAGTGCCTCCAGACTTAGGTATATATGCATTTCCTGATCTCGTTAATTCGGCTGTGCCACGCCACACCCTGACTTTATTCCGATTCTGCAGTCCGACGCATGGATATAGCAACTGTGGTGGCTCTGGCATCCTCTAACGAGGAGGACACTGTCCAGGCAACCGGCTCGACTCCAGCTGCCCCATCTTCCAGTTCGAAAGGGAAGGGGAAAGCCCCTGCTTCCACCTCGAGGCCAAAAAAGGCGACGGGTAAGAGGCCGCAACCTCCTCGACTGGCACAGCCTCGAAGAAGTCCAAGGTGTCCTCCGCGCCTTCCCCTCGGACCCTGATAAACGCATTTCAATGCGTTTATAATAGTATTTAATTGGGATATAATAAGAGCTTAGCAATCAATTTATGTGTTTATTCGTTACATTTACACTCATTTTGTTATTGAAGGAGCTTTGGATGAGTTTCGGGGAAACGGAGCGAAAACGAGGCAAAACGGAGCAAAAACGACGGAAACAGGCATGTGTCACGGCCATGACACATAGTGCACTAGGCCGTGACGTTGGGCAGAGAGTTGGAATGAAGATGGTCACGGCCGTGGCACTTATTGCATCAGGCCATGACCCATAGGAGCAGCAACATTAGAAAATTCATATTTCTCAATCCAGATCTCGGATTGAGAATCCCTTTGGTCAGAATCAAGATTGGCGAGTCTTTTATCTATGGTTAAAATTTCAGGTCAATCGGACATCGTTTACCCCTCCATCCGAGAGAAATACGAAACTGCCGCAAAGCTGTTGAGTGGGTCACGGCCGTGACACTACTGCACCAGGCCGTGACGAGCGGCAGTGAGCTCAATTTTTGCCCCGAGAGTGTCACGGCCGTGACCTGTCTTGTCCCAGGCCGTGACCGTGTCGAATTTCACTATAAAAAGCCCAAATTCGACCCAGAAAGGGGACAACTTACCAGAGATCAAATCCAAACCATCTAGGGACGAATTTAGGGCAAAAAGAACAGAGAATTACATCTCGGAGCGCAAGAGACGGAGCAACGACGCAATCACACCCAATTGATCAGAGAACGAAGATTTATCAAGCAAGCGTCGATAATTCGCCAGTATTCAAGATCATGAGTTCTTCTTCTCTGTTCTCTACAATGATAATTATTATCTCGTCTATTATGAGTAGCTAATTTCCCCTTTGTGTTTGGGATTAGATGAACGCAAGGATTAGTCGTACTTAAGACGTATATCATCGTGACTTTGTGTTTTGACTATTTATCGTTCTATGAATATGTTTTATGTCTATGTGTTAAAGTGATCGTGTGGAAAAACATTTAGGGCGACAGCTAAACAACGTTTAGGCCGTTCATAGAAGATAGGATTCGGGTATAGGGCGACAGCAAATACTCGATCCTCGCCGTTAGTAATTATTGAATCTTAGATCCCCGCGAGCGTTTAGGGCGACAGCAAATTCGCGAGCGGGTACGAAATTACTGCGATTTAGTCAAGATCACGTAGGAACGATTTTATTGTCTTAGTCGACAACACCTAGCGGGATTCGAATCCCGAGCACATCTTTATTATCTGAAGCTTCGTATCAGTTTTAAGCGTGTTATTTGAATCTCTAGTTGATTTAGGAGCGATCTGTTAGGTTAAGTCGTCAAACAACTTGCGTATTTTATTAAGGTTAAATATCGAGTCGATAGGTCATTACTAGTACTTGATTTATTCCTCGTGTTCGATACTCGTTTTCTCACTTTACTACACTACAAACGATAGGTCCACTGCCTATCGCACGTCGGTGACAGTAATTTAGTATTCGTTTTAATTATTACTTGTCGCACTTTTTATTCACACACCACGTGTCGATCAAGTTTTTGGCGCCGTTGCCGGGGAATAAATTGATATTAGGAACACCGTAGTTCGGTACTTTAGCCACTGTGATTTTGACGTTTTCTTTGTTTTTACTGTTTGCGTGATTTGTGTTATTTACATTAGTTGTTTTCCTGCGTCGTTATTGATTTCGTATTTTTATTCGTCGTATTTGTTTACTTTTTCGCTAATTTATTTCTCACTCATTGAAGGTACGATTCAGCGGTGAATGACCCGAAGCCATCCATCGTGCCCCATCGTCGACGCAGACCCGGATTTCGAATGAAAGTTGCGAAGGAAGCTTAAGTACGATACCGAAGGAGCATCCACTAGCTCTCAGGACCGTTTAGTTAGCTATTCAGAGGATAGTTCGCAGGAATCCACCCAAAACTCACGTGTAGAGACATCCGTAGATAGCCCAAACACAGAAGTAACAATGGCGGACCACCGAGTGCCCGTCCACAACATTCCAGGGGAGGAGCCATCGCTTCAGGACCTCCTCAAGAACGCCGCACTAGGCGGTATGGAATCGGCGATTGTCATCCCGCCGATCGAGAACAACAATTTTGAACTGAAGCATTCTTGGCTTCAGATGATTTTTCAGACGGCCCAATTCGAGGGCAACCCCGATGACGATCCTTACTCCCATCTGAAGGCGTTTCTGACGGTCACCGACACCATCAAAATCAATGGTGTTCCGGGCGACGCGATTAAGCTCATGTTATTCCCTTTCTCTTTGAAGTTCAGAGCCAAGGATTGGCTTGAGATGTTACCACCTCGCTCGATCACCACCTGGGAGGAGCTACGAGCCGCGTTTATCGGCCACTACTTCCCACTGTCGAAGGTGCTACGATTGAAGACCGAAATCTCTTTATTCCATCAGAAGGAGTCTGAAAACCTTTACGAGGTGTGGGAACGTTATAAGGCGTTATTGAAGAGATGTCCACAGCACGGGATGTCGAAGGCAGTCCAGATCAACAGGTTCCACGAGGGGCTCAACGACCAGACTGTCCATATGTTAGACGGAGCCGCAGGAGGAGGGCTCGTGAAGCTCAACGCCACCGACGCGTGGAATTTGATTGAGGACTACTCGAGGAACAGTTTCATGAGGGGCAATACCAGGATGAAGACAACAGGCGTATTTGGAGTGAGCGAGGAGACGGCCACTAACGCTAAGATCGAGGCGCACCAGCAACAACTCGCCTCGACGAACTCTCAGTTGCAGACGGTGATTGGTGCATTGCTTCCCAAGTCCGGCAGACTCAGCCCGTGAACGCCGTGGCCACCACCACACCGACACAGCACACGCCTTACGTGCCATTGTGCGGGATTTGCGGCGCAGCCCACGAGACCTCAGATTGCCAACTTGGGCAGCCGCTGGAACACGTAGATTATATGGGAAATTACCAAGGCGGCCAGCGAAGTTTTCAGCCCCGGGCACATCCAAACCTGGCGTACGGGAATCAAAACCATCAGAGCCAAGGACCACCAGGATTTCAGCCCAGACCTTCCGGATTCCAAAATGGGCCACCACGACAGTACCAGAACGCGCCCGCGGGAGGATCCGATGACATGAGAGAGATGAAGGATATGATGAAGGCACTTATCACGAATTTCAGTAGCACCACGGTAGCCCACGAAAGCCGAATGACGAAGATGGAGGAGTACATGGAGGCAAACGACTTGCGTGCTCAGAATACAGATGCCTCGATCAAGAGGTTGGAGCAGCAAGTGGGGCAATTAGCAAAGCAAATGGCGGGGCGAAATCAAGGACCACTCCCGAGCTACATCGAGACAAACCCCAAGGAGTATTGCAATCCGATAACCCTGAGGAGCGGGAGAGGATTACAAGAAGCTCCCACCAAGCAGAATTTAAAGGAGAAAGTCGATTTCGAGGGCCACGATGAGCCAGAAGTGGAGGAAAGCAAGGGCGACGGAGTCGAGAAGGTCAAGGATGACGAGAGAAAGATGCGACCATTCGTGAAGCCGTATCAACCAAAGATCCCGTACCCAGCTCGGTTGAGGGGAGCTGCACCTGAAAAAGAGAAGGTTCAACATAAAAAGGAGGAGGCTGCACCCGAAATAGAAAAAGCGAGGGAGAATGAGCGGCCACCAGTGATGCCGTACCAGCCGAAGATTCCCTATCCAGCACGGTTGAAGAAGGACAAGGACGAGGCGCTAATTGGCAGATTTATGGGTATGTGCAAAGAATTACATATTAACTTACTGTTTATTGAAGCTATTGTGCAGATGCCCAGTTTCGTTAAGTTCCTGATGGACTTGCTGACGAACCGACGGAAGCTCGAACACGTCTCCACAGTATACCTACTAGGAGAGTGCTCAGCGATACTCCAGAGCAAGATACCGAAAAAGCTCAAGGACCCAGGGAGTTTTACTATTCCTTGTTTGATAGGTGATTTAGTTGTTGAGCATGCTTTAGCTGATCTAGGTGCTAGTATAAATTTAATGCCGTACTCCATGTTTAAGCGCTTAGGATTAGGTGAACCACGACCCACTAGAATGAGTATTCAACTGGCCGATAGATCGTTAAAATACCCCCTAGATGTTATCGAGGATATTCTAGTTAAGGTCGATAAGTTCATTATCCCTGCTGATTTTGTGATCTTAGACATGGACGAGGATGAAAATGTTCCATTAATTCTAGGTAGACCATTCTTAGCTACAGCCGAGACCATTATAGATGTTAGGAATGGAACATTAACCCTGACAGTAGACGGTAAAAAAGTTACGTTCAATATGGCTGACCCGATGAAAAAGAGCAAGCAAGATGACAAATGCTATTTCTTAGATGTGTTTGAGCACGATTTTCTCTTTTCCGTGCTGTCACAGGTCAGCGAGCATGATAGGCACACGAATATGGCAATCAATAAGTGTGGGGAGGAGATCGACGAACCCATCATAGCCATCGACGAGAGCATCGAAGAAGTTATGGACAAGAGCCCAGTCGAGGAGCGACTGCCACTAGAGTTGAAACCGCTGCCCGGCGAAAGGCGACACCTCCAAGGTATAGATGCAGGCGAGGGAAACTTAAGCAAAAAAGAGATGCTGTACCTCGACCTCCAGCCACCCTAAGCGAACGAAAGCACGTCCGGCTAAAGACGGTGAAGGAAGCGCTTCTTGGGAGGCAACCCAGGTTTTATCTATCTAGTATTTTTTTTATTATTATTATGTCTATCATTATTATCATTCATGTTTTTTTTTCCTGTTACGTTTAGTTTTCCTTTAATTCATGTCAGGCATCACGCGTCACGATACGACAACCATCACGCGTTTAGTCACGACCACGTCAACATTTTTCGTCAGGGAAGTTTCGTTCTCTTACACCTACTTTTCCCTTTCGTTTATTCAAATTTTACGTTGAGGACAACGTACGGCTTAAGTGTGGGGAGGGGAATTTAGGTTGAAAACTTACGTGAAAATTTTAATTTTTTATGACGTGTCTGTGAGCTATAAATTTCGTTGAAAGGCATGGATTATTGAATTCAGGCACGATTTTTGCGCATTATCTCGAGTTAGTCTGCATTATTATGAATTCTTGTGAGCAATTAGGATATGCATGACTGATCGAATCATGTTTGCCTGAATAGATATAGCACTGTTTAAAGAGATTCGTACACATAACCTATTTCGTTGTGAGAGTTTGAGTCTGACGAGCTTATGCTCATTTTTCTTGATTGTGTGACGTGCCTAGTCTATATCTCTCTAGAACTTGCATGTCTGATGCGTGTTGAAACTGCTTTGGTGTGTTAGTGTGAAAATGATGAGGGCATTAGGAATTAAGTCCAGGGCCAGATTTTCCCACCATGACTAACCATTAGCTAGCCACTTTGAGCCTGAGCATATTCGTTTGTTTACCTCATAAATCATATAGCCATTGACCCGAATAAGCCTCCAGAGATTATCTGAACCTGAGTTGATTAGAATAGAGCAGAAGTCGAACTTAAGAGTTACCGTTTCATTGTATGATTTGATGTTCTTCTCTACTATTCATGAAATAACTCGTGCCTTACTTGACCGTTTTCTGAAATGACCCGATCCCTTGCATAAGCCTGCCCATAACCCTTTGGCAAGATATAGGTTTCGGTAATAAGTATCCTTAGGTACACGGCATTCGCTTTGACGATGTATTCTATGCGACAAAAGCCGAATCTTGATGTTTTAAGGGAATAAGGGTAGTGCACAAAGGAAGAGCGTAACTAAGGTGAAGGGCAGAAACAGAAAGGGAACTGAGTCGAGAGGTCGGGCAGAAAAGTCTAGGATTTCAGAGCGAGAACGTTGAGTCTTATGTTGGGACGTGTGATTGTCTGTTTGATCATGCTGTGTTCTTTGATAATTTTTGCTTAAATGTCCTAACTCTAAGATTAAGTGTTCATTATATAATGAGTCTTATGAAGCGATAAGCATATATAATGAACACTTAATCTTAGAGCTAGGACACTTAAGCAAAAATTATCAAATAACACAGCATGATCAAACAGACAATCACACGTCCCAACATAAGACTCAACGTTCTCGCTCTGAAATCCTAGACTTTTCTGCCCGACCTCTCGACTCAGTTCCCTTTCAGTTAGGGTTGTCAACGGGGCGGGTTCGGGGCGGGGATCCAATCTCCGTCCCCGTCCCCGCGATGCATTCGAGGACAGACTGTCCCCGTCCCCATCCCCGCCGGATCCCCGCGGGGCGGGGATTCCCCACGGGGATTCATATTTTTTTAAAAAATATAATATTTTTAATATAATATATAAATTTGGATATTTTTTGTTATAAATATTATATAAATTATAATTTTTAAATCTTATTTGTATTATTTTAATATTATTTAATCTATATTTTGATATTATTTTATTATTATTCAAATTATAATTAAAAAGTATATATATTTTAATGTATAATATAGGTTCGGGGCGGGGCGGGGAACGAGGCGGGGATCCCCGCGGGGAAAAATCAGTCCCCGTCCCCGACCCGCGGGGATAAAAACTTGGGGATTCCCCGCCCCTTTCGGGGCGGATCCCCGCGGGGACGGGGAATCCCCGCCCCACTGCCATCCCTACTTTCAGTTTTTGCCCTTTCACCTTAGTTACGCTCTTCCTTTGTGCACTACCCTTATTCCCTAAAAACATCAAGGTTCGGCTTTTGTTGCATAGAATACATCGTCAAAGCGAATGCCGTGTACCTAAGGATACTTATTACCGAAACCTATATCTTGCCAAAGGGTTATGGGCAGGCTTATGCAAGGGATCGGGTCATTTCAGAAAACGGTCAAGTAAGGCACGAGTCATTTCATGAATAGCAGAGAAGAACATCAAATCATACACTGAAACGGTAACTCTTAAGTTCGACTTCTGCTCTATTCTAATCAACTCAGGTTCAGATAATCTCTGGAGGCTTATTCGGGTCAATGGCTATATGATTTATGAGGTAAACAAACGAATATGCTCAGGCTCAAAGTGGCTAGCTAATGGTTAGTCATGGTGGGAAAATCTGGCCCTGGACTTAATTCCTAATGCCCTCATCATTTTCACACTAACACACCAAAGCAGTTTCAACACGCATCAGACATGCAAGTTCTAGAGAGATATTAGACTAGGCACGTCACACAATCAAGAAAAATGAGCATAAGCTCGTCAGGCTCAAACTCTCACAACGAAATAGGGTTATGTGTACGAATCTCTTTAAACAGTGCTATATCTATTCAGGCAGACATGATTCGATGAGTCATGCATATCCTAATTGCTCACAAGAATTCATAATAATGCAGACTAACTCGATATAATGCGCAAAAATCGTGCCTGAATTCAATAATCCATGCCTTTCAACGAAATTTATAGCTCACAGACACGTCATAAAAAATTAAAATTTTCACGTAAGTTTTCAACCTAAATTCCCCTCCCCACACTTAAGCCGTACGTTGTCCTCAACGTAAAATTTGAATAAACAAAAGGGAAAAGTAGGTGTAAGAGAACGAAACTTCCCTGACGAAAAATGTTGACGTGGTCGTGACTAAACGCGTGATGGTTGTCGTATCGTGACGCGTGATGCCTGACATGACTTAAAGGAAAACTAAACGTAACAGGAAAAAAAAACATGAATGATAATAATGATAGACATAATAATAATAAAAAAAATACTAGATAGATAAAACCTGGGTTGCCTCCCAAGAAGCGCTTCCTTTACCGTCTTTAGCCGAACGTGCTTTCGTTCGCTTAGGGTGGCTGGAGGTCGAGGTACAACATCTCTTTTTTGCTTAAGTTTTCCTCGCCTGCATCTATACCTTGGAGGTGTCGCCTTTCGCCGGGCAGCGGTTTCAACTCTAGTGGCAGTCGCTCCTCGACTGGGCTCTTGTCCATAACTTCTTCGATGCTCTCGTCGATGGCTATGATGGGTTCGTCGATCTCCTCCCCACACTTATTGATTGCCATATTCGTGTGCCTATCATGCTCGCTGACCTGTGACAGCACGAAAAAGAGAAAATCGTGCTCAAAGACATCTAAGAAATAGCATTTATCATCTTGCTTGCTCTTTTTCATCGGGTCAGCCATATTGAACGTAACTTTTTTACCGTCTACTGTCAAGGTTAATGTTCCATTCCTAACATCTTAATGGTCTCGCCTGTAGATAAGAATGGTCTACCTAGAATTAATGGAACATTTTCATCCTCGTCCATGTCTAAGATCACAAAATCAGCAGGGATAATGAACTTATCGACCTTAACTAGAATATCCTCGATAACACCTAGGGGGTATTTTAACGATCTATCGGCCAGTTGAATACTCATTCTAGTGGGTCGTGGTTCACCTAATCCTAAGCACTTAAACATGGAGTACGGCATTAAATTTATACTAGCACCTAGATCAGCTAAAGCATGCTCAACAACTAAATCACCTATCAAACAAGGAATAGTAAAACTCCCTGGGTCCTTGAGCTTTTTCGGTATCTTGCTCTGGAGTATCGCTGAGCACTCTCCTTGTTGGTATACCGTGGAGACGTGTTCGAGCTTCCGTCGGTTCGTCAGCAAGTCCATCAGGAACTTAACGAAACTGGGCATCTGCACAATAGCTTCAATAAACGGTAAGTTAATATGTAATTCTTTGCACATACCCATAAATCTGCCAATTAGCGCCTCGTCCTTGTCCTTCTTCAACCGTGCCGGATAGGGAATCTTCGGCTGGTACGGCATCACTGGTGGCCGCTCATTCTCCCTCGCTTTTTCTATTTCGGGTGCAGCCTCCTCCTTTTTAGGTTGAACCTTCTCTTTTTCAGATGCAGCTCCCCTCAACAGAGCTGGGTACGGGATCTTTGGTTGATACGGCTTCACGAATGGTCGCGTCTTTCTCTCGTCATCCTTGACCTTCTCGACTCCGTCGCCCTTGCTTTCCTCCACTTCTGGCTCATCGTGGCCCTCGAAATCGACTTTCTCCTTTAAATTCTGCTTGGTGAGAGCTTCTTGTAATCCTCTCCCGCTCCTCAGGGTTACCGCATTGCAATACTCCTTGGAATTTGTCTCGATGTAGCTCGGGAGTGGTCCTTGATTTCGCCCCGCCATTTGCTTTGCTAATTGCCCACTTGCTGCTCCAACCTCTTGATCGAGGCATCTGTATTCTGAGCACGCAAGTCGTTTGCCTCCATGTACTCCTCCATCTTCGTCATTCGGCTTTCGTGGACTACGGTGGTGCTGCTGAAATTCCTGAGAAGTGCCTTCATCATGTCCTTCATCTCCCTCATGTCGTCGGATCCTCCTGCGGGCGCGTTCTGGTACTGTCGTGGTGGCCCATTTTGGAATCCGGACGGTCGGGGCTGAAATCCTGACGGTCTTGGCCCTGATGGTTCTCATTCCCGTACGCCAGGTTTGGATGTGCCCGAGGCTGGAAGCTTCGCTGGCCTCCTTGGTAATTGCCCATATAGTCTACGTGCTCCAGCGACTGCCCAAGTTGGCATTCTGATGTCTCGTGGGCTGCGCCACAAATTCCACACAATGGCACGTAAGACGTGTGCTGCGTCGGTGCGATGGTGGCCATGGCGTTCACGGGCTGAGTTTGCCCGGACTTGGGAAGTAATGCGCCAATCACCGTCTGCAACTGGGAGTTCGTCGAGGCGACTTGTTGCTGAAGTGCCTCGATATTAGCGTTAGTGGCCGTCTCCTTGCTCACTCCGAACACACTGGGTGTCTTCATCCTGGTATTGCCCCTCATGAAGCTGTTCCTCGAGTAGTCCTCGATCAGATTCCAAGCGTCGGTAGCATTGAGCTTCACGAGTCCTCCTCCTGCGGCTCCGTCTAGCATATGGACAGTCTTTTCATTGAGCCCCTCGTGAAATCGGTTGATCTGGGCCGCCTTCGACATCCCGTGCTGCGGGCACCTCTTCAATAGCGCCTTATATCGCTCCCACACCTCGTAGAGGTTTTCTGAGTCCTTCTGATGGAATAGGGAGATCTCTGTCTTTAACCTTAGCACCTTCGTCAGCGGGAAATAGTGGCCGATAAACGCGACTCGCAGCTCCTCCCATGTAGTGATTGAGCGAGGTGGCAACATCTCCAGCCAGTCCTTCGCTCTGAACTTCAGGGAGAACGGGAACAGCATCAACTTAATTGCATCACACGAGACCCCGTTGATCTTGATGGTGTCAGTCACCGTCAGAAAAGCCTTCAGATGGGAGTAGGGATTGTCATCGGGATTGCCCTCAAACTGGACTGTCTGGAAGATCATCTGAAGCCAAGAGTGCTTCAGCTCGAAATTGTTGTTCTCGATTGGCGGGATGACAATCGCCGACTCAGTACTGCCTAGCGCGTCATTCCTGAGGAGATCCTGTAGTGATGGCTCTTCCTCGTGGACGAGTACTCTATGGTCCGCCATGTCTACTTCTGTATCTGGACTAAAAGAAATCGACTCGTAAAAGAAATAACGAAAATAACAATAACTAGAATAACAAATAACGCCAACAGTAATAAAGAAAAGAAAAGGAAAACTTCAAATAAAAATGGCTAAATTACCGAACTACGGTGTTCCTAATATCAATTTATTCCCCGGCAACGGCGCCAAAAACTTGATCGACATGTGGTGTGTGAATGAAAAGTGCGACAAGTAATAATTAAAACGAATACCTAATTACTATCACCGACGTGCGATAGGCAGTGGACCTATCGTTTGTAGTGCAGTAAAGTGAGTAAACGAGTATCGAACACAAGGAATAAATCAAGTACTAGTAGTGACCTATCGACTCGATATTTAGCCTAAACAAAATACGCAGATTGTTTTATGACTTAACCTAACAGATTACTTCTAACTCAACTAGAGATTCAAATAACACGCTTAAAACTGATACGAATCTTCAGATAATAAAGATGTGCTCGGGATTCGAATCCCGCTAGGTGTTATCGACTAAGACAATAAAATCGTTCCTACGTGATCTTGACTAGATCGCATTAATTATCCTACCCGCTCGCGAGTTTGCTGTCGCCCTAAACGCTCGCGGGGATCTAAGATTCAGTAATTACTAACGGCGAGGATCGAGTATTTGCTTTCGCCCTATACTCTATTCCTATCTTCTACGGACGGCCTAAACGTTGTTTAGTTGTCGCCCTAAACGTTTTTCCATACGATTACTTTAACACATAGACATATTAAAGCAACGAAACAATTCATAGAATGATAAATAGTCAAAACACATAGTCACGATAATTATAAATCTTAACTACGAAACATCCTAGCGTTCATCTAATCCCAAACACGAAGGGGAATTAGCTACGCATAATAGACGGGAAAACAACGAAAGAAATAAGGAATAAAGGTGAAGAATTCATATTCTTGATGTCCGGATGATCTGTGATGGAAGCGTCGATGATTCTTCGTTCTTCGTCCAATTGGGCGTGATTTCGTCGATGATCCGTCTCTTGCGCTCCGGGACGCGATTCTGTGTTCTTATGTGCTATTTTTTGTCTTTAGATGGATTAGGGTTGATCTCTGGTCGGTTGTCCCCTTTCTGGGTCGATTTTGGGCTTTTTATAGTGAAATTCGACACTGTCACGGCCTGGGACAAGACAGGTCACGGCCGTGACACTCTCGGGGCAAAAATTGAGCTCACTGCCGCTCGTCACGGCCTGGTGCAGTAGTGTCACGGCCGTGACCCACTCAACAGCTTTGCGGCAGTTTCGTATTTCTCTCGGATGGAGGGGTAAACGATGTCCGATTGACCTGAAATTTTAGCCATAGATAGAAGACTCGTCAATCTTGATTTTGACCAAAGGGATTCTCAATCCGAGATCTGGGCGCGTCTCCTTTTGTTTTCGCATACTTCCCTGAACTCAGACGCTAGTGTTCGATTTTCGCCTTCGTGCTCAACTGTGTTACACTGAGCATCGTGCTCTCCGTTAGGTCCGGGTTGGCGATTTTCTTCCTCATCTCGCCCATGTCGACGTTCCCGTCGGCGATTTTCTCTTCCATTGGGTCCAGGTTGACGGTTTTCTCCTTCGTTGGATCCAGGTTGACGATTTCCTCGGTTCCTCTCCGCCATGAGCACCCCGACATCGGCTCCCATCCTCCTCATTTCTTGCATCGTGGCCGCCATCATTACAACGATTTCGGACAGGGTCGGCCCGTTACCACCGGGCAGTGCTTGGTCGTCTTCGACGGTTACCATATTAAATTTCTTTTAGAGAAAAGCTAAACTTTCCCACAGACGGCGCCAAATTGATACCGTCGAAAATTGTCCTACCGCAAAACTGGGTGGTCCGCCTCCTCCCTATCTGAACCTCGTCGTGTGCTGGGGCTGAAAGTTGTAGGAACGGGGTAATTTTCGGGGGTCGTTTGCCCTCTTGCCTTAGTCAAGAGGGTGAATCCGTTTTAAGGTAAGATATTTAAAGGAAAGAATGTGGTGTAAAATTGGCAGAGTAACGGTGTTCTTATCTGAAAAACGTACCTGGTGAAGGTGATGCCTAGCGGTATTTATAGGGTTGGAGCAGAACGGAACTGCCTCAAGGCAGTTGCCACCCACGTTCAGCATACTCGGACGGTTTTCCCCGCATATGACGCATCTTGGGCGATTACGTGCTTGGAAACGACTGAAATCACGATCCGGTGACTTCAGGTATTCGCAGGGGATGCTTCTCCTCGGGCTCATTTTATGCGTAAACTCCTTTCGGGCTTTTGAGTGCTTTCCACCTGGGCGCGACCTCCAGCTCACCCTTAGGTCGGGACATCAAGATATTGTCCCCACTGGGAGAAACCCTTCTCCCCGGGTCGGGCCTGCAAGGTGCTATCCCCAGCTGACACGGATTTTCTCTCCAGGTCGGGGCTTCGGAGTGCTGCCCCTACTAGGCGGAACCCTTTCCCCAAGTCGGGCTTTCAGGGCATTACCCTCAACGTCGGGTGGGCCCCCCTCCCCTTCTCAGGCAGGGGCCTTCAAGATATTATCCCTAACTGGACGAAGCCCGACCTTGATAATGCCTTCTGGCAGGCGGGGTGAGATATCGATTTATGGCGGGTAAGGACTGAGTATTTTGCCGCGTTAGGGTGAAAATCCGGAGGTAACAATCCTTTTTATAAAATGCCTCAATGTTGATTGTGTCGCTCAACTTGTTGAATGAATATAAAAGTTCCATTCTGTATTAATTACGAAATATTTTCAAGATTTTGTGACGATTCGATAGCTCAAAAGTCCATCAATTCCAAAGCTCCAATTTCATTTTTCATAAATGGCTATAAATCGTAATTGTACCCAAGTCCAGAGTATTTGGTCCGTGATTGAAAGGAATTAATAACGAGCCAACCATTTTCCTCCACGTGGATCAATATAATAGCGAGTACCGTTTCTACTTCGTAATCGCGAGAGTAGGTTTTAGCGATGTTTTGGCAAAAAGTGGAGAAAAAAGCGCAAAAGTGAAATGGCTGAGCATTCCACGTGTGCTCGCCTCTCAGCCACAAAGTTCCATAGAACCAAAAACACCTTAAAACTTCCAAGAAATTACGGCTTTGTGCCACGAAACGTGTCGACATATTCCCTCTCTCCCATCATATACCAAGCAAAAATCCCACTTTACTAGTTTTTCTCCATCTCCCCATTGGTTCTTCTTACAGTTACTTTGGTCCGAAGTTTAGCTGTCCTTGGAAAAAATCTTTTCTGCCCATGTTTCAGTTCGTTGCCTGTTTAGGAGAATTGTGAAAATAAAGCATAAAGATCTCATCTTTTTCTCGTCACGGAGTGTAAAAGATATTTTTTTTTTTCTGGGATCACGAAAATATGTCGCCTTATCTGTCAAAACTTGGTTGATCGGAGATTTCGACTTTTGAGCTTCGTTTCTGCTTCGAGGAAGACACTAGCGACGAGCTCTTTAAGTTCCATATTGATGGTTTCTGCGGCTATGACTATGCAGGTGAGTTTCTGTCTTCACTTTTACCAACTATTTCAAGATATCATTTTGAAAAGATTTAGACCATAAATATGAGTTCTAGCTGAACCAAAGGATTTCCTCTGTTTCCTGGTAAAAGAAAAGATGGATTAGTTCTGACAGAATTGATGAGATCTTTTCTGACTCTTTACCCTAAAGCAAACGCTGATTTCGCAATTATTTTTCCTTTTTTTTTATTGCAGGAGAATCGAGTGCCTATGCCTTCATTACACGACACAGTTTTGTCAGAAGCCGATAAGGGCTTTGCTCTGAGCAAGATTCTTAATCCTGGAGATGAACTACTTCCCAAGGTTTTTAACATTAAATCCTCTCTAATTGATCGTAAATCTTTAATTAGGGACACGATATTAACTGTTGTTCCTTTGGGCAGGTGAGGAAGACATATACAATAACAAAACAGAGAGAGAGATGGAGTGACGAAGAGCACAAGAAATTTCTCGAGGCGTTGAAGCTCCACGGCCGTGCTTGGAGGAAAATCGAAGGTGAACGAACATTCTATCTAACCCATATTTATTAATTCTCCATCGATCGATATCTCTTTAGTTCTAACTCGCCGTTTTCTTGAATCTGTTAGAGCATGTGGGTACAAAGACTGCTGTCCAAATCCGAAGCCATGCTCAGAAGTTTTTCTCCAAGGTTATATAACCCCCAATTGTCTCATGACATCATTAAACAAACTCTATAAAAAAAAATGCCGCCTTTGTTCTGTCGAGTAAGTCATACCTCTTACAACGCCGAGCGATTGCGTGGCATTTTACTCATCGCGGGTCGCCTTCAAAACGTTAACCGATTTTGCGAATTACGCCTTGTTTATTACAGGTTGCCCGAGATTCCAACGAGGAGGACGAAGTCGGCAACTTGAAGCCATCTGAAATCCCGCCTCCTAGGCCTAAACGAAAGCCTATTCACCCTTATCCACGCAAGATGGTTACACCTATCAAACCTAGGATTTCGATGCCTGGGAAGCAGACAAGCTTGTTGTCTGTCTCAGGAAAGGACGACAATCAATCCTCATCTCCAACATCTGTGCTGTCTGCAATTAATGGAAGCTCGTCGCCCGTTTCGTCTGATGCTGTCGTAAAAGTGGTTGGCAGTGAGGCTCTTATTGCATCTGATGAAGATAATAGCGATGCCCTTCCTATGGATGATAGCTTCTTCTCCTTGAACGAATCAGCTTCTGGCCGTCGGTGTTTGAAGCTTTTTGGGAAGACGTTAGTTTTCGCCGACGATCGAGGGTTTTCGCCGACGGCAATCAAGTGTAATGATGTCAACGATGCATCTCCTAAAAAAGGAAACCGTTTCATGGATGGTAATGACGTGAACTACTGTAATACAGAAGATACTTGTACTCCGTGGCTGACACTGTGTAGTGGTTTATCGCCATCGACCACCCCTGAGATTCTCAGCCCAAAGCCGATTAAAGCCTATTCTAGACACAGCAGCGACAAGTCGAGCGAAATCTCATCGGTTCTTGTATCAGATTCTGACTCCGAGGAGGAAAGATCAAGCAGATTCAAAGGGCAGGTTAAAGTTCTGGGCAATAGAGCATCCACCGATTCCTTAAAAGGCTTCAAACCGTACAAGAGATGCGCGGAAGATCAAGATTCTACCGTCGACAATAAGATAGAAAAAAGGCGCATTCGCCTATGTACGTAGGAAGAAGCATTTTCTACGCAGCTAAAAATTGTAACGGAAGGTGCATGCATACTTTTTCGCAGGATGTAATAAAAAAGATAAGGATGATGTCCATAAAATGCAAAATAACATTGTATGCATCTCTGATGAACCAGAAACACATTATTCCCAGGCTAAAAGAAAAAAAAAAACACAGAAAAAGTCCATCAAGCAAAAGCAAAAGCATAAGCAGCAGATAGGAAAAGAAAGATAAACGACAGGCGAAGAGCCTAGTCGGAGCAGCCGAGGGACGCCTTAATCCTCTGCACTGTGGAGCTTACGAGGCTCTGAATGTTGGCCACGGCCTCCATGCTGAGCTGCCTAGTGAAGGTCGAGCGGTCGCCCAATATCTGATAAGCCATCGTAAGAAGAGAGCCCACCGTGTTGGAACTGCTCGAAGAAGCTCCACCGCTCGTTATCCTCTGAGCACGCCCGTCGCCCGACAACACATATCCCGAGGGAAGTATGGATACCCCCGAAGTTTCCACGTTGGCAATCACCATTTGAATCCCAGGTAACTCAACAGGCGAGTAGACC
This sequence comes from Craterostigma plantagineum, assembly GCA_027422505.1. Lineage (NCBI taxonomy): Eukaryota > Viridiplantae > Streptophyta > Magnoliopsida > Lamiales > Linderniaceae > Craterostigma > Craterostigma plantagineum. The sequence goes on along the minus strand of JAPQWV010000096.1, from coordinate 1,060,152 downwards.
ATCCTCGCCCCTGTCGAGTCTATGCTGCATTCTTGGACCACCAATACGTTCTGCTCGGCCGCAATTGGCTGACGAAAATTAAAAAGTTTTAGTGACAAAAATGCTGGCGTTTGAGGGTATGTTTGGTTTAAGGATTTCAGTGAGGAAATGGAGGAGGATAATTTTTGTGTTTGGTTGATCGTAGAAATAGACGAGGAAAAGAAAAGGAAACTTAAACTAAGTTTAAATCTCTACAATCAAATGGCGAGGAAAATGAAGGAAAAACCGATGAAAATCACTTTTTTCTTTAGTTTTCTTTTCCTCACTAATTCCTTGATCCAAGCACCGAGTCTTGCGAGACGAAAAAGGAAAAGAGAGAAAAAAAACAACCTGGATGATCGAGACGTTGTTTCCAGGCTCAGGGCCGGTGGAGACGTGAGCGACCACGCCAAGTGGATTTCCGCCGGTTAAAACGTCCCACTGCGACGAAAACAAGGAGGATATTTGGCGTTTTCAGACGCATTTTATATATACGTTGCCATGAAATTAAATTTCTTTTTTCGAACCTCGGCTCTTCTATTGTTGTCCCTGATGAATTCGAAGAGGTTCTCGAATGGAAGAGGAAGCCAGACGGAGGTCGTGGCGCTGACGATGAATCCATGATCTCCGGGCTGGCCCGGCCCGTTGATTTTCCTCACCGAGATTCTTATGCCGTTGTTACTCAGTTCAGAGACGGTCGTAGAATCGGGCTTGCCAGATACGCTCAGTGCCTCGAAGAAGGTGGCCGTGATTCTGTGCGCTAGAGTCATCAGGTTTTTACGAGCTTCCAGCGTCTTGATGACTGCAAAAAATTAAAAATAAAAAAAGTTATTTAAAATTGGTGATAGGGTGAAAGAAGCCTGCTACATTTACATATATAGTGGCTTGAAAAGCTTGAATTATTCGATGTGGGACGAAGCACAACTTAGAATCTCAACAAAATTAACAAGTTTCGAAGAAAAGAGGTAGTAGAACTTCGTATTTACCCTCGAGTTCATTGCTGGGCGGGACGAAGTTAAGTCCCATGAACTGCTTGAATCTCTCGCACATCCTCTTGAAAGTGGCTGTCCACAGCTTCGCTCCGTACGCCTGAGTGTTGCTGATTAAGTCTCTGTAGAGGCGGTGAGTCGACATCTTGTCGTCCACCAGCACGTGCTCGACCCACGTAACCTAAGACATAGGTACGCAATAAAATTAGGGTTAGGGTTTTCAACAACTTTTTCGAGTCGAATTTTCTCTTTTATTACCTTCGAACTCCCATCTCCCAAGTCAGAAATCATACATCCCGAAGGAAGCTTCCACGCTCGAATCGGGCCCGTGCTCTGCTGAATAACTTCCTTGGCGAGATTTTGCGACACGTCAGCAATCACCCAAGTGTTCGAATCGAGCTGACGACAGTATCTTATCAGCAAGAATTCCCGACACGCCACTAAAGGCGACAGAATGTGATTCCTCTCATACACCTAAAAAACGACAGCATTTATTGCACCCCCCAAAGGAAAAAAGGAAGGGAAAAAATCGCTCATAAAAACTATACGCACCAGCTGCAGCGGCCCGCCCAACATATCCACGACTTCGATTGCCTCGACGTTCTTCGCCTCGGTGATAATGTTGGGGAAAATTTCCTTCCTTTTGTTAGCGTCGAGGAGGGTCTCGAGCACGTTGAGGCCCGAAAATGGCACCTCGCACGAGTCCTTCGAGGACTCGAACCGAGAAGTGGGCGAGCCCTTTGACTTTGGGAAAATGGCGTTGTAGCTCTCGCGGTTTAGCCGGGGGGTCCCAAAAGGGCTGACCCAGAGCGGCTCGTCGAACCGTAGGAGGTCGATCACTTCCTTCATGGCGTTGGCCGCCTTTTCCAGCGTTTGAGACCTTTCGTCTACTGCTACTGCTACGACGGCCTGCGAAGGAGGCGCTATTACTCCACTCATGGGATTCGTTGGAAGGTAATGAGGAGAAGGTGCGACCAAGTTCCCGGGATTTGTGATTGGGACGCCGCCAAGATTAGGGTTTTCGGGCCTTAAGATGTTTGCTAGGGTTGGGTCGAGCCCGCCCGCGGGCATTTGTGGGGCCACGAAGTTGGTAAAGAAGTGAAGCGCCTTGGCATGCTGTGCAAAAACCCAAACAGAGAAAAAAAAACAAAACAAAAAATGAGAAGCTAATGTTACACAAAATCATTTGAATAAACGTGAGGAAAATGTTGGAGAAATTAAGTTAAAAGGAATTACCTCTTCCTTGAGGCGAGCGTTTTCAGCTCTTAGCATCTCAATATTCTTCTGCTTCGCCTCGTCGGCGGAACTGTAGCCCTTGCAAGGAGGGCATAGAGCGTTTTGGAGAGCTTCTTGCATAGCTATGTTCTCGTAATGGATTCGCTCATTTTCGGACCTGAGAACGCTGTTGTCTGCTCTCTCCGTTTGAACCTAATTTTATGGATGAGTTTTTTTTATTATTATTATTATATCAAGACATTCATATCCCAATTGATTATGACAAACCCTAACCAAAACAACAGTTCATACATACATACATACATACGATATATATATATATACACATAAATAATACATACATACATTCATACATACAAACATACATACATATATATATATATATATAATAAGTAGGCTGAATTTTACCCTCTTTTGTGTCCTTTTATTTTGGAACCAGAACTTAATCTGCTGCTCTTCAAGGCCAAGCTCTTGGCCGAGCTGCTCTCTATCATTTTTGTCAGGGTTGGGACATTCAACGTAATATCTGCATAGACAAACCATATATATACATACTAGTGAAAGCGGTGAAATAAATGAAAGGATGAAATAGTAAAAAAGACGGCCATGAAAAACATGATTTAATAATGTTTATTTATTACGACTCGAGCCTCTGAATCTGTTCAGCGGAATGGCGATGGTATTGCTTCTTGCCGCGACGGTTAGAGTTTGACTCATCGCCTGAAGCCATTTTTTTTCTTCTTCTTTTATGAGTAGTAAATGATTAATCGCACAAACGATGAGCAGTGTAAATGATTAGTGTAAAGGGCAGCTTACATATATATAGCGAGATTGAGGGTTGTGACAGATATTTCTTGGTTGTGTAAAGGAAGTCAAACTCTCGAATATCATATAATGTCCAAATTCAGGTAACAAATATCACCAAGAATTAAATTGTAATAAGTCTTATTCGAAGGATCTGTAAGAATTGGCAAAGAAGACTATATGTCTTTCATTAAATTTCCATATGCTTGTCATTTTTTGAATTACGAATTCATGGGATATCACATGTTTTAATGACTTTTGACTATAAATGAAATCAGATATTAATTAGCAGTGATCCTCAATCGCCCTGCCATGTGTAGTAAGCCAGCACAACAATTAGTTGGAAAAAAAAAAACAAAATAAAATTTTATCGAAAATATATCGCGTTAATTGGCCCCGTCCTTTTTCGAGAATTCGTCGCGTCGACGCGTAAAACTATTTATAATTGAACTCGATAACAATATGCGCCGAAACGAGCAGTGCGTTATAATACGAGTGCATGCTACAACATTTAAATTCGAATAAAATGATCGTAGTTTGGGGTTCAGGATTTATGGTTCGTAATTTTGAAACTCACGATTAGCTATAACTTTATCTTTTGGAGTAAAATATTTAATTTTTTTTTACCATTTAGCAAATAAAAATTTTGAAACATAGTTTAGTCCTCTTTATTTTGTTGAAACCCTATACCAGTCAATCCACCCTTCCATCCATCTATCCCTAGTTTGGAAAAAAAAATTCAATTTATCATAATGGGCCATTAAGGTCTCTTGCCTAATAAAACTCAGCCCAAGTAAGCCCATTAAAACAGGGCCTAAATTGGCAGACTTTTGAAGTCTAAACTGTCCAAATTCACCACGTCTCATTGAAAAAGTCAATGGACGCCATTAAATAGGTCAACATTTTTCTAAGCTTCGAGGTTCATAAAATTTTGATTATATCAACCATTAATTCAATTGCGAGGTAAATAGAATTATTTCTGTTGGGTGTGCAAACATCTCATCCCACACCGAATAGAAAAAAGGAAAATTGAGGGTTTATAAGCTTAAGGGTTCACTCCCTCTATTGTCAATTGGTTCTAGAGAGGAACCCCACAAGCTTATACGGACCTGAGTTTGGGCTGGAATTGGGCCTGAAAAAATCCCTACAGTGGTGCGGTGAGCGTGGAACGGACACGTGAGGGTGACCTTCAGATGAGAGAAATTCTAGCCCGGATACGGTGTGGGTGGTGTGTCCCCGGCCCTTGGAGAGACGATCGGTTAATCTGCGGTGAAAAAGCGCTTGGTGCAGGGATTGCGGTGGAAGCGCTTGGTGCAGATTATCGTCGAAAGGGAGGCCCGTTGTGTGGTCTTGAGTTTGAGAGGATGATTGTTGGGTGTACAAACCCCAAGTCCCACATCGATGAGTTAGAAAGAATTAGAGTGGTTTATAAGCTTGTGGGATCACTCCCTCTATTGCAATTGGTTTTAGAGAGGAACCCACAAGCTTATACGGACAAGGACATGGAATTGGGCTGGAGTTGAGTCTGAAAAATCCCTACAGTGGTGCTGTGAGCGTGGACGAAGGCGTGAGGGTGCCTGCAGGCGAAAAAAATTTCTAGCCCGGATACGGTGTGGGTGGTGTGTCCCCGGCCCTTGGAGAGACGATCGGTGAATCTGCGGTGAAAAGCGCTTGGTGCAGGGATTGCGGTAGAAGCGCTGGTGCAGATAATCGTCGTAAGGGAGGCCCGGTATGTGGTCTTGAGTTTGAGGGGAGGTTTGTTGGGTGTGCAAACATCTCATCCCACACCGAATAGAAAAAAAAGGAAAATTGAGGGTTTATAAGCTTGTGGGTTCACTCCTTCTATTGCCAATTGATTTTAGAAAGGAACCCACAAGCTTATACGGACCTGGAATTGGGCTGGAATTGAGTCTGAAAAATCCCTACAGTGGTGCGGTGAGCGTGGACGAAGGCGTGAGGGTGCCTGCAGGCGAAAAAAAATTCTACCGGATACGGCGTGGGTGGTGTGTCCCCGGCCCTTGGAGAGACGATCAGTGAATCTGCGGTGAAAAGCGCTTGGTGCAGGGATTGCGGTAGAAGCGCTGGTGCAGATAATCGTCGTCAGGGAGGCCCGGTGTGTGGTCTTGAGTTTGAGTGGAGGTTTGTTGGGTGTGCAAACATCTCATCCCACACCGAATAGAAAAAGGGAAAATTGAGGATTTATAAGCTTGTGGGTTCACTCCCTCTATTGCCAATTGGTTGAGAGGAACCCCACAAGCTTATACGGACCTGAGTTTGGGCTGGAATTGGGCATGAAAAAATCCCTACAATTTCCGTCTTTTTGTTCGTAAGAGCAGCAGGTAATTGACTGCTAAAGGGGTTCTAGTTGGTTTGACTTGTTACATTTAGAATAGTTCGTGAAATAAAATATTTTTTCTTAAAAAAACATCAATATGAACTTTTTCCTCTTAGTAAGAATTTTTTCACATATTTCGTAAACATAGAAGACTATATTATTCTTGATGGGTTTTGACTTGTTAGATAGTTTCGATTCCGCCTAGAAAAATGTACGAAAAATTCCAATTTTAAATTTAAAATACTTTCGTGTATTTAAATAATAATAAACAACACTAATTCAGAATCTGTTGTCGGCAATATAATGGCTATATTTTTTTCTAAGGATTATTTAAATCACTTATTTCAAGAAATATACTTCTATTGCATTCACACTGGGGCGTTCGGATATTTCAATGAGAAAAGTGTTGCAACTTGCACCATTACATATCGGCGTGATTGGCTACTTTGTTTACAATGATAATTTCATTTAGATCTATCTATTATTACTTTGTTACATTACATCCCCATTTTTATAAACTCAAAACTACAACAGCTAATATTTTCATTATAAAATGCATAAACGTGATCATATTATTGTGGCTTTTCCCCTCTACATAAATAATCCTTCTTTTCAAATTACAAATTAGACCAGTTCAAATGACTTTTTCTTCAAGTAAATAAAAAGTCAAAGCCAAAAGAAGATTTCTACATAAGATCTCAAGCATGACCCGAAATTTGATTGTTTAAACCCTCATACTATGATTATTATACCCTAAAAAAGAAGATTTCCCAAATAATAGACTAACTTTATCATCGTCGAATAGTATCACTGGCGTACTGTAAAAAACTATAATCAAGATGCGTGACACCGCTACGAAAGGTATCGTACTAAACAAACGTCGCAACGCGTAAAAGAGAAAAAACAATCCATATTCTTTTCAATATATTCGAAAAAAGTATATAAAATATATATTACATACGCACTTACGCGTTTTTCTGATGTCCCCATTGCCAAAGTTCGTTCCTTTCCTTTCCAATAGCTGGGTAAGCACGTAGTTTGACAATTTGACCTACGCATATATACCTTTTCCCAGTTGCAAACTATAACAATGTCGTCTCTTCGTTTCGCATTATAAATACCCACCACTCACAAACATCATAGCAACAATTTCTCTTTTACTCGTTACATTATTATTGTCCAAACTGAATACATATCAAAGAAAAGCAAGAAAATGGTTCTATCAAAGACAGCGTCATCGTCGCAAAGCGATGTCTCAGTTCACTCCACGTTTGCTTCTCGTTATGTCAGGGATTCTCTTCCAAGGTAATCTATATATTTATAGCACACAGCAAAATGACGATGAAATGGTTTCTCATGGTAATGACGATATAATGTGCTGTGTATTATATAGGTTTATGATGCCTGAGAATTCGATTCCAAAGGAAGCAGCGTATCAGATAATCAACGATGAGCTGATGTTGGACGGAAATCCGAGGTTGAACTTGGCTTCTTTTGTGACGACGTGGATGGAGCCTGAATGTGATAAGCTTATAATGTCAGCCATTAACAAGAACTACGTCGACATGGATGAATACCCTGTTACAACTGAGCTACAGGCAACCTTTTTCTCTCCATTTCTGTTTCTTTTTCTCTCTTTTTTTTTTTAAAAAAAAAATTATGAAGAGTCAACTATTTTTCCGGACCATTTATCTAGTATTACATTTTTTTTGTTAGAAGGGAACCAATGGTTGATACATGATACCATGTGATCATATCATGCAATAATTTCATACTATAAATAAAGTCAGCATAACAAATATCAAATATATTAAATAACATTTTCTAACTTTTATGCTTCGCGTGGTACGCCATACGGTTGGACTTCGATTATAAAAACTCTATCCCTCGTACTTTTACAGCAACCAATAATTAAATTTAAAATAACAGTTTTTAATAATTTAAATATTAATCGTTATAGTGGGTGAAGTGGGTGGTTATATTTTCGTACAATAATTTTTTTATTTATTGTTTACTTTAAATAGAATAGATTATTATTTTATTAATTAGAAATTTTAGCGTTACGTAGTGGTGGAGGTAGTGGATGAAGTGGGTGATTATATTTTAGTACAACATTTTTATTATTTATTGTTTACTTTAAATAGAATAGATTTATTTTAAATTAGAAATTTTGCTGACCAAATCAATTTGGAATTGACGATTTGTATCCACCCATCACCAATTACATAATAGTATAGATGACAAATTTAACTTTTTTTTTCCTTTTATGTTTATATTTTATCTGGTCAAAAATTCATTTTTGCTGCCTTGAACAAATAAATAATCCAAATTCATGTATAAATCATAAAATCATAAAGTTTTTCCCTACCTTTGTGATGCAGTAAGTGTAAAGTAAACAAGAGGAAATTAATCGATTTTTTCTTGCACCATTGACAGTCTCCGTGATAATAATTAACGGTATGTTTGCTAATTATTATGTTTTTTTTGGCCTATATACTATGATCAATAATAGAACCGTTGCGTGAACATGATCGCCAACCTCTTCAACGCCCCGTTGGGCGACGGGGAAATGGCCGTTGGCGTGGGCACGGTTGGCTCCTCCGAGGCAATAATGCTCGCGGGCTTAGCCTTCAAGAGAAAATGGCAGAACAAGATGAAAGAGCTCGGAAAGCCCTACGATAGGCCCAACATCGTCACGGGCGCCAACGTTCAAGTTTGCTGGGAGAAGTTCGCCCGCTACTTCGAAGTCGAGCTCAAGGAAGTCAAGCTCAGGGACGGCTACTACGTCATGGACCCAGAGAAGGCCGTCGAGATGGTCGACGAGAACACAATATGCGTCGCCGCCATCCTCGGCTCTACCCTCAACGGAGAGTTCGAAGACGTCAAGAAGCTCAACGACCTCTTGATCGAAAAGAACAAAATCACCGGGTAATTAGTAGTTAATGAAGAAAAGAAAATATTTCAGTCTCTCTGTCTTACCTACCCATTTGTATATAACCCAACAACTTATCTCGAAACTGGACACATGCCCCTCCAACAACTACCATATACATCTTGTTATAACCAAGGCGGGATTTGTGCCTGTGCATCTTAGCCCGTTGTGCAGTAACCCGAATTTATTGGGGCCTCCATTTTAAGTCCAGTCCCCTAAGTGAATTTTCAGGCCTCTATTTTATGGCCCGATATGCTATATAATTTATTAAAATGAAAAGGGCCTGAAAAAATGCAAAAAATATTAACATTGCAATTCTTATCATTGCAATTTTTATATCATAGTTGATTAACCTTTTGAGCCTACATATGCTACAAGAACGTCCATTTAAATTTCATATATTATAGGACGTGTGGTATTATACCCCGGTGGGACAGTATCTTCAATGCGAGTAACGAGATAATTGAACTTTTTTTCTGATGTTTTTTTGGGCAGATGGGACACGCCGATCCACGTGGACGCGGCAAGCGGGGGTTTCATCGCCCCGTTTCTCTACCCGGAATTGGAGTGGGACTTCAGACTACCCCTCGTGAAGAGCATCAACGTGTCGGGACACAAGTACGGACTCGTCTACGCCGGCATCGGTTGGGTCATCTGGAGGAATAAAGAAGATCTTCCCGAGGAGCTCATCTTCCACATCAACTGTTGAAAATAAGAAAATAAAAATAATAATAATTTGAAATTTCCAAGTTTGAATATTATTGTCAAAAATAGTTAATTTGAACTTTGAATAGACTTAATATTTTGATTATAATTTAGATATCCAATATTGAATATTGAATATTGATTATTGAATGTTGAATGTTGAATGTTGAATTCTAGATTATAGAATGAAATCTATAAATAGGTTATCATATGTAATACATTTGTAATATGAGCAATAAAAATTAAAAATCCTCTCTCTTATATTTCTAATATTTTTCTATTATCTTCTCTTAATATATTTCCATAATATATATAAAAAAAATAATATTTATATTATTCTCCTAATTAATAAATATTTCCACCATATTAAAAAAAAATATATACCAACAAATTTGGTATCAGAGCCACTCGGTTCTCGAAGCCTCGCTTACCCGGAAAAAAAGAATGGCCTCAGATTCAACGTCTACCATGTTCGCCTATTCTCCCGGTCAAGTACCGATTTTCGCGGGAGAACATTACGACTATTGGAGCAGTCAAATGAAGACGTTGTTCATTTCCGTAGATCTATGGGATGTTGTCGAAAGCACATATCCCGAGCCACCCAGAGAAGGAACAAGCGAAGCGTGGACCGAAGCGCAACAAAAGAGATACAAGGAGGACGTTCGAAAAGATGCAAGCGCTTTGAGATATCTCCAACAAGGCGTTAGTAAAATGATATTCCCGAGAATCTTTGGAGCTAAGAAGGCGAAAGAAGCATGGGATATTCTCAATCAAGGATTCCAAGGTGATCAAAAAGTAGTTTCTTTGAAATTACAAAATCTTTGGAGGGATTTCGACAACATCGAGATGAAAACCCGCGAAGATATACAATCTTTCCTATCAAGAGTTTCAGAAATCGTCAATCAAATAAGAAGTCTCGGTGATGTCATGGATGAAAGAAAAATTGTTCAAAAGGTACTCCGAAGTTTACCCATAAAATTCGATCATGTGGTCGCGGCAATTGAAGAATCGAAGGATCTCGACAAATACACCTTTCATGAACTTTCGAGCTCTCTTCAAGTGCATGAAGTCAGACTAAGCCGGTCGTCACATCAATCCATGGAGCAGGCCTTCCAGTCTAAAGTTCATCTCTCGGATGGAAAGACTTACAAACATAATAAGGGAGGCAAGAAAGGAAAGTGGAAAGGCAAGAACAAATTTCAGCAAAAAGGAGATTTCGATACATGCCGTATTTGCAAAAAGAACAATCATGAGATGAAAGATTGTTTCTTTCGATGCAAAAGCTGCAATAATGCGGACCACTCATACACCAACTGTCCAAAGAAGAAGAACGACGGAGCAATCGTCAACTTTATGCAGGATGGAGAAGAGCAAGTATTCTCTTGCATGAACGCAAACACAGAAAGTGAAGAGTTGTGGTACGTTGATAGCGGTTGTAGCAATCATATGACCGGTAACAAGAAGTTCTTCGTGGAGATGGATACTAACTACACTTCTTACGTCAAACTTGGCGACGGAAAGATCCAAGACGCAAAAGGCAAAGGAGTCATTGCGGTGCAAAGCAAAGGAGGTAATAAGTTCATCAGCGACGTTCTGTACGTACCCAACCTCAAGCAAAATTTATTAAGTGTCGGGCAGCTGATGACGAAAGGATATTCGGTCTCCTTTGATGAAGACGAGTGCAAAATCTTCGACAAGAAAAATAATACAGTGATAGCATCTGTTGCTATGTCTTCAAATAAAGTTTTCTCCTTTGTCATGCCTTCGGGAGGAAAAGTGGCCTTCGCAGGAGAAAATATTGATCCATTTCAGCTGTGGCATTTGAGGTACGGTCATCTTCATAACAAAGGATTGCAGCTTCTTAAAATGAAGAACATGGTCGTGGGTATTCCATCCATCGAGCAAAAGGATCAAATTTGTGAAGGATGTATATATGGGAAGATGCATCGTCTTCCGTTCCCAAAGACGTCTTGGAGAGCAAAAACCCCTCTCGAGTTGGTGCATGCGGACATATGTGGTCCTACGAGAACACCCTCACTCGGTAACAAGCGATATTTCATTCTTTTTGTCGATGATTTTACAAGAATGATATGGCTATATTTTTTGCACGAGAAGTCGGAAGCTTTTGCAGCTTTTCTACATTTTCAAGCCCTCGTGGAAAAACAAAGTGGGCGACATATAAAATCCTTAAGAACTGATCGTGGTGGAGAATTCCTTTATACTCCATTCTTGGAGTATTGTAAGAAGAATGGCATCGAACGGCAATTAACGGTTAGTAGAACGCCACAACAAAATGGAGTTGCCGAGAGAAAAAACCGAACAATTGTTGAGATGGCGAGGAGTATGCTCAAAGGAAAAGAACTAGAGAAGAAATTTTGGGCAGAAGCTGTTCACACGGCAGCTTATATCCTCAACCGCTCACCCACAAAGGCAGTTCTCAACAAAACTCCATTCGAAGCCTGGCACAACAGAAAACCAGTTGTAAGTCACTTGAAAATTTTTGGATGTATCGCGTACTCGCACATATCAATCCCAAACCGGGATAAGTATGATACAAAAGGCGAGAAACTCATCTTTGTTGGCTACAGCGATGAGTCTAAGGGATATAGACTTTTTAATCCAAAGACTAACAAACTTGTGGTGTCAAGAGACGTTATCTTTGATGAGCATGCAGCTTGGAAATGGGATGAAAACTCTTATCAAGAACCATTTCCACCGTCAGAGTTATCACAGCCAGTACCACAACTACAAGAACAACCACCACAGAATCAAGCTACACCATCTACGCCAGAAAGTTCTCCAAGATCTACCGATATATCTGAAGACAATTCTGATCCGGAATCACCTATACTAAAGGTACGATCAATACAAGACATCTATCAGAATTGTGATTTTGCTTTCTTTAGTTGTGAGCCTCAGAATTTTGAAGAAGCATCTAAGGAAAAAGTGTGGAGAAACGCGATGCAAGAAGAAATAAACGCCATCGAGAAAAATGGCACATGGGAGCTCATTGACTTGCCACAGGGAAAAGACGTCATTGGTCTAAAATGGGTGTTCAAAACAAAGCTCGACGAAGATGGTTCCATTAAAAAACATAAGGCGAGATTGGTTGCAAAAGGCTATTCTCAGCAGCCCGGAATCGACTTCAACGAGACATTCGCTCCAGTTGCTCGCATGGAGACCATTCGAATAGTCCTTGCACTTGCAGCCCAGTTGGAGCTTAGCGTGTACCAGTTGGACGTAAAATCAGCATTTCTTAACGGAGATCTCGAAGAAGAAGTTTATGTTCAACAACCACAAGGATTTGAGATCAGCGAAAATCCAAGAAAGGTATATCGTTTAAAAAAAGCTCTTTATGGCTTAAAGCAAGCACCTAGAGCATGGAACAATAAAATCGATGGGTATTTATTTCGAGAAGGATTTCGACGAAGCCCCAGTGAGCCATCTCTCTATATTAAAACTTCTGGTATAACAGATTTTTTGATCATGTGCCTTTACGTTGATGATATTATTTATCTTGGCACTACCCCGGCGTTGACTGAAGAATTTAAGAAGCATATGATGCAAGAATTCGAGATGACAGATTTGGGACTTCTAAAATATTTTCTGGGAATTCAAGTAAAACAATCGAAAGGAAAGTTATTTATTTCTCAAGAAAAATATGCTGACAATTTGTTGAAGAAATTTAATATGCAGAATAGCAAACCGGTGAACACTCCTATGGCCTCGAACGAGAAGTTGCAGCAACATGATGGTGCGGAAAAAATCGATGCAGGAATGTATCGAAGTCTTGTAGGATCATTGATCTACCTCACCAACACGAGACCAGATATTGTTCACTCGGTAAGTTATGTTTCTCGATACATGAGTGAACCAAGCAAACTTCACCTTACCTCAGCAAAAAGAATATTGAGATACGTCAAAGGTACTAAAAAGCACGGGATTCTCTATGAAAAAGAAGAAGACAATATGCTAATCGGTTACACTGATAGCGATTGGGCCGGTTCACTAGACGACCGTAAGAGCACTTCCGGATATGTGTTCTGTCTCGGAACAAAAGTGGTTGCTTGGGTTTCTAAAAAGCAGAAAACAGTTGCATTATCATCAAGTGAAGCCGAATATATTGCAACCACAGATGCAGCGTGTGAAGCAGTCTGGATAAGAAGAATTCTTGAAGATCTACAACAAAAACAGAAGAAGCCGACTACACTCTTCTGTGATAATATGTCAACTATTGCTATGACTAAAAATCCGGTTTTTCATGCAAGGTCGAAGCATATCGAACTCCGACATCATTACATCCGTGATCTTGTGACCAACAAAGAAGTTCACATGGAGTTCATCAACACAAATGATCAAGTCGCAGACTTTCTCACAAAGGCGGTATCGATCGAAAAACTTGAGAAGTTTAAAAAGATCTTGAAAATTATAAATTAAGAGGGGGTGTTGAAAATAAGAAAATAAAAATAATAATAATTTGAAATTTCCAAGTTTGAATATTATTGTCAAAAATAGTTAATTTGAACTTTGAATAGACTTAATATTTTGATTATAATTTAGATATCCAATATTGAATATTGAATATTGAATGTTGAATGTTGAATGTTGAATTCTAGATTATAGAATGAAATCTATAAATAGGTTATCATATGTAATACATTTGTAATATGAGCAATAAAAATTAAAAATCCTCTCTCTTATATTTCTAATATTTTTCTATTATCTTCTCTTAATATATTTCCATAATATATATATAAAAAATAATATTTATATTATTCTCCTAATTAATAAATATTTCCACCATATTAAAAAAAAATATATACCAACATCAACTACCTCGGCGCCGACCAACCCACCTTCACCCTCAACTTCTCCAAGGGCTCGAGCCAAGTCATCGCTCAGTACTACCAGCTCATTCGCCTCGGCTACGAGGTAACAATAAAATTAAACTCTCTCACGAATTATCCCACGATTCTCTTGGCATGCAGAACTAATGATGCTCTGCACCCTCTTAACTGAATTCTGCATACCAATCGCAGTCTTAGCACTACGCTCGAAAACCCTAACGACAAATGATGGTCTTTTTGTTTTAGGGTTATCGGAACATAATGGAGAACTGCCAGGAGAACGCTACGGTCCTGAGAGAAGGCTTAGAGAAGACGGGGCGTTTCGACATCGTGTCGAAGGACAAGGGCGTTCCGTTGGTTGCGTTCAGCCTGAAGGACAACACGAGCCACAACGAGTTCGAAGTGTCGGACATGCTGAGGAGGTTCGGGTGGATCGTGCCGGCGTACACGATGCCGCCCGACGCTCAGCACGTGACGGTCCTCCGAGTGGTGGTTCGGGAGGACTTCTCGAGGACGCTCGCGGAGAGGCTCGTCATGGATATAGAGAAGGTGGTTCGCGAGCTCGACTCCATCCCGGCTAGGGTTACCGAGAAGCTGCTGGTGAAGAAGAAGGAGGAGAAGGAGATGAACAACAATGGTTTTGAGGAGTATCCTCATCCTATTGTTGTGAAGAAGACTGCTATTGAGGTGCAGAGAGAGATTGCTACTGCTTGGAAGAAGTTCGTTGCTGATAGGAAGAAGACTAACGGCGTCTGTTGATCTGATCTGATTTCTTACTAGGAGTATTTTTTTCCATGATTTTTGGCGATTACAATAAAAGCTACTAAAACTTGGTGTTTTGGGTTCGTTTATGTGTTGTTCTAATGAGACTATAATGTAATTTTTAATTCATATTTTTCTTATGATTTTTTTGTTATATATAAATGACTCGGAGTAGCTTTTATGGAACTGATTTATGACGCCATGTGGGAGGATTATGCTATTGATGTATGCCTCTGAACAAATCTTGTTCCATTCGAAAAGGAGGATTTGATCCAAACAAAGATTAAAATGCGAAATATGTAAGAATATTTATCTTTACGAACAATTCAAATTCAAATTTATTTGGTGTGTAAAAATTTTTCATTAATAAAATAATAATATATAAATAAAAGTCAACAACCACTAGGCACTACCATAAAAAACTACCCACTACCATTTTTAGTTAATTCTTATTCTCTTTAATTTAATTATATGATAAAAAGAAGGCACACAAAATATTTAATTACTATTGTTAGTTAATTATTGTTCTAACACTAATTTGTATGATACAATATATTTATATTTTTGCAATTAATACTAGTATAAATGGAGTTAATTACATTTCTAGGCACTTGACCAAGTGTGAATAACAAAAATAGGCATTTTTATTTATTTCTTATTTTGAATTAAATTTATTATATACACAAAGTTACTAATAAATAGACTTATTTTATTCTATTTTCTTACCATAAATTAATTTCATAATCACATTAATGACAAAAGTAAAATAGAAGTTAACTCATCCATGAAAAATAAATTAAACCTACGATCCGGATTTAATGTGTTTTAAATTGTTCCAACGTTCTGTCATATTAAAAGTTTTTATTCAAAAAAAATCGTGTTCGCAAATTACAAACCGATTCAGAAACCGAAATCAATCCAATAATCCAAAGAAATTGATTGATTTTTGGCCAAAATCAAAACCAAGAGCCAAACCAATAATTATAACCTCCAACTACTATATGAACAAATTAATATGTAATCGAATATATAAAATTTATAGTCTGAATAAGACCGATAGTAGTTTTGACTCCACAACTGATTTGGAATCGATTCTTGTTTTTTTTTCAAAACCAATAGATAGCATGAAACGAAAATCAATAGGGCCTATTTACAGTATTAATTACAGTTAATAGAAGTTTAGTTTCGAATCTTTTGTTAGATTATAATATTTACCGAACTTTTTTAATTGGCTTCAACTAACCAGCCAAAATTGTAATATTGTTTGTATAGTTACAAATATATAATACCTTATATATTACTAATATTAAAAAATAGAAAATGGTTTTATGTTTATGGATCGAACCGCAATTTATAAAGAATTAGAGACCAAAATCGGTTGCATATTCGGTGCCAGTCGAAATTTGGTATTCGGCCAGTTTAAAAAATTTCAATTAACATAAATTAGAATCATCACTAGCAATAAAAAAAATGTAAAAATAAAATGAAAAAGAGAAGTGCCTATATTTGTAACTATTTATACATAGTGTTTACTTTTGTAAATCACTTTCAAACGGATGCCTATAAATGTAAATCACCCGTATAAATGATTGGTCGTTCTCGCAATTCGAATCCTTTAACCATCACAGTGTCTCACCGGTGAGCCACTTCACGAGCTAGCTATTAGATCTGAAGATGACGAACGATCAAGGAATTGTTCCACGGCGTCGTTTTGATTTTAGGTTGCGTTTTAGCTGTGGTGAGGTCGCACATATCGGATCACAAGTACAAAGTTGTAAGATCCCGCCCTAATGGAAGCAGTTTCCCACTTGAGCTTTCTGTCGAACAGCTGTCGTGTGTTGTAGTATTTAGCTTCTAAGAAGAATTTTGGATAGAAGAGGACGAACAGAGAAGAGCATTGAAGAAGAACACGGGAGATTGTAGAAGAAGAAGAGTTGAAACAGAGAAGATTGAGAGATAGATGAGATCGATAGAGATCGATAGTAGTTAATTCTTCATTTTGTTTTTCTTTTACGACCTTTATTTTCCGAGAACGAGGAGTTATGCTGAAGATGACCGTTATTGTTGGAAAGAAGAGGGAAATGTTTATTTTGGACCATTATGTGGGATGTGACCCTTATAAATTTTGCGTATTTGTAAGTTGGAAACGTTAGCGTTGTTTTTGTCAAAACGCTACGAAGCGTTCCAAATTTAGCGTGTTTTTTCTTTTTTGTTTTATTTTCTTAATGTTTGTAAAACTAATATATAAGTTCGTCTTTTTAATAAAGGAGCATAAGAAAAGGAGTGGCGCGACGCGAGATGACTCATCTTGATTGAAGTGGATTTCGACTCTCGAGGCATACTCATCTTTGTGGAAATTTTAAGGATAGATATATTTAAAATTAAGAAAATACTTTAATTTAAAAAACAATAAATTAATATATATAGCTCCCGAATTTAATTTTTAAAAGTAATAAAATTAAAAGAATACATATACAAAGTCACTAGACTATGCGCATTTTTAAAACATTGTTGATCGTTATTATTTTTTTTTTTGAGAAACTTGCGTGTTATTTAGCATATTTAGTTCACAGTTATTTGAATAATTTATTTGATCTGATGATAATATTTTTAACTGATGATAACTAATATCATATTAATTTATTTAACTACTCTATTCATTTATAATTACTATATATTATAATTTTTTAGATTATAAGTGGACTGCTCGAAATACTCACCTAATGCGCTTCGTTATTTACGCTACGCGCTATCGGAACCAAAACGCGACGTGATACACTATACGCTTTTCAAAACACTGGTATTTGTTCAGCTATCCAGCAAAGATTTACGAAGAATTATGATTTAGTTTTTTCTTAGACCCCTCAATGGCGAAATTTCTTTTTCTATTGTAGCGTGGAGAGAACTTTCGTAGGTTTATAATTAGATTATTGGTACAAGGAATTCAAGGTTATTGTTCTTTTCAATGAGATCGAAACTGCTAGGAAAGTTGCGTTGCTTTTTCGTTACGAGGAAAGTATAATAAATAAACAAGTCTTAGTAGACCGGCATGTGAAGAAAGCTTTTTATGTATTTATATATAATAAAGCATCATTATGTTTGACCTAGTACATTTTCTTGAAACACAAGCTTGTTATCGTTGACCGTAATGCTTTTCCGAATATAAAATGTGGTGGACGATCAAAACTGGTTGGTAAGACTAAGAACTTTCCCTTTTGATTTTTTCTTTATAGAACTTCGTCAATCGTTAGCTCTCACGATTAGGCCTTCTTCAATGCTAGGTTTTTTGATGAGTATGAGAGAAAAAACACCCGTAAAATAGAGGTTTTTTGCATTGTGAGGTGATGTAGGTTTTTTGAGAGGTTTAGTAGAATAAACCTGAATTTTTTTGGTATGTGTGTCAGCTTTTAATATATATTTATAAAAGAATATAAGAAAATAGATATTAGAAATAAAATTAATATATAAATATTACATTATGTGATGTGATGGATTTCTAATACTTTATATTGTATTAATATTTGTTTATTAGTATTTATTAATTTTTTTATTTTTTACAAATAAAATTTTAATGTGTTAAAACGTTTATTTCTTTTATATTTCAAATAAATAATTTTTTATTATGTAACGAATTTTTTATTAAATATAAAAAATTAAATAATATGAAATATAATTATTTATAAATTATTTCGAAAATTAGATAAATAAAAATTGGTTAATTAAATAAAATTTAAATGAAATTAAAGAGTCCCCAAAAAACCTACTTTTTGGGTTTGGTTGGGGAGAAATTTTGTTTTGGAGGTTGAGGTTTTTTACTTTTGAGGTGACGCGGACGTGGCACACAAAAAACCTACCTTTTGGGTTTAGTATTGAGGAAGGCCTTAAACGCAAGAAGAGCTTTTTCTTTTTGGAATTACTTCCATTATTTTCCTAAATAAAAACAATATTCAGGCAATCATTTTAATAAATTACCGGCAAGTTGTGTCATACGAGAATACAATGCGAACAAAATCTATCAAGATAAATGAAGGAAAAGAATTCCTAAAATATGTATAATCATGACAAAAGAATTAAAATAATCGTATTTACGTGTCATCATTCATCATCTTCTTCCCAGCTATCAGGGAACTTGTGTAACACCACTAGCAAGGCGATTCTCCCTCACAGTCTTCGAACGCATCAAACCCTTGTTTTTTAATCTCGACCAAAAACCCTTTTTGGAAGAACTTCCATGATCAACCTTGACGACGCTATTCTTATTATTGCTGCTATCACCGTCCTCTTTATTCCTTCTGCGCAACACAAAAGCCATAGACTTGCTCTTCTTCAGCACGCCCGCGTGGCACGTGTAGCTGAACACGGGCGACGAAGATGAAGAGGCGATCGAAGAAGAAAGGGAAGACGAATAAGAAGGAGACGATGAAGAAGAAGAAGTATAATACTGCTTCTTTCCCAGCTTCGAACGTGATGAAGAAGAACTATCAGCTGTGGAGATCTTTGTTAGCCTTTTGTTCAGACAAATGGAGCAAACGCCAGGAGATTGCCTGTGCTTGGGATGCTTTTTGCAGGGCCCATTTAGCGTAGATCTTCCTGGTACTTGTTTACGATGATGATGGTGATTGCTGTTATTGTTGCTGATCGTCCTTTGTTTCCAAGATTCCATCTTTGTTGTTTTAGGTGGCGTTTATATGCTATATATATACATATTATGTATGTGGGTTTGCTGCTTTGTTTTGTTCTTTGAATGGGATGTTTCTATGAGCTTTCATGTGTAAATTCATAGTAATTAACTATGTAGTTTTGTTCAAAAATAGGCTTTTTGACGGTTTCCTAGTCCTTAAAAGATGGAGCTGATGAGGCTAAAAGTAAATTTAACCACATTGGCGTGGCTGTATGTTCTTGAAAGTTAATATTATTCTAGTCAAATCAAGCCTATAATATTTTTTATATTCAAATAAACTTATTTATCGTTTTTATACATGAAGAATATAAGGTGTCTCGGACACATTGTCAATTTTCGTCTTAGGGCGGCGCTGAAATAAATATTCTAATGCACGCTCGGATCTTGAGTGTACACATACGTTCTATATTCTAAAAGTCAACTCTTTATTATGATGTAATAATGTTTTTTTTTTAAGAATTGTTGTGCACTAAAACAACAGATTGAATCCTCTGTTCCAGATTGGTGTTCCAATCTGGTATTCCACCACCCGAATTGCGACAAATGTACAGTTGATCAACTGAGTTCAACACTTGTCGGGAAATGGTTGGTGGAACACAAAGGTGGAACGCCGTTGTTGCACAGACAATCCGAAACCCTAAAACAAGGATCACAGCCCAGAGGCTGTATTAGTTACACTGTTTCTAATTCTAACAGAGCATAAACATTTCAACGAAAAAGCGGGGCAGTTTCTTCAAGGTTAACGAAACAAATTTTACGTAGAAAGTAGGCGCTCATAAAAATGCCTCTTTTTCAGAACTGAGACTTGTGGTGTGTTTGGTTCACGGAAATTAGTAGGGAAAGAAAGGGAAAACGTTAATTGTTTCTGTGATTGGTTGATCGTAGAGATGCCTGCCAGTTAACCATGACCGGCGGTTGACGGCCGTAACTTAACCGGCTGGGAGCGGTTGACGGTTAGCCGTCCCGGTTGCCGGTTAATCTAACCGCCTGTTAGTCAACCGCCGGTTACGGTTCGGATAAACCGCCGGTTAATCTTTTTATTTTTTTTTATTTTTTTTTTGCAATTTACTGCAAAGTTAAATAAATTTCCGGTGTATTTTCGATCTTATTTTACTATTTTGATGTAACATTTTAAATATAATAAATTTTACGAATCATGAAACATATTACAAAAATTTTTACGATATAAAATACATATTTTCAAATTTTCTAACTAATTAGTATTACTATTAGTAAAGTTACATGGTATTTCTAATTGATAATATTAATATTAGTAAATTAAAATAGTATATTTTTTTATTTTTTTATTTAACGGTTATAACCGCTGGTTAACCGGCTAACCGATGGTTGGCGGTTTGGAAAAACCCCTAATCGCCCCGTAACCGGCCGGTGACGGTTGCCAGTTACGGTTCGATTACGGTTATAACCGTAACCGGTGGTTAGGCGGTTTAACCACCGGTTACGATTAAAATTGGGCATGTGTAGTTCATCCGAGAAATACGTAAGGAACGAAAGTAAAAGAAAAGAAAATTTTATTTATTTTTGACTTGAGACTAAGGAAAACTAATTTCCTCACCAAAATGATGCGAAAAACGAAAAAAAAATAAAAACTTATTGAAATCATTTTCTTCCTCGTTTTCTTTTCCACTATATTGCCTCAAACCAAACATAGTGCAAGATTCAGTTTGTGGGCCAAAAGGAAAAGAGCAGCTTCAATAGAATGGTGATCTTACATATGCTCTCCAAAACAAACATGTTCACAAATTATATATATATTTTTTTTCCGAGTGCAATAAAATGATATATTTGTGGAGTGATGTCATCCTATTCCTCAGTTCGTTTCTTTTTTTTTCTTTCTATATTTGAACGATTAAAGGCTCCATTCAATCATTTGAGGAAATAAACCATCAACGATGTTCATATCAGTCAAGACAAGAGGGCATTATATAATATCAATGTTTTAAACTTGCTTGCGTACTACGTCGCGTTTTAACTCCGTTATTGCATCGTAAATAGCGTAGCGTATTGCGTAAGTATTTTGAGCAACCTATTTATAGTATAAATACATATATAAATATACGTATGCTACAAAATTATTAATATTTTCTCCATAAATTCGATGAAATAAAAAAAAATAAGATAAAATTTGTTCATTAGATTTTGAACAGTATATCTACAAGTTATTTATTCAAATAAATTCAACAACTTAGTAATAAAATAAGTCAAATTGAAATAATAGATCCTTTCTTTTTAACTTGTTACACCGGCCCAAAAAGAAATACACCCAAATAACTTTTGTTACTATGGTTCACCGTCGCGGATGCGAACGTCGATGCGGACGTCAATGCGGACACGACCGATACGGGTACGTATTATCGCGGCGCGGTCGCGGGCGATACGCATTTTTTGTTAAAAAAATTGTAAATTATTTAAGTTTGTCTACAATTATACCAGATAATATTTGAAACAGTAAAAAATACATAATAAGACTATATTTGACACTGGAAAGTTCGCTGCTGAGCTGTCAACTTCGCGGAATAAACTGCTGTCACTGGCGCAGAATAAGGAGGCAAAATTGGTACCATTGGAAAGCCACGCGAGTCTAGTTTTCAAGGAAATTAACGGCACAGAAAAATATTGAGTATGGACAAAGATATGACCTTTTGAATGAAGGCTGCCAACATAGTCAAAAACCGAGAAGTTGGAAGGACAATCAAGTTTTTGGGTTCTTTTGCATCAAATTTCGTTACTAGTCAGTCTTTCAACATTCTTCCTTTAATATCTCTTATTTTCGTGGTTAGTTTGGTCAATAAGTTCAATCGCTTGGGAAAAAAAAGTTTGGTCAATAAGTAAGGTCAATGTGGTAGAGAAAAGGGGTATGATCGTTTGATTAAGAAAACTTGTCAGTTGAAGATTGTATCTTCTACTTGTACTCTTGGTGGATTCCTAGAGTAGTGATATTTGAGTGTGCCTTGTGTCTACCTCCTACTTCTCCTATATTTTCGGTGTCAACTTGGTATCAGAGCTAAGGTCGGAGATGCCGCCTCGTCGAAGGACAGAAACTCCAAGGCGTGAGCGCGATCTGCATGACATCGAACTGGACGAATTAAGGAGACAAGTGCAACAACTCGAGCAACGTCTTGCACGTAGCGAACTTCTGAATCGTGATGTTGAGGGTCATGATTCCGAAGGTGACTCTTCGAACGAATATAATGTTTTTTACAATGAGGAGTTCGATAATTCAAGTAACGACTCAACCCGCGGAGAGAGGCCGCGAAGGAACAATGCTCGTGGGAAGTCTTTCGACTTCAAGATTGACGTCCCCGATATTAATGATATTAATGATACAGATCGTGATCCTTAGGATATATTCTATACTTTATTTATTTGCTTTTCCTAGAATATGTTATTCTGTAGTCTACATATGCTATGGTTGTAATCTCATTCAGTCAAGGGAATAATACCAATCTTACATGGTATCAGCCTAACTGACTTGAAACCCTAGGGGATCCTGCTTCCTCCCCGCCTGCATATCCACATCGGCAGTCTTCCTCGCCGTTCATCCATGGCAGAGCCTGAAACTCCCACCCTTCCTTTTTCCACCATGATCCATATGGTCAATATCAAGCTCTCTTCATCCAATTATCTGTTGTGGTATGCTCAGATCGAACCACTTCTCACAAGCCAAGCATTCATGCCCCTTCTTGACGACTCTTCTGCTCCGCCGTCAGCCCAAATCATTGTTGCTGGCTCCTCCACAACCAACCCGGAATTCACAAAGTGGCAATCTCGAGATCAACTCCTCAAACTCCTCTTGGTCTCCACCCTCACTGAAGAGTCCATGTCCGTTATCATTGGGTGTAAAACCTCCAAGGACGTCTGGGATGCTCTCTCTCAGGAGTATCGCCATGACTCCAAAGCACGTGAACTCAGTCTGAAAGATGATCTATTGAGTATGAAACGCGGCTCTCTCACAGTGGCTGAGTACGGCAAAAACTTCAAGTCCATCTGTGACCATCTCGCAGCGATCGGCAGGCCCATCGCTGAATCCGATAAATCTCACTAGTTTTTGAGGTGATTAGGTTCGATCTTCTCGAGTTTTACCGCTGCCCAGATGGCTCAAATCCCTCTCCCAGATTTTTTGACCTTACTGGCTAGAGCACACAACCACGAGCTTTTCCAGAAATCTCTCGATGAGTCTCCGTCACAGGCTGCTTTCACTGCTGTCACTCGAGGGCGTGGTCGCGCGTCTTCAAATAGCCGAGGGCGTGGCTCCTCTCATGGCCGAAGTAGGGTCAATGCCGACTATGGCAGTCGGGGTCGTCGCAATTATACCCCCCGCTGTCAATTCTGTCGTGAACCGATCATGATGTTTTCGATTGCCCTAAGCGCTTTGATCAGACGTATGATCGTTCTTGTCGTCCATCTTCTTCGGCGAATCTTGCAGAAGCCTTTTCAGCGGGCTGTTCCATCTCTCATTCAAGCCCGTCCGATTGGTATCTCGACACCGGGGCCTCAGCCCACATGACTTCTGATGCTTCCAACCTTGACTCGGCCTCTTCCTATTCCGGGACTGATCACGTCACAGTGGGTAATGGTGCAAATTTATCTAAATCTCACACTGGTACATTATCTGTTTCGGATTCTATTAAATTGCACAATGTTTTTGTTGTGCCTGGAAAGAATTTACTGTCCGTAAGCAAGCTGACAAGTCATTATCCTGTTGAAGTTCTTTTCACTGATTCTCAATTTCGAATTCGGAATCGAGACACAGGTCAGGTTCTCGCAACAGGCGTCCGTGATCGAGACCTTTATCTTCTCGACTTGCATGCAAAAGCCTTTTCGGCGGTGCTCCGAAATAAAAAATTGCATGGTTCATATGAGTTATGGCATTCTAGACTCGGTCATGTGGCAAATTCTACTATTACCTTACTACATAGACTTGGTCTTGTTTCTGTTACGTCTTTGTTACCATCTCCTAACCATTGCAACTCATGTCAGTTAGCTAAAAGTAGTAGATTGTCTTTTCCTATTAATGATAGACGTGCCTCTCAAATTTTGGACTTGATACATTGTGATTTGTGGGGTCCAGCACCTGTACACTCTGCATCTGGCTTTCAATATTATGTTGTGTTCGTGGATGATTATTCCAGGTTTTCTTGGTTTAATCCGATGCGCACAAAATCTGAGTTTTTCGAGGTCTTCCTGCGTTTTCAATGATTTGTCGAAAATCAATTTTCACGACAAATTAAGAGATTTCAAAGTGATGGGGGAATAGAGTTCACAAACAATCGCCTCAAGTCCATTTTGATAAAAGTGGCATTCATCATACAATGTCTTGACGAACGGCCGAGCCGAACGTAAACATAGACACATTACAGAAATGGGGCTCGCTTTGCTCTTTCACTCGTCTATGCCGATGCATTTTTGGGTCGAAGCTTTCAGCACAACAGTATAGACTATTAATCGTCTACCGACGGTCCTTCTTAACAATAAATCTCCATTTGAAATTGTCTTTGGGCATCCTTCAGCTTATGAATCATTTCATGTCTTCGGTTGTCGAGTGTACCCTTGTCTTCGTGACTATACGAAGAACAAATTCGAGCCGTGCAGCTTACCATGTGTCTTCATAGGCTACAGTACAGCCCACAAAGGCTATAGGTGCCTTGATACGACCTCTTCAAGAGTATATATAACTCGTCATGCCAGATTTGATGAAATTTGTATGCCGTTCAGTGCTGCAAGACCATCTCAATCAGCTTTTCGCTTGGATATCTCTGAATTTCTGGACACTGCTCCCGTTACTCCTGCGGTCGCACCATCTACAAGAACGCCTATGCAGTCTCCTAGCTCGACAGGTCAGCCATGTCGATTTTGCTCATCTGAGGTTCCTTCCCCCCAGCCTAATACTCTGATTGACACAACAGCAAATGCACCAGACGAACCGCCTCCCTGTTCTCCAGCGATTCCGTCTATCAGTGAACCTTCTCCACAAGCCCATGCGTACTCGTGCTCAGTCGGGTATCTTCAAGCCCCACTATCCAGCTGACTTGGCACTTGTTCAGTCTACAACCTTTTATAATGCGCTCACTGCTGTCTCTGAACCACGCGGTATCAAATCAGCTATGAAAAGTCCTGAATGGGTTCATGCCATGAACGAAGAAATGGAAGCTTTACGCACCAATGGCACTTGGGAACTTGTTCCTAGACCTCCTGATACAAATATCGTCGGATCAAAATGGGTGTATAGGACCAAGTTTCTTGCTGACGGATCCATTGATCGCTATAAAGCTCATCTTGTTGCTCAGGGTTTCAGCCAGCTTCCTGGTTTTGACTTCACACATACGTTTAGTCCTGTGGTAAAAGCGTCAATTGTTCGCATAATTCTCGCCATTGCTGTTATGCATTCCTGGCCTCTTCATCAACTTGACGTCAAGAATGCATTTCTCAATGGGTTTTGGACAAACCAATTTTCATGGAACAACCACCTGGTTTTATTGATCCGATGCGGCCTAATCACGTTTGCCGTCTTAAAAGGGCCCTATATGGTCTCCGACAAGCTCCACTCGCTTGGTACTAGCGATTTCGCAAGTTTCTTCTACATCTTGGATTTATCTGCAGTGCCGCTGACACATCCCTTTTTGTTCTTCGTTGCAAATCCGTGATAATTTACTTGTTAGTGTATGTCGACGATATCATTGTCAGGAGCAATAATGCGGCCGCACTCAATAAACTCTCGAGTCTTCAAACAGAATTTGCTATTAAGGATCTTGGTAGATTGGGGTACTTTCTTGGTGTTGAGGAATCATATCCCTCTTTTGGTTTATTTCTGAGCCATTCGAAGTATGCGCATGATATACTCGTCCGTGCAGAGTTGCTTGACTCAAAACCTGTTTCTACGCCACTACCTCCGGGTGTCAGCTTCACTGCTGCTGGTCCAGAATTTTCTAATCCTACATTATATCGGTCTCTTGTTGGTGCCTTACAATACCTGACTATTACCAGGCCGGATATTTCTTATTCTGTCAACACTGTCAGCTAGTTTCAACAGCGTCCGACTATCGAACATTTTCAGGCTGTCAAGCGTATCTTGCGATATGTTAAAGGAACTCTTGGTTTTGGACTATCTTTCTCCTCAGGCACTAACACTATTTTGGGATATTCTGATGCTGATTGGGCTCGCTGCATTGACACTCGACGTTCCACTTATGGATACTCCATCTTTCTCGGGCCCAATCTCGTATCTTGGAGTGCCAAGAAACAACCAACAGTCTCCCGATCCAGTTGTAAATCCGAATACAGGGCACTTGCCAACACTGCGGCTGAACTTATATGGGTTTGCAACTTGCTTCGAGACCTCCATGCTCTTCCGTCAGTACCTCCTACTCTCCTCACTGATAACAAGAGTGCTCTTTTTCTTACGCAGAATCTGATATCTCACAAACGGGCCAAGCACATAGATATTGATTGTCATTTCGTGCGCGAGCTTGTTGAGAATGGTCGTTTACAAACTAGCTTTGTACCCTCTTCTCTACAGCTTGCTGACATATTTACGAAGAGCTTACCTCGTCCGCTGTTCGAGATGTTTCGGTCCAAGCTTCGCGTCAACCTTAATCCCACGCTTCGCTTGCGGGAGGTATTAATGATATTAATGATACAGATCGTGATCCTTAGGATATCTTCTATACTTTTATATTTATTTGCTTTTCCTAGAATATGTTATTCTTGTAGCCTATATATGCTATGGTTGTAATCTCACTCAGTCAAGGGAATAATACCAATCTTACACCCGATTTTGTTGGAGGGAGTGACCCCGATGAATTCATTGATTGGCTCAGCTCAGTTGAGAGGATCTTTGAGTTCAAAGAAATTCCAGAAGATCAAAGGGTGAAATTTGTTGCTATCAAATTGAGGAAGTATGCCTCTCTTCGGTGGGAGCACCTGAACAAACAACGGGCTCGAGATGGGAAACCGGGGATTAGAATGTGGAGCAAGATGAAAAAGGAACTGCGCAAGAGATTCTTACCAGATAATTATCGCCACGATGCCTTTCGCAAGTATCACAACTTTAGACAGAGGGAGCTGTCCGTGGGAGACTACATCGCTGAATTTGAAAATCTCCGAATGAAGTGATGTAATGGAGCCAGATGAACAAATTATTGCTCGCTTCCTTGGTGGCCTTAAGTATGAGATTGGGAATATTGTCCAATTGCAGCCGTACTGGACGTACAATGACATATGTAAGTTGGCTCTCAAAGTGGAAAAGCAACAAAGGGAGTCTAGCCGAATCGGTGGCCGTTTTATCTCAAACAAGAACCATCCTACTCGTGGAAGTACTTCTGTTTCTAAGATCGAACCAACAAAGGAAGCAAAAGAAGGGGTGGTTGCAAACAAGGGAAACAGTTCCAAGCCTAATGGCGCCAACAATAAAAAAACATACTTCAAGTGCAAGGGTTTCGGGCACTTTGCTGCAGATTGCCCGAATCGAAGGGTCATCACTCTTGTCGAGGAAGAAGTCGATGACAGCCCATCCGAGGTAGGACCCACATATGATGAAGATCTTGAAGATGAGGAAGAAGTCACATACGAGGACCGTGGTGAAGCGTTTGGTTCGACGTAACCTCAATACAACCCATGCGGAGGACGAGTCTTGGTTGCGAAACAACATATTCATACTAAATGCACTTCTATGGAAAGGTATGCGACATTATCATTGATTGAGGAAGTTGCGAAAACGTCGTATCATCTACGATGGTGGACAAGTTAAAACTGAAGATGAGAGATCATCCTCAGCCATACAAACTAATGAAATAAATTAAGGCTTTATTCTAGGCTATAATTATGGAGTTCTAATTATAGTATTGATTGTATACTTTATTTGCAATTAATGTTGATAGGTAGAGAGTAGTATTCTTGTATAAATATGATACGATGTACAAGGAATAAATTAAGGGAAAATATTATACCTATCTTCACATGGTATCAGAGCAACAACGAAAACCCTTCTCTCCCATAGCTTATCTTCACGGTTATGGCTGCTCCAAGCTCCTCTTCCTCTCT
This sequence comes from Craterostigma plantagineum, assembly GCA_027422505.1. NCBI lineage: Eukaryota > Viridiplantae > Streptophyta > Magnoliopsida > Lamiales > Linderniaceae > Craterostigma > Craterostigma plantagineum. The sequence goes on along the minus strand of JAPQWV010000096.1, from coordinate 1,031,783 downwards.
TTCTGATCAATTGCCCTACGGAACCTTAATTCATATGCTCACTATTAAGCTATCATCAACAAACTATTTGCTGTGGCGAAGTCAAATATATCCTCTTCTCGTTGGCCAAGGCCTTCTCGCTTTCATTGACGGCTCTCATTCTCCACCACCGTCTGAGATCGAAATCAATGGCAAAAACGCCCCAAATCCAGCCTTTCAGACATGGCGTGTCGATGATAGTAGGCTGGTGAGTCTTATCTTCTCTTCGTTAACCGAAGAAGCCATGTCCGCCGTAGTCGGATGTACCTCCGCTCGATCTGTTTGGCTGGCTTTGGAAAGTCACTTCAGCCATCAATCCAAAGCACGTGAGTTTCGTCTCAAAGGTCAACTCCAGACGATTAAGAAAGGCGACGGATCCGTGGCAGAATTCGGCCGTTCCTTCAAGCTCGTTTGTGATCAATTATCAGCAATTGGGTGCCATCTTGAAGATACGGACAAAATTCACTTGTTCTTGAAAGGTTTGGGTCCGGCTTTTTCCAGTTTTTCAGCTACACAGATGGCCATGTCGCCTTTACCCTCGTTCGCTGACCTGCAAAACAACGCCGAAGCTTGGGAAATGTTTCAACAAGCCATGGAGCCATCTATCCCAGTTCAAGCTGTCTTTACCGCGACCATCCCGACATCACCTCATACTTCTCGTACGCCCTCAAATAATAACTCTTACGGTCGTGGTAAGAATGGACGTCGTAGTAATGGTCACAAGCGCCAACCTCATTGTCAGATTTGTCGAACAAATGGCCATTATGCATCTGTTTGTCCTGATCGGTTCAATCGTAACATTGCCGTTCCGTCGGCCAATATCGCTGAAGCCTTCTCTGCGGCATGCAACATTTCAGATCATCCAACTTCTGATTGGTACTTAGACACAGGTGCATCGTCGCATATGACTCCGGATACAACTCACTTGGATTCTACTTTGCCATACACAGGTTTGGATTCGGTGGTTGTCGGTAATGGTGCATTGTTGCCTATTTCTCATGTTGGATGTTGTCATTTGAATTCCTCTATTACGTTATCTGACGTACTGGTTGTTCCTGGACTCACAAAAACTTTGCTGTCTGTAAGCAAGTTAACCAGGGATTTACCCGTAAATGTTATTTTTACTGATAATCATTTTACGATTCAGCATCGGGTCACCCGGGACACAATAGCACAAGGAAGGCGCGGTAATGGACGTTACAGACTGGATATTCCTCATCGGGCATTGGTGGCAACTCGTACTCCTAAGGCGTCATTCGAATTATGGCATTCCCGCCTTGGTCACGTCTCTTACGAAGTAATTTCATATTTAAATAAAGTTGGGAGCATATCTGTTACTGCTTTATTACCCAAACCTGTCATTTGTGACTCTTGTGAAAAGCTAAGAATAAAAGATTGCCGTTCATTTTAGATGATAAGCGAGCATCTTCTGTTTTGGATATTGTTCATTGTGATCTGTGGGGGCCTGCGCCTGTTAGTGTGATTCTGGTTTTCGATATTATGCTATTTTCGTGGATGACTTCTCCAGATTCACGTGGTTTTATCCGTTAAGACAAAAGTCAGACTTCTATGACATATTGATTCAGTTTCTACGTTTGCTGAAAATCAGTTTTCTCGTCGTATTAAGATTTTTCACAGTGATGGAGGAACGGAATTTACTAACAATAAAGTGCAGAAATTTTTTCGTGATTCGGGCATTCATCACATCCTTTCTTGTCCTTATACTCCATCTCGAAATGGACGGGCAGGACGAAAACATAGGCATGTTACTGAAACAGGTCTTGCGATGCTTTTTCATTCTCATACTCCAATGAAGTTTTGGGTCGAGGCATTCAGCAGCGGCGTGTATGTCATAAACCGTTTACCCTCCAAAGAGTTAGGCGGAAAATCACCGTTTGAGTTGTTATTCTCAACTGCTCCAAATTTTGATAACTTTCATCCCTTCGGTTGTCGGGTATATCCATGTCTTCGAGACTATACTGCAAATAAATTTGAGCCACGAAGCACAGCTTGTGTCTTTATGGGTTATAGCAGCTCGCATAAAGGTTTTCGTTGCTACGATCCTCTTTCATTCCGCATTTATATTTCTCGACATGCAAAATTTGTCGAGTCCTTTTTCCCGTTCGCTGATTCTCATGACAGGTCAAGCTCACACTCTCTGCCTGTTTCGGAGTTCTTTGAACCAACAAGAGCGATTGGTCCACTGCCCAAGCCCTCAAGTTCACCGGACATTTCAATCGAAAATTCTCAGCATCGACTTTGCACAATCTGTGATGATCAGCTCAAGTCGTTGCCTTCTGTTCCACCTGTTATGCTCACCTCTCAGGACCAGACAACCGAGCATGTTACTGAACACATTGATGAACCAGAAGTACTGACACAATCTAGTCCATCAACCCAAGTGGAATCTCTTGCCGAGCCACATCCCGTTACATCTATTCATCCTATGCAAACTCGGGCACGGTCAGGTATCTTCAAACCAAAGCATTTGACTTATTATGCTTGTACTCGCCTTTTCAATGCTCTTGTTACGGTTAGTGAACCTCGTGGGATCAAGTCTGCATTAAAGCGACCAGAATGGGTTGCCGCTATGAATGAAGAATTCAATGCTTTGCAATCTAATCAGACTTGGGATCTTGTTCCACGTCCTACAAATACCAATATTGTGGGATCTAAATGGGTTTTCCGAACCAAGTTTTTAGCCGATGGATCGATTGATCGTCATAAAGCTCGTCTTGTTGCTCAAGGTTTCACACAACTACCGGGTTTTGATTATTCTCATACCTTTAGTCCTGTGATTCGGGCTTCTACAGTTCGCATTGTGCTTTCTATTGCAGTAATGAATAATTGGTCTCTTCATCAATTGGACGTCAAAAATGCTTTCTTGAATGGTATTCTATCAAAACCTGTATTCATGGAGCAACCACCTGGATTTGTTGATGCCAAGTTTCCAAATCATGTTTGTCGTCTTAAAAAGGCCTTATACGGCCTAAAGCAAGCTCCTCGTGCATGGTTTCAACGGCTCAGCGATTTTCTCTTGAGTATTGGATTTATCTGCAGTCGTACCGACTCGTCGCTCTTCATTTATATCCGTGGTTCATCCGTTATATATCTTTTAGTATATGTCGACGATTTCATTCTGACAGGAAACTCAACAGAAAACTTGCGAGCCTTCATTACTCGCCTTCGTGAGGAGTTCGCCATAAAGGACTTAGGAAAATTGAATTATTTCTTGGGTCTTGAGGTTTCTTATACTTCTTCGGGCATTTTTCTTAATCAGGCGAAATATGCTCGAGACATACTTAAGCGAGCATCTTTAGAAGACGCCAAACCTGTTTCCACTCCCTTACAGGCGGGGTGTCAACTTTCTACTGATGGAAAGCTTTTTGATGATCCTACCTTATACCGATCTTTGGTTGGAGCTCTCCAATATCTCACCGTTACACGCCCTGATTTATCTTTTGCTGTAAATCTGGTCAGTCAACATCTGCAGAATCCAACTATTGAACATTTTCAAGTGGTGAAGCGAATTCTTCGCTACGTGAAGAGTACACCGGCCTTTGGTTTATCTTTTACTCGTGGTTCTTCGCCTACTCTCGTTGCATATTCTGATGCTGACTGGGCTCGTTGTGTGGAAACGAGATGATCGACTTACGGATACTCCATTTTTCTTGGTGGAAATCTTGTTTCCTGGAGTGCTAAGAAACAGCCGACGGTTTCTCATTCAAGTTGTGAATCTGAATATCGCGCTCTTGCTAATGCAGCCTCAGAAATTGTTTGCGTGCTTCAGCTACTTCGCGAGCTTCACATCGAGCCTACCTCTTGTCTTACTCTATTCGGACAATAATAGTGCTCTTTTTCTAAGTCAAAATCCGAGTTCTCACGAAGCGCGCCAAGCACATCGATATCGATTTTCACTTTGTTCGTGAACTTGTTTCAAGTAAGCGCTTACACACACAGTTCATTTCGTCTGACCTACAGATTGCGGATATCTTTACAAAAGCTCTTCATCGTCCGCTATTTGAATTTTTTCGTGCCAAGCTACGAGTTGGTCCTCATCCAACGTCTTGCTTGAGGGGGGCTAATGGAATAAATTAAGGCTTTATTCTAGGCTATAATTGAGGAGTTCTAATTATAGTATTGATTGTATACTTTATTTGCAAATAATGTTGATAGGTAGAGAGTAGTATTCTTGTATAAATATGATACGATGTACAAGGAATAAATCAAGGGAAAATATTATACCTATCTTCGCACAAACTCTCGTGACTTCAAAAAGGCAACGAACTGAAGGTGACGAAAAGATGTCTTATTCAGTTTTCAATTGGGAAGAAGTATAACGATGATGTCTGGTGTGATGTTAGTCCTATGGATGCATGCCATTTACTTCTTGGGAGACCTTGGCAGTATGATAGAAAAACACACCATGACGGGTTTAGGAATACTTATACTTTCGTAAAAGATGGTGAGAAAGTCATTTTGGGACCTTCGAAAATAGAGCATATTCCTAGCGTAAGGGCGTAGGAAATAATCTACTTTCCAAGTCACAAATCGAAAGGGCGATTGGGAGTCGATGGAAGCATTTGCCTTGGTAATCTTGGAAGAGAATGAAGAAATTCTTCAAGTCCCAATACCGGTCCAGCCTCTTCTTGAAGAATTTCAAGATGTGGTCCCCGAGGAGATTCCACAAGGACTTCCACCCATGCGAAGTATACAACACTGCATTGATTTAATTCCTGGCGCCTCAATTCCGAACAAGGCAGCGTATAGGATGAGTCCTAAGGAGCATGAAGAACTACAACGACAAGTCGAGGACCTTTTGGCTAAGGGTTTTGTTCAAGGAAGTAAAAATCCTTGTGCTGTCCCGGCGCTTCTTGTACCAAAGAAAGACGGATCGTGGTGCATGTGCATTGATAGTAGACCGGTGAATAAAATCACCATCAAATATCGCTTTCCTATCCCTCGGCTTGACGACCTTCTTGACCAGCTGCATGGTTTCAAGATTGGATCGAAGATTGATCTACGAAGTGGTTATCATCAAATACGAATGAGCCTCGGCGACGAGTGGAAAACCGCATTCAAGACAAGAGATGGCATCTACGAATGGATGGTTATGCCTTTCGGTCTTTCTAACGCTCCGTCTACTTTTATGCGACTAATGAATCATATATTTAAACCCTTCATTGGAAAGTTTGTTGTCGTCTACTTTGATGATATTCTTGCTATAGCTCCAGCCCGGAAGAACATTTGGGACACCTTCGACAGGTTTTTGAGGTGCTGAGGAAAGAGAACTTATATGTCAACCTCAAGAAGTGTCATTTCTTCATAGAGAGCCTAATATTCTTGGGATATGTTATCTCATCTGATGGCATCAAGATGGACCAAAGTAAGGTTGAAGCTATCATGAGTTGGCCGATTCATGAAGTTCAAAGTTTCCATGGCCTAGCATCATTTTATCGAAGGTTTATTAGAAATTTCAGCACTGTTATTTCTCCGGTAACGGAATGTTTGAAAGGTGGCAGCTTCAAATGGAGTGAAGGGGCAGAGAAAAGCTTCGAGCTTCTTAAGAAAAAGATGTCGGAAGCGCCAATCTTGCAACTCCCAGATTTTGACAAGGTTTTCGAGGTGGATTGTGATGCGTCTAATGTGGGAATTGGAGGAGTTCTTAGCCAAGAAGGAAGGCCGATTGCAATCTTTAGCGAGATGTTGAATCATTCTCGACGAAATTATTCCACCTACGATAAGGAGTTCTTTGCTATTGTTCGGGCCTTGGACCATTGGCAACATTATCTTCTTCACAAAGAGTTCGTGCTCTTTTCAGATCATGAAGCTTTGAAATACTTAAACACTCAACAAAAGTTGAATGCTCGTCATGCCAAGTGGGTCGAGTCTCTGCAAGCCTTCAACTTTGTTATCAAGCATAAATCTGGAGTTCTCAACCGAGTTGCCGATGCTCTAAGTCGGCGGTAGTTGTTGGTTTTAATGTTATTAAAGATCTCTACAAGGATGATCCTTTCTTTTCGTCTATTTGGGCCGAATGCTTGAAGGCGCCGTTCAAACTATTCTTAATTCATGAGGGTTTTCTCTTCAAAGATAAGCAACTATGCATCCCCAATTGTTCTCTACGACAAGCGATTATTGACGAAGCGCATAGCGGCGGCCTTGCTGGACATTTTGGAAGAGACAAGACTCTTGGACTGATTCGAGAAAAATTTTATTGGCCACGGATGGACGGAGATGTTAAGATTGTGTTGAACGGTGTAGAACTTGTCACATTACGAAGAGCCATGGACAGAATACTGGTTTGTACACGCCATTACCGGTGCCGACGAGTCCTTGGGAGGATGTGAGTATGGACTTTGTAGTGGGATTACCTCGCACTCAAAGAAACAAAGACTCAATCATGGTAGTTGTGGATCGATTTTCCAAAATGGCCCATTTTGTTCCATGTATAAAGACCTTGGATGCTACACATGTTGCCGATCTTTACTTCAAGGAAATCGTGAGACTTCACGGAATCCCTCGATCCATTACTTCTGTCGCGACCCAAAGTTTATGAGTCATTTTTGGCGTACGATGTGGAGGAAGCTTGGAACTAAGCTGCAATTTAGTTCTTCTCATCACCCTCAAACTGATGGGCAGACGGAAGTGGTGAATAGAAGCTTGGGAAATTTATTAAGAAGTTTGATTGGGAAAAATCCACGCCAATGGGACGCTGTTTTGGCTCAAGCGGAATTTGCTTATAATTGTTCAACAAGCCAAACTACTAAACATAGCCCGTTTCAGGTTGTGTATGGTAGTAATCCAGTCACACATTGGATTTTAGTTCCTCTTCCTACTGATCTTCAGTTTAGTGGCGATGGAGAAGAGCATGCACAGCGCATCAAGCGATTGCATGAGCAAGTTCACGATGAAATTATCAAACAGAATGAAAAGTAAGTTCGCGATGAAATTATCAAACAGAATGAAAAGTATCAGAAGGTCGCAAACAAGAACAGGAAGAAATCAGTCTTCGAAGAGGGAGACTTGGTTTGGATTCACTTAAGGAAGGATCGTTTTCCTCGTGGACGTCATGGAAAGCTTAAGCCTAGGGCGGATGGACCTTTCAAAATTTTGAAGAAAATTGGAGACAACGCCTACAAGGTGGAGATTCCTCAAGCTTATGGTGTTTCAGATACTTTCAATGTGTCAGATCTTTCTCCATACGTTGGTGAAGAGTTCGATCAAGATTCGAGGGCGAATCTTTTCATACCCGGGGAGAATGACACTGGAAAGTTCGCTGCTGAGCTGTCAACTTTGCGGAATAAACTGCTGTCACTGGCGCAGAATAAGGAGGCAAAATTGGTACCATTGGAAAGCCACGCGAGTCTAGTTTTCAAGGAAATTAACGGCACAGAAAAATATTGAGTATGGACAAAGATATGACCTTTTGAATGAAGGCTGCCAGGCATAGTCAAAAACCGAGAAGTTGTAAGGACAGTCAAGTTTTTGGGTTCTTTTACATCAAATTTCGTTACTAGTCAGTCTTTCAACATTCTTCCTTTAATGTCTCTTATTTTCGTGGTTAGTTTGGTCAAGTAAGGTCAATGTAGTAGAGAAAAGGGGTATGATCGTTTTATTAAGAAAACTAGTCAGTTGAAGATTGTACCTTCTACTTGTACTCTTGGTGGATTCCTAGAGTAGTGATATTTGAGTGTGCCTTGTGTCTACCTCCTACTTCTCCTATATTTTTCGGTGTCAATATTACATATATTACAAAGCTTTCTACAAGCATTTAGTTCCACGAAGGTTGCTACAAGGATTTAGTACAAAGTCATCAGTATCTTCACTGTATGGATAAAAATCGGGATAAAGTCTTGATAACCATCAGTGGATTGATATGGCCATTGTTTTATCCCGATTTCTATCCATACAGTGAAGATACTGATGACTTTGTACTAAATGCTTGTAGAAACCTTCGTGGAACTAAATGCTTGTAGAAAGCTTTGTAATATATGTAATATAATCTTATCATGTATTTTTTACTGTTCAAAATATTATCTGGTATAATTTTAGACAAACTTAAATAATTTACAGTTTTTTTAACAACAAAATGCGTATCGCCCGCGACCGCGCCGCGATAATGCAACGTATCCGTATCACTCGTGTCCGCATCGACGCCACATCCGCGACGGCGAACCATGACAGTAACGAAAAAAATATATATTCCTGACATGCAGCTACTAGCTAGATTAAGACATCTTGTTTTCGATAATAGATATAATAAACCTCTTTCACATGTAGATTATTCACTAAAGATCGTCCGCTTCTGTCTTCATCGGCAAAAAAAACTAGTTTTCCTGCCAGTAAGCAAATTTATTAATAGGGGGCATTTATCCAAGGATTAGATAGTTGGGAGGTTAATAAAGGTAGATACATAATTTATGAAATGTCACTTTATACACCATATTATGTATAAGTGTGTGCGTATGTAAATGTGTCGCCCACAAATTATACGAGCAATGTTTGCTGTACATCACAGAATGTTTCATTATTACCTCATTCATTAGATGGCCAATTCAGATTCTACTGTAAATGGAGTTGAAATTGATCCAATGAGCGTCGTCTCATGAGTATTCAACCGCAAACAATCCTCTCGACTACTGAAGAGAAAAAAGTACAACATTTCGTAAGAAAAGTTAGAATCTTGGGCTACTGACATGAAGTTGCAATTAATCCGCGATGTGTTTTCATATATATTATGTGTTAATACATGTCAACGTACGAGAAATGTGTTGGACGCAAGTGATGAGAGACATAGAATTTGGTCTATATACGTCCTTATGTTGATCTCAATTAAAATGATTACCTGGAACTATGATCAAAACACGAGAGACAAAATCTTCATTAATTATAGGCAAAAAAACTTTAGGAAGAGAGATCACTAATTAAAGAGATTCCTGCTGTTTTCTTCCCCCGTGAGGAAAATAAGAACAAGGGTTTTCTAGAATCGAAGCGATAAAAGATTTTAACTACTTCAGATTTCAAAACGAACAAATATCAAATAAATGAGCAAACCTTTTTCTAGAGAACGTGGAGAAAATGGTAAACAAAGAGCACCTATATATAATGGTTGAAGGTGTTTACTGAGTAAATCATTCTGAGTCTATGATCTTGAAGAGTTGCTCCACAGTAGTGTAGTACTTGCAGTTGAAGGATAGTGATGATCAGATTCTTCTTGATGCAATGAACAACCTTCAGAGTTATTAGGGCCTCTTTGATCCATAAATAATCTCAAACTAGTTTGATCATTTCCACTGAGATCATCTTCCCCAGATCCATCAGAATGCCCTTCAGTTGATCAAACAAAATAAATAAATAAATCAATTAAGGCCGTGATAGTGTGTGTCTATGCGCGACAGGTTAGTTTAGGGTATGAACAAAATGACACCATTTTTCTTCAAGAATGAAAAATCAAATCGATCTATAGCAGGTTCTCTGCGTAATATTCCGAAATACATATTTTTAGTTGTCAAACAAAACAGAAAAAGAAGTGTTATTTTTCTTTTCTTACGCGAGGAAGAAGCAGGCTTGTCTGTGGTCTTCACAGTTCTGTACATCTGCACAGCGAAAAGACATTACGCGCAGTTAAGAATTAGTGATTACGAGAAAAACCAATTAGATTCTATGTAAATGTAATGCTAGCTATTTGAATTATTGTAATTCCTTTCTATATCACTATATCACGTGTTTAGTACAGCACAAACGCATACAAGACTCATCTCTATATAGAAGTCTACTCTTAGCTACTTACAGAAAGTACAGTATGACTTCTGTACCCTCAGATTAATCATTAACTAATCACGAAGCTACATTATTACAGAATGATGACTTTGCCTTTGTCTTTTTCCTATTCTTTATTTTTTTAAAAGAAAAAACTAATATAAATCTCTCTCTCTCTCTCTCTCTGAGTAGTATTGTCAGCACCAGTTAAGACTATGGCTTCCCATTCTTCAATTACATTCGTTCATTCAGCTTCTGCACTCATCGGCGACTGTGCCGCAGAAATTAAAGGGCGGACTAGTCTTACGCTAAGCGACATAACCGGAAAAACACACACACGCACACACGCAGTGTAAGATAAAATCAATGGCAGGAGAGAACAAATGTGATCTACGTATTTGTCTTTCTACTGTTGATTAACCCTCGGTCATTACCTGCAAGTGGCTTTTGACATGGGCAAGCGTGAGATCTTTGACATCCATGAGCTCCAATACTGACTTTGGCGTAGCTCCTACAAAATAATTACATGAAAAACCTTGTCCGAGAAAACCCAATTCCGTGAAGAAGTCGTACTAAGCTCGTATCTTATTATCGAAGACAAAGATGAAGCACTACCACACCACAGGGAAAAAAAAAAAGAAAGAAAATAATGAAAACTGTTGAATAAGTAGTCTTTTCTTACTTTCATGACCACCGAGGAGTTCAACTGCGTGAACAAATCTAGCATGAAGCGTACTTGTCCATCTCATTCTAGGAGCCCTCATACTACGTTTAGCCGGCATTTTGGACAAGAATCTCGACCTCGTAACCCCAACTTGATGGTTAGAAGAACCTTCGTGAAGATTAGGATAAATGTGCCCTATCCCATACTGCTGCTGCTGCGCCTGATGATGGTGGTGGTAGATATAATTACTATTATGTCCCTGCTGGTTATGCATTTGATAGGCGCCACTAAACCTAGCATTTCCACCACCATTGCCGAAAACCGAAGGAAAGCCTGGATAAGAGACGTTGGGCCGCCCGAGATTCAGACAAGAAGAAGACGGCGACGATGATGAAGCTATTGCTGGAGACGAACTAGACAGCCACGTGGGATAGTTGTTACTTCCAGGCATCTGATGTTGTTGTTGATGGAACCTCATCGTCATCTTAGGATCTTTGCCACGGTCCATGTTCTGAGCAAAAGGGAACGGACGGTTGGGATACACTGGGATTCCTTTGATGGGCCTCGAGCCATCCGATGAAATGCCTAAGCAACAAGCTTCACCGTGTAAAGGGTTCGACTGGTAATTAGTTAAGTGATGGTGATGAGGGTTTCGCTGTGTCTGTTCACGACGATAATGGTTAGGCCTCTCAGAGTTGAAGTGGACTTGCTTGTCATCTTCTTGGCTGTTTAGTGAGGGATGAGCTAAGGAGAGTTCGGTGAAGCACTTGTCGGAGTTTTCTTGGCTGCGACTGTTACTGAATCTAATGGAAAGATCAAAACCCCACGCGCCGTCGTTGCTTCCACCGTCTTCAAAGTTCGTTCTTGCAGTGTTATAGTTAGTGCAGTTGGGAGGGCTTATGTGGAGAGAGAGATCAGGGATGGCTTGTTGTTTCGAGGAAGTCCGCTCTGCAAACATACCTTGCAATGACATGAATAGATCTTCTTGCTGTAATGAAAAAGCTTTGATCTTTTTGCTCTAGCTAGCTATCGAAATTCTACCCTGATCTGCGAACAAAGAAAACAAAAAACTCCACCACACCACAGCAATAAGCCAGGAAAACTTGCTGCTCGAATATCACAACCTAATATATATCCTCGGAGATTTTTGTTCGAACTCCTAAAGAGATCGATCACGTTGTAGATAAAGCATGTAAACGTGTAGTTTGAAAAGCTAATAAACGTGATGATGGTTGAGTTATAAAAACAGCATAGTGAAAGAGAGAACTGAAGAACTTTTGTTTAAAGCCGATGGTGGTGAAGAAGAAGATGGATAGAGAAATAAAGCAAAACTAGCAAATTCTATCAATGAATAAAAAAGGCTGTAACAATAGTGCGTTGATTTGTTGTTTGTAAGAACTCTTCCCTTGGGAAGTATATATCGGAAAACGACACAATAACGAGAGAGCGCCCCTCTATTCTCACAGCTCACTAGTTAATTCAAACACACGCAATCCGTAGCAAAAGTTTAATCTCTCTCTCTCTCTCTCTCTCTCTCTCTCTCTCTCTCTCTGGGTTAAAAATGCATTAAAATCGAAACCAAAGTAATTCGAATCTTCTACGTATGGTTACTTTTTTCCTGCTCTTTTTAAAAATTAGCCTTTGACCGGAGAACTTAAAAAAATAGTCTCCTCGATTTTACCTTTTAAAAAGCAGCCTTCAATTTAAGGGTATTTTCGTTTTTTACCGCGTTTCTTTTTTATCCACAGTAAAATCCAATATGTTAAATCGGGACCGCGTTGGCACGGCCCATTGCTGCACAGCATGACGGGTCTCCTGCAAGATAGCACGGGCCTCCTGCAGCATGGGCCCATGCTAGGCAGGGGATCCGTGCTATATATCAGGGGTCCCGCCCATTTGTGCACAGCATGGGCGGGTCATTTACAGCATAACACTGGCCCCTGCTTTTTAAGTTGATCACGCAAGGGACCCCGCATTTTTTGGGGACACGAATTAGTAAGACAATTAAAGTCATTTTTCATTCAGATGCTACTTTTTTAAGTTCGACCACGTCATTTACTTAAAACTTCCCTTTATGCCCGTTATCCTCGTTGATTTTGTTTCTTAGCGCACGAAACAAAAGAACGATTACAAATAAAAATACAATTACTAATAAATTTAACCCAAGTTCACAAACTCTCACACGCATTCCCTTATCTTCTTTTGTGATTAAAATTCAGCATGTGTCAAAAATCTTGTAAAGACACGTTCCTGGGCAATTTAAGGTACATGTGTTCATATCAGATACATACTCTACGTACAGAGAGAGACCACCGAGTAATAATTAGATCGAATAGAGGAAGAAAATTCATTGACATGAGAGAGAGAGAGAGAGAGAGAGAGAGAGAGAGAGAGAGAGAGAGAGTATATTTTGTTTGTTAGGGAACGTAATTGTTGAGAACCAAAATACGTAAGTTACATAAACGTCACCTTCTGATTCTTGTTCAGATTACTAAATATTCCGTTCTAATCATTCAACATTGTATCATTGTATGGCATCTTATGGGTTATTATGTCTGAAAACCATCGTTGGACTATTAATTAATTATTTAGAAACCCTAATAAAAGGGAGGGAGGTAGAGACAGAGAGATGTGTTCAAATACATGAAAATCTTTCTTTCGAGTAAAATAGCACTTCCTTGAGGGCGTTGTTAGGTTTGGTGCAATTAATGCATGTAAAAAACAATTGTCTTAGTTGAAGGACCAATTAAATATATGCCTTCTCAAGGCTATGCAAATACAAGCTATTAATTGGTATAAAAATTAGAGCGGATTTTAGTTGGGTCTCCCTGTGATATTTATTACATCTTGGGTCCAGGCGATTTAAAGGAACAACATAATACCAAACATAATTTCTTTATTTTGAAATTTTCGACTCAACATATACATACATATATAAGAACAACAATGCTACTAAAAATCAAATTCATTAATTTAGTCGAAATTGTTGGGTATTCGTTGATAAAATCTTAATGTCTATGTCAGAATGGATGAACTGCCTTGCTTCTCAGTCAGCTTTATTAAAAAATCGCTAAAATTAATTGAAGAAACGCTAATGTGGGTACATTTTACAAGGAAAAAGCGTAATGCAGTCATATGTGAAAAAAAATTAAAAGGAAAAGAATAGAAAAGTAATTAACTCAATCATGCATCTCTTTTTGAAGGAAAAGCCAGTGTCCTATACTTAACCGAAAATTGTGAAAAAAGGGGAAAAAAGAGGAAGGGACTTAATTTTCAAGTGGAATATTAACTTTTTCGAATAGAATCTAAATATATATAGATATAGATATACGAAATTTTAATTCCTCTTTCATGAAACATAATTATGAAACGTGGTGAGTTTTCAAATTGACTATCTTCCTATCGCAAAAGATGAAATAAATAAATACCATTGGCTGAGGACATTGCCGAAAATTAATCACTTGTGGTGTCATTAAGTTTATATCTACATTTTCCTATTTGACAAAATGCAAACCTTAGGAGTAATAAATAATATGAAAAGAAAAGGAACATGTGGTTTTAAATCAGTACTATCATGCATTCCAAAAATGTAATAATGTCGAGTCTTATTCTATTCCAGTTAAGTTGGTCGGCCTATAGTTTTATTATCAATATAATATATCTGAATTGGGGCCCATCAATAGTATAATTCCGTGCTTGACATGCCATTTGGTGTCCAAATTCTTGTAATGATACGCGATGGTGTTGAAAATGTCGGTGGCGTCGACGATATAATGTGTGAGTTTACTAACATTTCGACGTACTCTCCAAAAGAGAATGCAATGTTACAACAATATGTTAATATTATTATTATTTGACTCCTCACTTGCTATTGAATTCCCCACCAAATTTCGGTAATTATATGACGATGCAATTGAAATAATTTTGACTATACCATCAATGCGTATACTTATTTAAAGACATAATTTAAAATTTATTGATATATAGATATATTTACAAAAATTTAATTACTGTGTAAGTTGTAGAGAGAATCTATTGGGCAGTGAAAAGCTCTTCCGATTTTGCAACTGGTTTGACCCTCCACTCTTCTATCAAAATAATTAGTGGCAACTTGATGTAAGGCTCCAACATAAGTTTCATTTAGGTTTCAGGTCCCTGTCAGAAAATTTTTAGTTTTAAGGACCCGATACATATAAGTGTTTTTCAGTACCACTTCATGGACCTGTAGTACCACTTCATGGACCTACAGTACTACTTCATGGTTCTGCAGTACCAATTCATCGTTCTGCAGTACCACTTCATTGTTTTATAATAACACAAAACGACAGTCCGACAGTTCATATACACTGTATAACACTTGCGTAAATTTTAGGTCCTTATCTGTGAATTTTACAAAATTTGAGTCCTTAATCCTAAAAATTTTCTGACAAGGACCTGAAACATAATTAAAACATCTTTTGTGGAATGAAACTTAGTTATCACAAATAATTATCACTGTATATCAAATTTATACATAAAATACGCAACATTCTCAGTGGGGCCGATTCGGATATTTAATTGTCTTCCCTAGCTGTTCCCCTCAATCCAGTTCTATAATATACTGCCTTTATTTGTTTGACCCTACTTGTGCCCCAATTTCTGTATCAACAAGGGAAATAAAAACCATGCATATTATATATTATATGCAAATAATATATTGAAAAAAATTATCTGCAAATTCATTTTAATTTTTTTGGGTGCTTATATTGTAATGAATATTGCCATCAGCCTTATAACATACAGATCTTTACTATATGCTTTCTTTTTAATTAAAGGGGAAGAGCAAAGCAAATATCAAAGCTGATAACTTTCTGTAAGGTGATCTTTTTTCAACTCATCTGTCTTCTCTTCTGTATCATAAGTTCACATATATTCAGAATATATATTATATATCAATCAACTAACCAAGTCCACACGTTCTTATGGATTTACATAGAATATAAAGCTTGAAAGTAAATAAACTTATTGATGTCCAAATTTAAAATCTTGCGTAGTTATATATCTATATATATATATATACAAGGAATATGCATCAGAATGTTACAGATGTGCAGTAAATGAAAATATGAATGCATTTCAGTTTTTAGTTCCAACATTGCTGAGATTTATGTATATTACTTACTGCACTGGTACTTTCCAGCATATGGTAATAAAAGCTACAGGTCATAGGTTGTTGATGCAATTAATTTTTTTCTTCTATATATTTAATTTAAATAATGTATGATGTTGAACAAATTATTATTCTACATTATCAAGAAGCAAAGAGGATAAATGATGGAGAAAATTCATTGGTCTACTTAATGCTGCAAGGGGCCATATTATTTTTATTACAGAGGAATTTAATTTTATAAAGTCTTTTATTTTTCTGAATTAAATGATCCATCATGGCGTAGTAATATTCTCAATAGCCCACGACGAATAATAATGTAACATTAGTACCACATGATAATGAAAACGATATTACGAACCTTCATCCATCTCCATCCATTATCACGCATCCATCATAATAATATTTAATAAATGCTTCATCCCACAACCCCAAGTAACAGGAAAATTAAAATAAAAAGCATATTTCTATCTCGAATTATATACATACTTTTTATTATTACATAGGTTTTTTTAGTGTTTTCTCGAGATGGCCCATTCCTCGAAGAAAGAGTAATAAATGCAGCTAAAGGGACAGAAGAGCGCAGGACGACTTTTCTGGCACAGCAGAAAAGACGGATGTTGTTTTTATGAGAGAAAAGAAAGAGAGATATTGTAAAATCATTTTGCAATCGATTGCTTTATGATTGCAAACAATCAAAGAGAGAGAGAGAGAGAGAGAGAGAGAGAGAGAGAGTACTATACAACTCTACCTAAGCTAAAATAGTAATAAAAGAGATCAGATGGGGAACTGATAACAAAACGTGGACCTTATTCCTTTTCTTCTGGGAAGAAAGAAAAAGAGAAATATATTTCCTGCGAAATAAAAGGGGTAATAAATTAAAAAGAAGCCAAGGGTCGTTTTCTTAAGCATTGCATGGATTTAATTTGATGGAGAGAAAGAGAAGTGTTACGTTGAGTTATCAGGTCAGAGGGGAATGGAACTGTGGCTTCTTTAGCTGCAATCGTATTTATTTTCTTGCAGGATATTATATTATATGTGTGTATAAAATTTCAGCACACAGAAACACACACTCTCTCCTATGTCAATGTGTGCGATGGGGACAATATAATATTATTTTGCATGTAAAGTCGCTGACCGTATTGTCTACTCCGCATTTAAAGCGCGCTCTTATCATCACAACCTTGCATTATTATTTATTTGACATGCTCTGTCTTTTCCTTTTTAAATGTTCCTTGGCGTGTTCGTAATTTATTTATCATGCTTCATATATATTGGTCTGGTTTACAATTAAATATTAATATGGAGCTTGCAAGACAACTTATTAAATTATGATACATTATTTGCAACCGGTCTGCGTATGTCCATTAAAATATATTCAAATCATCCATCATCATTATTATACACACCGAGTTATGATTTTCGCTTGTCAATGGAGTAAAAAACCGTACCATACCATGCCGAAGTTTTTCAAATTCTGTTCTTATTATTCCCTTCGCAGTGGACCCTAAATTCAAATTGCTCGTATACATATAATTAAAATAGCACTTAAAAGTGTGGTATGTTCTGTCACGTCTCATTTACATCACTCATTGTATGGGCATGTTTGGAAAAATAAAAAATAACAGCGAAAATATATTCGTTCAGCTCATCTCTTATATTTTTGTAATATAGTTACTGATCCATATCGAAGTCTCCTTTTCAAGTGGGCTTCATGCTCGGCCCGTATTATGAAGGCCCGACCCAACAATGAAAGATGAAGAATAACTGCAAATAAAATTAAGATATTATTATTTCTATACAATGAATTGGAAAGTGTTGTTGTAAATCTGCTCAGAGGATCGTTGTTAGATCCGATCGTACGGAAGTGCATGGATTAATGGCGCTAGAATCGCTCTAATTCGGCTAAATAATCAAATCGCTTTAAAATAATACTTTTTATATTTATCTCAAACTTTTAGCTTGATGTCTCGCAAATTAATTTCAAAATAAATGACATGAAAGGAGATTGCTATATGAGGTAGAACTAGACATGCCCAACCGCCGGTTAACCGTAACCTGCGGTTAGTAATCGGCAGGTTGACGGTTAGTCCCATGGACTAACCGTAACCTAACCGGCCGGGGGCGGTTGACGGTTAGCCGTCCCCGGTTGCCGGTTAACTAACCGCCGGTTAGTCAACCGCCGGTTAGACGGTTAACCGGCGGTTAAACCGCGGTTAATTTTTTATTTTTTATTTTTTTTTAAATTTTTTATTTTGCAATTTACTATAAAGTTAAATGAATTTTCGGTGTATTTTCGTTCCTATTACTATTATGATATAAAATTCAAATATAATAAATTTTACGAATCATGAAATATATTACGAAATTTTAATGCAATATAAAATACATAGTTTCAAAAATTTCTAAATAATTAGTATTAATATTAGTAAAGTTGCATAGCATTTCTAATTAATCAATATTAATATGAGTAAATTAAAATAGTATTTTATTTTTAGTTTTTATTTATGTAAGGTTATAACCGGCGGTTGGCGGTTGGGGAAAAACCCTAACGGTTAAAATTGGGCATGTCTGGCGTAGGACAGAGACTAAGTCAACTTGTAAGAAAAAAAAAGTAAATTAAATAATGCAAGATCGACGGTGAATTTATTAGCAAATCGGACGGTTGTAACCGTTGACTTATACTTTCCTTCCTCTAGTTCCCTCCTGACTTTCTGACACACTCGTCGGAACTGAACTGCCTTGGTTAAACAAATGAAATTTTAAATCAACCTAAAACATTTGATTATTACAAGTAGAGATCGAACTTCATCGGCGACGACCTTCAATGTTAGAAGAAATCGAGCCCAATTAGCAATGGACAGTAACCATACGAAGCCCTTAATTAACAAAAACCTATTCTTTCTCTTAGTTCTGCTCTCTTCGAACCTCCTCACTCTCTTCATCTCCACCACCTTCAACCCCACTTGCTACCTCAAACCGCCGTACTCCGCCGACACTTTTTCCTCCGTCGCCGCCTCCACCGGCGAGGACGATGGAACCAGAGATACGCCCACCGACCTCCCGCCGGAGTTCTTCGCCGCAACTTCTCCCAAGAAACTCCCCTTGGGGTTCAGTCGCAACTTCAACTCCGACAAGATCTTCCAACCCATCGGCAGCCCTTGCACGCTCTTCGCCGAAGATTTGAGCCGTTACATGACCTACAAAGTCAACGGCTCTTGCCCCGACGACGAGCTCTTGGCTCAGAAGCTGCTCCTCCGAGGCTGCGAGCCTCTTCCTCGCCGGAGATGTAAGCCGGCCGCCCAGAAGGAGTACGTCGAGCCCTACCCCTTGCCGGAGAGTTTCTGGAGAACTCCGCCCGATTCTTCGGTAGTTTGGACAGCTTACAAGTGCAAGAACTACGACTGCCTCGTCAACCGCGCCAAGAATCAGCAAGAGTTCGATGACTGTAAGGACTGCTTCGATCTCAACGGCCGCGAAAGGACTCGATGGACCCACGAAAAATGTATTTTTGTCGACTCTTAATTCTTGTCCATCCATAACAATGACGACGACGACGACCCGCGATTCGTCGACTAATAATTAGTTTTACTCTCTTCCATTTCAGCTTCGAACCTCGATTTCTCCATCGACGATGTCCTCTCCTACAAGAAGCCAGGGACGATACGCATAGGGCTGGACATAGGCGGCGGCGTGGCGACGTTCGCCGTCAGAATGAGTCAGAGAAACGTCACTATTATGACAACCTCGATGAACTTAAACGGCCCATTCAACAACTTCATAGCTTCGAGGGGAGTGGTTCCACTGTACCTAAGCATATCGCAGAGGCTCCCTTTCTTCGACAATACGCTGGACATCGTTCATTCGATGCACGTCTTGAGCAATTGGATGCCTTCTGAGCTGCTTCATTTCTTGGTCTTCGACATATATAGGGTTCTGAGGCCAGGCGGGCTTTTTTGGCTCGACCATTTCTTCTGCGTCGGCGATCAGCTGGTGGAGATCTACGCGCCGCTGATTGAGAGCGTGGGGTTTGAGAAGGTGAGGTGGGAAGTAGGGAGGAAGCTCGACCGTGGGCCTGAGCTTAATGAGATGTATCTTTCTGCTTTGTTGATGAAGCCCTTGAATGATTCTTGGTGAATCGATTTGCCTTTTTGTTTTGTTTTCTCATCATTTTTGGTACTTTGTAGTTTTTTTGGCGTCGATTACGAGATTAATTTTTATGGGATTGCTCTGTTCTATATTACAAGCGTCTCCATCGAACCTTAAATACTATGAAAAATGTCTGAAATCAAAACTGACTAGCACGATGATATAGTATTCTGTACTGCGTACACAACGTTCCTTTTGGAACCTAACACCAACGAAAATTCTGTCCAGAGGTAGACAGTTCTTAATGAAGACTATCCTTCGTCTTATTACACACTAGGGAGGAAAAGTGGAAGAACAGAGCACTAACTTTAGTTAATTGGGATAAAAAAGGAAGAAAAAAAGGTTCGATCTTTTCGTTCCACTTAGAGCTGTTTTCTTGGTCATATTTTTTTTATCTCCGTCTTTATAAAATTACTCCGACCATTCAAAGCGTTAACATCACTTTCATGAGGTGCTTTAGTCCTCCACTCGTAAACAGTAAGCGATCCTTGGGGAGCAAGAAGCAAGCAAATACTTTTCCCATTTATGCAGCTTCTACCTTACTTTCCCAACATTAACTAGTCTATATATAAAAGGTATTATCATCTCGTATTAGTGCATTCACGAGAAAAGGTTTTGTAATAACTTTTAACAATGAACAAAGAACGAACTGCAGCTTCTTCTTCGCTATCTTCTGTTCCCTTGTTAGGATGCATGCTAGACGTTATTTGCCGCGTGATTTTCTGCAAAGAAGATGGCCATGACGAGTCTGATAACCACGACGAAACTGCAGCATGGAATTTGGCTGCTCACCAGCATTTCAGACAACCTCAACATGTCCGTACACCATAATATATATGTATATGTGCTTGTATTTCTAAAATAATTTCAAGGCATCCATTCTTCTATGTATCTCCAATTTTTCTTCCTCAATCTCATTTTATGATTAAGCTCGTTAATGAGAGTTTCGATTCAGAGCATCAAAAGACTCGGTTTCTCGAAGAAAGTGGATGTGTTTGTTTTTGGTTGAGTGCCTTAGTGGTGGGTTAAATTAGTTC
Source organism: Craterostigma plantagineum (assembly GCA_027422505.1). Lineage (NCBI taxonomy): Eukaryota > Viridiplantae > Streptophyta > Magnoliopsida > Lamiales > Linderniaceae > Craterostigma > Craterostigma plantagineum. Next base: position 1,011,007 of record JAPQWV010000096.1, on the reverse strand, counting down.
ATATGTACACAATGAAGTTCGAGAATTGATCGAATGACGTTATTTGGTTTTTGTATTTTAATATATTAACAATAAAACAAAATTCGAAAAACATAATCATGCAACTGGCATAGTAACGAGAGATTTCAAGATAAAGTTTGAAAAAAAGGTCAAAGAATTATGAAATAATGTGGTCCTCCGTTCCAAGACTCAATAATAGTGTTACAATTTACAAACAGAGAAAGAAAGAGACATGACGTGGAGATATTCGATATTTGTGATGTATATATGTGTTCACGCCCATAAACGTTTATCGTCTATAATAAAACTGGAACTTGAAATAATTGAAATAACGCCAAAGATAATGATTGATCACGTCTCACAATTAATTACATACTAGTATTTTTGCACACTCTCATACGTGTGTGCTATATAATAATGTTTAATTATAAAATAATAATACTAAATATAGAAGGACATATTTGGAAATATAAAAATATTTGAGTAGTGGATGTTTTTTATTTTTTCTTAAACGGAGTAGTGTGATAACTAACTAATTGGCTACAACTTTTGGTGTAATTGATACACCAAATTAGATAAAAAAATAGCAGTTTTTAAGAGGCCCAGAAAATTAATATAAGAGTATAGATAAACAATACTCGTATGGGTATTAAGTGCCGTGGCATGGAGTCTATTTATTAATTATGTATGATTGTGGACGGAAAAGTCAAAGATGGTTGGAATTAATAAGGGACGGAAGGGGCTGATGGAATAAAGCTGGAAAGAAAAATGCACACTTAACTAAAACGTTTAAATATGCTAGTATTTTTAGCACACACTATACGTGTGCAATGAAATTAAAATTGATTGTTGGGGGTGATTGTGTTTAAATAATAAATTTGATAGATATTTACAAAAAAATAGTAGGCAATATATTAACAATAGAAATTTACAGTTTCTTTGAACGTGGTATAAATATTTATTTTTTCATGAAGAAAAGAATTCAATTTTCTAAAAAATTATTAAAATAAAATTTGATTTGTCAATTGAGAGACCAAATTAATTGAATAAAGAACAGTTTTTATCGGTCCTTCACCGTTTATATAATTGATAGATAGATATCTCTTTTACAAGTCAAATCAAAATAACCATCGTTATGAAACCTTACATTGAATGTATTTGCATTTGATATTTCATCATGTATTATTGAAAATCTGTGGTTAAGATGAGGACATTCACGGTTCTTCATATAGATACTTTCCACTATTAGTTAACATGATCTATATATTTAATTTTAAATATCATAAGAAAGTTAAGAAGAGAGAAAACATGCAAGACTTATCTTGTAGAGCAGGTGCACCATACCACGATTCTCTTAATCATGAACTGAAAATTTCCAAAGAAAAAGAAGAAAGGAAGTATCCAATTCAATAGTATTTATTTTTACAAGTTGATATTACTTAACCTGGCTCAGAATTAGGTCAACAGTTACCTGGCCATATAAAATATACGAGTATAAATGTGTATATTAGTGCTACTGACAAAGATCCATGTCGACACCGAACGAATAATAGAACACCCATACGTGTATGCTATATAAGGTTATGTATATTTAATTATGAAATAGTAATATTAAATAGAAGGACAAATGTTAGAGGGTGGTTATGTTTGATTTAGTAATTTTATCAATTAATTTTTTAATAAATAAAAAGACATAACACTTGTCAAATTATGATTGGTTAATTGATACACCAAAAAACAGTTTTTAACTCACGCTCACCATTAATATAAGAGTATAATATATATATATATATATATATACATATATGTGTGTAAATGCTAATGTAATATGTGTATATTAGTAGTACAGAGAAATTTTATGGTGATCACCTCATGTAAGCACCTTATGTGGACACATGTTGATGTGACACCGATTCGTGCTATTTCAATATCTTACATCGACATCTAAAACTTTGTCGTCTTAACACCTTCTAGGTGCCATTAATCGACATTTCGGATGCTTGATGTAGCACATTGACGCGATATATTTCATTGATACGAATATGTTATATAAGGCGTTAATATGTCACATCAACATCCGAAATGTCGATTAATGGCACCTAAAATGTGTTAATTAAGACGACATAACCTTAGATGTCGATGTGAGATGTTGAATATTGAATGACACGAATGGATGTCACATCAACATTGCCCACATTGGTGCTCACATAAGGTGGGCATCATAGAATTCCTCTAGTAATACATATCTATTCTATTATATAAAGGTTCTAGGGTGGCTAAAAACTGTCAATTTGGTCTGCCATTTTATTTGCAATTTAATCTCTCTGTTTATAATTTAACTAATATATAATTATCATTTCACTTCTAAATTTTTTAATTATTGTAATTAAACCACTATGCATTAGTTTTCATTTTATATATTTAAAACTATATTTCATCCATTAAAAATTATATATTATAATTATCAAAATGTAAAGTAATATGAATAGAATTATATTTTTAAGCACACGCATGGGGGTGTTGGATAAATACTTTGTATTATTTATTAAATACTCCGTTTGAAACAATAGAACCACCGCTTTGTCCGTTTCTTGTCCGGTCAAAAAGCAAGGGGATTTATGTACACACTCTTAATTTATCATATGGATTTCATTTCTGTTAGAGAAACTGAAACTCTAACAAGCTTAGAAAATATAATTCGCTAATTAGGTGCGGCCATTGATTCCTATATTTATCCATGAGATTGCCAAGAGCTTGTATTCAATAAAGAGGAGGAAAAGACAAAACAACAAAAAAGAAAGGCCTCACATTACTTTTCAGTATTGATAATTAAACTCACTTTCACGTCACTATACTAATTTATTAATTATTGTGACTGATAATAATATCTTTTTTATAATTGCATGCACACGACGTGCACTATATATAAGAATCAGTAGTTAAGAGCCACGTTACAATTTCGATATGAAGTTTTAATTAGGATGGCCATAACATCACAAGCTCACTGGTGGACTAAAAAAAGTTTACCTATTATTATATTTATATTTTTTCAGAAAAATATTATGATTCTAAGTAACCTATGAAAAAATGAAAGCAATAACTCTTGCATTTCACACACTTCTCGTTTAAATGCGATCCTTTGAAGTTTGAATAAAGAGTGTGCACGCGTGGCCCCTCGAAGACATGAAAATTAAGAAAAAAAACATAACATGTTAATTTGAAATATATATTTGTGAACGGAGTCAAATCTGACAACTGTAACGTTTGTTTCAACTTCCAAACATACTTAATTATTTAGCTTTTATTTATTAAAGTAGCAAACACAAAGTTTAGGTAGCTAGAGCCAGTCCAGATGGAGTTCCCTTTTATTCTTCTCTTATTACCAACCATTCAGTTTCTAATCTTTGGTTTAAAATCTAAATTTTACACAAAAACACTATGAACATATACCGAAATAATTAGCAATTTAGAAATAATTATTATGAACCCATTTCCCTACGGTACGCTACGACTTATCCAACATTAAGTCGAAGAGACGTGCGAATAATATGCTACTATTTTTCATTTAGATTTTCTTGTAGTAGAATTTAAAATGAAAGGTCCCTCCCCTCCATTATCGTCCTATTACTGCTCTGAAAATCTACGGCTCTCTCACTATATAAATAACAACTGGCACTCATCATCACATAGTCATCTTCAGTCTCACTCGCTACATATCTCAGACCAATTCAAAGCACAAAACAAATGGCCAAACTTATTACACTGCTCGCCATAACCATCCTATGTTTGAGCTTCCACTTCCATGTCTCAATCCAAGAACAAACAACGTTCTCATCATCTTTTCCAATAACCATAGCCCACGTGTCCCATAAATTAAGAACCAAGCTGCTCTCCGACACGGCGGTCCAAGCAAAGACGGAAGCCGGCGGCGGCGGCGGCTTCGACTACAAGTCGTCGTTCAGATACACGGCGGCGCTCGTCGTTTCGCTGCCCATCGGAACGCCGCCGCAGACGCAGCAGATGGTGCTGGACACTGGGAGTCAGCTGTCGTGGACGAAGTGCCACGACAAGCTTCTCAAAACGCCGCCGACGAAGTCGTTCGACCCTTCGCTTTCCTCCTCATTCTCCGTCATACCCTGCGACCACCCAACGTGCCGGCCGAGGGAGCCCGACTTTACGCTGCCGACGACGTGCGACCAGCGGCGGCTCTGCCACTACTCCTACTTCTACGCCGACGGCACCCTCGCCGAGGGGAACCTAGTCAGGGAAAAGATACCGCTTGCGAATTCCGTAACTGCCACCCCTCCTCTGATCCTCGGCTGCGCGTCGGGCTCCGACGAGGCCGAGGGTATTTTGGGAATGAATCTCGGTCGGCTTTCGTTTGTGTCCCAAGCCAAGGTTCCTAGATTCTCCTACTGCGTGCCAGCTGGACAGGCGCGTGGGCCCGACGCGAATCCCGCGGGCGCGTTCTACTTGGGGAACAACCCTAACTCGGGGAGGTTTAAGTACACGAAGCTTTTGACTGTCGCGAACGGTCAACGCATGCCCAATTTTGACCCGCTGGCCTACACGGTCAAGATGGTCGGAGTAAGCATAAACGGTAAGAGGCTGAACATATCGGAAACCGCTTTCCGACCCGACGCCGGCGGGTCCGGTCAGACGATGATAGATTCGGGCACCCAATACACGTTCTTGGTGGAGGAGGCTTACGGCAAGGTGAGGGAAGAGGTGGCGGCTTTGGCCGGCGGAAGGATGAAGAAGGATTACGTGTACGGCGGATGTTTGGACATGTGCTTCGACGAGAGATATGCGGCGGAGATCGGACGGCTGATATGGAGCGTGGCTCTACTGTTCGAGGACGGCGTGGAGGTTTCTGTCGGAAAAGGGGGTGTATTGGATGACGTGGGAGGTGGGGTCCACTGTTTCGGAATCGGACGGTCGGAATTGCTCGGCGTGGCGAGTAATATAGTGGGGAATTTTCATCAGAGGAATCATTGGGTGGAGTTTGATGTTGTTGGGAGGCGAGTGGGCTTTGCTGCTGCAGCAAACTGTAACTTGGCTTGATTGTTTTTGTTTAATTCTTTTTAAAATTTTTTTTTTGGTATTTCAATTTTATTTTTTGCGTGGTAATTTTTGACAAAGCTTGGCGAATGCGTTTGTTACGTACGTAAAATGTACTTGTGTTTGTGGGTGTACATATTTTACAATGAGTGCTTTGTGATGTGCATATAGCTAACTAATTACTAAACGTGGCAAGTGACGTGTGAGGACTTTTCTTGAATAAAAATAAATAATACATAAAATCTCTATAAATTAATAACATGTAATTAATAACATGTGGACCATGTAATTTTATTAATTTAGAGAGATATTAATATATCGATAAATTAATATTTTATTAATTAAAAGAGATACTCTTCAAATTCAACAAATGTGGTATATATTGACGATAAATGAATTCAAATATGTTTAATTAATTATATTCATGTACCCAAAACTATTTACAAGTCTGAATTAATGAAAAATATCGTTTGAAAATTAGTTAAGGTACAATATGAAATGCTTTCATTTATCATTGGAGTACCGTTCGACCAAATTTCGGAAGGGTGGGGATATTAAGCGACACAAAATGACGACAACAACCATTCACAACTTTTTGTTGCAGCTAGAGAACTCGCCATCGAAACTATTGACTGCAATTGATAAAGGTAGGGATGAATTCCAGAAAATCTAAGATTCTTATTTTATCAAATTACCATAATTTATAATTATAACTTTTATGAATTATTAATTTAGAGTTCAATGGGACCTAATATTTATAAAGGGATTTTCTGAAAAATTATTATATTATTATCTTAACGAATTTGATGATTTTTTACAAAGGCACAAGTCGAGATCAGAAGATTTTATTATTTTAGAGAGTTTATTAATTTATAGAGTATTAATTTATACCCCCCCGTCCCGTTATCTTTATCACATATATTGGTGGACACGCAAATTAAGATGATATTATTATAATAATATAGTACAATAAAAAGCTAAAAGAGTATATATTTTGACACATCTTTTAAGAATATTCAATATTATTATATTGATTGATTCTGTTAGGATATGCAGAAATTCCCCGATAATTATTTGCCCGAAAAATGACGATAATAAATAATAGAGACGAATAGTAAATTTGGACAGTGACACGAGATTTACGTGGTGCGGTCAGAATGACCTACGTCCACGGGCCGGAGGGTAGAACTTCTTTATTATGTGGAGTGATTACAGACGCGTACACTGACGTGGTACAAAAGTGGCTACTACAATATTAGGAGTAGGCTACACAAGAAATATCGAAGAAGTGTACCGAGGAATAAACCCTCACTGAAGATATTGTGGTGGTGTCTGTGGCCTGTGGCTCTGAGGCAATTTTTCTCTTCGATGAATGAGGCGTATTTATAGGAGAATTAGGCCTCTGATCTTCCATCTGAACACATCAAAGATATTGCATGTGAAAATATCAATTTTCAGCCCACCTTTGATAGTTGAATTCGATAGCCAAAATGAGAACAACTTATTCATAGTTCAAACGTGGCCATCTTTAGTTGAATAACAAATGTTGTTGCCCAATTCTCATCTTCCACATTCCTTTTTGACCCAAAGCCAAGTTAGGTGCCTGACATGAATAGCAAATGTCCTTTCTTATTTGTTTTCTTTATCCTACGTGAATAAAGCTCAGCTAACAAATCTCCACCTTGAGCTTGATTCCGAAAATTACTCTATCTTAAATTAGTACCTTTAGTCATTATCTTTGTCTCCCTCCGTCCATAGCCCCGACGGGCTAGTTCACTAATTTTAAAACACCAATCAAGTCCAAGCAATGCTTGAACTTGGAAACTGGAAGAGCCTTCGTAAACATATTCACAGGATTATCCTTTCTGTTGATCTTCTTGATAAACACCTTCTTATCTGCAATGATCTCACGAATAAAATGATACTTAACATCAATATGCTTAGTCCTTTCGTGATACATCTGATCCTTGGTCAAATGAATCGCACTTTGACTATCACAGAAAATAGTTATAACTCCATGATTCTGAGTTAATTCGCTGAATAACCCCGTCAACCATAATGCTTCCTTGATCGTATCAGTAATCGCCATGTATTCTGCTTCAGTAGTAGACAACGCCACCACGTGTTGTAGAGTAGCTTTCCAACTAACTGCACAACCTCCAATACAAAATACATAACCAGTTAGAGATCGTCGTTTATCCAGATCACCTGCGTAGTCTGAATCGACGAAGCCAACGAGAGTATCACTGTTTCTGTCAAACTCCAAACAAGTGCTTAGAGTACCCTTCAAGTATCTGAGAATCCACTTCACTGCTTGCCACTGTTCTTTTCCTGGGGTAGCCATATACCTGCTAACAACACTAACAGCCTGTGAAATATCAGGACGTGTAAATACCATTGCATACATAATACTGCCGACTGCACTCGAGTAAGGAACTCGTGCCATGTACGGTTCTTCCTCATTTAATGATGTGACTGAGCAGCGCTTAGCTTAAAATGGCTAGCAAGAGGAGTGCTTACTGGTTTGACATCGCTCATGCCAAATCTCTCCAAAACCTTTTTGAGGTAATTTTCCTGGGTCAGGTATACCTTACCAGCTCCTCTATCATGTCTAATCTCCATACCAAGAATCTTCTTAGCTGCTCCCAAATTTTTCAACTCAAATTCACCATTCAATAAGGCCTTCAACTGGTGAATTTCACTGTCTTGGAGACTGTTTTAATCCGTATAAGGATTTCTTCAGTAAACAAACTTGGTCTTCCTTGCCTTCAACTATGAAGCCTTCAGATTGCTTCATATATATCTGTTCATCTAAATCATCATGTAAGAACGCCGTCTTGACGTCAAGCTGTCCTAACTCCAAATCATACATGGCAACGAATGCAAGTAATACACGAATAGAGCTATGTCTAACAACAGGTGAGAACACATCATTAAAATCTACACCTTGTACCTGACTATAGCCTTTCGCGACTAATCGTGCCTTATACCTTGCTTCGTTAGAACCACATAAACCTTCTTTTTTCTTGAAGACCCACTTACATCCGACTATTTTCTTTTTCTTCGGCGGCGGCACAAGAATCCAAGTATCATTCTTGTACAGAGACTCCATTTCTTCATTCATCGCTACAAGTCACTTATCAGAATTAGCATCGCTTATTGCCTCCGAATAGGTAGAAGGTTCGCCGCCTCCACCTGTTTCTTGCACCACTGATAAAGCGTACGAAACTAAATTCACGTACCGCTGTGGTAGTCGAATCTCCCGTCTCTCCCTATCTTTGGCTATAGAATATTCCTGCTCGACGCTTTCATCCTCAACAGGATCTAAATCAGGTTGTGCCTCTGCCTCATCTTGATCTGTTGAACTCGTCGCAGGCTCATCTGAAGAATCTTTGTTGATCTCTAGCTCCACCTCGCTATGTACACTATCCTTCTTTTCTTGATTAGAGGGATTATTAGACTCTTTTGAAGGACGTAACATAGAAGACTAGTCAAAAGTAACATCTCTCTTAATTAAAAATTTGGGTGACTTGAGATCAGGATTATATAGTCTATATCCTTTCACACCTTGAAGTGTAACCGAGAAAAATACACTTTTTAGCTCTGGGCTCTAACTTTCACTCGTTTACGTGCATATAAGCTGGGCCACCCAAATATTCTTAAGTTGGAGTAATCAGCAGGAGTACCTGACCATACTTCCTCAGGAGTCTTGAAATTGATCGGTGAACATGGTGAGCGGTTGACAATATAACATGATGCGACGATAGCTTCAGCCCAGAAATTATTTGTCAACCCAGCGTTGGAAATCATACATCGAGCTCTCTCTAAAAGCGTTAGGTTCATGCGGTCGGCAACACCATTTTGTTGAGGCGTCATTCGAACAGTGTGATGTCGAGCAATGCTTTCATTCTTGCAAAACTCATTGAACTCGCTTCCACAGAATTCTAAGCCATTGTCTGTCCGCAACCGCTTGATCTGTTTTCCTGTCTGCTTTTCAATCAAAGCTTTCCATTGTTTAAATGTTAGGAAAATATCACTTTTCTGTTTAAGAAAATAGACCCAGACTTTCCTTGAAAATCATCAATGATGTCAACATATATCTTGCACCACCTTTGGACGGAACACGAGAAGGATCCCATACATCAGAATGAAGATAGTCCAAAGTACCTTTCGTCTTGTGGACAGCTGGTGAATTGAAGCTGACTCGTTTCTGCTTTCCAAAAATACAACATTTGCAAAAGTCCATCTTACCAGTACTTTGACACAAAGTAGGCCTCGCTTGCTTAAAATCGTCAAGCCTTTTTCTCCCATGTATCCAAGTCGCATATGCCATAATCTCGTGGTATCTACTTCCGGGATGTCGAAACTGCAGCGGAACCTGTAACACTAGTTCCCTGCAAAATATATAAATTTCCAGACCTGCAAGCTTTCATCACGACAAGGGCACCTCTGGAAATTTTCAAAACTCCACCTTCACCTGAGAACATGCACCCTTGAGATTCAAGTGTGCCTAAAGAGATAAGATTTCTCTTCATATCTGGAACATGTCAGACTTCTGTGAGCGTTCGGATGATACCGTGGAACATCTTGATCGATCAAAGCAGGGAACTAACTGTGCCCTTACCAACAACTTTACACGGAGCATCATTTCCCATTAAGACATATCCACCATCGAATTTTTCATATGTGGAAAAACAATCCCGACTCTAAGATCCACTCCTTTCAGACCTAACAATATTTGCAGTTGCTACAAAAATAGTTTCATCGCTCTCATCAGCAGCTAAACTAGCTTCGGCGGGTTTATTAAATGGTGATTATTTTTCTCTTTATTTTTTAATTTATAACATCAGCTTTAATGTGACCCTTTGCATATATTACAGAATTTATTTATGTACCTGGATTTCGACCTTTCTTTAGATCTGCTACTTTCAGCATCTCTACGTTCTGGTCTTCCCCGTGCAAACAGGCCTTCTGCCTGGCTACCATTTGTTTCTCCCGTAATATCCCTGCCTATCTTTTCTTTCGATTGGAATGCATATTTGACACTAGAATATGATATCTATCTTTCCCATATATTATAGTGTCACGAAAATGCTTTAAGGACGAGGGAAGGGAACACAACAATATTATGGTATGATCTTCGTCCGTCACTTTGACTTCTACGTTCACCAAATCAATAATGATTGAATCGAATTTATCGAGATGCGAAAGAATAGAAGTACCTTCCGTCATTTTCATACTGTATAGCTTCTGCTTTAAATAAAGCCGATTCTCCTTAGTTTGCTTCATGTAGATAGCTTTTAACGCATCCCACATACCCATGGCCGTCGTCTCCATGGCAACTTCTTGTAAAACCTCGTAAGAGAGATTTAAGATAATAGCCGATCTAGCTTTCTTGTCCAATTCATTAAATTGATCTTCCTTCATTTCGGTTGGTTTCTTCTTCGCGCCTTCAAGCGCCACCTCACAATCGTCTTGAATTAGTATGGCTTCCATCTTGAGACTCCACATTGCAAAGTTGACATTTCTGTCGAACTTTTCAATTGACATTTTTGTTATCGTCATTGTGGCTAAAAATAAATCGGGGTTGGCTCTTATACCAATTTGTAAGGATATGCGGAAATTCCCCGATAATTAGTTGCCCGAAAAATGACGATAATAAATAATAGAGACGACCAATAAATTTGGACAGTGACACGAGATTTACGTGGTTCGGTCAGAATGACCCACGTCCACGGGGCGGATGGTAGAACTTCTTTATTTATGTGGAGTGATTACAGACGCGTACACTGACGTGGTACAAAAGTAGCTACTACAATATTAGGAGTAGGCTACACAAGAAATATCGGAGAAGTGTGACCGAGGAATAAACCCTACTGAAGATATTGTGGTGGTGCCTGTGGCCTGTGGCTCTGAGGCAATTTTCTCTTCGATGAATGAGGCGTATTTATGGGAGAATTAGGCCTCTGATCTTCCATCCGAACACATCAAAGATATTGCATGTGAACATATCAACTTTCAGCCCACCTTTGATAGTTGAATTTGATAGCCAAAATGAGAACTTATTCATAGTTCAAACGTGGCCATCTTAGTTGAATAACAAATGTTGCTGCTCAATTCCCATCTTCAACATTCCTTTTTGATCCAAAACCAAGTTAGGTGCCTGACATGAATAACAAATGTCCTTTCTTCTTTGTTTTCTTTATCCCACTTGAATAAAGCTCACTTACAGATTGTGATAATTTTTTTGCTAAGTAGGGAAAGGTGATAAAATTATTGGGACGCCCGAAATGGAAAAGTGTGATAAATTAGCGGGACGGAGGGAGTAGAGGTTTTACTCTATATCATGTTGTCAATCGGGACTTAACTTGGTTCATGTTATTCTAACCCCCTTTGGGCCCCACCATATCTCTGTCCGTTTTCGCAAATGTGGAAGACATAAAAGATGGTTCGTTCTTTCGCATCATATAACATGTTCACGAGGATAATATTGGATGGTTCAATCATATATAAAGCAAGATCAAGACTTTAATCCACCTTTAATTAACTCCAGTGCTTCTTGACTTGACAGTTGTGTGCTATGTTTTCTAGCTAGCTACGTACCATCTTCTCTACTATTTTAGCTTTCTGTCTTTATTATAATTAATTTGGCTTTGTCCGTGATCGTGAATAAGTCAGTTTTATTTCTATTTTTCAATATGCTGCTGCAAAGCAATCAGCTTTTTAAAGTGAATGACTGCATGATCATCTGCTTCTCGCAAGTGTAGCATAGCAATGGAATAGATGATGGGGTTTTTAATTAAATAATTTAAAAAAAAATCAACCATTAATAAAATAAACAATAAATGAAAATCATTAATAAAACAGACATTTTCGTCATCCCAAGTGACGAGTTAATAACTCGTATCTTGGGAATACGAGTTACTTGTCCACGGTGGGTTGACATGGCATTTCAAGTAACTCGTCATCCCAAGTGACGAGTTACTATTTTTCTTTTTTTTTTTAAATTTTAACTTATTTTATATTTATTAATTATATAATCCACCAAATTATAATATCATCGTTATCACATGTAATTTTACATAATAAAAATCAATAAATGCATCTAATTTATTGTTTGTTTCGCGACTATTAAAATGATATGCATATCTTATATTTTTCGGATATCGAAAATATTTAATTATTTATATAGTGAAGTTGCTGCTAACAGTATTGTTTAATATTTGTATTTTAGGTATATGCGAGGGGTATTTTCGGTATTCGGTATTCACTATAAAAATAATTAAATATTTTCGATATTCGAAAATATAAGATATGCATATCATTTTAATCGTCGCGAAACAAACAATAAATTAGATGCATTTAATGATTTTTATTATGTAAAATTACATAACGATGATATTATAATTTGGTGGATTATATAATTAATATATATAAAATAAGTTAATGTTTAAAAAAAGAAAAAGAAAAAGAGTAACTCGTCACTTGGGATGACGAGTTACTTGAAATGCCATGTCAACCTACCGTGGACAAGTAACTCGTATTCCCAAGATACGGTTAGTAACTCGTCACTTGGGATGACGAAAATGTCTGTTTTATTAATGATTTTCATTTGTGGTTCACACGGTGGTGGTCTTCTTCATATCCTTTTTTTGAGGCCGTGAAACTTTTCGGCCAATGTCTTTTTACTAAGAGAGACTAATTGGGCTTATAAACTGGGCCATGATATTGCTTTAGGCTGCGTTCAGTTCCATCTATAAGCCTTGATAGTTTGCATTTATACATTATGGGCCATGTTCAGTTGTTAGATAACTAAATTCTACAGCCCGCTATAATAAGAGACCCGTTGCTATTATCTTATGTATACTAGTCAATTTAATATCACGTGTTTGGGTCAGCTATACTAATTGTCCGAATTGACAAAATTGCCCTTGTAAACCCTAAAGCGTGCGAGCAGTGGTTTTTGTCAAAATCAGAGGCGCTGAGTTGGGGGAGAAGACGAGCTCAATGTATGTCTCCATATTCTGCACTCAACGATTTGGGCATTTTTACGAGTTTCATCTGTAACATCTCGACAGCAGGTGCGATTTAGGGTGTCCCTCCGACCGCTGGCATCAATCTAGGTAAGAAAAATATTTAGACCTTCTCAATCACTGTCCTCATTCACATTTTATGCACAAATTGAGACGCGTTTCGAGCTAGAAGGAAGATGGCCTCTCCAAGCTTTCGTGGGGTAGGTTTCGATCTGATTTTGATTTGGAAAATAACCTAATCGATGTTAAAGAGGTAAGGGTTATATTTGTAATTTCATTAGGCATTTAAGTGGATATCTCATAATGTTTTCTATGCTACTGAACACGTTAATTTTGAAATTATTCAGCGAAGTAAACATATTTTATTGGGCTGGCCAAGATAATTTATCCACTGGCTATTACCATTAGATAATTCTACCATACAACTAAACACGGCCTTACAGTTAATAATAACACTTTCCATTACCATCATGCAATAATTGAGTATTATCAATTTTGTGTCTCAAGTCCGCATCTATTTACTGTTTCTTTCTATATATATAAGATGATCGTATTTGAAAATGTACTGAAAATCACACGTTTTATTTCAAGAGCAGCATAGCAGCACAACAGCAGCAGACATAGGTCGGCTAACGGAAACTGAAAAAACAGAAAATATGTAGCAATGGATCCAAATTTTCATAAACTCAGAAGAAGAAGAAGAAGAAGAATTATCCGATCCATCTTTTTATGGCTTGGAGAGAAGTGTGGTCTCGGCAATCATGGAGGTGACAACATAAGGATCCATGTTAGAAGCTGGCCTCCTATCCTCAAAGTACCCTTTGCCTTCTTTCTCAGTGTCGCGCCCCACACGAATCGAAGCACCACGGTTCGCAACGCCCTGTTATAAAAACACACAAATGCCAACATATTTACTTGGTCCGAATTTCCGAACACAAACCTATGCATGTATTGTATATATACGATGAATACCCATTTGAAGGTGTGGATGCTAGCAGTCTCGTGCCGACCAGTGAGGCGACGCTCGTTGCCTTCGCCGTAGGCAGCTATGTGCTCTTTGTGCTTCAATCCCAGCTTTTCAATGGCTTTCTTTATCACTTCATACCCACCTTCTTTCCTCATAGATTTAGTGCTGCAAACAAATACAAATTCATTTTTATCTTTTTTTTTTCTTTACATAAATCGACAACAACTATTAACTACTCTTTGATCATGGCACATACAGAAAGAACTCACCTGTAGTTTGTGTGAGCACCGGCTCCATTCCAATCACCCTGTTATGTATTTACGTCAATCATCATAAATAGTTCGGAAAACACAAAATATTCTGATGAAATAACAAAATGGCTCACCTCGATAGGTTTAGGATCGAAAGATACCACGACTCCGGCAATTTCAGTGATCCTCTGTTCAAGAACCATTACAGGTCAGTATACATAAAAATTCAATGTGCGATTTTCTATGTTCGATGATCATATGCATATACCTCCAAGATGTAACGTGCAATCCACACCTCATCAGCAGCCGAGATACCAACAGAAGGTCCAACTTGGAATTCCCACTACAAATTTATATGAAGGGATATATCATCTATCTATCTATACATGATGTTTTTGCACATAATGTGCTCAGCAAAAGCAGCTACTGCTCTACCTGGCCAGGCATCACTTCTCCATTGATACCGCTGATGTTAATTCCAGCGTAGATGCAAGCCTTGTAGTGCGCATCGACAACATCACGCCCGAAAGCTTTGTCTGCCCCTATTCCACAGTAGTATGGCCCCTGTAATAAAGAAAAAAAGACTCAGCCATGATAAGTCGATTACAGCAGAAAATCGATACTTTAACAGCAAATGGGAACATTTATAATCACCTGAGGTCCAGGGTAGCCGCCATGGGGCCAGCCGAGAGGCCACTTAATGGCCTTCTGCAACAAAGTGTACTCTTGCTCGATGCCGTACCTAATAACAACGATGAAGCACGTATCAAGACAAATGATTAAGAAATTCGGAACTGTTAAGGAAGTTCTTGATTTAGTTTTACCATGTCTCTTCGGCAACGACGGTGGGGTGGCTGAAGATTTTGGCTGCTGCGGCCCTCTTGTTGGTTGGGATCGGTTCGCCGGCGGGAGTATAACAATCACACATGACCTAAGTCGCGTAAAGAAAAGAGGAAAAAAAAAGTGGGTCAATTTTAACAAGATATGATGAGTAGATAGAGCAGATGAAGCAAATAAATAACATAGCTCACCAAGATGTTATTTCCCCTTCTAAATGGATCCCTGAAGATTGCTTGTGGGCTGTTTTTAGGTATCGGAACGAATTTCGTTAAACTCTGTTTCAGAAACTGGCAAAGGAAAAACAGAGCAAGGACTCGATGAAAATGGGCATTTGATGTTCTTACTATAAGATCACTTCACTGTCTTCCCCAGGCGCTTGTCCAGTGCTAGAACCATCATAGTTCCATTTGGGAAGCTTCGAAGGATCACTCACTGGTCCTGACAGCGTCTGTTTAGAAACATTAGCACAAAACTGTTAATATGAATTGAAGACAAGATGAAAACTAGAGATTATCTGTAGATGAAAACATATAACTGCGTGCAAATAGAAATTTGAAAACAAATAGACGTGTAGATTAAGGTTCTTCTTACCCTTGCTTTGCTCCTCATGTCCATGCCAGAGCCACCAATCCTATTGGGAAACAAAAGAGTCGTCATAATCCTCTCTCACAAACAGTACTACTAGCAGCTTCCGAACAAAGCAGATAAATGATAGCGTCGACGAAATATCCAACACTTTCGCCGAGCACAAATCACGGTCAGCAATCATTACAAACGAAAACCCAAAACAATAAAAGGAAGCATACTAAGCTATACGAGCGAGCAATACTGTATCAACCAACACTGGGTAAAGCGAGACATGAACAAACCAGACATATTCAGCAATGATCTTCTCAGTTGAATCAGAGAGGTCTAGGTTGATGAGATCTGTCAGCAGCGCCATTTTTTCTTCTTCTTCAGAAAGATATTTCAACTGTCTTCTTCTACCTTCTCTGTGAGTTGTATGTATGACAGTGAGTGAGTGAGTGAGTGAACGAGTGAATGGTTTGGGGACCAAAACCGTCCTTATATAGACGCAAAGGCACTGAGCTGAGTGCATTGCATATAATCTTATTTACACGTTTGGCATTTGACTAAAAAGCATGTAAATTTTCATTAATTTTTTTATTATGTTAATCATATTAAAATAGCAAATTATTGGTTGCTTGTCACGTTGACCAATTGTATATAGGATTATAAGAGGTTGCCTACTATCTAATAAAGTACATTTATATCTTATATTTTAATAGGGGCACCAAAATCAAATAAATACTTTTAAACCTTTACGCAAAGCAATGTAAAAAACCTAGGCCCTTTTCAATCCAACGTCATAATGTATGTTTTTTCACCAAAAAAGCAAACAAAAATAGTGAGGTTTATCTTTAAAGTCGTACGCCTGCTTGGCCATAATGTTATGTGCATTATTAATTAATTAATCAATTAAGTTTCATATAAAAGGTGTCACTTTACGTAATTGTTGGAAAAATATGACGCGATATTTACCAAAAATCGATAGGTTTTGAATAAAACCAGCTTAATTGCATGGGCCCCACTTCAAAACCTGGTTGATAATATATGTATGTATGTCCCTTAATTTATAATTCGTCATGGCCTCTCATTCCTATGATAAAGGCTGTTTGGAATCATCAAAGATGACGACTTTTTATCTGATTGAAAGAACTGAATATAATTTAATTAAGGGCAAATTTTGTGTCAGGCCCTATTATATTTTGAAATTAGAAATCAGGCCCTATCAGATTTTTCTTTATTTTTAAGGACCTATTTTTTCAAAAAATAAGTGAAAAGGACCCAAAACTGTGATTTGACGAAATTACCCTTAATAAAAAGTGATTTCTAAATGGTATTTAACGTCAGTTTTATGTTACACAGTTATACTGATTTGTTACCGTAACAACCGCAAGTGTTACTTTAACGTCATAAGACTTTACTTTAACGTCATCAGTTTTATTTAGTCACAAACAACCGCAAGTGTTACTTTAACGTCATAAGACGTTACTTATCGACAGTAAAATGTTATTAACAGACATATTTATTATATCGAACTATCGAACCCTATAATTTCCATTGATCGAGCATTGCTCCCTATAATGATGAATTTTCTGTCTAGGAAAACAGGGGGATGGTCAGGTGGAGGGTTTAAGAACAATTATAACAGTTTTGTGCTGAAAAACACTTCCTTTCATTTAGATAACAAAAGTCTTATATTGAGTACCATATGACGTCTATTTAGTAACAAACGAAGTCGTAGAAATACAACATCATTCAAAAATAATACCGATTCTTGCAGTAACACATTAACAAATGATGTTGCAGGAAGCGGTATTATTTTTTAATATTATGTTATTTCTGCGACGTTATTTGTTACTAAATAGACGACATATGGTACTCAATACAAGACTATTGTTATCCACGTGAAAGGAAGTGTTCTTTTTCAGCGCCGAACTATTATAATTGGCTGGAACGGATTATTTAGGTATACAACGTAATTTTGGCATATGTCAGGGTTAAATACGTCTTTTTGCGTCATTTTAGGGCCTGACCCCTGAATTTTTCGAAAAGTGGGTCTTTAATCCTAAAGCCCAATGTAATGGGGTCTGTACCCAAAACTAAAATACTTAATGGGGTCTGATCTTTAATTAACCCTTTAATTAAGTAATAAGTGAAACGTCACGGACCATGCGTTGTTCATTGAATTTCATTCTAGCGGTAGTTATGAGACATGTCTCCACTATTTGATTCTTAGTTTTTTTTTTTTTGTTATTTGTTCAAATAATTATCAATATTTTTTAACAATTTCTATTGTCCATGGTGAATATAGATACGTTGAATATTCGAACATGGACTAGAATCATCTGTAGCCTGCCCCAGATTCATTAATAAAAAGTCAACGAGTAACAATCAAACCGTTATTATTTAAACAAAACAAAGCCTTTCTGACTTTGATGATGATAATAAATAAGAGCTTAATATATTTCATAAAAGACATTTTGCCAGCGCCACGACAGCGTATGTCAAACATTGAATATTTCAACATTGCACGTTAAGATCAATGACATAAGGCGCTCCCAATCTTGTATATTGTGAGATATTATTGTTCCTCAAGATTAAAAACTAAATTATAACTATTCGACGTTTTATAACCGGAAAAGGTCGCATGGAAAGGCCGGGAATTAAATTATTTGTCAAGGGTTAAGTTGAATTATGTAGATTCCTTTGATATATTTATATATATGTCATTATCTATTGTGGAATTAAAACGGGCTGTATATAATTGATAAATATAATCTTGATTTTTGGTCAGCGGTATTTCCCAAAATGATAATCAACTGCTACTAATCCTCGCGCCCCATCCTAAATTAAATACCACAAATCGAGATTAAATATATGTATATCAAAATGATACACTTATTATTTGTCAACTTACGTTTAAGTGAAGTTGAATATGTATGTCATGTTTGTTTCATGTTTGAAGATAGGATTCCTTGTGGAGATGGAGAAGCTAAATATATTCACAAGTTGCCTGCATACTGTACTACTAAATAATGAAAGAAAAATGAAGTTTGGTTCCAAACACGACAGTGATGCTGATGCAGACAAATGACCTCTTTTATTTTTATTTTGTTCTTATATTAATTCGTTTACTTTTCCCGATTATAATTAATTAACAGTCTGCGAACTGCAACTAGTGCATGAACGTTATTACTTGAGTGTTTCCAAAACAAATTAGTCTTTTGGCACACACACATAAAATATATAGTTATATAGTACTTGTTTTCATCAAGAATCCAAATGGAAACAAGCTGACGAAAAAGGGAAAACTTGAAACCAAAATGACATTAACCATTAATGTGAGTATCATATTTCTTAGAAGATAACAAAAGCATAAGCTTCTTACATCAATCAGCTCTCAAATTCCTTGGGACGTTTTGCAAGCATCGGATACATTGTTCTTTGGTAGTCACTTTCGTATTGAAGATTTCCATGAGTTAATTTCTTCCAATGAACTGATGAATCCGAAGAATAGAATAAAAAGATAAGACGGAATATATTCATCATATAAAAACGCGGCTAATCGTATCAACCTGCATTTTGTATCACATACGTTACATTTTAATTTCATATATCTACTACGAACAATGCGTTTCAGTTCAGCCCATACGCTAAGACCCAATGTTGGTATATTAAAAGGCCCGTGATCCAAATATAAACACAAAGAAACGTTGACTGATGAATGAGATGACGTCTGTGACATATTAAAACATTATTCGACACTGATTTATAATTTATCTCTGACGAGGCGATGCAGCTGTGCCCACCTCAGCCAAAATAAATATATAAATAATAAATACACTTGTTCTCTTTCCTATCCTTTCTCGTGATGTTTGTACGTGTAGAAAATGGTGATACATGTCATTGTCTACGTTGCATCATATTAACTACCGAGTTGATTTTAATGCCGTTTTGTATATTATAACTTGCGATTGCGAAATTGTAAGTAATACATATATAGAAGAATATATATTATAATATATAGCCTTTTTCTTTTGCTTTGCCTGCGTGGCCTCGAGTTTAGTGAGAAGATTAGAGCCAAATCAAAAGCGTGCGATCGATAGCCAAAACCCAAAGTAGCAATGTAATAGTAATGTATGTAGTCCACAAGAGACACGTCAGATATGGACAACAAATAAAGATACATCTTTTCGCCGATCGATATCTTACAATTATTGAATTCTTTTTTTATTTATTTAACTCCTTAAAACTGCCGTTATCCTTCCAACCGTTTCCTTAAGGAAACATATTAAATTTCCAGAGACAGACAAGAGACTCGGTGTGGTGGCTATTTATTACACTAATAGATAAGTTAAAAGATACGCATGGTGCGTGTTTCTGCGTGTTTTGGTCGAAAAAATGGAATTGAAGAAGATGATGATGGTTGCTGCTGCTCTTGTTTCTCGTACTGGGAGAGATTTGCAGCGTTACAACTTCCTCGGCCATCGCCAAGTTGTCGGGTAAGTATTTAATTAAGAATCACCTTCATAATAATAACAATAAGACTTTTTGCTGTGTTTGCTTACATGCCATAGTCTGGCAAAGATAGAACTCCATCGTGGTTGAAAATCATTTGTTTGTCTGAGAGGTTTTTTTTCCTGATATATAAGTAACTAGATCGAATTATGTGCTGCCATCTGCAGGTGTATTCCATACAGGCACAAAGCTAATTGTGGGACGCCATTAACGGATGTGGACGAAGAAATCGAAGGAAGAATCGAAGTTCTTGTAATAACCTCTCAGAGAAAAGGAAAAGGAATGCTATTTCCTAAGGTACTCCTCTCACTCAGATGAGATTTTCAGACACTCCTTGTTCTTTTCTTAAAGGTATTTATTTGTAAACAAATATAGGGAGGTTGGGAAGAAGATGAAACTATAGAAGACGCAGCTCTGAGAGAAACCGTGGAAGAAGCTGGCGTAGTAGGCGATGTAGAGGTGTATTCTATGTTCCATGTGCTTGCTGATAATTTATATTATAGTTGATTTATAAATTATCTTTTGTGAATGAGAATTAATTAAAAAAATATATATTATTTTTACTTATTGAAGTGGGCTTTGAAAATGTTATTGGGCTTCGGTTTTGGCCCAATAACGGCCCAACTTCTAGAAGGCCCAACTTCTAGAAGTTGGGATGGTGGCTTTGTGATTGGAGTGGTTAATTAAAACCACTCTTCTAACTCAAACGTGATTCATCATAATTATTAAAAAAAAATTAACTATTTTTTATTACAAAATTTTGGCTATAAATAGGCCATTAATTCAAAGGAAAATACACAAGAATTAAAAGAAGATAAATAAGAAAATAATTCCTAAAATATTGTCTCTGCTATTGCTTTTATTCCGTTCGCCGTCGGTGTCGTTTTTGTGCTAAAACGAACGCCGTGTTTTCGAAGTATCTTGGGAAATAGACGCTCGTAAAAAACCTCTAGCACATACGTGAGGGAGCGAATCTATTTTAAGAAAATTGTGTGCTACACAATCTTCGAATATTTTTCTTTCCCAGCCAACACTTGCTATGTAAGGTATAGAGAGAGAGGGCTTAACATTGAATCGAAGAACTAATAATCCATGTTTGTCAACTTATTACAGGCTAAGCTGGGCACGTGGAATTTCATGAGTAAGAACAACGACACGTACTACGAAGGCCATATGTTTCCCATGCTTGTTAGAGAGGAACTCGACTCCTGGCCCGAGAAAGATGCACGCCAAAGGCTTTGGGTAAAACTGATTGCGAATCTCTTTCAGTCGAGCTTTCTTTCATGTCGAATTCTTGGCATTTACTGCAGTAGTTTTTACGGGCTTTTTGAAAATTCAAATGCAGGTGAGCGTAAGTGAAGCTAGGAAAGTATGTCAATACCGTTGGATGAAAGAAGCCTTAGAACTGTTCGTAAATCGTCTCACGAAAGAAGCCCAAGGAGAAGACAGTTCGCTTAACTGTAGTAGGAAATCTAATTTGTAAACATGTCGAATTCATAGCAACTGTTAGTTTGCCTATGATGTTTAGTTCAGTTTCAGTGAATGTGTCGAAGTATTTTAAGATCTTTTATGCTTGCCATGTAAATAAACGTATGCTTGGATGTATGGGCCTAGAGCCCAATAAAGCACTAATGGGCTGGCCCAATTCAAAGAATATTTATTATAACTTCGGCGAACAAACGCAAACTAATATTCCCCATCGCCTCTCGCATTTTCTGGAAAAAGTACGAACCCTTCCCCTCAATCGAATCGAATAGCTCGAAATCTGAGAATTCGTAAAAATGGCTCTAGAGTGGGTGGTACTCGGCTACGCCGCCGGCGCCGAAGCAATCATGGTCCTCTTCTTGACCCTACCCGGAATCGACCCGATCCGTAAGGGCCTCATAAGCGTGACGCGGAGCCTCCTCAAACCGTTCCTATCGGTGGTCCCCTTCTGCCTCTTCTTGCTGGCCGACATCTACTGGAAGTACGAGACCCGCCCTAACTGCGACGGAGGCGCGTGTTCGCCGTCGGAGAACCTCCGCCATCAGAAATCGATCGTCAAGTCTCAGAGGAACGCGCTGCTGATTGCGTCGGCGCTGATGTTCTACTGGCTTCTGTACTCCGTGACGGGTCTCGTTGCGAGGATCGAGCAGCTGAATAGGAGGATCGAGAATTTGAAGGCCAAGAATTGAGATCGCAGGTTGGTTTTATCGTTACGTTGCTTGCAATCTGTTCTGATGTTTCGTAGTTTTTTATTTGTTTGTTGTATTGTATATTGGGACGATGTGTTTGATGTTTGTATCCGTGTCACGGTTAGTATCATCGACTGGGATTGTTCATGTATGAGAAAATAATGCTTGTCGGAAAGAAGAAGAATGTCTGGTCGAATGAATTGAAATGCCGATTATTTGGATGTTTGCCAATTGATCTTACGGTGTGTTTGTTTGCTGACTGTTTGACGAAGTTGTTGATGGAAATGGATGTTTGATGGGAAAAGAAACGGCAGACAATAGTCTCTTGCACGATATAAGAAGAGCGGAATGAGGAATCCGAAATAGCAATATTTGGTAAATAGCTAAGTACGAATATCAATCACACGAGGGACACTGATTTTAACGTGGAAAATCACTCAAATTAAGGGCAAAAACCACGGGTCTTTCGACCACCAAAGCAAGTTCCACTATGATCAATAGAGTACAATGAGAGTTACAATCGAGTGCTAACACAAGCACGAATCAACTCCAAAGCGACAAGCTTTGACATGAGAGACAAAATCGAAAACACCCTCACGAAGAACAGCCATAGTACGAGCGTGATATCTCGAGCCTCGGACAACGAAATCAAAATCTGACCGGTGGATTTGAAGAGCCACGAGTTACGAACGTGCTGACCAAATTTCAGTCCGATACGACGGTCCCGCAATGATAGATCTCTTACGCTGCGCAAATAGTGACGGGATTGCTTTTCTCTATGAATTTTGTTGATCCTCTCTCTTTTTACCTCTCTCCTAACCCCAATAATGATCTCACTACTAATATATACAAGTAGACAAGTGGGCTTATGTTTTTTGGGCCTTTCTCCACATAGGACGGGAGCCCAACCCAACAATGTTTAAAGGATGATAGGCATCTACGTTACATGGATGGCTTCATCGTCCTTCTTATTACACGATTGGTTTTTGCTGAAAATTGGGACAATTCTTGATTGGTTCGGGACAAACTACGAAGTGTATCGCCAATTGAGTGGAATAGGAAAAGAAATAAAGATTGAGTATTAGGCAAATTTGGTGCTCGAACTATACCATAATCCCGCTGTTGGTTCTTAGACTTTAAAATATGTCATTTTGGTTCTCCTACTTTGACAAACCTGTCCTTTTTGGTATTTTCAACATATTAAATCACATTTTAACAAAATTTAAGGGTATTTTCGTCTTAATGAATAAATATTAAAAATCAGTAGATAAAAGAGAAAACAAAAAAGGTACATAATTAGCAGATTCAACGACTGTTCTTCAGCTTCAAGCCATTAAACCTAGAAAGTTTAATCGTCGATTCGAAAATCTGCTCGCCGACCTTCAAAATCCTAGATTGAGCAAAACCCCAAATCGTGATGTAATGGTAGCGAGGTGTTTGATGGATGATCCTCGTGATATTAGAAACGAGTGAAAGCGCTCAACAGTTACTCATTACGTGCCTCATATTACTGATGTTGATGGCGTGGGAGGTGTTGATCGGATAGGCACTTCAAGATGTGGTGAGAACGTGGGTGGAGGAGCTGATTTGAACGGGGCTGCTGAAGAAGGTGAAAGTGACGAAGATGATCGAAGTGATGATGAACTGGAAGGTGATAGTGAACTTCTTTCCATCTCTCGATCTTTCCATCGTCTGCTCTGTTTCATCTTCCGGCCTTAGATCTTCAAGCTAATCGATATGATTTTGGCGATGTTTTATTTTCCGGTGAAAGAGATGGATTGCTTGACCGAGGACGTTGATTCTTCGATTTGACTAAGAGACAGTGCGCGGCGACGGATTGTACGGACGTCGCAGACGAGAACCTCATAAACGAGCTGCTGAGAATGTTAGACGAAATCAAGCGAGAAATCGTCCCCAATCAGAGGAAACTGTCCAAGATTTTCGAGAAATTGGGACTCATCGACTCCACGAGCTGTATTCAGATTACTTTAGTTTTATATGAAAATGACTAATTTGCCCCCAATTTTGGGTTACCGGCTGGGTAACCTACGACTTTGGTCAAAAGAACCACAAATGACAGGTTTGTCAAAGTATGAGAACCAAAATGACACATTTTAAAGTACGAGAACCAACAGTGGGATTATGGTATAATTCGAGCACCAAATTTGCCTTTCACTCGTAAAGATTTTGTAGGACGAAATTGGCTCACCCTCACGTGTTCTATGAGTGCCCAATGGGCTTTATAGTTGGTCTTCTAACGTGCAGACGGGCCCTTTAATTGATTGGCTAAATTGGAGTTGTGAATCTTCATTTTCTGAAAGTCAACGTTAACAGTTTTCTTTATTTATTTTAACACAAATCTCTATCGTGCAATGCAAATGGATCGATCATTTCTTTTAATTGCGACTAAACGTCATTATCATCTATTTACCGTTCAATCCCGACGAATTATATATTAAAATTAAGGACAGCATTGGACCCGCAGTTAATAATAGTTCATTGTCCTGCAATAAATGAAATGACACATGAATGTCCATTAATAGTTTAATACGGTGGCCCAGATTGGCATAAAATAATATTTAGCACTCTAAATGACAGATGATGTAATTCGGTTTATATTACACTACGATATAAATATAATACTTACCGCCAGCAAATCAACGTTATTTGTTTGTTTGCACCGTAGCATCATTCATTACTTTGTTTGAACATGGAGTCGGCAAAACATAACATAGTAGAAATGACTTGGCATTTCTGGCAAGTTAGTGAATAATAATGATGTTTGTTGTAGTAATTAAGTATCAGACAACCGTCGATTTCTTGCAAGGAATTATAACTTCCACCTAATTAGAATGCGTTTCATGAGGACAATCAATTGAATGAAGTAAATGTTAAATCTTATTATAATATTGTACGTACTAGAGAAAAAATTGCCCCTTTTTCTTTACTTCTCAACTGTAATCCAATCGTGAATCAATATCTTAATACTACTATCGTTGTATTTGGCTTTATTATCTTTTATTCATTGGAAAAGTAATATATCTTCAATAAATAAAAGTAACGTTCGAATTCGTTGGATCTCATTTTCCACAGCTAAGCTCAGCTGAGTTCAGTTCAGACTATCAAAGTGTACAAAAACGCCAACTCATCAATCCAATCCCTTTCCATCCCTAACCCTCTCCTCCTTAACTTCCCCAAAACCTGAAAAAACAAAAAAATTCGGGGAAAAAAACTCAGAGACAATGCGGTACCTAATCAGTCTTCTCTTCACCATCCTCATAGCCATCGCCGCCACCACTCACGGAGACATCGCCGCCGACCGCGCCGCGCTCTTAGCCTTCCGATCCGCCGTCGGCGGCCGCGTCCTGCTGTGGAACCTCGCGAGCCCCACGCCATGCGCGTGGCCTGGCATCGTCTGCGACTCGCCGGCGAACACCACCGTCGTCGAAATTCACTTCCCGGGAATGGGTCTCTCCGGCCAGATCCCGCCCAACACGCTCTCGAACCTCACCAACCTAACGACCCTCAGCCTCCGATACAACTCTCTCTCCGGCCAAATCCCAAACACCTTGTTTGCGTCCCTCACCTCTCTGCGCAACGTCTACTTTCAGCACAACTCCTTCACCGGCGAGGTGCCCGAGTCGCTGCAGGCGCTGACCACCCTCGTGAGGGTGAACCTCGCCGATAACCAGCTCGAGGGCAACGTGAGCCATGCGTTCGTCAATTCGAACCGCTTGGGAACTCTCTACTTGCAGAACAACAAGCTTTCTGGGCGACTGCCCGATTTAAACATTCCCAGCTTGGTTCAATTCGACGTGTCGAACAACAATTTCGCGGGAGAGATCCCCAAAGGGCTTCAAAAGATGCCCAAGGGCTCATTCCTCGGGAACGTAGATCTGTGCGGCGACCCATTAGATTCTTGCGACGGAGTTTCCACGAGCGGTACTCACGGTAAGAAAAAAGTTTCCGGCGGTGCAATAGCAGGGATTGTAATAGGTTCTGCGATTGGTTTTATCTTGTTCTTGGTACTGTTGCTGTGCTTATGTAGAGCTTGTATTGGGAGAAAGAACAAAGAAACGACTCATAAAGAGATGGCGATCCGCAGAGAGGCAAAAACAGTGGAGAAAGTCGAAGATGGGCCGCCAACTAATGGTGGTTTTATTGCATCGAATGTTGCTGCTGTCTCTGCAACAGGCGAGGGCAATGCGAAGAAGGGTTTGGTCTACGTCGGAAAATCTGCCTGGAACTTTACGTTGGAAGATCTCCTGAAAGCCTCCGCCGAGGTCTTAGGTAAGGGAACGTTTGGCACGGCTTATAAGGCCGTAATGGAGTCGGGATTATCCGTAGCTGTGAAGAGGCTGAGAGACATTCCGCTTGGAGAGAAGGAGTTTAGGGAGAAGATGGATGAGATTGGTAGATTGGACGATGAACATTTGGTGCCTTTGAGGGCTTATTATTACAACAAGGAAGAGATGCTGCTGGTGTATGATTACCTGCCCATGGGAAGCTTGTCTGCCTTATTACACGGTACTCATTCTTCGATCCCATTTTTCAATCTGTTTTTACTACTTAGTTTATTTAACATTGTCAAAACACATCGCAGGAAACAGAGGAGGGGGGCGAACGCCATTAAACTGGGACGCGAGGGCCACCATAGCTCTAGGAGCTGCACAAGGGATCTCTTACATTCACTCGCAAGGGCCGCTATCAACTCATGGAAACATAAAATCCTCCAACGTTCTCCTAACCAAGAACTACGAGGCCCGCGTCTCGGATTTCGGGCTGGCCCGGCTCGCCGGGCCTAGCACCACGCCGAACCGCGTCGAGGGCTACAGAGCGCCGGAGGTAACCGACCCTAGAAAGGTTTCGCAGAAGGCCGACGTCTACAGCTTTGGGGTTTTGCTGTTGGAGCTTCTGACGGGGAAAGCGCCTACCCATTCGGTGATGAACGAAGAAGGCGTCGATCTGCCGAGGTGGGTTCAGTCGGTGGTTAGGGAGGAGTGGACGGCGGAGGTTTTTGATATGGAGCTGCTTAGGTATCAGAACGTGGAAGAGGATATGGTTCAGTTATTACAGCTTGCCGTGGATTGTACGGCTCAGTACCCTGACAATCGTCCGTCGATGTTTGAGGTTGCGAGCAAGATTGAAGAGCTATGTCGCGGCGGCGGCGGCGGTGGAGGTGATACTGAGAATACAGATGAATCGCCAATGGATTGAGAGCGATTATTGTTTTTTTTTTCCTCGATATTCTTGAGTATTTATGTTTGTATGTCTTCTTTTTCTTAGGGCTCATTTGATATCCTTCTTTATGAATTACATGGATATACTTTATTTGTGTATTGCGGTACAAGAATTTTATTGATATTATATTTTCACATGTTTGATGTATGTGTAGTAATTATTTATTGATATTGTATTTTCACATGTTTGATATATGTGTATTAATTATTTGTGTAATGATATAAATTGTGTTTGATAGATTTGTTTTAGGTGTGTATAGGTGTGTATGGATTAGTGATACACACCCCATAACCATCTTAGAGGTGGGTATGCATATACACGCCCTATAACCAAAATCCTAGTAATAGACGTGTATAGTTATACATATATCAAACGACAGATATCAAACACAAGCTAACTTATTCATACAACGCATATCCACCCATACACATGTATCAAACGACACCTTAGATGCCCTTAGATGCGTATTTCTTGTATTCCTGAAAGATGTAATTGGCGTGATCGTTGATTTGGATCGTCTTTTCTTTTTCTTTCCATAGACAAAGCGCCGCGCATCAAATCCATTACAGAATAGAAAGCTTATTTTTTGTTTTTATATCTATTTTCTATGTATGATTAATTTCTACGTGGTACCCACTAACAGCTCCGCCACGTGAAGTTATCTCATTAAACAAAATATATATATCGAGTTGCGTCTAATTTACACTAAATCACTAGTGTAGCCTTAGTCTTGCTGTATCCTTCATGACATGATTATTTATCACTTATCAGTGTCTTCTTTATCAAAAGTCACTTTCACTTTACGAAAGTTAAGAGTATGATTAGCATACAAGTGGAGACTCTTTTGGGACAAGCGAACAATCGATGCCATCGGAAGTTGAATCTGAATCTAATCAGAATAAAATAGGAAGAAAAAAATAAAGCAACGATAGATTAGGAATATTAAAACTTCAACTATACAAAATTATTATGAGTATATAATAAACCTTGTCGGCAAACCATATGAGCTATTCATCGTCGGCTAAGCCCATAATCTCAGGCCCAATATCTAGTCCGGGTCGAAGCCCTTCACTTGCCCAACCCAACATTAAGATTACGATTTTACCCCTGAACCACGATGCTTAAATAATATTGACTTCTCAACATCAAATAAAGCTCCGACACCCAACCTAAGCAACCATCGATTTATTGTTAATTTGCCCTAAATAAACTTAAAATGTCAGTCAGACCAATAGCCATCTTATCTACGCATTTATTGCATGCAAACAGAACCTCGTGATATTATCATATAAAAATTTAATGCTTACCACATACTACATGGTACTATTGATGCAACCCTTCAGTTTGGTCCCTACCTATGAAACTTTTAATTCTGCAATATATTTTATTTAAGTCCAACAAAAGCCAGCCCTAGAATTCAATTTCATGTGGCAGCTTCTGTTCCATATCAATGTACTCTGCAGTGTACGCACGTGTTCCTCACTTGCTTAAAGTACAGCCACTCGTTTCCTTACTATCCACGATCAACAAAGGTCGACTCTCTAATTTATCTCTACTTAAGCCTTGGTTTTTCTACCTATGAATAATGAAAATCTAACTATTATATTTCGATGGAGAAAGATTCCCAGGTGGTGGAGATAGATTTTCTCGGTCTGAACTCAACCAAGTACGAGGAGAAGCAGCAGATAAACTACAGAGATTATGATCCCTTCACAGATTCTGGTAATGATCCATCAATTTTTTATTTTTTGTTGCTGGTTTGCTCATATCATGTGATATACTGTAACAAGAGAAGGCGTCTAATATAGTATTCTTTACCTTCCGAAAGACAAGGAAAAAGTTGAGACGTGTCTATCCCTCGGTTCAAGTCCATCTTCTTCTTGTTCGCTAGATCCTCCAAGGGAGCTGCTCCCCAATCCTCACAAGGTTGGATATATTCTGTTTGAATTTAGGGATAAATCCACTGCTAGTTAATGCTTTCTTTCACGAAGTTGACTTTTACGTTTGCTTGCTGCAGAAGAGGACATTTAATACCAGCAAGCCATGCTATTTGATTCCTGATACAAAGACAGTGCATGCCAGTCTAGTTTTGGAATCGAGCCCTGTTTATATCCAGAAATCGCCCGTTGCTGGCTATACGTACATGTTAAACGACCCTTCGATTAACTTGAGGTGTTTTGAGAGAAGAAAGATCAATAAAGGTAGTGATATACCTGTTGGTCGATGTAATGAAGTCGCAGGTCACATTCCAACGGTGGCCATGGCTCGAAAGGCGACCCTGGCTAGGTTCCTGGAGAAGCGTCTGCACAGGTAATCTAGATCATGTACAAAAAATTATTGGTAAGAGATGGGAAGTTCGAAGTTAAACAAATAACTCTATCTTGCAGAATCAAGCAAGCAAGATCACCCCTCGTTATAGGGAGATCATCACAAAATGATACAGATTCCGAAACCACTACATCGAGCTTCAAATATCCACAGTGAAAAAGTCAACACTATCATACCGATGTATGGAACACGTATATCGTCACTCAACCCTTTTCATTGCTAATGACAAATATTCACATGATCGGTAATAAAGAAGGATAAGTTTACTACAAGCCTTCGCATATTATCTTGGAGGTCTTGCCTAAACAAATCACAAGAAGACGCCGACGAAACTTTCAACCATATTGGAAGGGAAGTAAGCAAAGACGCGTACAAGTTGAGTTTTTTTCGTTTCCAATTTATTTGTCTTGTGATTGTGTAATGTTAAATGTAAACTAGTTCCTAAATTCAACACTACCTCAATTTCTCATAATGAGCAATACCATATGTATATCTTTTTCACATTCATGAGGATGCTGTTTTCAACCCAAAGCATACGATAAATTTTTTTTTATTGTTTCCATAGTTAATGAAACACAAACAAGCATTCAATTTTTCCTAATGATCATTTGGAATCCATCAAGGTTGTGGTTGAAGTGAGCAAACACGTACGCAAAAGAAACAATCCAAATCCACTTGAAACAACAGTACCAGAATAATGCATCTCAAAATCCTCCTGCAATTAATTCAAGCGAATAAACGTTGAGATTACAGATCTAACAATAGAAGCCAGCTACCAAAATGATGCACGCATATCATACCTCTCCACAAAATATAACAAGTCTTACTTCTAAGCTCATTACCTTTCTTACTCAGATTGCACCGCCGAAATTCATCGAAGCCTTGTTCATCGCCTTGCCATTTCTGGACGCTGTATGTTTGATACGTAGACGTCTACATTTACAGATTGCAGCAGCAAGAGAACATCGCCTAGCTCACTTCACTTCCCTAATCTGTCAACTGATTTCGATCGCATTTTAAGCTGGCTTTTATGTTAAAATCTCGTTAATTGTGGGGTAACTATGTAATTAGTATATAATGTTCGGGCTGAAGCAAAAGCGATGTTGGGCCTACAATGTGGGCCAAATTTAAGTTGAAGCGATTAATGGGCTTTAGCTGAGATGACAAAGCTACTGATAATTGCCTCTCAACCCTTACATAGAACCGTATTTGTACGTTAGCCCCAAACAATTCATTTCATACGAATATTAATTATTCAATAGTATACATGACATGATATCTTCTTCTTAAACACACGGAAGTCGTCGTAATCAAATCAAATCAATTTTATTATTTATTGAGTGAGAGAAGCAAGACGCTGAGACTGATAGTTTATGACGCCGACGGTTGAAGAGCTCTGCTCCAAGGCCCCAGCTCTCCATTCCCTGAGCCATGACTTGCCAGAACAACGCGCCGCCTCACGCGCCGCCGCTGGTCCTCGCGCATATGTACACGTTGTTGAAGACGTTGGCGAAGTAAGTGTCCCTCGCCCCTACTGTGTAGCCTGACGACCTCGAAGACTTTCCAAACTCGCTAACGATGATGGGCTTACCCAGCACGGATTTCGAGTCTTCTACGTGTGCGTTCTATCATCTCTCCACCAGCTTGGGCATCGTCGTTTGCTCCAGGGACCCTATTAAAATGTTTTTTTAACTTCTTTTTTTTTTTGCTTATGTGTAATAATGTGTGTGTTGATATATAGCTGTATTATGATTTTTACTACCATTGATCGGGGTAGTTCTGAATGGTGGTGAAATCGACGTCAGTGATGCCTGATATGGACTAAA
The DNA here is from genome assembly GCA_027422505.1 of Craterostigma plantagineum. Lineage (NCBI taxonomy): Eukaryota > Viridiplantae > Streptophyta > Magnoliopsida > Lamiales > Linderniaceae > Craterostigma > Craterostigma plantagineum. Next base: position 979,201 of record JAPQWV010000096.1, on the reverse strand, counting down.
TTAGATGGGCCGAAAAATTAATGAAAGAAAGCCCAGCAGGTCCGTTAGAAAATAGCTGGTGTTCAAGTAAATATAAAAATGTGGAAAATAGGTTTGATAGCTATTAGATAGAAGGAAGCTTCCTTCGTACGCCTCACCAAGACAAGATAGCTAAAAAGTAAAGAAGGAATATAGGGACGCGTGTCAAGTTGTGGTAGGGCAATACCACTCTGCGAAAAGCTGCTGCAGGGCGCAGAAGTCATTCAATCAACCATTTCCACTGTTCATAGTACCACAGTAGTCACGTCCCCCTTAAATCCTGGGATATTATTGGGAAGAGCTGCTGGAAGGTGCTATAAAAGGGGAGATTTTAGCCATTTTCAAGAGGCATCATCAGAACACAAAGTCACTCGTCACCCTCTCCTTTTAGTGTGTTAACTAGTTTCTTTCATATTCTTCAACATTTATGAGCGAAAGTGAGGATTGATCGAGTGTGTAATTCATGAAGATATAGTGAAAGGAAGTTTCGTAGCGCCCCGTGGACGTAGGATCTGCTAAGATCCGAACCTTCTACCTATTCGGAGGCAATTAGCGATGTTAATTCTGATAAGTGGCTGGTAGCAATGAATGAAGAAATGGAGTCTCTGCACAAGAATGGTACGTGGATTCTTGTGCGCCGTCGAAGAAAAAGAAAATAGTTGGATGTAAGTGGGTCTTCAAGAAGAAAGAAGGTTTATCTGGTGATGATGCAAGGTATAAGGCACGATTAGCGCGAAAGGCTGTAGTCAGGTACAAGGTGTTGATTTTAATGATGTATTCTCACCCGTCGTTAGACATAGCTCTATTCGTGTATTGCTTGCATTCGTTGCCATGTATGATTTGGAGTTAGAACACCTTGACGTCAAGACGGCGTTCCTACATGGCGATTTAGATGAACAGATTTATGAAGCAACCTGAAGGCTTCATAGTTGAAGGCAAGGAAGACCGAGTTTGTCTACTGAAGAAATCCTTATACGGATTGAAGCAGTCTCCAAGACAGTGGTATAAACGGTTTGATTCTTTCATATTGGGTCATGGTTTCTCCAAGAGCAAGTATGATAGTTGTGTTTACTTCAGGAAGTTAAATGATAGTTCGTTCATTTATCTATTGTATATGTTGATGACATGCTCATTGCGGCTAAGAATCTTGCAGAAATTCACCAGTTGAAGGCCTTATTGAATGGTGAATTTGAAATGAAGGATTTAGGAGCAGCTAAGAAGATTCTTGGTATGGAGATTAAACGTGATAGAGGAGCTGGTAAGTTATACCTGACCCAGGAAAGTTACCTCAGAAAGGTTTTGGAGAGATTTGGCATGAGCGATGCCAAACCAGTCAGCACTCCTCTTGCTAGCCATTTTAGGCTATGCACTGCTCAGTCACCATCATCAGATGAGGAAGAAGCACACATGGCACGAGTTCCCTACTCGAGTGCAGTTGGCAGTATAATGTATGCAATGGTATGTACACGTCCTGATATTTCACAGGCTGTTAGTGTTGTTAGCAAGTATATGGCTAACCCAGGGAAAGAACATTGGCAAGCAGTGAAGTGGATTCTCAGATACGTGAAGGGTACTCTAAGCTTTTGTTTGGAGTTTGGCAAAAACAGTGATACTCTCTTTGGCTTCGTCGATTCAGATTACGCAGGTGATCTCGATAAACGACGATCTCTTACTGGTTATGTATTTTGTATTGGAGGTTGTGCAGTTAGCTGGAAAGCTACTCTACAGCATGTAGTGGCGTTATCTACTACTGAAGTAGAATATATGGCGATTACTGATGCGATCAAGGAAGCACTGGTTGACAGGGTTATTCAGCGAATTAACTCGGAATCAGGGAGTCATTACTATTTTCTTTGATAGTCAAAGTGTGATTTATTTGACTAAGGATCAGATGTATCACGAAAGAACTAAGCATATTGATGTCGAGTATCATTTTATTCGTGAGATAATTGCAGATAAGAAGGTGTTATCAAGAAGATCAACACGAAGGATAATCCTGCAGATTTGTTTACGAAGGCTCTTTCAGTTTATAAGTTCAAGCATTGCTTGGACTTGACTAGTATTTCAGAAATGGTGAACTAGCCCGTCGTGGTCGGAGGGAGACAGAGAATAAGATATTACTAAATGAATTTCCGACATTTCGGTCAAGGTGGAGATTTGTTGATTGTGACCTACATGTCGACATATTGAAAAAGAATAGCACATGTGGAGTTCAATAGTCAATGAAGAAGAAAGAGAACAAAGGTGTCGGCAGTTGTTAATAATCAGACTTTCTATTTTGATAAATCAAAATAGAACAACAAGCGTGAAATGATTTTCCATCTAATGAGCTAAGCAGTTACGTCAAATGAATTGCTTTTGTGCCTATAAATAGGTAGTGTACGATGCAGAAGAGATCACCACCACAACATCAGATCTTCTCGTCTCTGATCATTTTTTGTAGCTACTCCCTATATTGTTGTAGCTATTTTTGTATCACGTCAGTGTACGTGTTTTGTAATCCCTCCACATAATAAAGAAGTTCTACTCTCCGACCGTGGACGTAGGTCATTCGGACCGAACCACATAAATCTCGTGTCACTGTCCAAATTTATTTTTCGTCTTTTTTATTTTTATCGTCATTTTTAGGGCAAAAATAATTATCGGGGATTTCCACATATCCTAACATGTATGTTTTTTTATCTTGTTTGTTGTTTGACTGCTAAAATGTAAATGCGTATGTTTAGGATTTGGTGCTGCCGCAGCACGGAGTTATAATTGATGCTGCTTTAATTTGCTCGCTTAGTTATTCTCCGTCGGGATATTAGCGATGACAATGCTCGGGTCAAAGTGTGTTGATTGTTGTAGTGGTATTTTGCAAATTTTGCTGAACTGATCTTACTATTAGATCTTGGATGTGTTGGATTTCTCATTCGTGAGAGATCACATAGGTGGTGTTATCATTGCTAGTCTCCTTTTTATCTATTAGTGAAGAATAGAATGTCGCATATTTGCTTTGCAGAAATGTACCGATGCATGTACTATGATGACAGCTCTTGCATATGGGAATCATTTTTTGCTTTCTCTATTTCACTTTCTGGAATATACGTCAAGTGGGGATTTTCATTTAGTTTGTTCATCTCTGCAAGACAACTGTGTAAGATTTAGTTATGTTGTATATGTCGTCCCCATTTTTTTATTTTTTTTGCCTGTTTGGGTGCAGTCGTGCCTTCTATGATAAGAGGATCTCCCAAGAGGTCGTTGGGGATGCACTGGGCGATGTGTGTACACTATTTTTCTTTAACGTGGTTCACCATCTCAGCATATCTTCCTAGTGATTTTAGTGTACTCATGGCTACTAACTAATTGAACCAGGAATTTTAAGGGTTATGTGTTTAAGATTATGGGAGGATGTGACAAACAAGGTTTCCCCATGAAGCAGGGTGTTTTAACTAATGGACGTGTGAGACTTTTATTGCACAGAGTTCTGATATCCATAGAGCACATAGAGTTATTTGCTGTTCAATTTTATCACTCTGCTGGATTTCAACTCTACCTTTGGCTGTTGCAGGCACTCCATGGTTCCGTGGCTATGGCAGGAGAAAAGGATAACGCCGAAGGAAGTCAGTCCGTGGCTGCATTGTCAACTTGGTGATCGTCAAGAAGGGTGATAATGAACTTCCTCGACTGCCAGATTCTGAGAAACCTAGGATGAGAGGTCCCAAGAGGGCTTCTTAGATTCGCAAGCTCTTCAACGTCTCCAAGAAAGACGATGTTAGGAAGTATGTCAACACATACCGCCGAACATTTACGACCAAGCCTGGTAACTTCTATTTCTCCATTCTTTTGTGAGGTAACTATGGTTAAAACTTAACAGTATTCATTACTTGTTGGCTCTGCTCTCCACCATAAAGCAGGCAAGACTGTGAGCAAAGCCCCTAAGATTCAGAGGCTGGTGCCTCCTTTGACCCTTCAGAGTAAAAGGGCTAGAATCTCTGATAAGAAGAAGAGAATCGCTAAAGCCAAGGCACATGCGGCTGAGTACCAAAAGCTTCTTGCTTCTCGACTTAAGGAACGAAGCGAGAGCTTGGCGAAGAAGAGGTCTAGACTCTCCGTCGCCTCGAAGCCATCTGTTGCTGCATAAGACCGATTTCTGTCAATCGGTTTCTTGATTTCAGACGTTTTTGTTTGCGGATATGGACCTTGGTTGTCGTTTGTTTTTTTTCTTGAATTATGTCTTGTTATTCTGATATTTTGTTTACTCCGGCGTGTTATATGCATTGTTGACCAATGGTCTTGCTAGTAGGCGGCTTTAGATAAAGTTAGCACGCCCACCCGTTAACTCACCGCACGGCATTTTTTAAAAGTTCCAACTTGTTCATTTCTAGAAGGAGGACCACCGAGTTGATCATAACGGGATGATTTCCAGCTTTATGATCACCTCCAAAAACTAGAGTGATCTCCGTCACCGTGATGGGGTGATGTTGTCAATATGTCTTTGGACAAAATTAGCCATTCTCTTTTAACATTCATTCCTTGGATACTCTTATTCATATTTTAAATTACATAACCAACATATTTAAATCTTAAAAAAGTTATATTTAATGCTTATAAAATAAAACTTATGTTGAAGGATTATAAAGTACTTATAATTAGTAATTGATTAATATATTAAAGCTTAAAAAATAAAATAATTCTATTGATGAATTATATAACATGGTTATAATTAATGTTTAGAAATAATATTACATCAAATGAACATATTAAAACCCTTCTACTACATAATATACATAAGGTTAAATATGACATTTACATAACACCACCCCATATATGATTAAACAAACGCGATATTCCCATGTAAAATGAAATATCACTCCAAACAAACACAGTGATGACATATCACATTGATCAACATCACGGAAATATCCACATCATGGTGATGTGAGTATCACTGTGATGTTGGATCATCTGAAACAAACACCACCTTAGTATATTGAGGAAGAGTAAATGTAACATTAATGTATTGTAGCCAAATTAGTCTTAGCATTTCTCATTATGTCCAAGTCCCACATAGTACGTAGAAATGGTTTTCCAGAAGAATTCTTGGAACCAACCTAAACTTGGATTTGCACTGCATCTCATTACTCAACGTCGTTTCCTTGATATATCATAGCAGCCCTTACAAAGACTCTTTTTTTAAAAAAAAAAAGAAATTGAAAATTACACACATACGTTCCGACGAATGTTGACCGAACGAAGAATGGTTTAGCAGCCACATGTTTTATATATTCAACTTCTCTCTCCCACTGGCGGATATTTACGGTAAATACCGAACGACTTCATCCAATTACAGTTAGGCCCTATTAGTTGCAATATATTTATTCTCGCACGTGTGCATGTCATCATTAAATCATCATGCCATTTATTCAAGAATATCGAGACATCAACCCCTCGAAAAGTAGTATGAAAACTTAGCATTCAAAACAAGATAGTTCTTTCAAGTAGTACACTGCATTAAAAATGGACAAAATGAAAAACCTTCATAATGTAAAAGACAGGCGAACCAGACGAGATGGATAAAACAACAGGATTTAACACTAACGTAGATTCATCACCCTTCACTCTATCTGCTTCTTTTTCTTGTTTTCTTTCTTCTCACAGTGGACATCCTTCTTTGTTTCTTCTTCCGGCTCTGAATGTTCACTCTTCTTTTTCTTCTTCTCATTTGCTGTTCCTTCATCTGTTGCTGATTTTCCGCTATCCTCTTCTTCAGGCAATTCTGTGTGCTTTCTCTTTTTCTTCTTCTTCTTGCTCTTTTCTTCCTCGCCAGTGACGTGCTCATCCATTGGTATAGCTTCAATTTTCTCCTTTACAGTTTCCATTTTCGTCAGCCCTAAGGTTGAATCTGCAGCTAGATTATATGCCTGCATTTCAAGAAATGAAGTTATGCAAACTGAAGAAAAAAAGAAAAGATAAAATAAACACGGGAGTCGAAAATATTTCGAATGATAGTAACCTTGGCAGGTGTGATCAATCCTCCCGATCCCTTCTTACCGTCCTTGTCATAAACTTCAATCTTCGGTTTGCCTTTAGCAGAGCCAGCCAAACGACCTAATTCTGTTAGGCCGATTTTATCCAACCTTGTACTGAATCAATGGATTAGTATTACCTGTACGATGAATTACGGAAGCAATAAAGTAGTAATACCGATAAACGAATTGTAGAGTTGGAACGAGAGCGCGCGTGTTCTTCAGAAAAGTCGTCAACTCAAATATGATTCAGCGACCCTAAACACTAATGTGTTTAGGGTATTTATACATATGCCCTAATGGGCTTTTGGGCCCAATATAACTAATATACCCACAAGCCGGGTATATTTACAATTAGGTCCTATCTTATAATAAACTACAAGATTAAGATAACCTAATTTAATTGAACACAATAAAATATTCCTAACAATCTCCCCCTTTGTGTTCAATTTGCAATTCAGTGTTGGTTATCTTCGTCTTGTACTTGTCCTGCGTCCTCAAAGAACGTATCGGAGTATATGGCGAAAGCGTCTGCGTGCGTGTTCTTTTTCAATCTTCTCCTCATTTTTCTTGTCTTGTGACCTTTTCTTTAGGAGATCCAAGCTCACCGTGTTCTTGAACTTCTCCTAAGTGTTCAAAGCTGCTTGTTGGATCGTCTCTCTTGTGTTCGATCTCTCCGTTGGATAGTCACCACTCCCCCTACGTTAGTTCAATCTTTTGTTGGGATTGAGGAGTTCTCATTAAATTTGAGAGATGTACACGAGTCGAATCTTCTCTTTAGGCGTTCCAGCTCTTCCTTCACTTGTCGCAACTCCCCCTACATTTGTTCAACCTTATGTTGGGATTGGGAGTTTCCGTTAAACTCGAGAACTGTACACGAGTCTGCAGCTTTGATTCTTGAAGTCCATGCTGAAGTTGTTGGCCGTATCTTGTCATTTCAGTCCGATCTCTCCGTTCGATTGCAGCTCAACTCCCCCTACGTTTCTTTAAAATCAGAGATTCGTACATGAGGCGACATTTATGATCTATATTGCACTTTCGTTGTGGTGTTGCTCTCATTTTGCTTTAGCACTCCTCCCCCTCATGAAGATCGAGCTGGGGAGATCGTCATGTGATGGGTCAAAATGAGGCATCGGTCTGGCAAGAAGATCGCGTCGTCAGGACAAGAAGATGGAGTTCCTTTTCCAAAAATGTGCTTGGGCTCCTTCAGATTTTTCCATCAATTACATGAGAGCCTATCTTCACAGTGGTACGCGCGGCAGAAATGGTGGGTGCTCAGGTTGGGTAATAACCTGACGGAGCCACAAAGGCAGTCCGTCGACACGACTCAGAGGCCTGTGAGGACAGGGCTTTATAAACCGGGGCCACATAGGCGTCCCGTTAACATCAATCTAGGAGCGTAGCTCATAGGCGATGGCCTAAAACCGTTGTTGTTTTGATGTTGCAACGGTAGGACTTCCTTCCGATCATCGAAGCATGTCGTAGTAGGACATGTCTACGAAAGTTCTGATCTGGTCACAAAGTGCAGATAAGAAAAAGGTGTATGTGTCATAAAAAGATATAAAAATATTTGGATGGTGAGGACACACTAGACTCGATATGATCAATAAAATTCAGTGGTGTGGGGCTGACTACCACTTAATTCAATATCTCCTGCTTCCAAGTGAAGCAGTGATAGATTACGCGGCTCCCCGTGATTTAGTGAAACATCGGTCTGTTGGGAGACGATGAGTGGGTAAGGCTCGGTTGTGCATGCGCCGTTGGACCTAATGCGGCGACTTCTACCCGGGAGCTAATAAAATTAGCACCTGTACCTATGGGGGTTGGTCCGAGTAATTTGTGACTAAGGGAATTTTGTATCTTCCGCTCTTTGGTCTTGTCAAGAATTTCCAAATAGGGGTAGCTCTATGAACTTGAATCGTCACTAACACTGGCTACGTTCCGGAGTTAGGTTCAGTTTGGTCTGACTGAACCATGGGAACTTAGAATCCATGCATCCGTCAATGTGATGAGTGCTGCTTGATCAGCGAGTTGGAGCAGGTCGGTTGAGATCATCTTCGTGATAGTGTACGGTTGTCACGCCTTTTGGAATTCTTGAACTCTTGTAGGCTTGAGATTCGTCCTTCAAATATATCTTTGGAAGACAGGGGAACTCTTTTGAAGTAAGATTATGAGAGTATGGGCCTTTCTTTTTCTTTTTCTTTTTTTTGCACGTTTTTTTTGTGTTTTTTTATATATATATGTATTATCTTAATAATAATATAATAGTAACTATATATTATATTATTTATATATTATATATAGATATATATATATATATATTTAAAATCCTCCACCTCAAATCATGCTTCTTAAAACTGAATTACTCCCCCTCAAAAGATGCATATTCGGATTAAAATTATCGTTCGAGAATCTCTTTCCCCAAGTTCACACATTAAGTTCGCTCCCCCTAAAAATTTAGTTATTTCTCCCCTTAAGACAAATATAAGAGTTGCTTCTCTTTAAAAAAGAGTAGCTCCCCCTCAATGCATGCACATTAAACATGTAAATTCTCTCCCAATTAAATAAGCGTGAACGTATTAATTTATTTTCAAAGCAGATGCAAACTACAGAGTTATTGTTCTTTAATAATGCATTAGAATGTACGTTTTTTGTCGCTCTAAAGTTAGAATAGGTATTATGCGCTTCAGATCATATGCATACAGGAAATTTAAAGCTCGAAAATTTTTAAGATCCATGCATAATGAAATGTACCTATCACATGGTATTTTAATGCATTTCAGCTCATGTATGCATGCAAAAATTTAGAATTTAAAATCTTTTTGAAGCATGCATAACTATAATGTACCATTTGGTTTCAAAGTAGGTATATAATCTTTTCACTTCGATATGCATGCCAAAAGTTTAACTATGGAATGCATATATAGAATTTACCTACGTTTGGTTGCTCGCATCGCTAACCAGTCGTGTCTGTGGAGCAACCCGAGATGCCATACACGCTGGGATGTTTGGCTGCCCTCATCGCATACCAGTCATGAGTGTGGAGCAGCTCTCTTCGTACCTACTCATGCTGGAATATCTGCAAAGACTTTATCGGGACTTTGGTACCCATTTTTGGATGGGTCCTCCCTTGTTAGCAGAAAACGGGTTAAGCACATAAGATGTCAAATCTTGTCCTAAATCATCCATTAATGTAGCTTTAGGTACCATTTAGGACTAATTTGATACGGGTATGACATTTCAGTACAGGTGAACGTGTTATTCGAAGAAGATTTAAAAATTTTCTCCGAAGCCAGTCGCATAAGATGTTTCTCAGACTTAACATGGACTGAATATTTCAGGAAGGCATAAGAACATATATAATTATAGGCATTGTTAGTACATGAAATGTTCTTCCTACGTGAAGTGTTCACACGATTCACATAAAAATGATGATTTTTGAATGGGTAAGCAATTCCACATCTATCATTCTTTAAAGAATGAGATGTTTTTGGGGCTTGACAAGTTCGCTTGCTTGAGCTTGGAACTTCTTCTTTGCACGCTTCTCTTTTGATAGGAATAGGAGAGGAAAACTCTTGAAAATTTTCGACTTTAATTTTCGCAGACAATTTTGCCTTTTCTTTCTCCTTCCTAATTTTCATTTGTTCTTAGCTATCTTTAAAGCTCGACTTTTACTTGACGTTTCAGCTTCAGTCAATAATGACTTAGAATTATTAGTAAAAGTTTTCTCTGTTTTAATTTTAGGAACAAAAGCGTCAATTTGAGTTCCCTTATCCTGCTTAGAAAATGATATTTCTATAGAAGGATTATTTGGGACAGGTAAGGGCGGGGAATTTTTGAGATTTGATATCTCCTCTAAAAGTTTTTTCTTTTCCGCTCGAAAGCCTACTCTTTCCAATTCTAAGGTTGCGTTCAATTCGGAAATTTTACTAGCAACCTCCGGAATTTCCAACCACGAGATAGGCCTATTACAATGTAAATTGTTTTCCCCATCAGACGCTGAAAAGGAATTTTGGTCAACTAGCTTCGCAATAATTTTCTTTAAAGGAATAGCTCTAGTGTACCAGTTTTGCGATATTTTAAGATAATCTCATATTGTTCAGTGACTACATTCCACTCAGTTGATTTGAGCTCAAGATGATTTAGCTCAAGTACTTCATGCTTTAATTTCTCAATTTCTTTAGCTTGTTCATCTACTTTATGTTCCCAATGATGCGCCATAGATTATATGTTGAAAGTTCAGTTTAGAATTATTTTGGTTGGATATGGATCTTAATCGTGTTGATCAGCTAAATTTTAGATGAAATCAGATAACATTAGGAATATTGAAAATAAAAAAGATAATCACACAGTTTAGTGCTGAAATTTAATTAAGAAATGCGGTTTTTCGAGGAAATATTGCTAGAGATGCAGACTTTATTTAAATTTAGTTTCTGAATGTCTTCGAAAGATTTTCTAGAAATCAAGATAAACTAAATTGATCGTGATGAGTTCGAGATCATAGGAGTTTTCAAAATCTTAAATATATAGAGCATCTTTGAAAAGTAATGGTGCGAGGTTTGCTTAGTAGATTTCTAAGATGAAATATGGCTTCTCGAGATGGAGTGAAATCAGAAATATATTTTATAATTAAAGGATGTCGAAAACTTGAGAATTCAAATAAAACAGTTCGAGACTTTGAAATTTGGAATGAACATTATCAGATTTCGAGTACTTTAAAATTGAGAGATATTTCAAAGGCAGTGTCGAGAAGCACATAATTGATAAAGGAAATGTCGAGAGCTCTGATTTTTAAGGAAATATCGAATAAGGAAATATCGAGAACTCACAGGATAGGATATCGAATGAAATGTCGAGAAGTTTAAAAAAAGAGATGAATTAAAAATCCTAATTTAGAATGTCGAAGGAGAGACCCCGAGTTTTGACAAAAATTAAAAGATAATATTGAGAGGCCCAATTTCGAATATATTAAAGATGTCGATGTCGATAGGCCCAACTTAACAATATTGAGAGATGTTCACCTAAGAAAGAAAAATGTCGAGGGCCTCAGGTATGTCAGAGAGTTTTAAAGCACTTGAAGATGTCGAGAGCCAAAAAAAATCAAATTAAAATCAAAATTAAGATGTCGAGATTGGGTAAACTCAATAGAATATGTCGATATAATGTCGATAGAAAATGTCGAGATAATGTCAATAGTGAATGTTGGGTTTGAAGATGTCGAGAAGTCGAGATGGGTTTGAAGATGTCGAGAAGTCGAGATGTAAGCCCATATAAAATGTCGAAAACTTCAGAAATAAGATGTCGAGTAGCTTATTTCCTGAAAAAAAATCGAGATAAATGTCGAGATTCTTATAAAATGTCGAGAAAAAAAATTCGAGAGAAAAAAAATTCGAGATGCTTAGAAATGTCGAGATGCTTAAAAAGCAAATGTCGAGCGATCTAAAATAGAAGATCTCGAGATATCTATTCTTCGTAGCAGATGTTGGGCGATAAAAGTGGAAGACCTCGAGATTTATCTCTTCTTCAAAAATATTTCCTGTTCGTCGTGAAAATTGAATCTTCGGCTGGAAAAGGAAAACTGGCAATTTCGATCAAGATTTACGGGAATGCATATATACACCTATGCGTTCTTCTGAAGCCGAGAAAAATATGGGAATTTGGACGAGAAGGAATTGATAATCTTTGGATAAAAAGCGAAAATTTTGAAAATCAAGCCGAGATAAATCTGATGAATTTGATCCACGATTTCGGCTCTGATACCACTTGTTAGGCCGATTTTATCCAACCTTGTACTGAATCAATGGATTAGTATTACCTGTACGATGAATTACGGAAGCAATAAAGTAGTAATACCGATAAACGAATTGTAGAGTTGGAACGAGAGCGCGCGTGTTCTTCAGAAAAGTCGTCAACTCAAATATGATTCAGCAACCCTAAACACTAATGTGTTTAGGGTATTTATACATATGCCCTAATGGGCTTTTGGGCCCAATATAACTAATATACCCACAAGCCGGGTATATTTACAATTAGGTCCTATCTTATAATAAACTACAAGATTAAGATAACCTAATTTAATTGAACACAATAAAATATTCCTAACAAATTCTTTACCTTCTAAGTTCCTCAAACGTGCTTCAAGCTACCAACCAACCAGATAAAATAATAATAACAAAGGTTTGGGAGTAGGAGAATCTCGATCAATAAAGAGAATCTGGCAGGGTATTATAAACTACCTTTGCCCTATTCTCCAAGCCCATAGAGTTATCTTCTGAGTCTCCAAGAGCATCACATCGAATTGCTAAAGCATCCTTCGCAGCAAGAAAACGTGATATCTTACCCTTGTGTTTCGGTGCAGCTTGCTCATCTTCTTCATGATCAGATATGCGGTCCACATCATCGTTGTACGCAGAATCACCAGGATTGGACAACAAACAGCTCGATTAAAAAAAAACAAACAGCTCGAATTCCCAAAGCAAAAAGAAGATATTACACAAGAATGAGGAAAAACATTATACAGTAATGGATCGACTATTATCCGGGAAAAAATATTTTTTACGAAGTGAATGAATCTTTTTCTCAAGGAACTAAAGAAAATAGATCAATGGGAGATAGAGAAAGATGAAAGTCAGTATACAACAAAAACTTCGCTGAGAGGCCAGCATAGAGTGTTTTTACCTCAAAGGGATCAAAGTCGTGGGGCTGTAATAGTCGTCATGTCCGGGGGGATCTCCAGTCCTACCTCGCCATCATCCTGAGAAATAAAATAATAAAGAAAAATTTTCAAGTTCTAATAGTTTCAAAACAACTAAAAAAATGTGTTGTCGAATGTATTATTTTTCTAAAAAAAATCATAAAAGAACTTCCCAAAATAAATCCAATTTTATTATTTCAATCAACAAAAGTCGAAAGAGATGAATCGAGTGAAATGAAAAAAGAAAAAGATTCAAATAATTAACAATCAAATAATCACGAATCCTTTAGTGAAATTGCAGTTCCGAACAAAACAAATTCTTCATTGACCGAAAAAAAAAAATCAAGGATTTGACTCATAGAACAAGTATAATTCGAAATCAAATTGAAAGAATGGCAAAAGAAAAAGAAGTCACTCAAAAAAGAAATATTAGTTCTAACAAAAACAGTTATAATACTAAAAGATTCGAAAAGTGGCAAAAGGAAAAAGAAATACAAAAGGAAAATGAGATCATTAATCCCAAATTCCATGATCGAGGCATGTATATATGCCATTCTGATTTCTTAAAGCATCAGCATATATTCACCATTAATGCAAGGCAAAATGACCATTACTAATCATCACAACATGAACTCAGGTACAAAGAAGTCTGGCAACCTTGATCTCACAAAGCAAAACTTGAAGTTCGCCTTTGCCGTTGGGTAGCTCAACAGCACCACGGAAATAACGAGTATCGCCAGTTCCAGCATCCCGACCCTTAAATGTCAGGTAGTAACCAGGAAGATGCCGGTTCAACTTCACTATCTCTTCGAGAGCGAAATTTGTACCCTGTAAACAACAGAAAAACCAAATTTCATCAAGTGTGTCGACAAATCAATAAAACTAGATACACAACAAAATGAAAAATGTTCCAACATTTTTCTCATTGAAGCATTTCAAGCATAGGTTTGCATGGTCCTCGTACACCTTTTTCAGATTAAAAAAGGTTCTCCGTACACCAGTAACACTGTAACAGGGGTGATAGTATGCATCGCACCTCTGCCAACACACATACATAATGTTTAGTAGTTTGTGGTGTGTAACAACAATGGTTAAATAAGATATTTGCAGAAAAATTCATGCGAAACTAAATTATTTCGAAAGCAGCCATGGAGGCAAGATGATGCTTACTTGGCACAAGATAGTCACCTGTGTATATTCGATATGTACCATCGGACTGTAATATGTATCCATGACACTGCAGAATGATTAACAACTCAAGCTATCAGTGATTAATAATTGAATCCGGCCAATCAACAATTTTACCAGACAAGTCACCACTGTGCATTTACTGCCACAACAGCAAATAATTAGGGTTACCATTGAAGTAATTCACATGAAAAAGCCACAGACTAAACCAATATACAAGAACATCCAAATCCAGATCCAAAAACAAGACGTTCAACAGATTAACCCAAAAAAAAATAGACATAGATATGTTAGAGAAAAAGTACCGAACGCGGAAATACTCCGACATCAAGGAAACATTATCGAGTAAATTAAACAGATCGAAAACATTAAACTCACCGTTGATTGGGTTCTGACATTGATTAGGTCAAGGGAAGCAAAGGCAAGGTTCAGATAAAGAAGGCAAAATCTGGACGAAGATCCACAAAGAGTGAGTTTATTAGCAAATCAATCCAATCCAATCATCTGAAAGGGAGACCAGAGAGAAGCAAAAGAAAAGTATACAACTCAGAATCCCAATTCGCTACTGACCTAGATAGGGAATAGCATACGCAGATGCGAAAGCTTTAGATATCCCCCGTCAAATATGGTATGTAAACCGGCCTTATTCTTGCTTTTAGAATAGTAATAGATATGATGTTGGGGTGTTTGCTAGCTAAGCTAGCTCTGCCTGGAGATTCTAATAGTAATAATGTATCATGTTGCAAAGTGATCCATAGCGTGCGATAATGTTTTTTAATAATAATGTAGCGGGTCAGGGTTTATATATGGCTTGTCGCGTGCCTTTTGGTTGGACACGTTTTTGTTCTCCATCATTGATTTACCCTAAATTCAATATCTAATGTATAATAAAGATAATTTATTTAGCAAATTTATTTAAGGATCTTGGAGAGAAAGAGAGGTGTTTAACTTTTATGTACTTAAACGTAATGAGTCTGATGGAAATTTTATGGACACAGCAGGAGCCAAGAAGATTCGCAGAAGATGTTGACCATTAAAAGGAACGTTATGTCTTGAAACCCATAGATATACTAATGGCTGAATTATGTATTTTGACAATCTAAAGTCTAAAGTGATTAAATTTCGACAAAGCAAAGGCAAGTTAAATAAACATGTCTGCAGCAAAAGCTCATAGCAGCAAAATACTTGGCAACAGTTCATAGCATCAATTAAGGAGACAACAAAACAAAAGGTCACAGAACCCAAATCTTTTAAAGTTGATAAGAAACCAAACTGAAGAGATCAAAGCAGACATAGAGCAGCAGCTTTCTAGCAGCAGAACAACAATGCTAGGATTCCAATCCATCCAGTCCGCTTACAGTAGAAAGACGAGTGTATAATTTGGCATCTTTCTCGCACATAAATAGACTATTTCCATGGACCCGACCTGAGAAAAACCCCACTATCACATACCCGATGAACGACATCTGTGAGGGCCTCGCCTGGGACGGGCTTGAACATCCTTACACGGCACCTTACGGAGAAGGTGTTGTGATTGGGGTAGAGATGTTGGTGGTCTGGGTTTTGTCCTATTTCGAACACCTTTGTGACCGCCTGAAAGTAGCCTCCTTTGAGGACTTTTTCTTTGCTAAATCCTTCATTAGGCAAGTCATTATGTCCCTTGCTGTGATTTTCCTGCCGGGATTTTCTTTAGGCATTTGCACTAAGACGGTGAGCTTACGTTCTTGCAGCATGTTGTTGATCTTAGTATGTGGTGTGGGTATGTGTGGAGTATGAGGAGAACGAACGAAGGATAACGGCTCGATACGCTTTATAACTTGAGCAGGTAAGGAATATATAGATGTGGAAATTAAGTATTGTTTGATAAATAATTGTTTAGAATATTCTTTATTTTACTTAGTATGTGGTGTGGGTATGTGTGGTGTATGAGGGAAACGAGTGAGAATCGGTCGGCTTTGAGTGTGTGTTCGTATATTGCCAGCATTAAATAATAACTTTATTTTTAGGTGTATCACTTTAGCTAGTTTTATTCTTTTCTTTCGCCGAATATATATGGGAATTGGGATTAAATAATGAAGATGCACATGATATATAATCACATAGGTATCCTCTTGGTTGGATACAATAGGTTAAACTAAGGACACGATAGAATTCTTCCACTGCCTCGATCTCGCTATTCTTAGCAGCGTCATCCTCTTTTTCCCTTGGGACCATCGTAAGGTTTATCCGCCTGCATATCGGAGAAAGAATTAAGATTGTGCGAAAATAAAGCAAATATTAAAATAAAATGTGCTTCTTTTAAGTGCGACGTTTTAAATACTCACCCACGGAGGCATTATCTCTTTTGGTCCGAGCTCCACGTGATTGCAGTACACGCACACCAATCCTTCATCGTCACGCAATACCAGCTCGTGGGCCCCAATACGACACCGGCCCGATTGAGTTTTCAGAGCTTCTTCGTCGACCTTCTGCAGAGAAAATTTTCGCAAATATTTATTTTTGCGCATTTTGCGCAAATTAATCGGGTATTAATAAAGGTGGCGAGAGATCTTACCGATGACTCAGTGATTGACTTGTTTAAGTTTAGACCCCACCCAATAACAGTCGAAATCGGAAAACAGATCGTTCACTTCCCTTTCGGAATCGGTCATCTCGGGCTCTTCCGGGGCTTCTTCGAGAGGAATTTCCCATGGGAGAGCTTCATCGTCTCCGCCCTTCTTGTTCTGATTGCCTGGTTTCTGCATTCTGATGAGTAGAAGAATGATGATGGTATGGTTGTATGGTTATGGAATTGTTGTCTCGAGAAACATATTAACTTGGCTGACGCTTTATATAGATGAATTGTACATCGTATTAACTTTCTCACCAAAGCTAGGCAGTTGGCATAGCATACATATAGGATGAACATATAGGATTAATTTCTCTGGAAAAGCAAACCCAAATCCGTGAAAGAGTATTGCTTTGAAGGCCATTACTTTCTTTTAGCATATATTTGGACTGTACGTATCACAAACATCATATATTGCCAGCATTAAATAATAAGTTTATTTTTAGGTGTATCACTTTAGCTAGTTTTATTCTTTTCTTTCTCCAAATATATATGGGAATTGGGATTAAATAATAAAGATGCACATGATTTTAAAAACCGGAAAAAAGGATATCCGATCCGGTATCCGATTTTCAAAACCCGGAAAAACGGATATCCGATTTTAAAACGGATCGGATATCCGATCCGATTTATTTTAAAATAAACCGGATCGGATACGAAAACTGGTTTGTTTAAAATGCGGATATCCGGTATCGGGTTTTATATTTTAAAAAAATTAAAAAAAATAAAAAAATAGTCCAAAAAGAAAAATGAAGGTCCGGAAATGAAAAAAAAAAATCATCAAGTAAAATAGTTAAATTTATATTATTTTATTATTACAAAAAACTTTGTTAGAGAATTGAGATAAGAAAAAATAAAAGCATCGAGATGCATGTTCAAAAATTAATGTGAATTTGTGGTATTTTGTTTATTATTTATAATGTAATTTCGACGCATAAATTCACATATTGTGTGAATTACTATGTTTAGAAATTCTTATACTAAAAAAATATTTTTTTATTAAGATAAGAAATAAAAAATATGATTTTGAAAAGAAAACAATAAATAATATAAGAAATAAATTTAGAAACCGGATGCGGATATCCGGTAAAAATATCCGAACAAAACCGGGTATCCGATTTTCGAATATCCGATTAAAATGGAACGGATACGGATCCCATTTTTCGATATCCGAAAATCCGGATATCCGAATTTCGAATATCCGAAGAACCGGATATCCGGTTTTCCTCACCCCTACAATATGAATCATAAGTCGTACAATGTAATTTCAACACATTGGACGTGATATACATTTACATATGTCATCACGAAAAAATGAATTTTTGACAACATACTTAATTATTCGAATGTGCTTTCCAGAAATGGCAGTTAAGACATTTTTTTATCATAACTTTCTATTCAGACCATCAATTGTCCTCATTCAAACTTCAATGGACACCCAACTTGATTATCAAAAACTTTTATGTTTTACACTTTTTCTAATTCGAAGTTTATCAGCTCGGAAAATGAGTGTTTTTAGCTAACGTTTTGAATGCTTTTAGAATTTGCTGTCCAGAAATAATAGTTATCACATTTTCGATCATAACTTTCGTTTCAGAGCATCAATTACCCCAACTCAAACGGTTTTGGATAGCTAACTTGATTATACAAAACCTTTATGTCTTACACTTCGATGAATTCGGAGTGTATTGGCTTGGAAAATGAGTGTTCCGTAAGTTGTCGAATTTGTTGTTCAAAAATGGCAGTTAATACATTTTCGATCATAAATTTTGATCCAAGACACCAATTACCCTGATTCGAGTTTTGTTGGACATCTAACTTAATTATTTAAAACTTTTATGTTTATACCTTTTCAAATTCAAAGTCCGTCGACAAAAATGGATTTGTTTAGATTCGTAATTTGAATTAGAAATTTCGCAAATTCCAATAAATAATTCGAATATTATTTTGAATAATTCGAATAAATTCGAACAATATTTGAACATATTCCTGCAAAAAAAAATTCGGATTTTATTCGAATTATCTAAGACAAATTCGAATTTTATTCGAATTATTCTAATAATATTCGAATTCGATAAAATTCTAATATTCGTATTAATTCTTCGAATTTTATTTGACGAATAAAATTCGAAAAAATTCAAAACTAATTTGAACATATTCCAATAAAAATAATTCGAATGGTATTCGAATTATTCTAATAAAATTAGAATTTTATTTGAATTATGCTAATAATATTCAAATTATACGATAAAATTATAATATTCGCATTAATTATTCGAATTTTATTCGTCGTAAAAATTCAAAACAAATTTGAACATATTCCAATAAAAATAATTCGAATTTTTCGAATTATTCTAATAAGGTTCTAATTATTCAATAACCGTAATTAGAATATAATGTCGGGCTGCGGCAAAAGCGATGTTGGGCCTGCAATGTGGGCCAAATTTAAGTTGAAGCGATTAATGGGCTTTAGCTGAGATCACAAAGCTACTGATAATTGCCTCTCAACCCTTACATAGAACCGTATTTGAACGTTTGCCCCAAACAATTCATTTCATACGAATATTAATTATTCAATAGTATACATGACATGATATCTTCTTCTTAAACACACGTAAGTAGTAGTAATCAAATCAAATCAATTTTATTGTTTATTGAGTGAGAGAAGCAAGGCGCTGAGACTGATAGTTTATGACGCCGACGGTTGAAGGGCTCTGCTCCAAGACAACCTCGTATCCGTCGCCCCAGCTCTCCATTCCCTGAGCCATGACTTGCCAGAACAACGCGCCGCCGCACGCGCCGCCGCTGGTCCTCGCGCATATGTATACGTTGTTGAAGACGTTGGCGAAGTAAGTGTCCCTCGCCCCTACAGTGTAGCCCGACGACCTCGAAGATTTTCCAAACTCGCTAACGATGATGGGCTTTCCCAGCACAGATTTCGAGTCTTCTACGTGTGCGTCTATCCATCTCTCCACGAAATCAGCTTGGGCATCGTCGTTTGCTCCAGGGACCCTATTAATTAAAATGTTTTGTTATATCTTCTTTCTTTTTTTGCATATGTGTAAAAATGTGTGTGTCGATATATAGTTTTATGATTTTTACTACCATTGATCGGGGTAGATGTGAATGGTGGTGAAATCGACGTCAGTGATGCCGTTGTTTGCGATGAAATCGGTTCCAACTTCGTAGCCAGGATTTGCTTGTTTCTTTTCGGGCATGGATTCTCCGTAGAACCCTTCCATGCCTACTTCGAGGAGATGGTTCTTGTCTATTGATTTTACGTAGGCTGCCATCTCTGTGACCCATTCCTGAGAATTTTATTTTAGTTATATATATGGTGTATTTATTAAGGGAAAATCTGTCTATCTATATGTATATATCAGATATATATACTTGAATTGATTTTCCAGATAGATCAGATTGGCAACGAGGTTCGTTCATCAGCTCCCATGCAAAAATGGTGGGATCATCTTTGTATGCTATACCAGTCACTGTGTTGACCCTTGTAAGTACGGCCTGCAATATTATAATAAGAAAATATCGTGACAAATGACACATACAACATATATGTATGAATGTTATACGTAGAGACATACATGTTAATACCTTGACGTGATTCTTGTAATAGTCTTTGACCGTAGGGTTAGCGAAGAAGTCGTCTTCACCATTCAAGTACTGACCACGGTCTCTAGCCCACTGCACATACTGCTTCTTCCCTCCAAAACCTTCCCAGTTGTTCACCAAACTTAGTAGCAAATGAATGTTGTACTTCTTGGCTTCAGCCACCACGAAATCCAAACCCTAAAAAAATAAACTATTAAGCAGTGAGTATATATTTTGTTTTCCACACACACTTTCTAGACACAGTTATTAGTTATTATAACTACCTGGAAAACTTTCTCGTCGTAAGAACCAGGAGAGATCTGAAGTGCTCGATAACCACCGTCGCTGAAAGCCCAAGTCCTTACAACGTTTACGCCGTACTTGGAAGCTTGTTCGAAAGTATCAGTCACCTTGTCCCTCGTCGAAGGATCAGTGGCCATGTACATCAACCAATAAGAATTGAAGCCATTGAAGTACAATGGCCGCCCGTTCTTGACAAATTGGCTCCCTCGTGTCTCCACGAAACCGCTCGAAGCTCCAACGTGCATTGGCCCGCTGCTAACAAAAACAAGGGCTGCTAAGAAAAGACAACTTACTAAACTCTTTCTCATCGACATTTTTTTTATATATTTATATTGCTTATTTGCTTGATATTTTGTGTGATGAAGGGTTAGGGCATGCAATGCGAGGTATATATAGTGGATGATGAGATGAGATATGATCGAGGTTTTTGGTCTTTACGAATTGTTGTGATGTTATATGGTTATGGGCTTTTGCTTTGTCCGGCACGGCGTTTCATATTACAAGCAATAATATCGAACTTTATCGACGTTTAGTTATATTACAAGAAGATTTAAGAGGTGAAAAAGGATTGATCCGCTTTTAAACGTTATCCGATCTTTTTTCCCAAGTGCCAGCTGATCTGTTATGCAAGTGTTTCTATTTTTATTATCACGATTTCGGCGGCGGCGGTTGGCTATTACAAACATTCGACTATATCAAGTTGTTCAACTTCTGTTCGCCTATTATCTATCCACTTACATCAAACGTATGTGTTTCTTTTCATATGATTATTATATACGGATGGATGATGCTTAACGAGTAAGTTGGAAACTGTATATCTATCTGATGCTCTAAAGTCGGTTGCTGACGGCGGCGTTTTTTCTTTTTATCTATGAACATTCTGCAAGTGTTTTATTTGTCACTACACTTTATTTCAGTTGGTAATAAATATCCAATAGCAAGTAGCATGCATGACGTCATTCGCACATCAGATTACATGGGCCTTTTCGAGCGATATGGCCCAATATTTTCTGGTAATAGAATTGGGCTTTAGGAGTGTAATAAGAGCCCACGAGAGTGCTTTGTTCAAATATAGTTCGTGGGCTAATATAATAATATTAAAAGAAAAAAAAACGCTACCACGACATTTTTAAGTCGATAATCGAAGCGAAACGTGGCAGAGAGAGACCATCGTCATCATTCAGAGTTCATCACAGCCAAGAAAATGTCCACCGCGAAAATTGCACCGTCCGTTACAGTCACAATCAAACACCTCGGCGCACACCCCCGCCGCGCCGGAGCCTTTTTGACCCGACCCGGATTAGTTTTCCGACCCGGGAAGCTCGTCCGGACAATGTGCTCGAAAGCGTCGGACCCACTCGAAGTCTGCGCCAAAGAGTCCGTCACCACTCCCACCAAGCTCGGCGACTGTAAGCATAATCGACTTCTTGTTCTTGGGCAGTGTGTATCTTATTGTTACAATGCTACAACGTAGCATATACGGCTTCTTCCTTTTTGTTTTGTTTCAGGCCCTTTCACGCAGAGGGTGTTGCTTACGTTGGAGGAGAAAAACCTGGCTTACGACTTGAAGTTGGTCGATTTGAAGAACAAACCTGAGTGGTAATAACGTTAGTTTTGCTTGCTGCATTGCCTATGAATCGAATGGGTGAACTGTGGTGGTGATCTTGCTTTGTAATTATTACGAATAGGTTCGTCAAAATAAGTCCCGAGGGTAAAGTTCCTTTGGTGAAGCTTGAAGAGAAATGGATTCCTGATTCTGATGTTATCACACAGGCGATAGAAGAAAAGTTTCCCGAGCCACCATTGGCGACACCGCCCGAGAAAGCTTCGGTGTATGCATGTGATATTGCTGATTTCTTGAACAATTTCCACATCGCTAATCCTGTATATTATCTTTTATTGATGATAAATCGCAGTGGCTCGAAGATCTTTTCCGCATTTATCGGGTTCCTTAAGAGCAAGGACCCAAGTGATGGAACAGAACAAGCATTGCTTGATGAGCTGACTTCCTTCAACGATTACCTGGAAGAAAATGTGAGTTACTTGGTTTTCTTTCTTATTGTCTCTCCGAAGTGCTATTTTTGACCTATCGATACGAGATCGTTTCTTGACAATCTTAACCGTCGAAACTCTGCGCAGGGGCCTTTAATCAATGGGAAAGGGGTTTCATCAGCTGATTTGTCCCTTGGTCCAAAGCTCTACCATCTCGAAATTGCTCTCGGGCACTACAAGAATTGGTCTTTACCAGATTCACTAACCAATGTAAAGTCGTACATGAAGGTACATTACATGAAATTGCTCTCTTGTTTGTGCCCGTCTTTGAATTCATCCATGGTCGATGCTCTTGGGAAACCTTGTTTTCTGACTTTCTTCTTCTCTGCTTTTGATTACCAGACTATATTTTCCATGGATTCTTTCGTCAAGACACGAGCTCAGACGCAAGATGTGATCGAGGGCTGGCGACCCAAAGTCGAAGGTTGATCATTGTCAGCACAAATTGTCGTTGAGATTTCTGTAATAAAACTCTTCTGCTCTCCATCAATGTTAATGAAAAAAGTTCAAGTTAGTCAGTAACTGAATCCTCAAAATCACATGGCTTTTGTGTTCTTCAATTCAATCTTCTCCGAGCAGCAAAAACCATGCAAGTGTAAGAACTCGACAGGGCCACAATCGACACGCCTATGTAAACGCAAGCCGTCGTAGCGCAGACGTACAAGTACCTGTAAGAAAGAACACAGTGAGCCTCACTTTTGCGTCCAACTATCTTAGTTTTGGTTTAAAGAAACTTACTTGGGCGAAAATACGCTCCATACGAACAAATGGTTCCTCATCAGCAGCATAACGATCGTATACGCAAGGAGAATGACTGAATTTAGGGTTAACGGAACAAGGCAGGGATAGCCGAGAGTCATCTTCAAAAGACGACCATAATCCACATTTACGCCATTATGACGTTTGATTGTCATCGTACTGAGAAGATACAACATTGGCGATGCGTATGTGATCA
The DNA here is from genome assembly GCA_027422505.1 of Craterostigma plantagineum. Classification (NCBI taxonomy): domain Eukaryota; kingdom Viridiplantae; phylum Streptophyta; class Magnoliopsida; order Lamiales; family Linderniaceae; genus Craterostigma; species Craterostigma plantagineum. Next base: position 955,772 of record JAPQWV010000096.1, on the reverse strand, counting down.
TAAACATCAAAATACCCGATATTACAGTCGAGTGGTTCGAAATGCCCTGAAATTTTTCAACCGTAAGATAGATACGGAGATGGAGACGGTATATATTCAACTAAAGCTCTGCTTACGATGAAAGCCCCAGCGACATCAATTGTCGCGAGTGTATTCGTATTGCCAAGACTGAAATGGCCTGCCATTGCCATGTAATAAATTGCAGCAACCTGTGAAGAAGACAAAAACATGTATTAAATCTTGCATTACCACATTTCAATTAAAAGACCAGAAATGAAGGATACCTTGAAGTCAACCCACCTTTACCCACTGTTTTACACGAAGGTCTTGGTCAGAAAAATAGACAGAACTTGCCAAGATTTGCACGAGGAGCAAAGATACAGGCATGGAGTTTATGGGTTGTTGGAGAAGAAGCTGCAGCAAACACCATGAAAACACGTAACACCAGCCAATCAGACGGTTCGAATCTTTGAAGGTGGTCGGCAAAAATTTACGTCCAATTTCAGTTGAGGCATCGCTCGATCTGTTAGGCATCAGCCATGGTGTAGCAAGAAGGATTCCAAGAGAAGAAGCTCCGAGAAAAGTATAAACTAGTTGAATCACGGTAGTTTCGCTTATCCTCAGTGAAACAAAAGAGCTCCCTTCGATTTTTAAGACTTGTGTCAGAATCATCGAAGCAGGGAATAAGTACATCAACATCAGAGCAATGACTGTTCTTGTCTTGAATTGAAATGTGAAGGTAAGAATAACTGAAATAAGAATGAGAAGAAGGGACAATGAGAGGACTTGCAGGTAAGTGATGAAAACGGGCCCCGCCCTTTCGAGTAGCTTCGATATGTCGGGAAGATAAGTCCAGTTGACACCGCCTTGATGCCAGCCTCTGAGGATTCTTCCGCATACGAGCGTTGTAATAACGCAGTTAAGACGACGAAAAACACTTCTTTTTGCCAAAACTGAAGTTCCATGTTTCATGGACATGATTGTCTTTCTGAGCAGTATTAGGTAGAATGAAGACGTCATGAAATGCCAAATGTAGTGTTCTTCTTCAACCATGGAACTCGATCCCATGCTAAGAACAAGGATAAATATTACAGCCACTGTGAAAATCTCTTCCAAATTCCACTCGTGTGATCTGTTGTTTCCAGGGTCGACTTCTCGGTTTAATTGGAGAAGAAGGCGAATGAGTCCCAAACAAGATATAAGCATGGCCATTATGCCGAGCACGAGTAAACCGCCGGATTTCTGTTCAGAAAGAAAGTGAAAGTTTTGACTATGAGTGAAGTTGGACTCGTATTTTTTTCTAAGTATCAGAGGTTGAGAATGGATGAGAAGTATTAAACATACATCAGTCGATTTGCTTGATAACCACTTGCTTGTGTTTTGTAGAAATTCATTGTAAGCCGAAATTATTCTCCTATAGCCATCTTCATTGGAGGATCTATATCAAAACCAACATAGAGATAAAGCATATGACTCTCCTGTTTCAACTCGTTCGGTTACTAAAGAATAAAACTTTGCATGGAAATGAACGAAAGACGAAATAAAACCTTGAGAAGTTTCCCGACTTCCAAGATTCATGAAGTGCAATAGCATCCAGATAATAGCAGCAAAGCAACTCTGCGCCTTCCTTTTTACGCGTCCCCAACTCACATGAAAGTTGGTGACACCCCAACTCAGACAAGTGAGTATTAAGAAGCCTAAGCAGTTGCCAGGAATTCCTCTCTAGCATCTTCAAATAGTGTTCGTCTGTTTAGATGAAGATATATGAGCAAGTTCACTTTACGAATGACTAATTTCAGTACAAACTAATGACTGAAGAAAAGTGTATTCAAGAGAGCTTGACCTTCTAGAGATTTGAAGATCTCTGACATGAAAGTGCCCACGTTGTTTTTCGGAATAGGCAAGCCAAATAGGAGGGCCAACGTCGAAGCAAGGTCAACCTGGTTGACCACGTTTTGTACTGCAGTGCCAAGCTCTCGTGAGCTAACAAAGATTGCTAGAGAATCTGTTTCCTCATACGAAGACCCCCCATGATTGCCACTTTCGGTCATACCATGATCACTTACCATAACCTGCAGTAAGACAAGAATCATATGACTGTGTACAGATACAGGGTTCATGAGAATAAGCATCAACAAGAGGATATTTTATATGTATGGATGATTGATTTAATCATCAATTGTTAGCCAGTAACACATAAAAATCACTGAACGGTATGCTAGTTGCGCACCAGCAACTGCAAATGGGGAAAATAGAGCAGCACAAACCAAAAGTGTCCGTCTTTTACTTTGGGTGATACTCGAATGGATCCTTCTCATCACGTCGTCCATCTCTGACAGTTTGGGACACATCAAGACGCTGCAAATATGGAAATCAAAAGATTAAACATATGTAAATATGCATTGATATAGGTTTTTTTATGTGTGTGTCGGTTACATGAACTTATACTGCAATAGACAACATTACCTATTACGACCGCCAATATGTCCCACATGATCAAGCCCGAGGTAGTGTAGAATCTGAACAGACGAACAACATTATCATCTGAAGCATTTATTCAACTAAATAATGATTTACCAGAAGATCCCAGTCAGTCTGGCTAAGTTCATATGTCAAATGCCGAGAAACGTTGTAATCCACTTGAATGGTGTCTTTAACCTGCAAAAGGACTTCTGTAAGATTTTATGCAGCCAAACTTGCATTACCATGTCTAGAATTAACGAAATCAAGATAGGACATGGTAATGTGTAGTTTGTCATTAAGTGCCTCAAAGGAGATAGAAAACGTGAACTGCTCAGGTGTGAAATCCTTTGTCGAAAATTTATTTCACCATGAGTCCATTGACTTACAAAGAAGCTGTTCACGCCATCTTGCCTCGTAAACATATTTGGAAACAACTTGAGCCACGTATCATCACCAAGCATCACCATTTTCCAACCAATTCTGCGAAATTGAGCTGCGGCAGCACAAAGTAAATGTTACAAAAAAATGACAAGGACAACGTACCCAAGCTGAAAGAAACCAAGTAAAGCATTTTAAAGGGTGTGTGGATCTAACCAATAAGATTATCATCAAAGAAAGCTTGTGTATTAAAGTTAGTGGCGACATCCAAGAATCCTCCGATAGCCCCAGAAACCATGGCCTACTCTAACACCACAAAAATAAAGGATATAAACGTAAGTAATGCTTCACTTTTGAATCTATCAATGCCAAGTAACCTTCAAACGAGGCATTGTAACAGTAGGCGGTGCTGCCTTCGCATGATATCCAACAGCCAATCCACTGGACAACAATGACTGAGTATAAGGCATAGCTGCGAAAAAATGTTTGTGCGGCGCCTTTCCATGTTTTCCGAGCACAAATTCAGCGGGAAGACCATCTATCACCTGAAAGATAAGTTTGATACCGAAATCTCAAGCACTTACGTTTGGGATCGCAATCTGAAGGTAATCTAACGAAAAAACATACTTACCATTAGTATTAGCCTGTCGTATAGAGGACGAATGCCAGAAAGTTCCTGCACTCACAAAAACTAAGACCATGTAAGATTGTAGCTAGAAATATATCGAACAATTAATCCAATAAAGACTTCTTCTGATCGGAACTGACACACAGGAACTAGCAGTTGAAGTAGAAAACGAAGATACATAACCTGATACAAAGATTTGATCTTTTCAGAAGGCAAGCTTGAAAAATCCTGATTTAAGTCAGCTGGCTCAGAGTGAGGCGGGTAGAAGCTCTCCAAACCACTAAAAAGGAAACAAATAAGCATTACAAAAATAACCAAAAGATCTCAAAAACACTGACACATCTTAGAACTAAGGGAATTATTTTAAAACCTCATGCCCGACAGGCTCGGCTTCACAGGGAAGAATCCCATGATGAAAAGAGATAGCCCCGCAATCTGAATCACGACAGCTGACACTGTGAATAATGTCAGCTTCGCGCAAGTTAATGAGCGCAAGCTTCTCATTTTCTTGAAACGCTTGGGTTGCTTGCTTTGTGCGTTGAATCAAGACTTGAGAGTGTGCCTGGGCAAGAGTTGAGTGTAATAATATGATGCGAAAGTTGGGCCTTGGCAATTACGAATCGGCCCGTACGAAGCCCGACAAGATGATTTGAATATTACAGTGATAATAAATATTCTATTTCTGTGGATTTATAGTTTGTTTGTTCAGATTGTGTTTTGTGTAGTAGCATAGACATGGAGTTACTCCTTTGTCATAATATAATATCTTGTACAAAAGTTCTCTGATTCCACTATAAATCACGTGGGATAATAATTAGAATGGAATTAGGAGTTGGAACAGAGTACAACAATGTCGTCAAATGAATAATGAGGAAAAAAGCTAATGAAAACCTTTGCTAAGTGTTAATAGCTCTAAATGGCGACCTCTCTTCGTAAACGGTATCGCCTTTCTTCACCGAAGGTGATGAGAAAACTTGCACATTTTCTTGTTCGAAAACATCGTCGTCGTCACCATTCCATACGGCACCAAAGCTGTGCACAATCTTCCCCAGATTCTCCACCAACTGCGAATCTTCAGCAGCTAAGCGCTCAATTCTATCAGACAAGAAATTCATGGCGCTCAACAGCTTCTTGTTTTCATCGGTTAGCTTCTGTATCGTTTGGTTGGAACTTTCAGTCTTCTCCTCAAGTTCGCGAATCACCTTCGGGCCAACTGAGTCTCTGTGTTGCTGTAAGCCTTCCAACTCATTCTCAAGTTCTTGAATAATCAGATTCTTCTCTTGGATCTCAATTTCCTTCATGATCACCATCTCCTTAATCTTCTCCCGAGATTCGCGAAGAGAACCTGTTTCTTTCTGCATTCGAGACAGTCTCAAATAGAAAGAGCTCGTCGAGCTTTCGAATTCGTTTTCCAACGACGTAACGAGCTGCTGAAGATCGCCGATTCTGTGATCTTTCTCCTCTCCACAAATAAACTGCGAAGACTGTCCTCCATTTCCTCTGATGAGTTTTCCTCCTTCACTCTGGTGTGACTCGCTTCAACGAGCTGTTGCTGTAGATCTTCGATTCTTCTCTCCTTCTCCTCAAGAAGATGGCCGAGACTTTCCTTTTCTTGTTTAAGGTTTGTCTCAACCTCGATCTGCGCAAGAAGAGAAGCTTCGACTTCCCTGCGCATCTGATTGTTCACTTTCATGGTCGCTTCCAACTGCTCTGCAACTGATTTCCACAGATGAAGTTCGAACTCGATCTCATTAGCTTCGCATAACTTTTCGTACAGCTCTTCGTTGGCCCTCTCGAGAGCTTCGTTCACCTTGTCCAAATCGCTTTGCAGCTGCACCGCGTGTTCGTCTGATTGTACTCGTGAAGTCGAAGATTCTTCTAGCAGACGCCTGAGGCTCTCTTTTTCTTTCTGCAGAGGAAGCTGAAGTTCTTCGAGAGTTCGAACCTTTTCTGACAGCATGGATACTTTGTCACGTTCTTCTTCAAGATCACGCCTCATGTCGCTGAGATCAGCTTCCTTCTTCTCCAACCGTTCGATCAAAGCACGCATGTTGTTCTCTTGGCCCTTCAGATCCATGCAAGAATTCGCAGCTTCTGAAAACTCTGATCTCAAGACCAATAGCATCAGAGAAGTCTCTAAATTCAAAATCTCCAAGTTGGGCATCAGAGAATCGCATGCTTCGAGCTCCGTTTTGAGCTTGCCAATCGTTACATCCTGGCTTTTCAGTTCAGACATGCACGTATCCAACTCTCGGGCCAATTTCTCCATCTGCAATTTCCACTCGAGCTCTTTCTCTCTTAGACTCGCAGAACAGCCTCTGTGCTCCCTTTCTAAAGATTTGAGCTTGTTCTGAAGCTTAGAAGCAGAAGATGAAACTCTAGCTTCTCGAATTTGATCTTCTTGGAGTTCTTTCAGTGAAGAAAGCAGATCTTGCTTCTCTTGCTCGACTCTTCTGAACTGATACTCCATTTCCTTGTAAAGTATTTCCTTGGTGCTCAACGAACTCCTCAGATTCGCCAGTTCTTGATCCCTTTTTGAGGCCAGGGCCTCGAAATTCAGCTTGGCCTGGTCGTATTCACAGCGCATACTGTCGAAACTGCTCCTCGATTCTAAGATTTCAGTTTCCAAGATCTTTCTCTTGCTCTCTGAGTGAGCTAAGGCATGTTCGCACATCTCAAGGCGGCGTTGAAAATCCTGGGAAATTCTCGCCTGAGATTCCAACTTCGCTTGTAAAGAAGAGAGGTCGTCGATGAGCGCAGATTTCTCCTTTTCCCATTCTTTCTCCCTCGCTTTGAATTCGCTCCGAAGCTTCGTATGGCTCTCTTCCAAGTGACCAAACTGTTCTTTCTTCCACTTCAGCTGATCTTCGAATTTACGATTATCTTCCTCCAATTTAAGGAGCACGTCATCTCTCTGTTCCACCTCTTTTTTGGATGCTTTGTTCAAATTCCCAGTTTCTGATACCTTCTTCTGAGAGACAGCGACTGATCTCCTAATTCCTTCGATCTCTTCTTTGAGGGCTCGAATATGCTGCTCTTGATCTACGTTTTTCGAATTCGCACCATCTAAGGCGAATGCCAGCGCTTTATTCTCTTCGTCGCAGTTGCGAATCTTCTCACTACACTCCAACCGAAGCTTGTCGTTCGCAGATGTAACCTGCTTGACGATGAGCTCTTTCTCCTTCAACTTCGATTTCAACTCGTCGCTGAGTCGAATTGCGTTGAAAATTTCATCTTCCTTGTCGCTTAATTCCCGCTTCATCTTCTCCAACTTCAAACTCTCCTCCTTGCTCGAGCAAAGCCTATTGCTAACATTCTTTAGGACAGATTCTTTCTCCTTTACGATCAGCTTCAGATCTTCGTTCGATTTCCTCGCCGCAAAGAGTTCATCTTCCTTTTCGTTCAGAGCCCGAGATAACATCTCTATCTCCGCCAAACTAGCACCACTATCAGCCCGAAGCTTATCATTCACGGCAGCAATATGCTTGACGAAGGATTCCTTCTCCTTCAGATTAGACCTCAATTCTTCGTTCATTTTCTTCGCAGAGAAGAGGTCGTCGTCCCTTTCGTTTAGTTCCCGAGATAGCTTATCCAGTTGCGAACTGATCGCCTTGTTCTTGCCCGACTGATCATCGTTGGCTTTCCTTAAACTTTCAGCTAATTCTGTCTTTGCTCGCAGTTGTTCTCTGAGCTTCTCGATCTCAGACTTAACCTCGTCTAGTTCTTCGTAAACAGCTTCCATTTTCACCTCCCTGGTTGAAATTGGAAGGATTAAGTTAGCACATTTATGCACTTATGACTTGGTTTCATATAGCAAGCACATCATCCATTTCATACACGCATTCTTGTTCAGTAAATGTTACAAACACAAGGCATACTAAACTTAAGATTTCTGCAATTCTATGCCCAGCCTCAAAAGAATATGCGGAAAGAAATCCCAAGAAATCAGTGCAAATCGAATCTTCCAGAGTATAAATTACCTTGCAGTTCTCGGCGATACCCAAAAGAAAAGCAGTAAAAAAAAAAGGGTCTTAAATTAGAGGACGGCCGTGGTATTCTTGTGGAGTTCGCTCATGTTTCTTGATTACGATATACGTTAGTTGTCAGATGAACAGTTCTTGATGAAGGGCATCATACGAAGTGGAGTTGGGAAAAAGGAAAGTGAAAACTGCTGCGAGTTAAGGGACTGACAAATTATAGCCGTTGGGGGTTTAATTTGAAGGGAGGTTGTTGGTCGTTTAACGGCATGGGACTCGGTCGGATCTCTTCGGAGATAAATATTTTATTACAAGTATCCACTAGCCGTTAAATGTAGGGCCCACGTGAAGTTACTAACTTATTGGGCTTATTTGCCTTTGGACCCAATAAGCACTTTCTAACAAGAAAACCCTTTGCGAAAGAAGAACAAACCATCGATTAAGAACAATTGCAGTCCACTTGTAGTCCAACTTCGATAAAAATTTGAACACCTTCGAATCCTAATATGTTAGTATATACTCAAGTTTCTTTTTCTTTTTAATGAAAGGTCCAACGCAATTCTTGGTGCTAAAATGCCGCAAATTCACCCAACTATAAGAATCGCTCGATTCCCTACTTTCCACTTTCGGAAGAAGAATTTAGAAAACTAAAAGCAGTCTCTTCATGGATACAATATGATAGTAACTTGATCTTCTTTGATCATCTAACTAGTTAGAACATATATTGGATGAAATCCTTGTTTTCTGGTTATTGCATTACATCGCAAAGAACAACCAACGACGACGTTTAAGAAAAAGAAAAACATCAAGGAATGTTGCAGAGAGCAGCAAGCAATGCATGCTCATGGTGGTGGGCGAGCCACATTCGCACCAAGCAATCAAAATGGCTCGAACAATCCCTTCAAGGTTCGTCCATATTAAAAAAAAAAAAAACCCTTCATGCTTTATTATTGCATGAGCGAACACATGTTTGAATCTCTCATCATTGAAAAAAAAAAAAAAGAACAGATATGGAGGAAAAAGTCCACAGCATGCTTAAGCTGATCGAAGAAGACGGAGACTCCTTCGCAAAGAGGGCAGAAATGTACTACAAACGCCGGCCCGAGCTCATCAGCTCCGTCGAAGAAGCCTATAGATGCTTTCGCTCGTTGGCCGACCGCTACGACATGCTCTCCAAGGAGCTTCAGAACGCAAACCACACCATAGCCACCGTTTTCCCCGAGCAAGTTCAGTTTCCAATCATGGAAGACGACGACGAAGAAGAAGACGACGAAAACGGCCCAAACGGCAAACTCCACAAAAACAGTCCTCAAATCCACAGCAATAGTAAGGTCCCGAAAGCCCCCGCTGACGACCTAAAGGGCCTAATAACGAAGGCCACTAAGAGATTCATACCCAAAAAGCCGACGACCAATAAGCATCCCCACACAACGACGACAGCCAAGGCCAAGAACGCTGCTGCCAAGTCTGGCCTGACGAAGGAAGAAGCCTTCGATGAGATCGACAAGCTTCAGAAGGAGATCTTAGCGCTTCAGACAGTGAAGGAGTTCGTCAAGAGCTCCTACGAAAGCGGGCTCGCAAAGTATTGGGCCATCGAGAATCAAATCGCCGAGGTCCAAGAAAAGGTCTGCAAGTTGCAGGACGAATTCGACGTCGAGGCGATCATCGAGGACAGCGAGGCGAGGACATTAATGGCCGAGGCAGCGTTGAAATCGTGCCAGGAAACGCTGACTAGGCTGCAAGAAAAGCAGGCGAGGTCGGCGAGGGAGGCCAGGGAAGAGCACAGGAAGGTGGAAGAGGCGAAGAAGCTCATAAAATCGATGAAGAGCGAGTTCTTGGACAAGGACGAGCAGGGAAAGATCGACGATGGAGATGAGGAAGCTCAGAGCGAGGCGAGCAGCGATGTTGTGCAGGCAGGCTCGGCGGCGGGGTCCACGTCGGGGTCTCTCACGGTGAGCGAACTGGCGGAGAAGATCGACGAGCTTGTGAATAAGGTGATTGGTTTGGAGAGCGCGGTTTCTTCGCAGGCGATTATGATCGAAACGCTGAGGAGCGAATCAGACGATCTCCACGCGCATATTAGGGTTTTGGAGGAGGAGAGGGAGAGCTTGATCGACGGGCAGAATGGGTTGAGGAGGAAATTGGAGGAAATGGAGGAGAGGTTGAAGAAGCTTCAAGCTATGAACAAGAATGTCGAGAGCAGAAACAGCAGCCTTCGCACGAATTTTGCAGAGGCGTGTTCGAGCTTAGGGGATTTGTCTGAGAAGCTTGGCAGCGTTAGGCCAGACGAGGAGGAGGAAGACATGGAAGGTGCTGACTTCGTCAAGAAATCGAACAAAAAGACAGTAACTTTCTCGGGTCTGAAACCCGAGGATGAAGACGATGAAGATCAGATCGAAGGTTACGGTAAGGGCGAGGGAGGGAAATCGAAGGAAGAAGAAGAAGAAGAAGAAGGGCTGAATTGGCAGGAGTTGCTCTTGAGTGGGGCTGAGGATAGGGAGAAGATTTTGCTTACAGAGTACAGTACGATCCTCAAGAACTACAAGGATGTGAAGAAGAAGCTCAGCGATACTGAGAAGAAGGAAAGGGACGGGCAATTTGATGTTATGGTGCAGCTGAGAGAGCTGAAGAAGGCCATCTCTAAGAGGGATCAAGAAATTCAAAGCCTTCGACAGATGCTTAATTCCCTGCAAGGAAATGGGAACGACGACGACGATAATCACGACGAAGCTATATCGAGAAGCGATGATTTCGACATGAATTTGGATCCTCAGTGCCTCTCGCCGATCGAAGAAAAGCTTCGCTTCGAAATCGACTCCATCTTGAACGAAAACTTGAATTTCTGGCTGAGATTCAGCACGGCGTTTCACCAGGTTCAGAAATTCAAGAGCGAAGTTCAAGATTTGCAGGACGAAATAGCGACGCTGAAAGACAAGAAGAAGCAAGAAGGAAGCGTTATTACCTCTGCGCAGCTGAAATCGGAAGTTCGCCCAATCTACAAGCACCTGCGTGAGATCGACGCGCAGCTGAGCGTCTGGGTTGACCACAGCGGCCTTCTAAAAGGCGAGCTCAAGCGGCGGTACGTCTCTCTCTGCAACATCCAAGAGGAGATCACAAAAGCCCTCAAAAAAGGCGTCGAAGGAGACGAAATAAGGTTCAGCAGCCACCAAGCGGCGAAACTACAAGGCGAGGTTCTGAACATGAAGAACGAAAACGATAAGGTAAGAGAAGAGCTTCACGCCGGCTTGCAACACGTCGCGGCCCTCCAGGCGGAGATTGAGAGGACGCTGGGGAAGATGAACCAAGAGTTCGGCATAGCTTCCGCCGGCGGCGATCAGCCCAAGTATCAGAAAGCTATGAGCCGGCCGAAAGTGCCCTTGCGTTCCTTTATATTTGGGACTAGGCCGAGGAAGCAGAAGCATTCTATCTTCTCTTTTATCCATTCTAACAAGAAATACCGCGTTGTAAGAGCTGCGCCGCCGTTGTCGTCTGAGCATTAACGTTCCTCTTTATTATTGTTTTTATGTTCATTGCATTGCAATAGGTAGAATAGCAAACGAAGGGTTGTTTTCCTTTGCTTTAATTAAAAACACTTCAACGAAAATCGAGTCCAAGCAGCCTTAAACCCGTTAGCCCAAGCAGGTCAGACCAAGGCCCGGCCCGGTAATTGAGATGAGAAAACGACAAAGAATAGGTTATCATACTAATTACGTAATCAACTTATTATAATAGTTAAATTATAAACAAATACTATAGTATAATAAACAGTCTTGAACAGGGAAACTTAAAAGATGAATGAAGAAAACGTCATGGGCCACTTGCACCTTGCTTGCTTTCCTTGGATGCTTGCTCAGTGGCAGAAAATCTAATGACAGAAGCGTATTTTTTCTTAGTACGACGGACAAACGTTAATGAATAGTTTAATTTTGTTACACAGTCTTAAGAATATTGTGCTTACAATTATTAGTGTCAGCGCACGTGCAACTCCCCGGAATCGTCGATATCACGCGGTCCAAAGTGCCACGCACGTGCCTCTTCGGTCAAAGGTCAAAAGCAGTGATTTTACATTTTTTTTTCATTTTGTTTTGCGACTATTTAATAAAATATTAAAATTTTAAGGGATATTTTCACTTAAATCCCTATTTGCAGACTTTCTATCACTTAACTCCCTAGGTAGAGAAATATATCACTTAACCCCCTATTTACCGTTTGTATTATATTCTTAAGTCACGCTGTACCTTTCTATTTTTGTATTGTGTATCGCAATACGTTGATATAGTGTACATAAATGTGTTGTTATGGCGGATCGGTTTTACAGCGTATCTATTTTTTTTCATACAAACATATTTAGGTACATTATATCAACATATTGTGGTACACAAAACAAACACAAAACACGAAAGATACATCGTGACTGAATAAATTGGTACAAACAGTAAATGGAGGAGTTAAGTGATATATTTTACAGACAATGGAGTTATGTGATAGAAAATTTGTCTAATACGGATTTAAGCGAAGTTTCACCAAATTTTAATATATGAGAAAATCACCTAAAGCTATAGATAAGGTCGATGATGAGGTTAGTCATCACATCTCTAGACTTTCTTCATTTGTTTTTGCATACTCCATGCCATATTATATTTGTTGAGCGTGTAACGTGTATTTCATTGACCAATTAATATGAATGAAGGTGGTTTAGCATGTTACTGCAATCAAAAGTCACATTTGGAAAGGAGAATAAATAAATAATCGAACTTACGTGACGTTCAAGATAGAAAAGAGATAAGTTAGAATCAAATCTAATTATTGTTTTACTTATGCCTAAAATGTTTCATATAGATATATATCAATTTATCAAATTTTATATAACCGTTTTGTTGTCCTATACTTTGCTTACCTTGAAATTTAAATTTCCGCAAGGAGAGCAATGTACTGGTGCCACATGGGACATAGATGTCCTTGGTCAAAAGGAGGGACTACTTTTATATAATAGCCTAGGCTTCTCTATTATTTAACTTTTACAATCCTAATGTGTTGAGTTTGAACCTTATGCAACTTCCATATAGTATTGTGATTTCATCTTTTATAATATGATTTATTGAATTGGGAAAACTCAAAATGAACGCCGAAAGTGTGAAGGACTACTACCAATGAGTTGTGATTCAAAATCCTTCACGAAAAAACTAAGGTTTAGACGTTCATATAGTTTCGTTATCGGTCTGAAAACGGTAGTAATTGCGTTCTCTACTTTAATATTATATTATGGTGTGGGGTGGGTGTTTATAAACTGCTATTTTGTCAGTATATAGTTAGTAATATTTTGATTACTACAATTTAATCCTTCGATTTAAAATTTTATAATAATTGTTAGCGAAAATCAAATAATTATTGATTGAGATAATCAAGCAATAATTGATTGAGTTATTTACGTAATTGATTGAGTTATTTATGTCCTTTTTTATCTTCTTAATTTACGTTGGTCTTGTATTCTATATATTATTCGATGTAATTGCATTCAGTCATTAAGCGAAATTATCTTAGCTTAACAGGCGCAGGACCCCACAAATCACAGTGTATCAAATCCAAGACCTGAGAAGCTCCCCTGTCATTATTAGTGAATGGCATTCTGGTACTTTTGGCCAACTGACATGAATTGCAAAGTTGAGGCGAAGCCAACAATGAAGTAACAGAAACCAAACCAAGTTTATTCAATAAAGTAATAACAGAGTTTGCCACATGACCAAGGCGAGAATGCCATAATTTATAAGAACCATGGAACTTTTTATTCTGAATAATTGCAGAAAAAGATCTAGGTGCGGAGTCCAATACATAAAGTCCACGATCACGGGTGCCTGTTGCGAGGAGATGACCAGTATCCCGATTCTGAATGCAGAACTGCGAATCAGTAAAAGTGACTTGAACAAGAAAATTTCTGGTGAGTTGGCTAACCGACAACATACTTTTAGTAAGTTCAGGCACAACAAGAACATTATGTAATTGAAGATTGCGTGAGATGGTCAACGAGCCAGTATGAGTGTTAGCGAAAATCAAGCAATTATTGATTGGGATAATCAAGCAATAATTGATTGAGTTATTTACGTAATTGATGGAGTTATTTATTTCCTTTATTATCTTTTTAACGTTAGTCTTGTACTCTATGTATTATTCGATGTAATTGCATTAAGTCGCTAAGCGAAATCTTAGCTTAACAATAAAATCCTTTGATTTAAAATTTTATTTTTTAAATAATTTAATATATTTGCACATATATAAGATGTACTAAATAAACTAGTATAAATTATTGTTAGAAGACGAGTGACGATAGTTTAAATATCTAGTATAAGGACGAATGGTTGAGGACATACTTCAATAATAATAATAATGATAAAAAACAATAATTAAAAAGCTAGTCGGTCAATTTTTAAAATTCAATTGTTCCTTTACACTCAAAGGGATAAACGGGCGGCCACGTCCCTTAGCGAATCATTGTGGACCCTTTTAATTCCCTCATTCTTCACATTGTTGTATATATTTGTTTATTATGAAATAATCTTGATGAGATTCAACTCAACCGCCATAGTTGCAAATGGAAGGCGTTCACGTGTGTATCTATAGAAATGCATGCATGCATTGTTAGTTTTTACAAGATATATTTTCAGTTTATATTCTATAAACCTTAAGAATTACATCACAAAGTTGGATTCTTTGTATGTGAATCCAAACATTTCATTCTGTCATGCTGTCATCCCACCCCAACCATTATCTCCATCTTTTTTTAAGTGCCTATTGAAAAACGAATATAGAAAAATGCCTATATATTTTCAAAATAAGGTTAAGTATACATGGGTGCCTTACTAAGATATTAAAAAAAAAAAGTTGAAAAATTATTTCGATTTTGTATTAGCCGAGATCGACGAGGAGACAAGTGGTGAGAGCTTCGACGTGTATGGACCACAATAGCAAGACAAAGTGATAGTAAAATTGATGTCAATAACACATAAATCTCTCCCTAAAACATGGGTTTAATATAACGGTGTTAACTCTACATTAAATTGATGAGCTTGCTCTTATATAGTCTTTTGGTTCAATGTTCTCTCCTGTTTATTCGCCCACTGGTCTGCTCTTGAGGCCTCGAGGAAAACCCTATTGCCTCTCCTTATAAATAGAAAAGTTAGTTTTATAATCTATTTTTAGAAATACGAAGAAGTAATTACGGACTACCTAAAAATTCTGAGAACTATACATTACATTGCATCATTATTGATACGATTGGAAGTACTGAATGAAAAGTCTTTATATAATTTATTATTGAGAGCTTAAATGAAATGAGGCTATTGATAAGACTCTCTCTATCAATGACCCATCAGTTCTAGTGGCTGATGGGGAGGCCCCAAAATTCATGTGACTAGGAGGTCAGGGGTTCGAACCCTACCTCCCACATGAATTTGGGAAGTCCCCATGAGGATTATTCCTCATGACTATCGATGCTGGTATGGATTTGGGACGTATTCATCTGGCCCCGGGGATTAGTCCCACCTCTGGAATGTGTGGCGTAAATAGCCCCCGCCTTGCCAAGTCTGTGTGGTGTAAAAAGCCCACGGCTGGCAGGGGTTAGCCCATAGCCGGCAGTGTGGGGATACCTCGGGACAGAAAAAAAATAAATAAATAAATAAATAAGACTCTCTCTCTCTCTCTCTCAATTTTTGTCATCTATTACACACTAGACAACAAATAAACAATAGCGAAGAGGTAAAGAGAAATTATTAACACCGTTTTTGCCCCTCTTGTTTTACGCCGAACGGGCAGAACCGGACCGCCTCACCACCTAATCACGGAATGCCACGTGTCCATCTTTCCCTTCTTTTTTTTCTTCTTCTCTCTCCACTGTCCCCTTCAACTTTTGTCTTCGTGAAAACCTATTGTATTGTAGCCAGGCCACGGTAAAAGTCAAGGTTTTCACTATTATATATAATACAGTATTAAATGACCTTTACCCTCCATGTTCTCTTTGCTTGCTTTGTAATAAGAGCTCTCTCTTGAGTAAGTTTCCCATCTTCCTTGTTTACAACTTCTTCGCCTTCAACTTTGCATGTGCTAAGAGTTTCAATCCTTGTCTCTCCTTCTGCTAGAGCCCATCATCTCTTTGGGGTTTCTACTGACTTAAAGCTGGCGATATTGAAAGAAAAGCTTCAGGAAATTAAAGGGCTTTCGTTTTAATTTTTGTTTGTTTGTTCAAATCAAGAAAAGAAAAATGGCTCCAATTGATCATCGTCATCATCACCACAGCAACAACAACTGGTTATCTTTCTCTTTGTCTTCTATGGATCCTCTCACCGCTCCTTCTCAGCCACAGACGACGTTACAACCACCTTCGTCAGTTCATTCTCAGAATCTCTACCCTTTTGCCGATAACTTCTATGGTAAGTACACGCACTGAAACGCACACGATATGTGTTGTGTGTGTCTTTGTTTGCATGTACTCAGCTAACTCATCACTTTAGCAGCGTTTTCTTTCTTACTCAAAAGTCTTTGAATGAAAATCTTGCACGAATTGCCTCCAAGCTTTCGTTTTTTTTTTCCGACCTAAACAAGTTTGAATTAAAGCAACAAATGAACAAGACTTGCACTGAAACCGTGCTTGTTCCATTCAGTTGCAAACAATTCTTTTCTTTTTTTTTGGTCTGCTCTCTTTTTAAATTTCTCGTGCATTAACTCGAGCTTGTTGAAAAAGATGAGCTCAACCCACCTCTCGTTTTTGTTTTATTTTACTTACCTACAACTCAACGCACAAAAAGCACAGTTTCTTACACGTGGCATTGGCTTGTCGAAGCAAGCAAGCAACAAAATAAGGGTTTTTGACGTATATTTAGAGAATCTGAAACGCCTCTTGAGGTGTAATTAATTGCAAAATCGATCCTCCTCTTCTTCTAATGTTTGCAGGCGAGTCTTGGGCAAGCAGCCACCACAAGCCCCAAGAATTCATCTACACAGACACTCAAGAACAACAACCACCACCGAAAGAGACCATGTTCATGAACTACATGCAGTTACTGCAGCCGCCGCCCAAGTTCGAGGACTTCTTCACCGGCGCCGGAGAGTCGACGGAGACTCAGGACTCGTCGTTGACCCACATGTACGACCAGAATCAGCACCCCATCTCCTTCTTAACGGAGGAGCCGCCGCCGCCGCAGGCTGATCTGAAGAACTTCGCAGCTGGCTTTCATCAAGCCTTTTCCGCTAACTCGGGCTCTGAGGTTGACGACTCGCCGCTGGTGGGCCAGACTCCGTCGCCGCCCGTTGACTCGCACGGCGAGTTCGCGGCGGCGGCTTATGCTCAGCAGTACGCTGTAAGTGTGGCTCGTGCCGGTGGTAATGCTTTGACTCTTGGTGGGGTCGGTCGTGGTTGTAATGGCGGTGATAACTTAGTAGCTGCTGTTGCTGTTGAGTCCGAGAGTTGTAAGAAGATTGCTGATACTTTTGGTCAGAGAACCTCGATTTACAGGGGAGTTACGAGGTTAGTTAATTTTCATCAAGAATCGAGCTTTCCTCCATATATTGTTGCCAAAGGTTTTCTCTTTCTTTTACGTCTTTAATTAAATGAGAAGTTCTTTTAATGATAATTGCACAGACATAGATGGACTGGGAGATACGAAGCACATCTATGGGATAACAGCTGCAGAAGAGAGGGCCAAGCGAGAAAAGGGCGTCAAGGTACAATTTTTCTAAGAATGCTCGATATAATTTCACATCTTTTTCTTTCTTTTTTTTTGTAATTGCATGTAATGAGTTTTTATTGATTGATGGTGAGCCATCAAGGTTTTCGCTTTTACTTTTTCTTCTATTTCTTTCAAATCATATTTATGGTGATTGATCGCCTGCAAAATATATACACGTACCAAATGTACTGATTACTACTGTATTTTCGCTTCGTATCTTTGATGGGGCATCCATTGATTGTACCTGCTCTAGTTGTTATAAGATGCCGTGCAATATTCTTTACTAGATTGTCTGATCTCTCCAGGCTCATTCATGGTAGATTTGTCCATGATTTAATATTTTTTAGTTGAAGATGAAGACGATGATGACCCACAATTGAATGAATAGTCTCTCAGCTGCACATTTAAACTCATATTACTCCATCTAGTATGAACACTAGTGCCTGAATTTCTGAAACTCGCTTTTTGCCCCTTTTAACTTTATCTTTAATCTAATTTCCCTTTTCCTGAAAAGGACCCCAATAGAGTTTGACCAAAAGTCACAAAATATTAATGACTTTTTTCTTTTTCTTTGCGGGATCTCTTGGATGATGAATGACGATAATGATGATGCAGTTTATTTAGGTAAGCTATTGTTCCTTTTTGTATCTTTTTTATCTGTTTAATTATGTAGGTATATATATAAGGTGTTAGTATTTTGATTTCTCAATTCAATGATCATTGCCACTCTTTTCAGGTGGATACGATAAGGAAGAAAAAGCAGCAAGGGCTTATGATTTGGCTGCTCTTAAGTACTGGGGTTCAACGGCTACCACTAATTTCCCGGTATTTATATTAAATTTGAGAATCTACTATTTCGACGAATATACTCCCAAAACAAAATTTTTCGATTTGTTCAGATACCTAACTATACCCAGGAGATGGATGAAATGAAGCACGTGACCAAGCAAGAATTCATAGCTTCTCTGCGAAGGTATGTATATTCATACTCGGCGATATTTCTCCCCTCAAGCTTGTCCATTTTATGATATTTTTTCTCCTTGTTTTGTAGGAAAAGCAGCGGTTTCTCGAGGGGTGCGTCGATTTACCGAGGCGTTACGAGGTTTGAGCATATTACACACTGCATCAATTTAATGCAGAGAACAGAAAAATGAAGAAACTTCGACCAACTTTTAATTCTCAGGCATCACCAACAAGGACGTTGGCAAGCGAGAATCGGTCGTGTCGCGGGGAACAAGGATCTCTACCTGGGAACATTCGGTTCGTATTACAACTAATAACTTCCGACCGCTTGAGTTATACACTTACTCGGAACATCGTACTAAACATTCTATCGTTTTGTCCCTTTTTATTACGTACGCAATAGCGACCGAGGAAGAAGCGGCTGAAGCATACGACATAGCAGCAATAAAGTTCCGCGGAATAACTGCGGTCACAAACTTCGAGATGAGCCGTTACGACGTCGAAGCCATTTCCAAAAGCCCTCTCCCCGTCGGGGGAACTGCCAAACGGTTGAAACTCAACCTTGCAACTACCCAGGAAAAGCTCAACCTTGGTAATAATAATAATAATATGGCCTTCGGCGGCGGCGGTAATAACAACATTAGCTTCGCTTGGGTCCCACCAATGAGTGTTGGTACGAGCCACATTCCTTGCGGCTTGCCTTTCGATTCCCTGCCCCCGTATTAGGGTAATAGCTACAACAGTTAGGGCAAAACATTGACTGGGTTTTCTTCTACTACAGCTAATCAATCATACAATGGATATCATCATATTTTGTGGTGAAACTACTACTACTGACTTTTGGGGGGTAAGTGCTTAGTAGGGGGTTAGTTTTCTTACAAGGAAGCTTGGAATGTTAAGCTCTGTATGTAAGTAGCAGCTTTCTGACGGTTGGTTTCCGTTTGATGTTTGGGGAAACGGATCCGGGTATGGATTCATTTTCAACCCGTTATCTGTGTTCGGGTTCTGTTTCCTCTTTAGCTGAATTTTAGAAAAAAAAAAGATTAAGTATACATGATGATGGGCGATGGCAATGTTTTTATTATTACCATGTTTCATTCGATGATGTGATGATCAAACAAGAACATCAATTTCTGGGCTGCAACATATACATGAATATACCACCAGCAACAGAAACATTCAAGGATTCAAAATGGCCAGGCATCTGAATAGTTACCAATTCGCAAACGTTCTGACTGTGTTCGGAGAGGCCAGCGCCTTCGCTTCCCAGGACCAAGCACAAGGGCACGTTCGAAACCGAGTCTGCAAAAGCCTTAGAGAGTGTAAAGATTCGATTTTTTTCGTCGTTGGACGTTGGATGGCCGGCGAATAGCTTCATCTGATGCTCTTCTTGAAGGGCTTTAACATGGTTCCATTTCCCAGAAACTATTGGGATCTGAAAGCATGCTCCTCTACATGCTCGTAGCGCTTTGTCGTTGAAGGGATCGCAGCACCCGGGAAGTAGAAAAACACCGCCCTGTTTTTCGGTGAAAAGTGTTTTGTGTTAGAATTCTGACAGAATCGTGCCAAGAATCAATCTGTGAATCCAAGAATTTGAGTTCTATGTTTGGAATAGATCATAAGGATGTTCAAACCAAAACCAAAGGAATCTAACACAAGGAATGAATGATTATAACTTTACCCATCTAAAAGCTGTAGCAGATCTAAGAAGTGAGCCAAGATTGCCAGGATCCTGTAAGAGAAGTTGTAGAAATAACTGATGTAGACAATCATTGAACTGATCATTTTGTAGGATATGATATATCACAGTTTCGGGTTATAAGAAATAAGAACCAAAAGATACTATTTTTTGGGCAGAGCATCATAACATTCATGGTTAGACCTGGATTCCATCAAGAACTAGAACTCGATGAGGCGATGGAAACCATGTGGGCCGAACATTATCGCCAACATCGTTGCTGATATTGTGAAAGGTTGACGGGATTCTCATCAACGCAATGATATCGACAGAATCGACGGATTGAATGCCAGAAACTTTTCTTATTACTGCTGAGCTAACGCGAACAACTTGAGCACAGTATTTGGTTATATCTTCAGGTAAGGTAGAGCTCTCTAGCACGAGCAAGCACTCGACTAGTATAGGCCATTCTCTGCAACAGCTCAGTATTTCCCTGAGACATATAATCAGTTTGCAATGTTCAGTGAGTAATCAGTTCTCACTATCATAGAACACAATCTTGACGAAACCCATTAAACCATTATCACACTCATATAGCACACAACTAAACTAGCATCACCTCCGCCAGTCGACATTATTACAAAACTAAAAGAAAAAACTAAAGAGACATAGACTAGAAACTTGATGAAAGTAATGAACACCTGATGGGCGTAGAGCCGACAACGAGAACTGAGCCATTGGACTGACGATAAGAGCTGTTCTCGCGAAGCTTGACGCAGTGTTTCACGAATGGGTTTGAAGGGCTCGTAATGGCTTTTTCTACATTTGGAGGCAAAATCAGCGTCTTTTTGGTTGCATTCGCACCGCCATCATTCCTACGGTAGGCCGAGATGCTCAGATCCTTGTTGGCTCGAGAATCAGCACTCGATTTTCGCTGGTTATTGAACGTAACCGTTGTTATCGACAGTTTGTTCAGACATAACATTCTTGTCGTCAGCTAAAAATGTCCCAAGCAAGGCTTCGCCGCCTTCTCCATCATCATCTACTATGTGAAAGATAAACGACGTCGCTTGTCGTTCTTTTCATTTTCTCTGCAACGATTTACGAAGGAGGTCTATCCTCTCGAGTCTTGAGTCGGTCCAAATCCAATAGTGCTATATTGGGCTTATATGATATTTGGTCTCTCTCTTCTGCGTACCTTTTGTGTTGGGGTATTTGAAGAACGAACGAACGTTTTCTGACATCAAATAAAGAAATTCTTAAACTGTTTTGACATGGTCAGATTTGGTACTCCTCCGGCCCAACCATGATTCGATTCTAATGACATATTTGAGAAAAATGGGGTGTTTAATTATGCTCTTCACTCTGTTAACTATGATTACCTGTAGCTTTGAATAGGTCTAGCAGAGAAGAGTCCATTTCCATAATCTAAAACTATAGATGAACTTCCCAAGAATGGTAATAAATCAACTCAAAATCAATTTATATAATAGCACAGCACAACCCCATCAGGGGTCTCTGTACAGCAAAACAGATATGTGCAAGCAGAAACAAGTCAACAAGAAAAGAAACAATCAAACATCACATAAGCAAATATATCTGTCTTCTCCCCAATAATTTGATATTTCTTCACTTCAAGAAAATACAGCGATAAAATACAGCGATAAATTACTTGAAGAATGAGCAGAAACCACATTTTAAACCGTATTCGTCCCACGAGAAGCCAATGCCTCCTGAAGGCACTCTACTGCACTGGTATAGTTAAGAAAGCCCATGTACCAAAATTCGTGGTTATCAACAGATATAACCTGGATATACTTTTCAGCTGGCTTGGTTCGACTCGTTGATGGGTTAACAGCTTTGAGCTGGTGAAGAGGGATAACCACCTGACGGGTAGACATGTTAAAATGAATGTGATGCATATCACGAGAAGAACCTACGTTGTACCTTGTAATAGCTCCACTCGGTCTTGTCGCCAGTTTGGTAAGAGAGAGGGTTATCGCTACAAAACGCGAGCTTCTCAGTAGACACGTAGAGAACTCCCATGACTGGACCAGCCGACGTGGATAAGTAACATGCGTACGAGTTCTTCAGCTGCTCGTCGGGAACAGTTTCAAATGCTTGGCGGAATATTTTTTCGTAGCCGCCTTCGGCGAGGACCTTTGTTCCCTGGGCGATTCTTCCTAAAGCAGCATCGGTGAGGCTAGGGCTTGTCTTCACTGTAAACAAAAGGAGCAACAAAATGCATCATAACTCATAACTTCAGAGAAAATTGGTTCGGCGTAAGATGACAATCTGATGCCCTTATCCATATCAAGTATGAGTAAATGAAGAATTACGACAAACTATGCCAACCGACATGACATTATTCTTACAGTGTTGCCACGTGTTCCCAGCAAGGTCCTCCGCCATTTTGGTTGCTTCCCCGACCTTCTTTCCCCATTTTCCTAGGACATCCTTGACACTACCCATAGTGTCTACAAACAAAAGGACGTATCAAAACAACGAAATGAATGCCAGTGGGAGTCATAATATTTTAAAAAATATGTAGAAAATAGATCGCATTCACACAACAAACAGAACGAATTAAGCATATGCACTAAAGGTTGCTCAAATCGACAGGCGTCGCTGAAAAATATCAAATCACAGAAAGTTTACAAGAAGTACAAAATTCATATATATCACCGAAGAAAACTTCCAATCATCGCTCCATGTCCATTGATATTAAATGTGAACCAAACTTCAGATTCACCATCAACAAAAGCATATATATGAAAAATCAATTCACGCAATCAAACCTTTGAAGTTGAAAGATGACGAATTGGCGGAAGAGGACACGTTTGGTTGCTGGATGTAAGGATTGCTCGATCCCTGATCGTAAGGATCCACCTTAGGGTACTGGACCCTAGGTTCCGGCGGTAAATTCCCAAATTCCTCGTTCGATTTATTCACCGCCTTGCTCTCAACGTCTCCCTTAGGAATATCCTTGACATTTACATCCAAACTCCCTGTGTTAGCAATGGAATCCGGCTTAGGGACGGCGACGCCTGGATTCGAGCTCGGATCTTTAATTTCGTTTTCCAAAGGCACCGAATCCAAATCATCTTCCAAAACAGCGTTCTTCTTTGGCACCTCAGACATCTTCAACTCCTGAATCGAAAGATATGAGGCTTTTGATAGCTGAATCCGATAAAAACCGTGATTCCCGCGGCGACTGGACCGGCGAATTTCTAATTTAAGAATCGATTTGACTTCACAGCGAAGGAATGCTTAGTTCTTTCTGCTTTCTAGCGATTGGGGTAATCCGTAATAGACGGAGCTATCGTTTCAAAATACGGGCGACAATTTGGCGAATAGGCCCATTACACAGATAACTAAGCCCACAACGATGCCCTATATGATTGGTTGGAATTTGTTTTTTTTTTTTTTTCAGTTGTTGGGCAAATTATTATTTGGTTAGGCTATGTTCCAAATTCCAATTTGAATGTTTAAAATAATTTGGTTGATGCAGGACCATAGCTTTATGACCATAAATAGTGTATAGCTGCCCACGAGAATGTGTCATTAATCTTCGTAGCTTAGATAGGGTACTCAAATTTTATGACCATTAATAGCGTCAAGTACGTATGAAATTTATTGAAGATTTCGTTATGGTCACTCGTTATGAAAAGATTATTACAATATATCTAAAGTAGGGCTGCAAACGAGCCGGCTCATTTTTTGGGCGCGAGCTTGGGCGCGAGCTCGAGCCCTTACAGCTGAGCTCGAGCTCGTCGAGCTTTTCAGCTCAGGGCTCGAGCTCACGAGGCTCATTGAGCTTGAGCTCTTAATAAAAAAAATTAATAAATTAATAAAAATAATATACAATTAAATTAAAAATATAAAAAACTAGAAAAAAAATTAAAAAAAAATTCGAGCTTGTAATAAAAATATATAAATAATTAAAATATAATTTAATATAAAAATATAAAAAATTAAAAAAAAAAAAAAAAAAAAAAACCTCGCGTGCCTGTTCGCGGGCTTTCGAGCCACTATATCCAGGCTCAAGCTCGAGCTCGACATAAACGAGTTCGAACTCAACTTAAATGAGCTCGAGCCGAGCTTCTGCCGAGCCGGCTCGGCTCATCTTTCACCCCTAATATAAAGAGCCTTCTTCATAGTACGTGACGTACGAAAAATCGTCGCAGCAAATGTCACAGTTGTCAAGAAGCAATAGGAATCTTACATTGAAGATGTTATTATGTCTTTGCCACTCAATTTTAAGTAATAATATTGTGCTTGCTCAACTATGACCACATAGATGTAATATTTCATCAAATAGATTATTATACACCATTCTCACAAAACATCAGAGCCTCTTCTTCTATATATAAAAGCAGAAATCGAACAACAAAGCAAAGTAAGAAAGAAGAGAAAGATGTCCATTGAAAACGATGAATCAGCAAAAGCTCCTCTATTAGAGTACTCGAACGCAGCAAAGCACATAGAAGAAGAATACGATAGCGAGGAAGAGCAAAGCCGTGGTCTCAGCCAAAGGGTATGGATCGAAACGAAGAAGCTATGGGGAGTGGTGGGCCCAGCCATAATCAGTCGCCTCGCTTCTTACACCATGTTCGTCGTCACTCAGGCCTTCTCAGGACACCTCGGCGACACTGAGCTCGCCGCCATGTCTATCGCTTCTAACGTCATCATGGGCTTCGATTTCGGCCTAATGGTATATAAAGTTGTATAAATCTTTCCCTTTATTTGAAATTTTACAGTAAAACGTTCATCTTGATTTTCACAGCTGGGCATGGCCAGCGCATTGGAAACCCTATGCGGGCAGGCCTACGGCGCAAGAAAATACCATATGCTGGGAATTTATCTGCAGCGCTCGTGGATAGTTCTTTCCCTCTGCTGCGTCGTCACGCTTCCGCTGTTGATCTTCGCCGCGCCGATCCTCAAGCTCCTCGGACAGCCCGCCGACGTGTCCGAACTCTCCGGCGTGGTGGCGCTCTGCTTCGTACCGCTGCACTTCAGCTTTGCGATTCAGTTTCCTCTTCAGAGGTTCCTTCAGTGTCAGCTGAAGAACGCCGTCATCGCTTGGATGAACGCCGCCGCCCTCACGGCGCACGTGTTGCTGAGCTGGCTGGTGGTTTACAGGTGGAGGTGTGGGCTGGTCGGCGCGTCGCTGATACTCAACTTTTCGTGGTGGTTCGTTGCGCTGGGTTTGTTTGCTTACGCCGCTTGCGGCGGCTGTCCGATGACGTGGACGGGGTTTTCGAGGGAGGCGTTTAGTGGCCTTTGGGATTTTCTAAAGCTATCCGCTTCTTCGGGCGTAATGCTGTGGTACGCATGTTTCGAGGAGAAATTGAATTAATTGTTTTCCTCTTTTTCCTTTTTTTTTTTCCTTTTCGTATTTATTAAATTTATCTTTTGTTTTTGGATGGATGGACTAGCTTGGAGAACTGGTATTACAAAATCCTTGTGGTGATGACTGGGAATTTGAAAAATGCCAAGATCGCCGTCGATGCTTTGTCTGTATGGTAAGTAGAAAGTTAAAACAATTCATAAAATATATATCTCAATGAGCGGCAACTTACATACGACTCCTTCATATCGCCACGCATTTTTTTTTTGTCGTGGATTAATCGCTTTCATAATCGAGCTCTGCCCTCGCGGTCTAAAATATAGTATTTGCTTTTGAATTAGTAGTATATATTAAGACTTCAATTTTCATTTGATTTCGTGAGCAATATGAGTACATACACTACTATACTACCGTTTCTCTTTTATGTGATGTGTCAGCTTTCCCATGTGGAAGATCTTAATGCAATTAAATGAAGCCTCAATTTCTGTGTCATCAAAAGTCCCTCTCTATACGGTGTTTTTAATTAAATAATTAAAAAAACAATCATTAATAAAGTAAATATCAAATGAAAACTATTAATAAAACAACGATTTTCGTACTCTGAGAGTACCAGTTATTAACTCGTATTCCTGGAATACGAGTTACTACTCCACGCTGGCCTGCTGACACTGACGTGGCTTTTCAAGTAACTCGTATTCCTGGATACGAGTTACTCTTTTCTTTTTTTTAAAAAAAATTTTAACTTATTTTATATTATTAATAATAAAATTCACCAAATCATAAAATCATCATTATCTCATGTAACATACATAATAAAAATCCATAAATGCATGTAACTTATTATTTGTTTCGCGGCGATTAAAATGACATGCATATCTTATATTTTTCGAATATTGCAAATATACTTTTTATTTTCCGATAATAATTTGTTGGACTGTAATTCATCATCTTTATTTTGTTTGGCAAAGCAGAACTGTAACAGACAAATACACCAAGAAAGGGACCCGCAAAACTACATATTATGGAAGAAACTTTAAGGAGAGGCTCGTACTAAAACAGGCAAAACTAGATGAAATAATACACCACTATCTCTACATAAAATAAATAAAAAATAAAAAAATATATTTGCGATATTCGAAAAATATAAGATATGCATGTCATTTTAATCGTTGCGAAACATACAATAAATTAAATGCGTTTATGGATTTTTATTATGTATGTTACATGAGATAACGATGATTTTATGATTTGGTGGATTTTATTATTAATAATATAGTTAAAATTTAAAAAAAAAAAAAGAAAAGAGTAACTCGTATTCCAGGAATACGAGTTACTTGAAAAGCCATGTTAGGGTCAGCACGCCAGCAACTCGTAAGTACGAAAATCGCTGTTTTATTAATAGTTTTCATTTGATATTTATTTTATTAATGATTGTTTTTTTTTTAATTATTTAATTAAAAACCCCTCTCTATACATGTCCACATATTTTATTTTTCTTATTTTATTTGATCCTTAAATATGACGCAGCATGAGCATCAACGGATGGGAATTGATGATTCCTTTGGCCTTTTTCGCTGGAACTGGGTATAACTATATATATTATATAATATCAATTATTCATAAATCAGAATCATAGAACTCAAAATTTAATTAATAAAAATAACAGGGTTAGGGTTGCCAATGAACTGGGAGCAGGCAACGGAAAAGGAGCAAGATTTGCTACGATTGTAGCCGTTGCAGAATCAGTATTGATTGGTCTCGTATTTTGGGTTCTGATAATGTTCTTACACAATGAGTTAGCACTCATCTACACAACTAGCAAACCAGTGCTTGAAGCTGTTAGCAAACTCTCTCTTCTGTTAGCTTTCACTGTCTTATTCAACAGCGTTCAACCCATTCTTTCAGGTACACAAATATTAAAACACACAGACATATGTTATACATAAACAATGCAATAATATTGTCCAATGTAATAATATATATTCATACATTCAGGTGTGGCCGTTGGGTCGGGGTGGCAAGCATATGTTGCGTACATAAACCTTGGCTGCTACTACTGCATTGGACTTCCTTTAGGGTTTTTGATGGGATGGGTTTTTCATCAAGGAGTTATGGTACGTAGTAAAAAATAGACTAAAGAAAGCTAATACTCATTACATCTGTCGATCGTGTTATACAATATTTTTATTTTCGACTTTCAGGGTATTTGGGCTGGTATGATATTCGGTGGAACTGCTTTCCAGACATTGATACTCGTAGTTATTACGTCGAGATGCGATTGGGAAGTGGAGGTACTTGTAGTAATTATTTGATGAACTTATTTGATTTACGATTTCTCATTGCACTATTGCTGATGATACATAAACGTGTGTAGGCTGCAAAGGCAAGATTACATGTTACGAAGTGGTCATCAGATCAGAGGAGACATGTCGTCGTATGAAGAAAGAAAAGAGAGACTGTGTGTGCGTTTATTGCTTTGTCATGAGTTGCTGCATAAAATTCAAGTGTGATGGGTTAGTCTATTGGGCCTAGCCTAGGGCTAATTTATTGGGATGCATGGGCCTGTTGAACATATTGGGCTTCTTGAAAGATTGATATTGTAGGCCCATTCATCAGAGATTCGATTCTTTCTTATTGTTTGCCTCTTCATCGAAGTAAAATGACGTTTTAAATGACGATTTCACGCAAGCGATAATGACATTACGAGTTGTGACAGGTTACAACGTCAATATGATAAACATATATATATATATATATATATATATATATATATATATATGGGGATCGATGACCCACAGAATAATAATAAACGTTTCCTACAGTCATGTTACGTGTTAATCTCTCATATGGTGCGTTTTATTAATCCTATGAAATGCCATCAAATATTAATATAGGAACAATATACATTCCTCGCTGGTTCCTAGTTAGTCATCATCCTTGCTCATGAAAATAGATATATGCACTAGAATGTCGTATTGAGATCTGATCCGTCTTTCTGCCTATGAAGCAGATAATAATAATAATAATTCAAAGACTTCTGTATAGTATAAGAACGAGAAAAAAAGATGGTTTTTTCATGCGAACCAAATACAACAAAAGTATTGGAAAGCGAGCGTTGCATGGGAATACGATCATTTTCAGATTTTCCATTGTTTGTCTGCTTTTGTCACATGTGGTTTCCCGCGAAAGAATTAAAGAGAACGATAAATTGTTGATCGACATGACCTTAGCCCATAGTCTCAATCACTAGAAAATAATTCTCTTTCTATGATATACTCAATTCTTCTTTGAAAATATATACAAATCCCTCTACTTTGTTTCTTTCTTCACAAATTTTCTTCGGCGGTTGAAATTATTGCAGAAACAACCTCACGTGCGAGTTACTATCTGTATATATACATATAATATCCGTCGCTAACTCTAGCAATATTAGGTTAGGGCTTCTATTAATAATGTCTCGATTTTTCGCTCCTTTAAATAGAGACCAAAGCAAAATATTCGACCCAAAAGGTTAATGATCGAGAAAAAAAAAAAGAAACAAATAAAGAGGAGAGAGAGAGAGAGAGAGAGAGAGAGAGAGAGAGAGAAATCAACAATGGCTTTAGAAACAGTCATTTTCGAGGAAGACCCTTTTATCTATAGCCTCAAAGATTACATTGACATAGAAAACTACGCAGACGACATATTTGGTCTTCTACACGAAGAAACAGAGCCAAGTATTACCCATCGTGATTATATTGTTGAGCAAGGCATCACCTTAAGCACAGTTTCTGATCCTCATGATGACTGCTCGGCGGCGCCGGCGTCGGAGGTTCCTTCCCGGCAGAAGAGGCAGCGGCGCAACAAAATTACGAAGAACAAGGAAGAAATGGAGAATCAGAGGATGACTCATATTGCCGTGGAGAGAAACAGAAGGAGACAGATGAATGATTACTTGGCCACTCTCAGGTCCATGATGCCACCTTTCTATGCTCAAAGGGTAACTGCAATTCTGCGTTTATTTTTGACGTTTCAATTACGATATGACATTTTATTTCATGTAATAAAAAAACAAAAAAAAAAACTGATGCTCATTGCGCATGCATGCATACGTCTCTTTTTATTTATTAACTTAAACATAATAAAAAAATACAAGGAGAATCTCCTTTTCTTTTTTCTTTCGCAGGGAGATCAAGCGTCGATAGTAGGTGGGGCCATTAACTTCGTGAAAGAACTCGAACAACATGTTCACTTCCTCGAAGCCCACAAATCAAACCTCCATAACAAACAAAAAGCAGCAGAAAATGATGACAAAGTATTTCCCATCGTTTTCACTGATCAAAACAACCGTCGCCCGGCGGTGGCCGACGTCGGTTTGACCGGAGATAAGCGGTCTAAGGTGGCTGACGTGGAGGCAAGCATGGCCGAGAGCCACGCAAGCATCAAGATTTTATCAAAGAGAAGGCACAAACAGCTGGTGAAAATGGTTTCTGGGCTTCAATCTTTTGGCTTAACAGTTCTTCACCTTAATGTTACTACGACCGACGACGAATCTGTCCTTTACTCATTCAGTGTTAAGGTATGCTACTATTACGTCTTATGATTTCTGCTTTTGATTTATATATATATTCATAGATATGTTATGGTGCTCACAACCCGTTGTGTGACATTTCTTTTTTGGCACATCAACATGTCAAATCAACTCCCGACGGGTTCACTAATCCCATGTGTAGGTTATAGATAATAAAAAATTTCATCGTATGCTGATTGGCGCGTTGATGTGATTGGTGCTCACGCAATAACATTACTCTATATATTCAATGTATATATGTGCTAAAAACGTCTACTTGAGCCACGCACATGGCTTATTACAGACAATACCGTTCGAACATCATCTCCCTGAAATAAACTAGGACGACCTGGGCAATGAGATTTATATTTTTGGGGACATATTTAAATATAAATATGATGACGGTTATTTTGTAATAAATGCAGGTTGAGGAGGGATGTAAGTTAACCAGTTTGAATGATATAGCGAGTGCTGTTCATGACATGCTAGAGCAGACCCATCGAGGAATACCCTATGTGTCTGTTTGAGACAAGAAGAAACAATTAAATAAAAGAAGTTCATTTGTATGTATGCATCATTAGTCAAAAAGCTCGCTTCGGGAATCCAATTTCGTGTCATCAATCTACCATCAATCATTGTCTGATTTAATTAATATATGTGAAAGTTGTGTGATTTCTAGTGTAGATTCGTATATCTGATAAGTTATCTTGTTTTCATATAATGGATTGCTTTTTTAAAATATTACATGATCCAACCTCACCTCCCACATTTCCTTTGAGAAGTTCCCATGGGCCTAAGGTCTATGACTATCGTTGTTGGATGGGGTTGAGACGTATATTTGACCCTGGGGATTAGTCCCACATCTGGAGTATGTGGCAATTAGCCCATAGCCGAGTTGTGTGGGGATACCTCGGGACCATCAAAAAAATATATGAGTGATTGCAATATATTAGAAATGAATAACTTTCTTATTGTTTGTTATCGTAAATAATTAAAGAAACTCACTTAGTCGGCAGTTGTGTCGAAATTATTGAGATAATGTCTTGTTTTTTTATTGCCGATGTAAATCTATTGTCCATCCTAATCAAGAAATTGGCCACTTCAATATTTGTCCTAACGCGTGAGTAAAGGACTATATGTATTTATTTCTTCCATTAAAAATTAATCCCATACCCAGCATTTGTGGCCGCTAATTTTGTTTTATTTGTTTTAGTTTATTATTAAATGGTAGATTGTCTTTTATATGTCGATCACTAATCTCATCTCCTCAGACAGAGATTCACATGTGGAATAATAATCCGTCTTGAAACATACAACTGATTATTAACTCCCACAGTTTAACTGATTAGGACCGTATAATATTCGTTATGATTTAATTTATTATAACCTCTTATAGTTAATCATGCTAGAGATTAGACAATAAACAAAAGTAGTAACTTAATCGAAATCTTGAATGGTGAAAGCATTTACATGGCTGTGGGTTCGTGTTCGTTATTGTTTTGATCTTGTGAAATAGTGAGACATTATTGCATCCCCAAATTAGACACGTAACTAAAGAGTCGAAATCAATACTATATATATATATATATATACCCGCAAATCTATGTGCTCGACCTGTCCTGTCTCTGGTTTAGTTGAAGTTCAATGAACTAAATCATCAAAAGCATTACCTTTCAAAATAAAATGGGAAAAAAAGAAAAGAGAAAACGTTGGTTTTAGTTGGTGACTGAGATAGAGTCAGCAATGATATAATAATAGCAATTTCTCCATTGAATGATTGATGCATCAATATGTTAAGTAGTTCGATCACAGGGATAAAAATCTGACATGCGATGTTGCAAATTCTGGTCCGAACCTGAAACACACACATAAGCATATTAAATGTCAAAGTTTCGTACCGTCACTCACACCTTATACGATTTCTTTTCTTTTCTTTTTCCTATAAGAAGAATATCCAATTAAAAGTATATCAGTATATCAAACAACATTGGGCTTTTAGCATGTAACAATTTGCATAGGCTGGTCCGACACAAATGCCTTCAAGTGACTTGGAAGTTTTTAGCCCAACTAATAAAACAAAGATATATAATAATTTTTGAAGCCTTGAGAATAAAACATTTTCGACCATTTAAATTAACTAATCATATGATATCAAGTAACTCGATTTATGTCATTCTGTATATGAATATGTACCTTTTCATCATTGCCAAGGACCCATTAGAAAAAAAACAAAATCATGATCAACATGCTACTTTTCCCATGCTTTTTAAAGAGGATTTCTATCATTAAAGCTGCAAAACCTTTGGTTTTCTATCTTGAAAATTTTATAGAAAAAGAGAAGCCCACGTAAGGCTAATTATTGCTTTTATAATGAAGTTACTACATATCGTATTAGTATAAGCTTTTTCATATGCATGCTCTTGGATCGTAAAATTCTATTTTTCACAATTTAAAGTTATTTACATCTTGCTTAACTGGTCTTTTGAATTGAAAACTATGTAGTTAATTATCTACGTTCCTCATTACCATTAGAAATACACTCTTTTATGGGGATGAAAATCCATTCCCCACAACCACTACGCTACGGATACGTAACTTTCAAGTCACTCTCAATTAAACATTTTATATATCTATATGCACATTTTTTCGTATCTTAAAAATAAATTATTAAATTTTAGCTTGCCCTTTCAATCAAGCTAGAAGCGAGCCCGCTATATAAGGCTTCAAGCGTTGACTAGCCAATGCGTCCATTATATTTGTTCCTTCCTCATTAATACAATATAAAATTTCTATAATTCGATCAATTTCCAACTTAGAAAAGAAATATTAATGCATTCATTCTATCATGAAGCAATGATATGGGAGACAGCATATAATAATACTCTTTTAGTGAATATGTAATGGGATATCACTTGTTCGAGATTTTGGATCCGATAATCAGATAATTGCCAGCAGTTATTTAAGTGGCCAACCAAACATTTATTATAGAAATCGTATATAATTATACTGATATCTAAGTTGGCTGATCTTTAGACAGTGAAGGATATATATTGGAGCCGCCATTTTGAGCCTATCAAAGTTCTTTCTTTATTTCACCTAATATTGAATTGAAACTGCATATTGTAATGATAATGCATTTTAATTGATCTGAAAAATCATGTCCCAAATCTCCAATCGAACGCTACATGCATCCCATGCAACCACTTGTTTAAGACATTTATTGCAAACTCACCTAATTTTTCATATAAATTTTTGTATATTTAATCACAGGATAGGAATTATTATAACTCACATGAATTTTATATATATATATATATATATACATATAGAACTCAAAAGGCCCTATAATTTTGTATGTAGCGTACGACTTATCCTTTTACCGTAAGAAAATGACTCGAGGTAAACCTAGCGTCACGTACTATAATATTGCTTTATTAATTAAAGGACACAATATTTAATTCTCCTGATTTTCAATTGGTCCTTCAGCACAGAATTATAGGTAGATACATACATTTTATATCTGACGAGAAGTACTCAATTAATCTTCAAAAAAAGTACCGAAGTAGTATCATTTCCATTTTTCTATAATTAAATTGTCTTCATATATTTCATACACGATTAAGCATAGGTAATCATCAATATATTTAAGTCTGTACTACTACAAATACGAACAGAACTTCTCTTCCGTTTTAGGCAAACCAAACGTTAAGATGTGGATTTAGTAGGTAAACATTCTACAAATAATGAATAGTTGAAACTCGATTTAATCAAATCAGAGTTGACATTTATGATAATTGATTTTAGAGACCGAAACTCGCAATAAATTTATCATCATTACCTGGTTGAAGAATAAAAATTTGCATCTGACATGAATTTGGAGTTCATTTCATTTGATGCCGTGGAAACTTGAACCAAAAATCCCATTTTTAGAACACATACCTAACCCTGGTAAGATTTTAACCATGTGCGTCACACCCCTTCGGTTTTATTTAAAGGTATTGAGCTAATGGCACACACACACACACCAAAAAAGAACAAATTTTGCGTTCTTTAGCTTGGATGAGCAACCATCACCAGCTTGCTTGTGTTCTTTAACTTAGTTTTGTGGGCTAGTGGGGGCAGATGCGAGCAAGTGTTGTTGAAGAAAACAAAAAAATGGAAGTCTTTTCACTGTGATGATATTTCCATTACATCCTAGCAAAGCTGTCCCTGCCTCTTTGATTGGATTGTCTTTTTGAGCCATGAAATCTTGACTGTTCCTCTTGCCAAGTTGATTCCTTTTTTTGAAGGGTCTGCATATATATATATATATATATATATATATATATTATAAAGAACTGTATCATTTGCCCTCACTAGTCAATGAAGAGACGTAGCAGCTCTAATTCTTTGGGTGCTATGATGTCCCTCTGCCCCAATTCTACAGGTGATTGCTAAAATGATTAAAAGCAAGCTATGTCATTTATCAGTCTCACTCGTGCAATTTTATTAGAACTTCAAGTTATATCTGATGTTTTCTTGTTCCATCATCATACCAAGAAATCTGCTTTATCCTATTCTGCAGATGGAGGCGATCAAGTGAACAACAGCACAGCAATGTACACAAGGGAGTTTCAGATGGCCATTTTGGATGGCTTAGAAGAGGAAGGTTGCTCTGTTGACGAGTCGGGCTCGGGCTCGGGCCTCGAGAAGAAAAGGAGGCTTGGCATAGACCAAGTCAAAGCACTAGAGAAGAACTTTGAGGTGGAGAACAAGCTTGAGCCCGAGAGAAAGCTGAAGCTTGCTCAAGAGCTCGGTTTGCAGCCTAGACAAGTCGCTGTGTGGTTTCAGAACCGCCGAGCGAGGTGGAAAACGAAGCAGTTGGAGAGAGATTATGGCGTTCTTAAGAACAGCTACGACGAGCTCAAGCTTGATTATGAAAAACTCAAACGCGATAATGAAGCTTTACTCATAGAGGTCTGTCTTTTCTGTACATTATAATATATGGTTCATTTATTACCATGTCAGTAGTAACTCTGCCCATCTATAGATTAAGGAGCTGAGGTCAAAGGTTGCAAGCGATGATGGGAACAGCGAAGTTTCTCTTTCACCTAAAGAAGAAGAGGAAGAAGTAGAGATCGTGTCTGATGCAGAAGAAAAACCCGATCTTGAATCGGCTATGATTCTTGAAGAGACGATGAAAACTGAGGATATGAGTGAAATCTTGCGTGGCCCATCGATGGTTCTTGTTTATGAGTTCAATAAAGATAGATCTTACGACAGTGACTCAAGTGCAATCTTGAACGAAGATCATCATCGGACAAACAAAGGTAGGAGCAGCCCATCTCATCAACAGCTGTTGGATTTACACAGCGGAGCCATCACTGCTGCTAATTGTTCGATGAGCATGAATCTGCTGCAGTCATCATCTCCATCTTCTTCGAAGGAAAGTGCAGGTGTTATTAGCAATGGAGATCCTAACGGTCATATTTTCAATGATCATCAGATTGAGGAGCACAACTTCTTCGGACATGAAGAAGAGTCGTGTACGAACTTGTTTTCTGATGATCAAGCGCCATCTCTGCCTTGGTATTGCTCTGAGGTGTGGAACTGAAAAGACAAGATCTATATCTCCCTCTCAGTCCCTTTGTGAGGATAAAATTGAATAAATGAATGAATAAATTCTTGATCTAGGGACGAAATGAAGACAATTTTGTATAGTAATTTCTATTTTGCAAGTTAAAATTAAATGTCACTGAAATTTCAGGACATATCGTATGTGTGTGTAAGAGTTTCAGAGTTCACGTGGGGGGTATGGTAACAGCAAGAGTAGAAGACATAGACTTGATAGGAATTGAATTATAAATTAGATAGAATAACATCCTAAAATAAATAGATATATGGTATTATACATAATAATATATTTGTGAAAGAAAATGTTGTAGTCTATTTCATATAGGTGGTGTGGTGGGTCTTGAGAAAAACTATCGATGGCACGATATATTTGATATTCGATATTACGTATCCCTTATTAATAAAATGTGATGGGGATGGTGTTAATTATGACCATCAATAGTTTTTATACACACAACAATAAAGAACTACCGAACAAGCCAAGAATTTCAGTTAATATTTATTTTTCTCTTATATAATCATAAAAATAATATATTCCAAATCATTCCTTTTTGCAATATTCTTATGCATCATCCACGATAAAAAAAAAGGTAATAAAGAAGGAAAGGGTCGCTAATGGGACTTTGAGGTCGCTCTTTTGGTGTTGGTTTTTTGTGGATTGGTGACGTTTATCCTCTACGATTTTATGGCAATTTTTTTTAATAAATAGGACTTATGCACCATGCTATTATATTAAAAAAAGGTACAATATACATCATAGTTTCTTACAACTTTTATAACATATGTCGATTAAATAATTTGTAGCTAGTTCCAAGATAAGGTGGCATGCTCCACTTTGTTCACTCACCATAGTTAGTGGAGCTTTACCTTTGTTATCTCTTTTTTTCTTATTTGCATATAGGCACACTTTGATCTGCCCGCCCATGCATAAAGACGTATGCCTCCATTTATTAATTATCGTATCTTGTCAAAAGGTGGATTCAATAAAAAAGAGATTATTACAGCAATTAGTTAAGCTATAGAGTTCATATATTTTGACCAATTTAATAGATAATCAATAACGTGTTCCTATGCAATTTTCCTTGATTTATTTTAAGAAATAGTATGTTGTCATAAATTGATGTGCTGGTCAAGCTATACGGTTACAACGATTTTTCTATTTAGGATTACTTGTTACGATAAGCAAAAGCGACACATTTATATATATCCATACATATCAAACACACACACACACAGAGATAAACCACGTCTCCAAGTTGCTTGCTTTCACAATCCATTTTTTCTTTATATAGTGGGGACACTTTAATTGAAAATCTTGGAGCATATTGATAATAATAACTTTCGGAAAAAATAATGGAAAATGACACCAAGGTCATAATCAAAAGGTATATTTTATTCAAATTCTAGATGACGTTGTATTGTAATATTTACATATAAATAAGGGCCTTGTTGCCATATATAACCAATGATGAAATCTTCTTTTTGATTCCATTTACAGCTCTTGATCTGAGGTTTCATTCCAATGCTTATAGACGAGTCTTACAAATCGTGAGCTCATTAGTCTCACCACTAAAAGAGTGTTCGCTTTGCTACATCTAAGTTTATTTATTATGTAAAAACAATATGTTTTTTTGTAAAAAAAAAAAAAAGAAAAACAATGTCGAGTCGAGCCCTCGGATTCTTTGGGCTGGGCCCAACCCAGTTGAAAATATTAATTAAGAAGTCGTTGTCAGTTACTCAGTCAACACTCATTGGCATGACATTACACGCACGCATAAATAATTATAATAGGTCGTTGTTAATATTATTATGTGATAGATATACATACATACACTAAAGACAAGAGCTTAGATGGGTCCTACATGGAGACAATTACGTACATAGTGGGACCCACACACAGAATCGTCTGCCATCATCTTTAATGACCTTTATTTTTTTTCCTCACTAAACCTAATTATTTGACCTTTGGCTGCACATTTAATCTAGCGAGTTGGCCCAACCTTTGGAGCAGAGAATATCAATACATCGTCATCATAATCATCATCAGTTTCGTTGGTTTCCTTTACATCTGAACACGAAACTCGGAAGAATCATGGCAAACGACATAATAATGGTTAAATTCGTAACCCAAAAATTATGCGTATATATGTGTTGCATTCCATTGGCTTAAAATGAATTTGTAGCTTTACAAAGATGAGTCCTACGATGGTTATGGTAAGCTGAATTCTAGCCCAAAGTCATCTCTCATCATCATCATCACGGCCACGATCTTCTTCTTCTTCTTCAGTAGGACGTTTCAATCTCTGAAAGATTTCGTCCAAGGAATCAGTAGACGACTCACTAGTTAGATGTTTAGTTTCCTGAACTTGGCGCAAAGGCAAAAATTTCTTCGATTCCAAGCTCGTTCTAATATTTTGGAAACCATTTTTCATCGAAGCCCATTTTGAGGCTAAACCCGCCGGCACTTCATTGTTGTTGCTGCCGCCGATTTTAGAAGATGAAACATTCTCCTCCTTTGGAAGTTTACTCTGTTCGGCAGTGTATTTGCTGCTCACTGCATCCTTTTTCCCTGAATATCTTCGTGTGCTATCTTTTAACGAAGAACTTCCCCTTACGTCTTCGTTGGCCGAATCAGAACTAGCCTTCATTTCAACTAATATAGTATCCTGGGAAAAAGAATCGAACACCATCGATGATTTCAGATGACAATTGAAGGGACGAAGATTCAGCAAGATTGTAAATTTGTATACATACCTTACTTTTGTTACCAGTCTCGACATCTACAGACATGCCATTGAAATTCCTAGCCAATGGAATAACATGTTCCCCGACCTTAAGACCTTGTTCAAGCCATGACCTTTCTGTTGAACGGAGCCGTTAGTTTGATAATATAAATAAAATATAATGTTAAACTAATTGAAAAACCACGATCGCCAACACGACAGTAAGTAACCTTTCTGAAGTATAAGCAGTCCCGATGGATCAAACCCATCCAAATCATCGTCGTCGCTCTTAAGTCTGAAGATCTTCCAGTTGCCGAAGAAACTAATGATCTTGTCAAAGAAGTTGCTTGCCACTAGGATCGTGTAAATTACCATGATGAGAGGATAGATTCTATTGAATCCATTCCCAAAGAAAGGAACAGCATCGTCAATGTTTCCCATGCGCTGCCGCAATATTTTTTAGAATCACAAGTTGGGATGTATAGGCAGCAGAGATATCGAAAGGCGCCAAAAACATAAAATCATACGAGATTAAGAATAGGATAGAGAGCTAACTAACCCTTTCGAATAGAGTTTTCTTTCCCCCTTCAAGACTGATGAGATTGAGAAAATTATATGAAATGGGAGGAGCATAGCGAGCAACCATCCTGATAGGAAAGTTAACAACGGATATTAGCTTCATAGAACCGTCAAATTATACAATCTACAATAAGAAAGTTCTTACGAGCATATCATTAGCAAACTGACAGAGCTGGTCTGCCTTGGCGTGAGCGAGTAGAACATTAGCCTTCCAACTTCGAACAAAGAGTAGTATGTGCAAACGCACATGTACATGAGAGGAACAAATGAGAAGACCTGGAACGATATAATAAGAAGCGATGAGATAACAATGTTTTGTAAGGGACATATGAAGCACTGATCTGAAACTATTGTGATCTTCACAGTCAACGGAATCTTTGGCATGTCATTATAGCTAGGGAAACCCTCACAAATATTTCTAAAAGTATGGAACTATTTACCTGCACTAGAACCTCATCCTTTCCTACAGACTTTATGAGGATAGAAAATAGAGACAAATCAACACCGCTTGTAAGCAATGTAGCCTCTGCTAGGAGTATTGCAGCCGACATGCAACTGAGAATCACAGCCAAGACCTTTTGTAATTGCTTTTGTAGGATACATCGCCATATTAATTCTGAAAATCAAGAGATAAAAACCATATCCTGAGATATTTGGATCGAGGAGCAATGCAGATAGATAGATCGACAACATGGCATAATCAATACCATAAATAATAAAACTGAACAATATCAATATTTACATAAGAAGATTCTAATCGACAATCTGATTACCTGCCCGGTCAAGGAAGGAACCGAGTGTACCAGGGCGTTCTTGTCTGAAACTTGAGATAAACTTCCTGTGAAGCATGAGAGACAAACATATTGGCTAGGCATATATTCCAGATATACGACTTAAGTGGCAGTTTACGTCATCGAATTTCACTGATATCTAGTAATGATAGGGATGCAACCTAAAATTTCTTCACAAGATGCTCAGGCGTGAATTAAGTTTTTTGCCAAAATTAAAAGTAAAGGTTCTAACCATCCCGTCATACTGCGCCTTTCATAGTTCTTCATTGTATCTTCCAATTCAAGAGCCTCTGTGACATATGTCATGTACTCACTGCAAAGTGAACATTAGCAGCAAACCAAGAATTAATCACCAAGAAAAATAAATTATAAAATTAATCCATAAACAAGGAGAAGTTATCATCAGCCTTATAATAGTAACATATGGGATCGTCAGACCTTTTGTACCGATAGTATTCCTCTCGTGCTCGTCGGAGGTGACGCCTTAATGTCGCCATTGATTTTTCATCGGCATCATAGTCCATGTCATTTTCCCCCAACCGGCCACCTTGTGGCTTGAAAGAAGGATCTTCTTTGAACTAGACAAAGAAAATAAGAAGAAAGAGATTTGTTTTCCCATTTTATTAACCATTAAAAGCTTCATCAGGATGTGCTATTGTGCAAGAAATGCGAAGTACCATTAGCACAACCATGCGGTCAATAATATCCATATAACGCCTTAACGGATCCCGCTTTGACATCTGCTTTGATGTGGCCTCAGCAACCTAATTATTTGATGGGGTAAAAAGTGAACTAAGAGCACTAAATAAGGTGTAAATAAATTCAAAGTCAATATCAAAGAAAAACTTACTACAATTGCGTTCGACAGGTCTCGATGAGCATCATCAAGTTTCAAAGCCATTTTGGCTATCTTGTGTGACAGAGCCTTTAGCCGGTTTGTCCAGTCAGCATTCCTCCAAATACTTTTAGGAATCTCACTTAAACCAAAACCAAGAAGAAATGCACCAGTGACTAGTCCAAATGTGTTTGAGCATGCCATTGCCCAGCCCAATATGCCTCTACCACCAATCCTGCCAGTAAAGAGATAAAAAGTTAACAAAGAATGTGCTAACTAACTGTTTAAGGCAAGATGAACTGAATGGACCATGCTCTTCCAGAAGATAACCAAATCAATATTCTGACTCATTAACAATCAATCTGTGTAAGAGGCTAAAACAATCAAACAATAACATAGGCTGATAATCAGATAATAAGGACATATGACTATACAGAAACGAACCATTCTTTGTGCGTGGTAAGAACAAGAATTAATCCGAAAAGACCAATGGATCCCACAATTAAATAGAAGACTAGGTTTACTTGAACACTAGTCTTTAATCTTTCCATCATCGTAAAATCCCCAGCATCTTCATAACCCTGTAAAAGGGGTGCCACGAGCCTGCCCATTGCAAAAACGGTTTGCTTATGATTGGGGATATTAGCAAAATCCACGATTGCGATAAGAAGGCAATGGAAAATTGACTAACATATATGTGGACATAATGGAACTCCATAGCGAAACATATAAGAGATAGAAAAGGTCATACCACGTCAGGAGAAATGTACTCCAGTATGACAAACTCCAGAAGAAAGAGATTCCTCCATTACCATGACTGGTGATTGTCTGCAACAAATAATAAAATTAGGCAAGCTTGCATCCTACCATACACTCGCTGAAATGTGGGTTCGATTAAAATCATAATAATGCGGCGAATGGAGAGCTCCAAAACTGCAAGTCAACGCAACAAATACAGAAAGCAGAAATTTTACCGTCCAAATATCCGCCGGCACCAAAATGATGATCGAAATGGAACAAAACCAAGCGTATCCCACCGTGAAAAACACGTATCGAGGCACGTGAGCTCCCAGGAAGTATTTGAGAGTCAAAACCACCATGCCTAGGGTTAGTGGCAACGAGATCAGATAAAATACCCACATGTCTTACGAATGATCAAATCCACCAAAATAATAACTGAAAAATCGGTCTTGGATTACGAGGATGCACAAATCAATACGATCTACAAGAGCAAGTAAATTTCGATTCTGCTGCGAATTTGGAGACAATAGAGTGGTGTTGTTGAAGAAAGTTTTCTTTTTTCTTTTGTTTCCCTCGCGCGGCCGGGAAACAATAGGAGGAGAGGAGCTGACCAGCCGAAGCAAAGCAGTGGTAGGCCACGGCGTTTGGACTAAATACACCCAATTTAATTTATCGAAATTTTGACTAGATTTACAATTAGCCCTTCTGTAATCAGATAAAAAGAAAAATATAAATCTCGTTGACTGAAGTTTCGACCTTCGCAAATGAAAATATAAATTGCCACGATATCACATACAACCTTACAGTCACCGTGTATTTCTTGAACTCATTTATTGATCTCTTATTAATGTTCTTTCAGAGTGATCTCCGCTTCCAAAGCCACGCTGTTTTGGCACTGTTTGAGGTAGATTGGATCATCGGTTCCATATTAGTGTTCCAATATGGTGTTCCACCCATCGAATTGCGACAAGTGTACAGTTGGTCAACTGATTTTAACATTTGTCGGAAAATAGTTGATAGAACACAGAAGTGGAACACCCTTGTGGTACAAACAATCCGAAACTACTTGTTTGAGGACACAAACTCGTGTGCTATTATCATGCCAAGTGCATCTCCATCATGCCCAAATACATCAAATTGGTTTAGTAGGATTAGGGGTGAGGGTGCTAGTAAGATCAGCCTTTGATTCAATCAGTGTTATAGTTGTCTTTTTCTTGTTTCGCTCTCTCCTCTCAGTGTTAGTGCTGCTGATGAACTTTATACGTTTCCTACAGTGTTCGTTGGTTTCTCCCATTTACTTGCATCGATATTCGATGGCAAAAACCTTCTTGATGCAACAGCTGAAAGACACAACATGATACATAATATAACCGAACTACTGCATACCGAAAAGATTAGGGAGAAAAGACATGAATCTGCGAGCATCAAAGCACAATAAATAATACAAAGGAGACTGATGATCGATAGATGGTACCAATGAAACAAGAATCCTAATGCAATAAAAGGCTATATTACTCGTTGTCTTGCATAGGTGCTTCCTTGATCTCCTCGGAGTTATCATCCTGCAAACACACACAATACATTGGTGGTACATACAACAACCTCAAACATGGTATGGGTAAGCAATGAAGGAATTTACACATACCTGCATGTCCGAAGTCCACAAAGTGAGGTTGTCGCGAAGAAGCTGCATGATCAAA
Organism: Craterostigma plantagineum; assembly: GCA_027422505.1. Lineage (NCBI taxonomy): Eukaryota > Viridiplantae > Streptophyta > Magnoliopsida > Lamiales > Linderniaceae > Craterostigma > Craterostigma plantagineum. Next base: position 913,088 of record JAPQWV010000096.1, on the reverse strand, counting down.
GTGCTGTCCTTGTACGATTCCTCTCCAAGAGTGTCCAACTCAGCGATAGCATCGTCAAAAGCCTGTTTAGCGAGGTTACAAGCACGGTCTGGAGAGTTGAGAATCTCGTAATAGAACACGGAGAAGTTGAGTGCTAGCCCCAGACGGATGGGATGAGTCGGGGCCAACTCGGTGTTAGCGATGTCCTGTAAAATCAGATGATAGAAAGTTCACTCTCTTTGAAAGAACCAATCTCAATACAAGATTTAAAACTGGAAGTGCTCAGCTATAACAAGTTATTTCAAACAAAATCCAGCATAGTAACACAGAAGTTCAAGAAAAATTGTATTTTAGGAATCAGATCTACCAACGGAACAAAACAATAACTCTTCGGATCTAACAAGTAATCGGTAAATTTTCTCCCCCAAGGCAGCGCAGACTACAAGACCGCATAGAGTTGAAAAAACAAGAGGAAAAAAAGTTCAAGCTTGCGTAACCTGAGCAGATTTATAGGCGTTGAGCGTGTTCTCCGCCGCGTCCTTCCTCTCAGCTCCAGTCTTAAACTCCGCGAGATACCTATGATAATCACCCTTCATCTTCAGATAGAACACCTTCGAGTCACCACCCGCCGCAGATCCGATGAGCTTCGAGTCGAGCAGCTTCAGAATACCGTCGCAAATGCCAGAGAGCTCGGACTCGATCTTCGATCTGTACGTTTTGATGGCCGATACGTGTGCCTCGTTGCCCCTGCTTTCTTCCTTCTGCTCGATCGAGGATATGATTCGCCACGAGGCGCGCCTGGCGCCGATGACGTTTTTGTACGCAACGGAGAGGAGGTTGCGTTCCTCGACGGTGAGCTCATCGTCGGAGGAAGACACGACCTTCTCCATGAACTCGACCATTTCCTCATACCGCTCGGCTTGCTCGGCGAGCTTCGCCAGGTACACGTACTCATCGCGTGAGGAGGCCATTGCTATGCTGCTTTGGGGAGAGAGAGAGAGAGAGAGAGAGAGATTTGACCGGCTCTGGTATGGAGAAGAGAGAAGATCGGTTGTGGCGACTGGCGAAATGCCCGATAGAAAAGGTCGAGGCAATATGTATTTTCTATTTTTGGTTTTATCTATTTAATTTCTTTTTTGTTTGGGCCGGTAAATAATGGGCGTGACCGTATTGGACACTTGATGGGCCCCTTCCCTGTAAGACCTATAAATATCTGATGCCGCTAACACAAACCCTAATTTGATCCTCGGAGTTCAACGGGCGCCTCTTCACTGCCGAAGCAAGCAAAGTCCCATCGAAGATGAAGGTTCCCTCTCCAAATCAATTTCATTGGCTGATCTAATCTATATTTGCATTTTCTGCCTTAATCTGATGTAACTTTGATTTTTTCTTTTTCAGTTCAACATTGCGAATCCCACCACTGGCTGCCAGAAGAAGATCGAAATTGACGATGAGCAGAAGCTGTATGGTTTATCTATTATTCTGTTTTAACACTGATTAACGTTTTTACTTATCAGCCATTGAGTAGCTCAATACACGTATGCTTTCCCGATCGCCCTTTTCGCTCTTGATTTTGTTTTGTGGACATCTGATGTGACTACAGCTCGTGAGACTGGTAGCTCATTTTTTGTCCTCTATTTGCACCATCTGAAGAAAAAGCGTTTTGTTGGGATGATCGTTTAGTTTTTCGTATCAGGAAGAAAGCTGTATAATGTCTATTATGCTGTATAAGTAAGTCTCTTTCGTGCTTCTGTTAACTGCAGCCGTGTGTTCTATGACAAGAGGATCTCACAAGAGGTCGTTGGGGATGCCCTGGGTGATGTACGTATAATGTTTTCCTTTTCTTTGGTTTTGCACTTGCCTTATAGTTATCACCATTTGAGCATATCTGCACTTTTTCCTAGTGTTAGTCACATGGCCACTACTTATTTGAAACAGGAGTTCAAGGGTTACGTGTTTAAGATCATGGGAGGATGTGATAAGCAAGGTTTCCCCATGAAGCAGGGCGTTTTAACCAATGGTCGTGTCAGACTTCTACTGCACAGAGGTAATGATGTTCATATATCACATGATTCTTAACATTCCAGTTACACCTCATTGATTGGGTTCGACTGGATATTTGGATGTGGCAGGCACCCCATGCTTCCGTGGTTATGGTAGGAGAAATGGAGAACGCCGGAGGAAGTCGGTCCGTGGATGCATCGTCAGCCCCGACCTCTCCGTCCTTAACTTGGTGATCGTCAAGAAGGGTGACAATGAGCTCCCTGGACTGACTGATTCTGAGAAACCAAGGATGAGAGGTCCTAAGAGGGCTTCGAAAATTCGCAAGCTCTTCAACCTCTCCAAGAAAGATGACGTTAGGAAGTACGTCAACACATACCGCCGGACATTTACCACCAAGTCCGGTGAGTTTCATTTCTCCCTCTCCTTTGTGAAATTGAGAAGTATAGTGAAGAGCATTGATGTAGTGGTTCTAATATCATTTTACAGGCAAGACTGTGAGCAAAGCCCCTAAGATTCAGAGGCTGGTGACTCCCTTGACACTGCAGAGGAAAAGGGCCAGAATTTCGGACAAGAAGAAGAGGATTGCCAAAGCCAAGGCAGATGCTGCCGAGTACCAGAAGCTTCTTGCCTCTCGATTGAAGGAACAGAGAGAGAAGCGTAGCGAGAGCTTGGCTAAGAAGAGATCAAGGCTCTCTGCAGCGTCTAAGCCATCCCTTGCTGCATAAGTCTTGTTTGGTTTTATTTCCGCCAATCACTTGTTGATTACCACTTTGACATGATTGGTGGTGGACGTGGTTTTGGCTGTTGTCCCTTTGCTTGCTTTTCCTTCGATTCTGCTTTATGTTAAAGTTTTGAGAACATTTGCACTCTGTTTCTTCGTCAACTGTTTGGTGATTTTATTTTATGGCGTTTGAAACTCTTTGTCGGCGAAAAATATGACTGTAATATCGATCGAGTCGTTTGGTCTCTTCATGTAATTGGAGTCAGTCAAGCCAAACAAATCAATTTTGGCCAATAAAGGCCCATATTGAGCCCAAAGAAATATTCACCACTTCGTCGGTTATATTTAGTACTTCTTCCGTCCCATTTAAATGTTCCCGAAGATTAATGGGCACGGAGAGTAAGAAATTACATTATTTTAATATTATAGTATACCTTTTGAGGTATGGAGAGAGAAAAGTTATTAGTAGATACGCAAATCGAGAAGAATTTTTTTAATATTAATGATGTAATTAGTTTAATTAGTAGGATACTTTTTTTACCAAAAATGAAAATGGGAAGAATTATGTGGGAGGCCCGAAATAGAAAGATGAGAAGAAATAAGTGGGACTCAGGTAGTATACCCCGCCTAGAAACAGCTCGACGCACAAATAACAACGAAATGTATGCTTTTTTAGTAATTCTGTCTAATCTTAGGGGCGTCATAGTAATTACAGCTAATCCCTAGACTAGACAAATCAGCTGTACTCTACGCACCGAAGCAAACGCAGCTGGACCCTAACTTCTGAACTGCGGAGAGAGATGGATGAAGAAGAGCATGAGGTTTATGGCGGAGATATCCCGGACGAGAATGAGATGGAAGCTGATGCTGACATGGATATGACTGGAGGAGAAGATGATTCATCAGCTGCCAAGGTAGGATTTGTTGGAAAATCCGCGTTTACTCTAGTCGATCTATATAATTGTAGATCTCTGGGCGTTGAGTTCCTCTTGCGTTTGTATTTTTAGGAATTGGATGAGATGAAGAAGAGATTGAAGGAGATGGAAGAAGAAGCCGCGGCGTTGCGCGAGATGCAGGCAAAAGTAGAGAAGGAGATGGGTGCTGTTCAAGGTATATCTCTAATTTTGTGTCATCTTTTACCACGCCACGTTTTTTATAGTAAAATTCCCTGTCTTGGCGACTCCCCGTAAACTTTGTTTTTCATTTTTCTCACTTAATGTTTGCAGCTGAGATCTAAATTCACTGTTTAATTGTGTATATTATATGAAGTCGGTGAACTCTGTATGCTACATCATTCTGGTGAAAGAAAAAGGATATAGTAATTAGAATAAAGAACTAAGAAGAGAACTGGATTGTGTGAGGTAGAAAAAACTGTGTATGTGTTTGTCAAAAAATTAGCTTGCTCTGTGACTGTCTTTCTAGTGAAATGGTTTTCTTATATGATTTGTTATTATTATTGTTGTTGTTGTTATAATTATTATTATTCCGTAATGGTTCCTACTTCAGAGTGTACTTGTACATATACTTTCATATTGCTGTCGAATATGTAGATCCTGCTGGTGCCGCTGCCAGTCAGGCAAGTAAGGAAGAGGTGGACTCGCGATCCGTTTATGTTGGAAATGTGAGTATTAAGCTCTTATCACCAGATTGTATATGCTATCTCTGTGTTAGTGTTACTGGTACACTAGATATCAGTTTTGTTTCACTGCTAGCTGATTTTCTTCGCTTTATTTGTGCAATTTTTTTTCTAAATGTTAGGTCATGTACTGTATAGAGGATTAACATCAATTAGTGGTTTGGGAAAATACTGAATAATGCATTTCGTTAGGATGACTTTCTGATGCTTTTCGCATGAACCCTGAGGGAATTCAAAACTTCATTTTTGCTTCGCCATTATGACTGGACATATGACCCACTCATACATTAGTAAATGGGAGAAACAGTAACATACCTAAACGATGGGTTATTCTTGGGTTTATTGGATTTCTTGGTTCCATGATTGCAGGGTAACCATACATTGGTAGGCATTGGACCCTTTGTTATGTCGGTGAAAGCAGTTGTTGTTCCATTAATGCTTACTCGACTAATTTCTCTGCACCTGCATATGATCTAAGTGTGAACTTGTTGCAAACTAGTGAAAAAAATAAGAGAGAAAAAAAGTTAATGTGAAAAAAAGTATGATCTCCCCATATAAAAAAAGAAGAAAAAAATAAAATATTCAGAATGAGAATGGGGAAAAAAGGAAGAAAAAATACCACAGAGAAAAATAAAAATGTGGAGTTGAACGAAAAGCTAGTCTGTAACTTGCACTAGGTCAAATGCAGTCATGTTAGATATCATCGAGAGCCCCTGTATTAGAGTGGCTTGCATATGAAGAGTGGAGGCTGTTCATCCCAGTGGCTGTTCAATTGCTGAATAAACTGCTGGATGGAGATGATGCTTCAGGTTTGTTGAGTGAGAAGCATACCGTGTCAGGCGTTATCACTCTGATGTGGCCTTTCTTTTACTTTATATTCCATATTATTCCTGGATTATTTTCAAAAGAACTATACTAATGGTGCATGTTGAGCTGCTTGTCTATCGTTTTTTTCCAAAAATATATACAGAGGAAAAATCGTAGTATTGTTTGTAGACTAACTGTCTATGTAATTGTTATGACATATAGCTGATTGACTAAAAATGCGGTATATATGCAACATTAAATGACTTCCAGATATGACTCAATTATTTTGTATTTATTTTAACATATATTTTGTTAATTTTATTTTTATCGTAGGTGGACTATGCATGCACTCCCGAGGAAGTTCAGCAGCATTTTCAAGCGTGTGGAACAGTGAATCGTGTAACCATTTTGACTGATAAGTTTGGGCAGCCCAAGGGTTTTGCGTATGTGGAGTTTCTCGAACAAGAAGCCGTTCAAGAGGCATTGCAGCTGAATGAATCTGAGCTTCATGGGCGCCAATTGAAGGTTTGAATGAGAAAATTTTTTATCCATGGACACTGCCCTATGAAAAAATTTCTTGAAACTTCTCACAAGAGGTTGATTTCTTTTTTTTTTTTAAATTATTCTCCTCTTAAATATGAAGGTTATGGCAAAAAGGACCAACGTTCCAGGGATGAAGCAATACCGTGCAAGGCGATATAATCCTTACATGCCATATGGACTTCGGAGGGCTTACATGCCACCCCCTTATTTCTATTCCCCTTATGGCTATGGGTAAGTTTCATTAATACTCCATTTCATTGATTTCGAAATGTTTGTTTAGTTTGTATATCTCTCGAGACATTTATGGAATCAATCGTATCTTCTCTCCCATGATCTGTGATACAGCAAGGCTCCAAGATTCAGAAGGCCCGGGCGTTTCATGCCTTACGGCTGAATCGGAGATTGAAGTGTTCATCGATGATCGCTTGTTGGTTTATCTGCTAGTTCTTACTTGATCCGAACTCAGTAATATGCCTTCGCTTGTCTTCATTTACAATCGCTTGTTTCAGTAGACATTATGAGGACCTCAGAAATATTCATGGCTCGCTCTTAGCATTATTGATGAGGCTTGTTAGAAAATCAATAATTTCTGACATTGTCGTGCAAATCTTTGAAGACTCGCGATAAATTTTCTTGTGAATTAGGTTATAGAGGGTCCCAAGAGAAGCAGTCAAATTTTAATAAAAGCACAATAGATCGATCTAATATGTATTTTTCTATATTTTCCTTGAAAGCAAACGTAATGAGTGTGGCATTGAAGCAACCTTATTGCATGATAGTTGCGAGTCTTTGGTCTGAAACAATTATATAATGTAGGAATTCCATGTGATGAGTGATGACATGGATCCAATTCGTACGACACAGTGAAATAAAACAAAAACCATCGCGAATTGTCCCTTTGAATGAATTGGAAATATGATGTTGAATGTTGGGCAGCATTACTCATGGCCTCGTGTAACTATCCTCCTTTACCTTATGCTCTCTTTTTTTTTTTTTTTTTTTTTTTTTGAAAAAATATGATACGTTGACATGTGATAATGAATTTGTTCTTATTTATTTTTATGTTAATTGAACCTACCTACTAATGTAGTCCGAATAATGTTAAAATAAGAATCTTACGAGCATTGCATGCTTCTTCTCGATATAAAAATAGCCATTTTGCCCGTATTTACAGTTTAATTTACTATGCCCGATATGTAACCAATTAATTTATACGTACCATCATTTAATTAATATCCCTTTCAAGCTATACGAGGGTCGACATTTTTTTAAAGCGTAGCATGTGACACGCTTCGTTTAATTTAATCAAATAAAAGGAATTGCAATGAAATTGGGTTAGTTGGTAAGTGTTAAATTTCATTGGAATATTCTTTCGGGGTTCATTTCTTCCATTCCTACTTATTCTTTTCTTTTTTTGCGTACGAAAAATATATATATAATCCATCATCTAAATTTGCAATTACCTAAAAATAAACATCAAAAACAAAAACGCACATCTTACCTAACCTAACCTGACCTAACATAACCTAACCTAACCTTCCCTTCGATAAACCTTTTTATTATATGGTCTCATTTCAGTTGCCACCAACCAACGTTGCCATTCTAAACCAACGATCGATCTTTCTCTATATAAACCCTTTTAACTTCCTTTTCTTTATAGAGCCATTGAAAGGAAAGCAAAAAAAATAAAATAAGACCAAATAATTTGGAAAAATGGCTCTACCAAACACCAACGCACACATCTCCACGAAATCCCTCACCAACCACAAACTCATCCCAACCACCACCACCATCCGTCGATGCATCTCCGCCGTGCACGCAGCTGAGCCCGCAAAGACACCTGCCATCGCCGCCAGCAAAGCCGCCGCACCTTCACCCCTGACCAAATCTACCCCATTGACGTGGTCGCCCGAAACATGGAAGTCGATGAAGGCCCTTCAGCTCCCGGAATATCCAGACCAGGACGAGCTCGATTCGGTGTTGAAGACTCTCGAGGCTTATCCTCCGCTCGTCTTCGCCGGCGAGGTTAGGAGCTTGGAGGATCGTTTGGCCGAGGCTGCATTGGGCAAAGCCTTTCTGTTGCAGGGCGGCGATTGTGCCGAGAGTTTCAAGGAGTTCAGTGCCAATTACATTCGTGATACGTTCAGGGTTCTTCTTCAGATGAGCGTTGTGCTCTCCTTCGGTGGTCAAGTGCCCGTAATCAAGGTACGAATTAGCGCCTGTGAAGAATCATTTATGTATTGATTCAATCATATTTGTTACCTGTAGCTCGTCGATGGTTATGATTTGGCATGTGAAGTATGTGGATCTAGCTCAGGATCTTAAGATGGGTTCACTAAAAATGCGTAATTGACAAGAAATGTTTGGCCTTTTCTTATGGAAAAGTGTTGTGCTTACATGTTTCTTACTGGCAAAGATTTTTTTTTTTTTACAGTATGTTTGCTGGCCTTGACTGTTTTACTATTAATTTAGAAAATATAACGAGTCAACTTTGCATCACTTTTCCTTTCTTTGTGGACTTTTGCTCACTCTTGTCTGTTTGTGACTTCTCCTGGAATGCGACGTATTAACTCAGTTGATCATCCTTTTCCATTCTGATGAAGCTGAAAAGAAGGGAACTTTCTATGCTGTATTGTGAGGGCTGTAGTTTAATCATTTATCGATTATGTAGGTTGGAAGAATGGCCGGTCAATTCGCAAAACCAAGATCAGATCCATTCGAGGAGAAAGGTGGCGTGAAACTGCCAAGTTACAAAGGTGACAACATCAATGGAGATGCCTTCGACGAAAAGTCGAGAACCCCAGACCCTCACAGATTGATAAGAGCCTATTCGCAAGCTGCTTCAACTCTTAACTTATTAAGGGCCTTTGCCACTGGTGGTTACGCAGCTATGCAGAGGGTTACTCAGTGGAACCTTGACTTTGTTGAGCACAGCGAACAAGGAGACAGGTATTTACTGTTTATTACTGGTGTGTGATTGTTGATATGATTGCTCTTTGGTATCTAATTCTACGTTTTATTGATGGTTTGAGCAGATATCAAGAATTGGCTCATAGAGTTGATGAGGCCTTGGGTTTCATGGAAGCTGCTGGGCTAACCATCGACCACCCTGTTATGTCCACAACTGAGTTTTGGACATCGCATGAATGCTTGCTATTACCTTACGAGCAGGCGCTCACAAGGCAAGATTCGACTTCTGGTCTATACTATGGTTGTTCAGCCCATATGCTCTGGGTTGGTGAGAGAACCAGGCAACTCGACGGTGCACACGTCGAGTTTTTAAGGGGAGTTGCTAATCCTCTCGGCATAAAGGTACAAAATTTTGCACATGCAAACCGGTGAAAATTAGCAAAATCGAACAGCTGTTGCTTCATGCGAGCGAGTTCTTTTCTTTCTTTAGGTGAGTCAAAAGATGGATCCTCGAGAGCTGACTAAAATCATTGAAATCTTGAACCCGACGAACAAACCGGGAAGAATAACGGTGATCGTGAGGATGGGTGCTGAGAATATGAGGGTGAAGCTTCCACATTTGATTAGGGCGGTTCGCGGGGCGGGTCAAATCGTGACTTGGGTTTGTGATCCTATGCACGGAAACACTATCAAGGCTCCTTGTGGGCTCAAGACTCGTGCTTTTGATGCTATCTTGGTACGTTTCTTCTTCTCCTCCTCCTCCTAGTTGTGATCTGATAAAAGGATCTTGATTTTACCTAAATTTCTCGAGCTAGGAAAGTATAGTAGGTGACTGAAAATCATTATTATCGGTTCTAATTCGTCTTTGTCTGCGTACTTACAGGCCGAGGTTAGGGCATTCTTTGACGTTCACGAGCAAGAAGGAAGCTACGCCGGCGGAATTCACTTGGAAATGACTGGACAAAACGTCACTGAGTGCATCGGAGGATCAAGAACGGTGACCTTCGACGACTTGAGCTCTCGCTATCACACACACTGCGATCCAAGACTGAACGCTTCTCAGTCTCTTGAACTCGCCTTCATCGTTGCAGAGAGACTAAGGAAGCAAAGAATGGCATCTCGACGTTTGACCTCGAGCGTATAAAGCCACAGTGTGTTTTTATTTTAACCCGCCGACAAACAAAATTTCATCGAACGTTGTACGTACTTTCTCTGATCGAGTCTTCCATGACTGTCTGGGAATTCAATAGGAATAAAAATGGTGTTTGATTTTGAGGTGTTTCTTTCTTCAAAATTTGTTTCGTACGTTGTTCGGTATGTACTTTCTTGAAAGCTAATTAAAGCTTATTATGGTTAGTGTGTGTGTTTGTCTGGAAAACTTGAGAAGAATTACGAACAAACGACTCTTCCACGAAACCAAATCTTTAGCAAAGCAACACTGCATAACTAAACATCAAACATTCATAATTTTCACATACTAAGACGAAAGTAAGCTTGCCTAGATCTAAAAGGAGTTTGTGGCCTACCAATAGATATGATCATCAGAGTGATAGATTTCAGACAGAACATCGCCTATAGGATCATACTCCCCTATATAATCATCCCACATATCATCAAAGTCTTCGCCACTGTCGCTCGTGTCATACCAGCCCAAATAACCTCCGTCGATCGAATGATCATCCCAAACGATATCTTCGTAGTAACCATCATCAACGTGGGGTCCCAAGATTTTCAGCTTGGGAAATCTCTTCACAAAGTTCTCTTCCAAGTCCACGTCCCAGCAACCTTGTAAGTCGAGCAACTCGAGGCTCTTGCACTTATTGATGATCTCAACCACACTTGGCATGCTTACGAGCATGTAGGAAATTTCGAGATGCTCGAGTTTTGGCATGGTAGAAGCTATCGCTAAGGCTTCGTCGTCTTGCGAATCCCTTCCGGTCGTGTCGAACGGGTGCATCACACGACGAAGAGTGGTCAGAGATTTGCAGTTTTTACCTATTGCTTCGAGTGCAGGGCCTCCTATGTTGATGCACGAACTCAAGTCCAAGGAAGTCACGGTGGATAGCATCGAAGCAGATTTTTCCAGAATCGAATCGCTGATCTGACTTCTAGGGAGCTTCAGAGTTTCAAGGGATTGAGCACTTGCAAACAAGAAGATACGTCTTGTTAAAAAGCAATCAGATATTACTAAAGTGATGCCAAGATCAGCCAAATCATGCAAGAAACTAGGAATGATGTATAACCCTTACTGATTTGCTATGAATGACATAGTTTCTTCGCTCGCGACGCCAGAGACACAGAGTTTTCTTAGTGAGCCACAGCTTCTTGGAATAAGCAGACGAAGCATCCTATCGATAGTTTCAGTATCGGAATCATCGCTCCATTCCTCGATATTAATTTCCTGCCAACAATACGGCCCTGCAACAGCTTTTTCCCAGGACTTGCATACACATGGCACCACGGTCAGAATCTCAATGAGTGAAAGGTTCTTGAAGATGAGGCCAAGAGCATCAGGCAATAATTCATCCCATTTTCGAAGATCACAATCCTCATCCATTTTCGCTCTAACTTACTTCACTGCCAAGTAGGTAAACGAAAATATATAAAAAAAATATGAGGAAGTGAGGACTACAATATATGAATCACATAAGCAAGGGCAGGCCACCGCTAAGCAAAACCTGGAGCTTCTATATAAAAATCACGGAGGGGAAAATGAAGATCATCAAGCTATGTGACACAGTTGCAACCAGAAACCCATCATCAAGAAGACAGAAAAAGTCACAAAATAACTACAAACAACTACACCCTAACGTAGAAGTAGAAGGATCACGATTCTTGTTAGTTTTATAACTCACGATCTCAAGCCCACGACATAAAACAAATTAAGAATCATACTCAAGACGACTGAGATGGATCGAAGCGGAGATACACTTACGCCTTACTATTCCTTCGATTGGATGCACCGTAAAAGGAACTAGGGTTCTTGAAAAAAGTGACTGAAGTGGAGCAGTTTCTTTCTCGATGACCAGTGCCAAAGCTTGACCTCATCCAATTTTCCAAGGGTATATTTTGGGTCAGACCCTATTAGACAAGTTTCAACACCTTTCAGGCCCTATAAGAGTTTATTTTGGGCAGAAGGACCTAAGTACCGAAAATATAAGTTTCAAGGACCCATGTGATAGGAAATGACAATACTATCCTTCATAGTTGCCAAAAATTACAGCCATTTGCCATTGTCTTCTTCGTTCGGTCTTGGATTGCTTTGAGAACTGTAAAACCGAGTGAAATATCGTTGTTGAGGTGCAAATAAGATGGAATCGACTTCGATTTCTCATGGGTAGTTATAATAAACAAATAATTTAAAGTGTAAGACGAAATAATTATGAAATTCCACGTCGAAAAAACGAGAATATAAATGGACCAAATATCAAATTTAATGGCCGATTAAGACAAATCTGAGTGAATTTGATAATGGGTCTTAATAATGAACGAGAATTATTGAGTTTAAGAAAGAAGTGGTGAAGAATTTTGAATCAAATTTTTGGTGCGACGTATATTGAAAATTTTGTGAACACGATATCTGGGTAACAAATCACGCAATTTAAGTAACCGATGTAACAGATACAGTAACAGATGTGACAAAGACAATAATAGATGAGGCTCTATTAGTGACAATAACCCCCAAATCGATAACCCCATGTTAATCCAAGAAACGATTGAGCCATCCCACGAGTCGACGACGACCACGAGCAGCGAGCCATACCACGACGAAAATGGCCAAGAAATCGAAGAAAGCAGCGACGAAGAAGGAGAAAAGGTCGAAACAGCCGAAGGGTTCTATTCAAAAATCTCGTTGAAATAAGGAAAAATCTGGACTTTAATATTGAATAAGGTGAAATTGATCGTCGGTCTTAATAATCAATAAAAATATTGATGTTAACCGCAAATAAATTTGATGCGGCCCATGATTGAAGCTTTTGCTAATAAAACTCTCGCTAAGTAACAATTTATGCATTCTGGGTAACAATTTATGCATTCTGGGTAACACTTTATGCATTCGGGTAACCCTTTACGCATTCTGGGTAACAGTTCATGCATTCTGGGTAACAGTTTATACATTCTGGGTAACAATTTATGCATTCTGCATTTTCCGAAATTAGCAACCTGCACCTTTTGGAGTATAACTTTGGATCGTCAGTTTATACATTTGGGGTAACAAATTATGCATTCTACATTGCCTTGATTAAAGCTCCCTCAAGTTAATTATGTGTAACTTTATTCTTTACGTTATTTCTGATATCCATTGACCTAAAAAATGTGTCCGAAAAATATTTACGGGTGCTTAGGGATGTTGTCCGAAAATGGCATTGCATGAATGATTCAACAAATTTAAAAACATCTTCAATTAATCTTAAATGTAAACCATATGTCATTTACTGATTTCCTGCCGTAACAATTTAACAATGATCAGTAACAAATCAAGAGGTAACAGAAATGTATATTTCGGTAACACTGTCCTACTGTACTAGTAACAGAAACATATTCACAGTAACAATTTCATATGTTACTAGTTTAGGTTATAATTTTCCAAATTTATATTGTAAACACGCTACATTCACTAAAATATATGAATTTGAGAAGTTTTAAACTAAAATATATTAGTTTATGTTGTGATTTTCGTGGAGCTTATGTTGGAGTTGAAGAAGTTGGAGTATATAGTATGTAAAACAAGTATCATTCTTCTTCAAAGGATGATAATGCTTCTACAAAATTGATTCTACTTACTCAAAACATGTGCATATGAACTATTAGTTGTTTATTACAATCCAGATGGTCGACCTAACATAAATGATTCAACAAAATTAAAGACATCCTCAATTAATCTTAAACGTAAACCATATGTCGTTTACTGATTTCCTGCAGTAACCGTTTAACAATGATCAGTAACAAATCAAGAGGAGAAAAGAACAAAAATGTATATTTCGGTAACAATGTCTACTGTACGAGTAACAGAAAACATATTCACAGTAACAATTTCATATGTAACTAGTTTAGGTTATGATTTTCCAAATTTATGTTGTAAACACGCTACATTCACTGAAATATATGAATTTGAGAAGTTTTAAACTAAAATATATTAATTTAGGTTGTGATTTTCGTGGAGGTTATGTTGGAGTATCATCCTTTGAAGAAGTTGGAGTATATAGCATGAAAAATAAGTACCACTCTTCTTCAAAGGATGATAATGCTTATACGGAATTGATTATACTTACTCAAAACTCGTGGATATGAACTATTAGTTGTTTATTACAAACCTTATGGTCGACCTAACATAAATGATTCAACAAAATTAATGACATCGTCAATTAATCTTAAACGTAAACCATATGTCGTTTACTGATTTACTGCAATAACCGTTTAACAATGATTAGTAACACATAAAGACGAGGATATAACAGAAATGTATATTACGGTAACACGGGGATACAATACGAGTAACGGAATACATAGTCACAATAACAATTTCATATGTAACTAGTTTATGTTATGATTTTCCAATTTTATACTGTAAACACACTACATTCACTAAAATATATCAATTTACGAAGTTTTATATAAAAATATATTAGTTTAGGTTATAATTTTAATCACAAACCCTAATTCACAAACTATAATAATTCTGGTAACACATAAACATGTAACTAGTAACAGTGTTACACATATCGGGTAACAAATAATCTATGCTTAATTAAATTTAGACTCCCGCCCAAAATTAATCTCACTGTGGTTTCCCGCCCGACATTTCACCGACAATTTAGTAACAAATTTAGGCAACATAGTAACAAGAACGCATATACTAGTAACAGATCCTGATATTTTAATTTAGTAACAGTTTTTCATCACCTCAATCGACGAACGTCTGGATCATTGCACTAACATCTGAATTTCTGTTTAATGTCGATCTCTCATACCACATGCATTACACCACTTACCGTTTGGGAGTTAACAATTGACACATAATTTCGAATATAATAGCATAGTAAAAAATACCCAAATTTTAGGGTCGATTATACTCTCGCGAAATTAAATGATGAATATCGGACGAAGGACCAATCAATGTGCCACACCGAGCTACCCATACTATGGGTAGTTCGAATCTGTACTTATTAGACGTAATCGTTGCCAAAAACGTATTTGATTTCATCTTATTTTCGCAAATTAGAACCCAACACATGGTAACAATTGTTTACAGTTTAATAACGCTTTTGATACTCTAAATAACAGATTGCATAATCCGAGTAACAGTGTTGGCACAGTAAAAATATACCCTAATTATTGGGGCCGATCGTATTTTCGCGAAATCAAAAGATGAACGCCGGACGTGAGCAAACAATGTGCCGCACCGAGGTGCCCATACTATGGGCACTTCGAATTTATCCATATTAGATGTAATCGTTGCCAAAAACGGCTTTGATTTCATCTTATTTTCGCAAAATTAGACACCTAAATTGACAGATAAAAACTCATAGAAATCTTACGTCTTACTTCGTCAATACCACAATACATCCTACCTTACACGCCGAAATTGGTTGGTTAATGGCCATTCGAAATTTTGGAGCTCGATTCACTGTAAAAACGAGATTCGTAAAATAGATATTTCTAGTCGATAACAATTTTCTCCATCATAGTAACAGATAAGGGATGAAAAATAACAGTTCACCGGACATTTATAACAATATAATCTAACATATAACAGAAAGTCGCCGAAAAATAACAGAAAGCCACCGAAAAATAACTCTTAGTTCAGTATGTTAGGAAGGGTATTTTCGTCAATACATATTTTTATCCCTTATCTCTGTCATTTTTTAAAAAACTGGTCCTTTAAACTATTGTGAGATCTGACAGGGCCTGAACGATTTACAAACTTGATGAGTAGGGTCTGACTACAAATTTCCCCTTCTCCCAAATGACACGTATACCCTCTGCCTCGTAGCGTAGTAATGTTTTGTATGCTAGAACTGAAAAACGTGGGCGTCTTTTTAGAAGTTTCTTCACTTTTTCTTTTCTTTCTTAAATCAACATTATAGAAAATGTACTTTCTTGAAATTCAATATTACAAACGTAAATATTTGAGTTTTTTCAACAGAAATCTGCAGAAAATACGCATTATATAAAAAATTTGCAAATCAGTACCCTGTCAGAAATTTTCCCTGTCTTGACGTACCTATATGTATATTACGTACGCGTCACGCGTTTATATTATATCCATATATGGTAACTATATGTGTTCTATAAGGTGCCTTAATGCGTTGTACGATGTATCATTTTCTCACTGTATTATGTACACAATATGTTTGTCGATGGTATTTAATGTATTCTATGACGTACTTGCGGCGGAACAAATATCAATCTGTAACATTCTCATAGGTATCTACGCATTAAAAAAAAGAGTTAATTATGATTCAGCCCCTATTCATGTTTAAAAATCGTGTTCAGCCCTTGTCAGAAAAAAGCAATTAGTTTTAAAGACCCGATTTTTCATACCACTTCATCGGTCTGTGGTACCACTACTTTGTTCCGTAAGACCACTTCTTTGTTATGCAGTACCACATAATTGCTCTGCAGTACCACTTAATTGTTCTGCATTACCACTTCATTTTTCTGCGGTAAAAATGAAGTGGCACTGCAGAACAAAAGAAGTGGTACTGCAGAACAATTATGTGGTACTGCGGACAAAGAAGTGGTACTACAGAACAAAGAATTGGTACCACAGACCGATGAAGTGGTATGAAAAATCGGGTCCTTAAAACTAATTGCTTTTTCTGACAGGGACTGAACACGATTTTTAAAGTTGAATGGGGGCTGACTTACATGCGAGTTTTTTTTATAGAAATGGGTCCACTTTTATCAAGTGACTTTTTCTTATATTGCTTAAAAACAAAGGTACAGATGAATAGAGGAAAATAAACTAGAATATTACAGATCATTGTAACTGATTAAAAAATTCCTAGATTTTCTGTGTCTGCCAATAAGAAACAACAACATTGTCCAAACTAGTACGACTCCGAAGCTCAAAGGTTGGTTGATATTATTCTTATTCTCATGGTTGAGCTAACAACTCCACCACCATTTTGCAGATGAACTGTGAAGATTTCACCATCATTTCGACTTCCATGTTCGCCATAGTATGTAGTAATAACGTATCGCTTGGAGTTGGAACATGCGTAAGAAAAATGGAGCACAACCTCTGTAATCTTCCTTGATATTATCAGCATCTTCTTCTTCTTGGAGTTCATCTTCTTCTTCAGATAATAATAAATGTTGTGGGATCTCAAATTCCATTTCCTGGCACCATTTTTCCATGTCAATGTCGACTTCTTAAAAATCTGCCCCGGACATGGCTAGAGCTTCAAGTGAAGTATACATTCTTTTTAAATTAATCTGATCACACAAAACAACAAATAGCAGATATGGGTTTTTTTCTCCTCTATTTTTTTTCTTAAAATTTTTTCTAGGTTGGTGAATATGGGGAAAAGTGCCAAAGGTCAGCTATACTATATATACCCGATTGATTCTAATTCAAACGATGATTTCTTCTCAGTTGAAAGTTTGAATTGACTTGAAAAAGAAAAATGTTTCTCGTGATCTCCTCTCCATCTTTCTTTTTCGGTCAATATTCATGCAAAATGCATATAACACAATCATATATATTTTTCATAATAAACAAAACGCTGCAAACTTGCAAGTAGTTTGAGAACACATTCACATACGCATACACATACACGAGGTCGTTTCATATCCATGTTAATTGAACATGAGTATATGTTATTTGTGTACGGCTACACAAGTATTTTGTTAATATTGTATTTTAACATGCTTGATATGTGTGTATTAATTATTTGTGTAATGATATAAATTGTGTTTGATAGATTTGTTTGATATGTGTATAGGTGTGTATGGATTAGTGTAGCAATATACACCCCATAACCAGGGCCGTAGCTTCCATAAGGCCAGTGAGGCGGTCGCCTCAGGCCCAGCTTTCGAAGGGGCCCAAAAAAATTTATCATACCTATATGTTTATATATCGTCACGGTTGGATATATCTCATCCATAACTTCTGAAATTAGGTGTCGTGGGGTAGACGACAACTAATTAAGGCATTTATGATATTCTATTTTATGGTTCTTGGACTTCTCAAATGTTTGGCCCAGTTTTTAACAAGCCTTTGTTAGTTAGAATATAGAAAATAACATATATTGTCCAAATACATTAAGCAATGTAAATGAAGTTTAAAAAAAGAGGAATAGCTTGAAAGTTTATTTATCTCGTTAAATACTCTGTTGAATATACGCGTTTGGACATGCTTATTGATGTTTGACTTGCATTATTTTCCATTTTTTCTTAATGACTTTTTTAATACTAATAAGAATTTTCAAAATATTTGTAATATATGTAATATAATAGAAAATTTTGAAATATATGTAATATAAAGAAGATTTTATAATATACATATGTGAATTGTGATATAAACTATGTGTTTTCAACCTTTTTACAAATATAATTTAGTATAGTTGCAAAGAAACTGATATATTTTACACCTAGATGGTCTTTAATTCGGTTTAAATAACTTACATTTATGGTTAAATTTATGTTAGACTACCTATGTTATTTAAAAAATTACATAAAAAAATTTAGGGTCAATTTCGAGGATCGCCTCAGGTCCCGACTTCGTGAGCTACGGGCCTGCCCATAACCACCTTAGAAGTGGGTATGCATTTACAAGCTCTATAACCAAAATACTTATAATACACGTGTATAGCTCACATGGATAACAAATACAAGGTAACTTATTCATACGCATCCCATAACCACCTATACACCACATATCAAACGAGCCTAGGTTAGGGAATGGGTTTTTTTACGGCAAATCACCGAGAACTGAGTTGAACTTGAACTATTTCTCATTACATCAGCTATGACGTTGAAAGAGAGAAGAGGGAGTCTCATTTTCCTCATACGTTCATGTCAGGATATTACGCAAGCAGATCACCGAAATCATCACGAGTACAATGAGGGAAAATATTTGCAATATGATAAACAATTATTACAAAACTAGTCAGAGAGCTAATCGTGTGTTGAAGGAAGAATAAGGTGATGAATTCACACTTCACAGGCACTGCATGACGCTCATAAAATATCCATCTCTCATATTATTCTAACTTGCATGAAACTGTTTGCTTCCTTGTACATCCACGACAACTTGTGCAAATCAACAACAACTATCATTTTTGTCTTCAAGTGATAATTAATAGTCTCTCTTTCAACTCTTCAATTGACCAATTTATCAATGAACAAAGCACTCAAATTTGCAACCCTTTAATACACGCACACAGTGGCGGAGCTAGGAGATAATTTGAGGGTAGGCCAAATATTAAAAAAAATATAAGACGAAATAATAACATAGTATGTAATAAAAAACTTACATGGCAAATTAAAATTGTTTTTTGTTTTACAAGTCTCCATAGAAATCATTGTATGATAAATGACAAAATAATTGGATATATTAGATGAAAAATTCTGACATACTGGATAAAACAACCATATAATAATTTGATTATTTTTCCCGGACCTATACTATTTTTGTTAATGTGCAATGATGGTGGATTCTATGTCGCTTGAAATCATCTGTCCGATATTTAGAAAGATAATCAATTACTTCCATAAAGAGACTTTAATATAATTTATACAATAAAAGAATTGCTTATCAAGTAAAGAGACTTCATGTGTTATGAATAAGAGGAAAATTACTATCTTATCATAAAACTACTATACAAATTAGTTAATCAATTAGATTTATATGCACAAGGTGGCCGACGGGGCCTTCACTGGATATGCATATATATAATATATATATATATAGGTAAGAAAAAATAAAATTTCAGGGTAGGCAAGTGCCTACCCTAGGCACAAGGTGGCTCCGCCCCTGCACGCACAAAATTCAACCCAATAAGGTTCTTTTTCAACTGTATAGGCCCGTTCAAAAGACGCTGAATTGGCCGGCCTCTCATGTTTTTTTTTTCTCAAAAACAATTATCCTGTTCTTTTTTATTTTCGTTGCAGATGATGTTGAAAGTCCTAATTTGCAACTAAAGCAGGTGAATTAGACCACATTTAGCCAAGCCACAAAACATTATCAAGACACCTTTATTAGACAAGAAAACAATAAATCTAAAGCTACCAAACATGTTTACCAAGCATGTTTTATTATAGTAAAAAATAATGAGCTAGCTTGTCTATTTAGAAAACCCTATATAAGTGCATGTTTGTACTCTTCAATTAATTCAATGAAAACAATCAATATAAGTTTCCAAAGAAGTGCCGTAGCACTATATTGAGCTATTTCTCTTTCACTTCATTTAGCTTACTCGTTTATATCTCCAACAAATTATTGGTATCAGAGCCTTGAAGGATAGCATCGGCCTCACCCCTCACATGTCCATACACTAATTGTCAACCTCTCACATATTCATCACGTGAAGTTTCCCAAGCAAAGTAGCTCTTTCTCAAGCAATCACCTCATATCACCTCTCAAAGTCACGCCACAAATTATTGGTGAATAACCCAACATAGAGCACTCATACACTACGTGAGATGGCTTCAAATCAAGTTACGACTATGTTCTCTTACACTCCGAATCAAGTTCCGATCTTTGACGGAGAAAATTTCGACTATTGGTGTAGTCAAATGGAAACGTTATTTATCTCGCAAGATTTATGGGAGGTGGTTGTTGAAGAAACGTATGCCGAGCCACCACCTAAAGTAGATGAAGAGTCCTCCGATGAAGAAAAATGGACAGACGCACATCAAAAGGAGTACAACAAAAATCGAAAGAAGGATGCTAGTGCTCTAAGGTTCATCCAACAAGGTCTAAGCAAATCCATCTATCCTAGAATTCATGGCATAAAAATCAAAAGAAGCATGGGATATTCTCAAAGAAGGTTTTCAAGGAAACGAAAAAGTTACGTCAATCAAACTCCAATATCTTTGGAGAGAATTCGATAACTTGGCGAAAAAAGACAACGAAGCCATGCAAGTCTATCTCACTCGAGTTACTGAGATTGTTAATCAAATCAGAAGCCTTGGAGATACTATTGAAGAGAAGAAGATTGTACAAAAAGTTCTAAGGAGTCTTCCCTCTAAATACGACTATATTGTTGCCGCGATCGAAGAGTCGAAGGACCTGACCAAGTTCACTTTCCGTGAACTAACAAGCTCATTACAAGTACATGAAGTTGAATAGCGCCTCAACAAATCCTCAAATCAATCCCTGGAGCAAGCGTTTGACTCCAAGATGAACATGCAAGGAACTAAAAATACTTCATGGCATTATAAAGGTAGAGGCGGTTCAAATCATACGAGAGGAAGATGACGGGGCCATCCGAGTCAATTTAGGCCTAATGGTGGAAACTCAAACCAACAAACTGGCTGCCGAATTTGCAAGAAAACAAATCACGATACAAAAGATTGTCGATTCAAGTGCAAGAAGTGTCAAAACGCCAACCACTCTCAAAGAGATTGTTGGTATCAACAAAAGTCGGAGAAATGAAGCAAATTTCATCAAAGAAGTCGGGGAGCAATTATTTTCTTGCATGACGGATGAACATCAACCATCATGTATGTGGTATTTGGACAGCGGGTGTAGTAGCCATATGACCGGAGAGAGGACGTTGTTCGTTGAGCTTGATCAAAATTTTTCGTCGGAGGTGAAACTCGGGGATGGTAAGCTACACAATGCTGAAGGAAAGGGAACTATTGCAGTTCAAACTAAAGAAGGTAACAAAAAGCTCATTCAAGGAGTTCGTTATGTGCCTAATCTTACGAGTAATCTTCTTAGTGTTGGACAATTATTGGAGAAAGGATATTCGGTATTTTTTGACGAGGAAATCTACGTGCAACAACCTCAAGGGTTTGAAGTACAAGGAAAAGAAGATGAAGTATATCGACTCAAAAAAGCGCTATACGGATTGAAGCAAGCACTGCGAGCATGGAACAAGAAAATTGACGGATATTTTCAAAGAAATGGATTTTCTCAATGTCCAAACGATCATACTCTATATGTGAAGAAAAATGGTGAGAACTTTATGATCGTATGCATATATGTTGATGATCTTATCTATTTAGGAATCAAAGAATCGGAGGTCGAAGCTTTCAAAGCAAATATGATGAACGAATTCGAGATGACAGATTTAGGAGCGATGAAGTACTTCCTCGGAATCCAGGTCAAACAATCTAAAGGTGAAATATTCATTTCTCAAGAGAAATATATAGAAGATCTTTTGAAAAAATTCCGTATGGAAAACTGCAAGCCTGTTTCTACTCCTATGTCTGTAAACGATAAATTTTCGAAATCTGATGGAGCTGCGAAGGTTGATGGTAAAATTTTTCGAAGTCTTGTTGGCTCTCTGGTCTATCTCACAAACACAAGGCCAGACATTGTGCATGCTGTTAGTTTGATCTCCAGATTCATGAACGAGCCAAGTCAAATTCATTTTTCAGCGGCTAAAAGAATTCTTCGTTATCTTCAAGGAAGCAAAAATCAAGGCATCAGGTATGTAAAAGAAAGCAAAAATAATCTGATCGGATTTACTGACAGTGATTGGGCAGGTTCATTAGATGATCGAAAGAGTACTTCGGGATACTTATTTTGCATGGGCACTAATATAATTACCTGGAGTTCGAAAAAGCAAAAGACGGTCGCACTCTCTACAGCGGAAGCTGAATATATCGCCGCCACAGACGCTACTTGCGAGGCGATATGGTTGCGCAGACTTCTAGCAGATCTACAGCAAGATCAGGAACAACCTACAATAATCTATTGCGACAATATGTCGACCATTGCTATGACTAAAAATCCAGTTTTCCATTCAAGGGCAAAACATATTGAGATGAGACATCATTTTGTAAGAGACATGGTGAGCAAAGGAGAGATCAGTTTGGAGTTTATCAGCACAAACGACCAAGCTGCGGATTTTCTTACAAAAGCTATTTCTACGGAGAAATTTCAGAAGATCAAGGATGAGCTGAAGATTGCAAATTAAGAGGGAGTGTTGAAAGTCCTAATTTGCAACTAAAGCATGTGAATTAGACCACATTTAGACAAACCACAAAACATTATCAAGACACCTTTATTAGACGAGAAAACAATAAATCTAAAGCTACCAAACATGTTTTATTATACTACCTCCGTCCCGTTATTTTTATCACGTATGTTGGTGGGCACGGATATTAAGGTGGTATTATTATAATAATATAGTACAATGAAAAGGTAATAAAGTGTATATTTTGACACGTCTTTTAAGAATATTTAATATTATTATATTGATTGTTTGCGATAGTTTTTTTGCTAAATAAGGAAAGGTGATAAAATTAGTGGGACGCCCGAAATGGCAAAATGTGATAAAATTAGTGAGACGGAGGTAGTAGTAAAAAATAATGAGCTAGCTTGTCTATTTAGAAAACCTTATATAAGCATGCATGTTTGTACTCTTCAATTAATTCAATGAAAACAATCAATATAAGTTTCCAAAGAAGTGTCGTAGCACTATATTGAGCTATTTCTCTTTCACTTCATTTAGCTTACTCTTTTATATCTCCAACAGATGGAATACTTGTAAATTCTGAATCTTTGTGATTTATTTTTTTTGTGCAGAATAGTGTATACTAGACAATAGGGCTGTTAAAAATCGACCCGACCCGCCAACCCGACACGAACCGCACCCGAAAATAGCAGGTTCGGGTTAGCATTTTTGACCTGTTTAAGTAAATGGGTAAACCCGAACCCAACCCAATTATTAAGTGGGTCAGGTTAGGGTTCGGATTTTCAACTCGAAACCAACCCGAAACCAACCTGAAATCAACCCATTTAACCCGAATAATATATATTATTAAAATATTATTAATATAAATAAAATAAAAGGATTAACCCTGATTCTCTATCCACTCTCACGCTTCGCAAAAAAATTGCATTAGTTCTCCTTTTTTAGTTTAATTTGGAGTTATAATTCTGTCAATTTTGTTATTTTCTTTTTTCTTTTTAATTTTAAACGGGTTGGCGGGTTGGCGGGTTGGGTTAGGGTTAAAGCAGGTTGGTTTGTGTTTGATTTTTCAACCTGTTTAAGTAAACAGGTCAGGTTAGGGTTGAAGTTTTCAACCCGTTTATTAAACGGGTTGAACCCGAAGGTGACCCAACCCGACCCGTTTACCACCCTACTAGACAATAATATCACCATCTAGATATGTCGTGTCATCGTGATATTCTTTTCTTTCTGGTCCCGGCGTGTCGTGTCTTTGGGATTTTTATTATATTCCACATTATTTCGTTATTTAATGATATTCTTTCCTTCAACGGTCATTATTTTTCTACACTTTACCACCATCAATAAATATAAAACAAACACAAACACACAAATCAAGGCTGACATATTTTTTATTAAAATGTTGCATGCAGATAGCATCTGGTTTCAGCTCAAAGTTGACTCTGATCTCTGAGAAGGAAGAAAAGTTGGAATTGAAAAATGTACCCAAATTCTCAGCCTATATGTCAAACTCAAGTGGATGATAACAACTGTGCTTCACTCTTTTTTGTTGATGATGTTGAGAAAGGCAATGCTGAGATTCCACCTAATTCTGTCGAGCAATCTACAGCGAATCCCACTCATTCTTTCGAGGTATATGTTTAGAATTACTAACAGCATTTTTCTTCTTTCTTACGACATTGTAATATTCTAGGACTGATTGAGGTTGCAGAAATTGATTATTAATGGTGTATTTGCTTACAGATTGGAGGCAAATACTTGCAGCTCTTCATGGACTATGCTGTCGAGATACTCAAGTTCACCTCAAGATGTAATCTTTCACATACCGTTCATTATTTCTCAGCATCATATTGTCATCTCAAATAAAAGCTTGTTCATATATAATGTTTGGCAGTTTATAAATCAAGGAAGCACAAGCGATTTGCTTGGTTCAATGCTAGAAGAGTAGTGCTCTTCTTCTCAGTCTTGTAAGCAGAACCAAGAATGTCATATATGCTAATCAAACTCAGCTTTAAATTTTTTTTTTTCGGGTTCTCTTCTCTTCTCAGGTCTATCATGGGAACAATAATTCTAATATATCTGACACTGAGAGCGAATAAGCAGTCCGGCGATGTCTGAAATTATCTATTTCCCTTTGCCTCGACAGCTCCTTTGGTGAAAGGTATGGTTCATAAAATTGACCATAGAATTTCCAATGAGCCATTGATCGAAGATATTGCTACATCATGCCAAGCCAAATAACATTAATCGATGTTCAGATTGTTCAAAAATCAGCATTTTCACATCAGTGGTTCCATTGACATGCATATACCTAGAAGCCAACTCTCTTCAAGAACTCAATCTCCAATTCCTTTTCTTTTTTCTCTCATGGATTTCATCTAATATTATCATATTTCCACTATCAATCTAGCACGCACAGCCACCACCTTGCTGCTCTGTTTGGGATGCATTTGAAGTGGGCCTCAAGTTCACGTCCACCATGTCGTCTTGCTTTGTCGAGGAAAGAGTCTCCATTCCTGGCAACGCTGAAGCTATCTTTCGAAACAGAGGCTGCAATGAAGAGCACATAAGTGTCATGAAGCAGTGAGTTTACTTAAAACTTTCATTAGAGCGGAAATCAGAGATGATGATGGGTGGTTAGGTTACTAATCCTTTTTACCTTAATGTTGAAGCCTGCTTTGGCACTAGTTTCTATAAACATTATACCAAATTCACGAGCCTTAGTATCACCTTCTTCAATTGAAACTTGCCTGTCGTGCATAAGCAAAAGGCACCAAAATCAGTATGTGATCCAAGATTTCAAAATTTTGTCAAACATTTTTATATGGGCTCTCATTCCTAGCCGCCACGCACCTTTTGTCAACAAGGTCGGTTTTATTACCGACAAGAACGATAATCACATCGCCGCCGCGCTCTGTTCTCACTTCCTCGATCCATCTTGAAGTGTTCAAGAATGACTGTCTATCTGTAAATTTAGCCAAAGCTTCAATAAGAATAAGATATATCATCTATCTCAGAAGCAGTCTCTTTGATGATAACAATATTACTTGCAACATCATAGACGATCACTGCAACCGAGGAATCCCTTATGTAGCTTGGAATAAGACTCCTAAATCTCTCTTGACCAGCGGTATCCCTGTACAAGATTGCATATATGCTCACGCAGAATGAATTAAACTGAAGTAATAACGGATCTGGCAATCATATATGATCCATATCAGCAATTGGAATGTAAGAACTTAAGGCTCTGGCAATAAAACAGGCCAGTTGCGTTGCAACAGATAAGACAAGGATACATGGATTTACCACAGCTGCAAACGAATTGTTCGATCTTCAAGGTACATAGTTTTTGACAAGAAGTCGATGCCAATAGTTGCCTGCATAAAAAAGTTCAAATCCGATAAGCAAGAAGATGAAATCTTCACTAATTACAACACACCATGTCCCAATAAAATCAAATTGAAAGGGATGCATAAAACGACGAAAAAAAACAACGTAACAGGCACCTTTTTACAAAGGAATCGCACGATATTTCAAAATTAACCATGTCAAGATTGATAGATAGACAGAAATCCATCAATATACCTGGTAGGTTGTGTCAAACTTGTCGTACATGAAACGGGTGATGATGCTCGTTTTACCCACGGATTGATCGCCCAGAAAAACCAGCTTGTACTTCGCTAATGGTGACACCACCGCCATGAATGCCGCAAACAGCGATGAAGGAGACGACGGATTGGGGATCTGAATCTGTAATGAGACGTCGGAGAATCGAGAGCAAGAGACCTTTTTTCTGAAACGTTAAGTCTTCGCGCGTTTTGTTTGTCGGGATCGAGAATTGTGAAACGAAACGGTCCAACGTTGATCACGTCCGTACATGTGCAACGCACGTAAATAAATACGTACATATATAGAAAATTCAAGAAATTATACATATATTTTCCCATTTGCCTCATAAAATCAAAATCTATTCAGTGCGTTTGGCGGGTCGGACCGACTGATTGGCGGGCCGGGCGGTGGGTTATCCGAGTTGACGGAATTGCAGGAGAATGAACTCATAATTTCAAAATCATATCAGTTCAGTTCACAAAATTCATATCATTACATTACACAATGACCTATCCATTCCAATAAATGTATAATGCAATGTCCAAGCAAAGACATATATCACTTTATGATCCCTTCTCCTTCTTCTTAACACGGTAAGGGTATTTCTGGTAGATCGAAATGCTGGTGGCGACAAGTGGTAGGGCCACGAGGCAGTACGGAGATGGCGGTTTTCCATCGAAGATGAATTGTAGAAGAGCCGTAACCAAAAGGGCAGAAACAATAAAAAAACCCTACAACAAAAACCCACCACAAAAGAAAGAGAGAAGCAACCATTTTAGAAACCTTATTCTATTGGTGTGGCGGCGTACAAATACGCTGTTTTAAGTTAAGATTAACCTTTCTAACGCCACCGGCAAATGTTGTCACTAGCCCGACAAGGATTCCACCAACAGCATTGAGTGCGACGGGAATCTGAGACAATGGTATTAAGTCCTTTTAAGGGGGGCTGCCATAGTTCTCTAAGGATATTATCTTGGAAATGCTAGAAATGTTGGGCAATTTACCAATGTCGATGGAGTCCACCCATGAAAGAATCCATGTCTCTGAATAGCTACGCCATCTGGAGACTTGTAAGCACTTGCAAGTAAGCAAAGGCTACCGATTATGGACATCTCCACGGTCATCAAGTAGGATGTACGTTTCTTGACCTTTGTCAGAAAATCGGGGAACAAATGGAACGTAGGTTGATGAGATGGTAATAACTGTCAAAATACTAAAATGAGGGGAAACACAGGGATATGAGGAAAAAGAAAATGAAGCGCCGTGTCGTGGCGTGGCTTACTTGAGAAGCCCATTGACACAGTGCAGAAGCCAAGCCGGAGAGAACAGAGGCTACTAATACTGGAACAATTCCATAGAACAAGATCTCATCGGGATTGCGAGAACTCGACGCTTTACTTGACCCTTCACCAACGCTTAGAAGGACTGCAGCAATTATCAGCAAGAACAGAGCCCCAATTTGTTGAGAATTGACTGCTTTTGCCTGTGAAATAAGCAAGACATCAATGAAGTTCCAAAAGAAAATGAATCTCGAGACTAATTTACGACATCGTAGCCCTTCTTGAAGTTTTACGTTAGCACATTAAAATCAGTATGGAGAACGTCGGTGAATGATACGAAAAAAAGCCTCCAATGCGTAGGACAAGAGAAGGAAGAATTACCTTAAAATGATATAAGTAAACAATGCCGTGAACAATAGCTTTGTCTGGTTCAATATGGAGAAGGTCAGGGGATCCAAATTTCTGTATGAGATCTGCAACAAGCTGTTTTGCAGTGCATAGATAGCTGCAGGCATGCCTGATGCAGTCAAAGAGCCAAGCAAAGTCCATTCTTTGAATATATTCCTCAAATTGCCATCTCTTGCTAGAAGCAGGATTGCACATAATACCTGTAATAAAACTTATCGACAAGACTCAAAAATCAACAGCTCTATGCTAGGAAAAGAGTGGTTAGAGGATGAAGATGATCAGAAGCTACCTTTACCACCTCACAGGCCAAAACAGAGGAAGTTACAATCACTTCACGGCTGCATCAATTCAAGAGGATATTTACAAAAAACGGGTGTGGGGCAAAGTCAAAATCATGCATAGGATAATACTACCGCCATCAAAACACAAACCTACTCCTCAACTGTCAAGTACAGCATTTAACCATCCTAAACCATAATGGCATAGTATACAGTCAGAGATCATCAATAAGAGCATTCTCAACGGAAATAGAGCACAGAAATTGAATAACCTGATGAAGCGCTTGGATATGAGGGGTTGTGCACCGTACTGCAGCGTCAACAGCAAAGAAAACAACCACACCTTTGAACTGGCGCTTGGACTTGGGTTACCTTGACCGGGTTTACCTACTCCTGGCTTCTTGGCAGCCATTGATTGGCCCGATCGTGGTGCACATCAGCGAAGAAACATTGAAGCCTGCGAATTTGGAGGAAGGCATAAAGTGATCTCTGTCTCTCTCTCGCTGCCTTGCTTAAATTATATTTTCTTTGGTTTTGAGAAACAAACAAGACTCCGTGGCCCAATGGATAAGGCGCTGGTCTACGGAACCAGAGATTCTGGGTTCGATCCCCAGCGGAGTCGATATAAATGTTAATTATGAATTTTTTTTCGAAAATCTACACATAAATACCCAATAGGAAAAAAATCTGCCACTTAGGTACCTTGTCAGAATAATTTTATAGCTAGGTACCCAGTTCAATAAAATTTTTACACTTAGGTACCTAATTACCTAAGATTACGAAAATACCCTTATTAAATGATTTAGAATTTCATTTCAGCTTTTCTTTTTCTCTGCAAAATCCGACCTTCAGCTCGCCGTCGACGATTTCTTCTTGCCGACCAACTCCGTCTGCTCGTGCCGGTGCCGGACAAGGATCGAAGACCCTCAATCACGTTGGGTTCTCGATTTTTGGGGCTGATTTTGTCAGGTAAGTTTTTCTTTTTTCGATTAGGGTTAGGTTAATCGATTTTGGGCATTTGTTCAAGGTTTATCCCAAATCCGGGAGCTCAATGCGATCCAAGAGCTCCATATAAGAGTGGAATGTTAGGATTTGATAGTTATTGAGGCTAATCCGTCGAGATTTCGATTTTCTTTTATGTAACTGTTACGACGTACCATTTCCTATGAATATAACGTACCATTGTATGTTGTGTTACCGTACCTAAATACATTATGCGACACAGTCCGATTGGACATTTGTTATGTAGTATCTTTGTGTATTTATTACGTACCAAGTAGCATGTCTATACGTTACCAAAATGTCCAGTTATGCAGTACCAATCTAAACTATACACCGTACCATTTTAACAGGTTGCCATATTATCTGAAAATATGGCGTCTGCAAATTCGTTTGATGGCAGGACGTTATTTGCAATGTGTGAGTATAAAAGGGAGTCTTCGTTACTATTACTCAATGAAGCAACGACGCTTATCGATATATACGTATCCCTCCAAAGAAGGTGGTCGGATATCGATTCCCGGCATGACTCAATAAAGTATCAAGTTCCGTTCCAAAGTTTGTACTCGACATTGAAAGAAAATACGGATGTTTTCAATATGTATCAGCTGTTTATGCGATACAAATTTTCAATGATACCGATGAAAGTGGAACGTGCCGATGAATGTGGTACAAGTGGCCCGACGAACAGGTTTGTTTTTATTTTAAGTTGTTAAACTTTAAATTTTGGGTTTTCATATTGATGATTGATGAAATTACTTGTAGTACGGAAGAGAACGGAGAATCGTGGAGTTTGATTTTGAAAGAAACACAGTAGATGCATGGAGTCATTGCATTCGGGGAGATGGACAAATGTTTAGGGATGCAGATGAATTTAGACGGAATTTGAAGAACTACTCCATTGCGATCCGAAGAAACTTTGTATATGCGAAGAACGAGCGTAAGAAAATCATTGCCGTTTGCAAGGATGAGACGTGCAAGTGGCGGATATATGCTTCGCGTTATAAATGTGACAATTCATTTGCGATTCGGAGATCCAATCTACAACACAGTTGTGGTGAAGATACTCTTAGGAGTCGTGATCATCCAACAAGGTACTGTAATGGATGACAACAAGGTACTGTAATAAATGCCAATAAAGTACCGTAATATAGGCAAACAAGTTACTGTAATATATGACAACAAGGTACTGTAATATATGCCAGGAAGGTACTGTAATATATGCCAAATGTGTCAATAGGACATGACTCATTCTTTTTGTCTAAATGATGCCAACAGGTCATTCTTTTGTCCAAATATGTCAATTGGTAATGACTCATTCTTTTTGTCTAAATGATGTGAACAATGTACTGTAATATATACAAATTTGGTACTGTAATATAAGCCAGTTTGATACTGTAATATATGCAAATTTGGTACTGTAATATACGCCAGTTTGATACCATAATATATGTTAGTTTGGTACTGTAATAATATGCCAGTTTGATATCGTAATACATGCAATATAGTACTAATATAAGCAAACTTGGTACTGTAATATATACCAATTTGGTACGTTAATGTACGCAACTTTGGTACTGTAATATATGTCGCTTTGGTACCGTAAGATATGTAACTTTGGTACTGTAATATACGCCGATTTGGTACGTTAATATGCGCAACTATGGTACTGTAATATATGCCACGTTGGTACTGTAATATGCATATTTGGTACTGTAATATACCATTAATACCGTAAGATATGCCAACATAGTAGTAATATAAGCGAACTTGGTACTGTAACATATGGCAATTTGGTACGTTTATATACGCAATTTTGGTACTGTAATTTAGGTCATTTAGGTACCCTAAGTGTACAATATATGGTACTGTATCGTTTCAGAAGTAGGTACCGTATAAATTAAAGTAAGACTTCGAATTTAAGACTTGGCTATTTTTCGTCACAAACGACGCATTTCAGCAGGTGTTGATGTGGAGAAAGGAAGAGACAATTTCTGACATTTTTCTGTAATGATTGAACACTTTTATGACATTTTTCTGTCATGAGTGGACAGATTTCTGAATTTTTCTGTCATGACTGGACAGATTCTGACATACGAGGTATTAAATCATACAAGACAGCCAGATCTGACATGTCGGTGGCTTTCATAAGATGTTTCATGTCATATGTAATTTATGGTACTGCAACCGTGTCTGAGTTGGTACGCTTCAAACAAAACGATAGGTACCCCTACAAAGCTATTTTTGGTACGGCGTCCCTTAAATATATGATACGACATACTAGGGTTAGTATTTTTCGAGGTCGTACGAATTACTTTTTTCATCTCGAACCACCGTAGAACAGTAAAATATAGTATTAAATACGTTTTAGATCAAATTCGGTGCATTAGGCCCCGCACGCATGGATTAAATCTTAGAATACCATGATTCATTATAGTATAAGGATACAAGCAAGAACATCTACAACATAATTTGAAATGTGGTGAGTGCTACATCTGCGAATTCGGTGCATTAGGCTTTCACATTTTTTTTTCATTCCGATATTGTTAGGTATTATCAAAATCACACAGGACAACGCGATTCGATTAGGAATGTATTTATTTTTCGATCGTATAACAAATGGTACGATATACTTTGAAATCTGGGTACTGTATATGTATAATTTTGGATACGGTAAACCTGCAGGTTATGGTACTATATATGTAAATGATAAGGTACCTTCTGTAAAACACAAGGTACCTTAGTGTACAACAGATAAGGTACTTCATGTGCGATATATAAGGTACGGTATGTATTTACGTAATGGTACGGTTAACCTGCATTTACGGTACGCTATATGTAAGCTATATGGTACGGTAATATGAAAGACAATGTGCTTTTTATCTTCTGTTTATGGTACATCATATATTTACATAATGGTACGGTCTAACCTGCATATTCCGGTACTCTGTACGTAAAGGATAAGATACGGTCCTACAATAACATATGGTACTGCATAAATTATGGACAGTCAATAGAACAACACAACACAGTACACACTTGGTAATAACCGTCCATGCACAAAAGAAAAACCAACATAAACAAACAAAGTCTCCAAACAGTCCCATCGCCAACCTGATCCTCCGAGCCCTTATCCTCCTGATCTTGCTCTTGATCCTCCGCTTCATCCACATCCTCCTCAACATTGTCCTCCTCGGCCTTCTCACCGTCGCTACGAGCCATCACCTCGGCCATATCGTCACGGTCACTATGAGCCATATCCCCGGCCCTATCTTCACCCATATCCTCAACCTTGTCCTCTCCGGCCTTCTCATCATCGCTATGAACCATCTGCTCGGCAACATCATCACCCTCACTGTGAACCATATCCTCGGCCTTATCATCACCCCATCCTTGCACACATCCCTATCCTTAGCCTCAGCCTCTTTATCATCCACTCGTTCAGTATCCTCAGCGTCTACCTCCTCCCTCGCATCCTCGTTGGGCATATCAACCTTCAACGTCCGAACATTTGACTTTAGATCTCTTATAACCTCGTCCTTCAATCTCAACTCGGCTTCCAACCTCTCCACACGAGCACTCCACTCAAATGAGATCCACCAACTCCTCCATCAACCTTAACAACACATAATTCATTCAACATTTAGAAACAAAGCAAATAATACATAAAAAGTTGGGAATTTTATACCTCCAGCAGCAAATTAATCGGATGCACGAACTTCACTTCCTTCTTTGTTGGGTATATTGGGACGATAGAGGTAATTGCAGCCAATTCAGCCTCCGCAGCTATTACGTCATTGGGAAACCTACTTTCTTCCCAATTGAACATTCCGGGAAACATATACATCTCCCGCTTCTGCGCCAACGAGGGCACATGCTCATACACCCAAATCTGAAACTTCCCAAAGCATTGAATTCATCAATAAATACACAAGCAAAAAAGGTAAACTCATAACGTAACGGAGAGTATTACCATTAGCCCAATAGTGCAACCGTTCATTATCACGCCGGATGATTCGAGCAAACGAATGGCTCATCTTAGGCATATCTAAAAAAAATGAAACGGGGACCTTCTTAGAGCTTCTTTTTTATCTGGGGTCATGCTACCCTTCAAATTGTTTATGGTAGATCGAAACAGCGCAGGATGGCACCGGGAAGCCAGCTCAAATCTGTTCCGTGGAGGCATTTCTGCAAAAAAATACACTGTCAGCAAGTAGTACTATTTTATTCACACAACGGGGTACCAATTTGACCAAACAGAGGGTACCAAATGCAGTGATAATGTAGTACCAATACGAATTGACCCCAGTCGATAAAACCAATGTTAACAAGCAGTACCATTTTACTCACATAAGGGATACCAATTTGCCTAAACAGAGAGTACCTAATGCGATGTAATGTAGTACAAAAAAAATTGACCCCATTCGACCACTTTTGGCAAGCAGTACCATTTTATTCACACAAGGGGTACCAATACGCCAAAACAGAGGGTACCAAATGCAGTTACGATGTAGTACCACAACAAATTGACCCCATTCGAAAAAACCAAATTCGACCCATTCCAAAAAAACCCCAAATCAAGCAGCCATGACGAAATACACACACAAAAAAACCCTAATCGACCAACAAATCAATGTCATTCCAAAAACACGCACAAAAGAACCCTAATCGTGACGAAAGGCGACCACTTACGGTAATACTGTGAATGACTTACCAATCGATTTCTGAAGGGAATACAACGACGAATGAGTGGACAGACGACGTAGAATCTGAAGCCAAAAAAACCCGGGTCGATTTCTGGCAAGCAATAGCGCGATTTGGTTTGGGGCTGTGCGATTTTTTCTCTTTTTTAGGAGCGATCGAACGTGAAATAAGAAATAAGGTAAGAGATGTAAAAAACCAGTTCTAGTAGGGGTAAATCCGTCAGTTAGGTACCTATCAGTAAAATAAAATTCAACTAGGTACCTAGGTTAAAAATTACACTGACTAGGGACTGATCTGTCTAATTTTTTTGGATGTAGGTATTTAAGTGTTGAATCCCCTTTTTTTTCCATTTTCATGGTTTTTCAACTATTCATGTAATATTAAGAATTACGAAGTGAATTCTATCAATGATTATCAAGAAGAGATAAACTACATAAATAACATCTTGTATAATATTTCATTTTCTGCTATTAAACAAAGGTTGGTCCAAGATGTTGACCTTTTTGGTCCATATATGTTAAGAGTGTTTTGATGAACGATGTAATTGTAATGACATTAGGTCTATAAATAAGCAATTCGATTTGGGACAAATAAAATGTCTAAGTTCATGATAATGTTCAACCATGCATTGCTAATGAGATGAAAATTGTTAAAGTGTTGAAAATTTGAATTGCGTGTGATTTTGTGATGATTTGATGGAACTAGGTGATCGCATGTTATAGACAGTTCATGAGATAGGATATATCGTTCTGTGCTATATATGGAAATAATGCATGAGATATCCTACTGAGTTATAAAAGGAAAATATGCTGTTTATATATAGAAAGTGATATATCCGTTGATACTTGTTTATTCCTGGACGAAAATCACTTATACGATTCTTGCATGCTTTCCACTGTATTTAATGTGCAATATTGAATTAATATCTTTCCTTGTGCTGATTGGATTATTATATTAAGGAAAGATTTGATTTGATTGACCTTATGGATAAAATGCTCCTATATGGTATGTGTTGTAACGGGTGATATCTCTGAAATAAGGAAAGTTGTGCCATGATATGATAAATCGATTTAAGTAAGCTCTGATCTGACTTGTGTGCTAAACATGGTAAATATATTGATTAAATGCTATGAGCTGTACATGAAAAACGTGCTGATGCCTTGCTATCTTGTGTGCCATACTTGGAAAGTAAATCTGGATTGACTCGTTACTAGGAACTGATAGCAGGGAATCACTTATGGAAAATTCTGATATGGAAAATATATGCGAAGTGGTTGAATAATGCTTAAGAACGAAATCGAGTCTCTATATGGAATATAATCATGCTTTAATGTGCTATATAACCGTTGTGATGATTTATTAGAAGCATGATTTATATGGTATGATTGACTCGAAAGCTACATGGAAACTATGCTTGATTTGGTGATTATTGTTTGATATGACTTTCCATGTGAAGTGCTATTAGAAAAGGATTATATATAAGCTGCACTTTAGATTTTCGAAGCACAGAGAATTTGCGAATTTAAGCCTACGAGAGATTTTTTAGCAGAGAGATACTAAGAAATTCCTAAGCCATTCACTTGCGATAGCTTTCTGCCTTACAGAGCGTTAACTTGCGTATCCATCACTGAGCGAGTGATTTATCCGATATTCCATCATCCCCTGCCATATATTTGTCTTCGGACGTGTTGTCTTCGGACGTGAGCAATACCAAGGAGGCAAGGTCGACGTTTACGCACACGTGAAGGGAAGGACAAGTCCGGGGGCCCTTCGGTAGCGAGCTGTGTCTGTCGGGATCAAGGAGATTCCGATGAACGAAACTCGGCGTGTGGTAACCTAGTAGTGTCTAGTGTTCGACTTGTTTCGGTTGTGTATTGGGCGAACCAATCAGTTTTGTATCCAGCTACGGTGCATTATAGTGATTGGTTAAACTCTTGGGAAGCAAATCCCAAGGAGAGGAGTAAACCCCAGTTGGGGATATAACCTCTATAAAAATCCTGTCTCGCATTTACTTTTCAGTTATTTCGTTATCACTGTGAGACAGACCCGAAACACATCCGACGGTACTAGGATATAACAGGCATACTCGTCACAATATTATTAGGCATATCTAAGTCACCACACTAAGGATTTGTGAAAAGAAGCATAAAATTTTATAAGCCTAATTCACCCCCCTCTTAGGCACATTTATATCTTCACAAGAGAATGGAGGGAACGCCAGTGTCATGTCACGTTATAGGAGCATCTAAAATGCGACTCTAAACTCGGCCGTTTGGAGTGGTGGAAGAGCTCCAATAAAACTCCAAAAGCCACACTAAACTTAGAGGAAGAAACAGTGCTACTCTATATATAGAGAACTGTCACCCTCTATGTGTATAGTTTTTGTTTTTCAATTTCTTTTTACTTTGAATTAATTTTAGGATTTGGAATAATGAATGTGTAAACCAAATCTTGAAGAATACAACTACATGAGATGAGAGAGACGATGAATAGAATACTTCGTAAAAATGAGTTTCTTATATATTAATAAAATAATTTTTTTAATAATGTATCTATAAAATTATTAATTGGAACAATATGCAAATGAACAAATTAATTCCATCTTGTTCGAATTTCACAAATTTAATGTTAAGGGGCATAGTAAAATGAAATAATTTTTGATAATTTAAAAAAATATTTGTTATTATTAGATATTTTAATTATTGTAAATTCTATTATCAGTAAAAATATTGATAAATTTGTATACAGTTAGAGTAAAAATAAACAGGACTAATCAAGCTAACCAAAGATGGCAAAGATAAGGTTTATTAATGGACGAAACCAATCAACAAAGATCACAATTTAATAATTACCAACGTCTATATACCTTTTGAAGCATTATGAAGCCCATATAAGGCCACCACGGCACTGTAAAAGTGAGATACACAACACCAACAGTTAGTGTTATCGAAATCTCGACATTAAGCAAACACAGTCCGCTAAAAATGACATACACAAAAGTCTTTGATGGTGTCCCCTTTACTGCTTAAATTTCAATTGACATATTTGTAGGCAAAAAGATAAGGAATAGAAGCGATTTCCCCTTTGACATGGTACGCTTGGATAATGGCTAGGTGTCTCCGGCGACCAGAACGGTGAAGAAGACGGCGCGTGGCGTTTGGTACGGGGGAGGGCAGCGCAAGCGTGACAGTGGCGATCGAAGAGGAGATTTATTGTATAATTTATTTGCTTCACACTCCACGCATCGTGGGTTGTAGTGAATTGAGAACAGTTACATTGGGGTAGTTTTCCTGTAGTATATGCAATGGTGTTTTATTTAATATTTTAATAAACTGTTTTGATTGTTGGTGGGTTGGGGCGTGTGCGTGAGTGAAGGAACGTTTGTGAAAGGGTCATAAAAGTCTTTTAAAACATCGGAGACGTGGCAGCAAGATAGGGAAACTACATTTACTTATATATATAAAATAAGATAGGAGTTGGTTGGAGTCTGATACAGTTCAAACTCTAAAGTTGGAGAATTTGGACTATAGCAACGGCATATATATAGGAATGATCAACATCATATATATGGGAATGATCGGAGATGGCTAACCATGTATTGCTTTACTTTGGTTAAACAGAGGAGGACAATAAAAAACTCTAAATCTCATTATTCCAACTCATCATTCAACGACTATATGTTGAGCTAGATCTCTTACACGTAAAAAGCTACAAATTTGTGAGTGAATTTCACTTTCAAACTTTTGCTAAACCTCAATTTAGTTGCATATCAATGTGTTTATAATCTAACCAATTGCTACATGCAACTTATTATACGCTAACTACCGACCCATAACATATAAAAAAGTGAAGACAATTTAGGATAGTTAATCTAATCTTTATAATGAACGAAGGAATCTTCTTACAAATGGCATGGTCAGAATACAAGTGCTTTTTGACTCAGCATGAGACTGGAAAAGATTAGTCAAATCCCACTTTCATACTAAAGTTGATCTGCTTTTGATCTGAGTATGTAATATGTATACGACCCCACGTGGTTATCGATGAAATGAAATAAAACTATAAGCATACATGGTTAACATAAAAATGACAAAGTACATTGCAGTAAAAGGGCACATGGGACAACGAAAGGTACTTACCTTGAGAACAAACATACACACACATATATTTATACATGTACATATATATGCTTCATATATAGTTCATCGTCAACATATGTATAGGTCAATTTGGTAAAGATATGTTAAACTCTTGGACTAGTTGTTACTTACCTTGAGAACACACATACACACACATATATCCATACAACATGTACATATATATATGCTTCATAGTTCATCGTCAACATATGTATAGGTCAATTTGGTAAAGATATGTTAAACTCTTGGACTAGTTGTCTTCTGATTGTGAACCGTCTTTTCAAGAAAGATCTTTTCCACCCAACTAAACACCGAAGGAAAGCCATAACCTAAAGCCATTTTAGAGAAACAAAAACCACGTGTTTAATCGCTCGTTGCATCTTTTAATTCAACTCACGGCGTAAATCTCATACCTCAGATGGTTCTTGCAGAGTATAAGACGCTTTAGTGTCCTTAGGGGTCCTCGATACCAGTATACCCAATCCTTGTCCTCTTGCTCTTAAAACCTAAGCATAAAGCAAATAAATAAATAAAAATAATCTACATGTTTTTTTATCCTTAACGGTAATAACGACAATTATAGAGCAATACCGCAAAAGCATCTTCATCGGTGCGGTCGTCGCCGACATAAATGGGAAACACGTCGGTGCATTCGGCATACCCTAGATGATCACAATAGCGACAGCAATAGCACATTTTAAAGATGTATTAATTTATTTTTAATGTTTTAAGATATTGTGTCAACGTTCTCAACTTACCGAGAGACTCCAACAGAAATTCAAGAGCCTTCCCTTTGTCCCATTTGATTGTGGGCCGTATTTCCAACACCTGCATCGATCGTCATCGTACATTTTTTTATTCAAGACTCTTTAAGTTCTCACCACATAGCCCGTCAATAAAGTTAACCTATATTTATTGTGTTGTAGTCGTTGATCGGTTGGTGTAACGTCCACATCGAAAATAAAATATAAACTAGTTTTATTTTTTAAATTAAAACGGCGTTTCTTTTCTCCCATCATAAACTGTAATAACGGAAACAAGGCTGTCTGTCACCCTAAGAAACAAAAATAAAATAAAATAAAGCTAACTGCACAAACCTTCCTTCCTTGGCTCATTCGTAAGTTGGGATAGCCATCCAACACAGTTCCAACTCGCTTGGCTAGTTCACTCCATTTCTGAAAGGGGAAGATCGAAAATCAGGTCTCAAAAACTATTACATGCAATTGAATCGCGTAATAACTTAATGTAATTTAATATGTCAAACCTTCTCATGGACGCAGCGGAAGTGTACGGAGATGCAGAACTTGTTGTTCTCCACCTTAGCACCTAAAGTGTCTTTGCACACCTCAACCAGTGCTTTATATACCTTAAAAAATATATATTAATTATTACTACGTTACTATGGTTTCTACGCAAAAAAAAAAAACTAGTTTAAGATCCATTGGCTATGATTACCTCTTCGATCATTGGAAGGAACTCCTTCGCAGGCTGGAAAAGAAGAGCTTCAGCCTCGACCTGAGATCATAATCATAAGGTAAGAATTCGTACATATACGATCGAATTAAATTCATGGGAAAAGGCTCACCACTCACTTTATTGTGTTGTTTGTAATTGGAACCTTTTGATGGACCTTTGATGTCCATCCCATGGCTTCCAGCGTAATAAAGCTCGGCCAGGCGTACGAAACCATAAACCTTGTCTCTACACCTCCCACTCACAATAGCCGTGGGGAAATACCTAGCAAGTTTCCTCACTGTTGCTCTCATCTGCTTTAATATTACCAAATAAATCAAGTGATTGATAAATTACGCGTAATAACTAAACTGAGGACACACATATTTATTTAATTCGTTTGCTAACCGCATGAGACATAAAAGCTCGATCGGGGTCTTCAACTATAGGTGAAAGAGTGCCATCGTAGTCCAAGAACATCACTATCTGCTTACCCTTTGAAGCATTCGTTATTTGCTCAAACATGTCTAGAGCTGATGGATGTTGTGTCTGTAAATTAATTCATTTTTTACACGATGTCAGTGCGATTATTAGATTATTGCTTTCATTTTATTCAGACACTTACGGTCCAAGAATTGATGTGGCTATCTGAGGAGGAGGAGGAGGAGGGATCATCAGCAGTTGGTTGAGGAGAATGGACGTGCGTTGGAGAAGAAGCCCTCATTGAGTCAACCCAATCGTTGACCTTCTTGCAGTTTTGAAAGAGTTGAGTCGTCGTCTTCTTTGTTCGAGGAATAGGTGGTGGTAGTTTCTGTGCGGATGTGTTGGGTCGGCGTGGATTGCTCGACTCCGAAACCACCACCACGTTTTGGTTAGTCATGTTTTTTGCCAAAAGAAAAAAAGAAAAAAATAAGAATAATAATTATATGTTTTTTTCTTCGCTTTGTTAGAGATCTTGGAGGTAGTTTCGTCGGTTTTATAGTAAAATCAGACCAATTTTACGGTGGGGTTGGTCGCGGGCCCCACGTCGATATCCCGCCGTTAGGTCAAACTAGTATTATTTTTGGTTGCGACAGATTTTTTTTTTTTTTTTGTATGTGGTTTGACTCTCGCCATTTAGGTTGGATCATTCATTTGAACTAATGTTACTGGTTTCATTTAGGGGGTGTTTGTTTCAGGTGATCCAACATTACGGTGATACGTACATCACGGTGATGTAGGTATCACCGGAATGTGGATCAAGGTGATATCCATCGGTGTGTTTGTTTTAAGGTGATATTTCATATTGCAGATCAGCGTGATATTGAATTATTCTGTTTGTTTAATCACTGTTGATGTGTAGGGTGACGTTGTGTAAATGTCATATTTGACCCTATACATATGACTTAAATAATGTGTTAATTTTTTATAAGGTGATATTTTATGTGATAATCATTAATATATTAAAATATACATTTAATTTATAAGCATTATTTATATTTATACTTTTTTTAAATATAAGTTTTAATATTTTAAATAACTGAAATATTTTTAAGATGTAATTATGTTTATCATGTAATTATATTTATAATGGCATATAAAGTAATAATGTTAAAATATGAGGGATATTCTCGTCCATTAAAAAATTAGATAAATCACCACATCACCGTGAGTTGGATCACCTAGGTTTTTTGGGGTGATATGAAATATGAAATATCACCCCATTTTCATCACCTAGGTGATCCATCATTTCGGTGATGACTTATCACCTAGACTAAACAAACAGAGTGATAAGTGGTAAACGAGAGGATCACGGTGATGTTTTGGAAGATCACCCCAGTGATTTAGCGAATTTGATTTAATTCTCACTAATTTAGTTAAGGCGAGTTAACTTACTTTCGCTTTATGTATGAACTTCCTATGTTCGATGATGGCCTTCTTCAAGTTCAGCCACATGGTAAAAATCACCACACCTTGCCGCCGTGGGCATAATTTATCAAATTTTTTTTTCTTTTTGCGTGTTGAAAGTTATTACACATAATGGAGTACGTAAGTTGATACTATTAGCAGCACATTGGAACGTGGAAGGCATCTATGAGCTGGTAATAATAAAATTATTTCAGTTGTTTCGGACATTATGAAAATAATGGTCCCAAACACTGCGGAGTTCGTACGATGCGACGAAACCTTTTGTTCATAGAGGGCTAAACAAATGCTTTATTTGACCAAGCCCATCGTATATTGTATTGCATCCTACTAGTAAAGTCATTTCAATGCAAACACGTAATTAACTATTTATTTCCTATTTTAACGAAATCATAATAATATCAACATTACCAATATAAGCTTGACTGATCTGCGTGTCTCTAATAGATCTGATTAAATTAAATTGGAAAGTAGTTATTACTAGCTTTGCAACAATAAGTGAAGGCAAAGATACGATATCGCTGTCCATTTATTAGCAGAACAAAATGAAGTGAACCATGGAAAACGCATGAGATTCTTTGTCTAACAATGGGACATTATATTCCTCATTTGTCACATGCAAATGTAAATTATTGGAACCAAAATCGATCTTCCGATATATGTACTTTAGTTTAAATTATTGGTCATAAACCAGTGGCTAAGAAGGCAGATTCTTGCAAACTACTTGTTTCTCAGAGAATAAGATAAAATAATTGAACTGTTCCTTTAAGAATAGAAGTTTCTTGAGAAAGTACGTCGTAAATATATGTTAATGGTAAAGCTAGTCCGT
The DNA here is from genome assembly GCA_027422505.1 of Craterostigma plantagineum. Lineage (NCBI taxonomy): Eukaryota > Viridiplantae > Streptophyta > Magnoliopsida > Lamiales > Linderniaceae > Craterostigma > Craterostigma plantagineum. The sequence continues at coordinate 870,789 of JAPQWV010000096.1, read as the reverse complement.
TTTCTACGCCAATCGCTCACTATAATAATAATAATTAATTTATTTCGTGTTGCTTGACCCATTGAAAAGTTGAAATTATATGATGGCCTAAAATCAAAGTTAAATGTTATCTAGATGAAAGTGAATATATAGAAAACCCAGCAATTTATTATATTCACTCACGCAACTGACAAATCCCAATGTACGCAGGAAAACTTAAACCTTTGACCTCCACGACTTGGGAAAATATAGGAATTCAAAAATGCGCCGAACACCACACGTACGTTCTATTTTTAATAAATATTTTTGTCGCATAGAAATTACGTCCAAGAAAAAAAAATTATTAATCCATATATTATATTTGGTGAAACATGAACGTAACGTGGCTCTTGTTTGGATGCCATGCGACGAACCAATGGGACCATCGGTGATTCGCTTTTTGGTCGGCCGATTTAGTTTTGACTTTATTCAGAAATTTGTAAAAAGAAGTAGTAGATTCACTAAGACCAAATTAAAGAGATTTCCGATTGTTTGTTTTTGGATAAACAAATACGAAATTTTACCATAAATTTTATTTATTAGAATTATGTTATTCTTAATCACCAAGACTACAAAAATGTATCATTTAGGCCCATTGAAATGGGCCGTATCGATGAGTACATGAAGGGTACAACACATATGGCAAAGAGTACAAGCAAAATCTTGGCCATTCTGTTCTGTCTAGCCATATTTTCCTGATAAAGATTGGAACTTTATAGAAATAGTGAAATGGGTGAAGCAATGAAATCGGAAATGTTGGATGGGACGCGTCGGTGAGGGTAAAAGCACTGTTAATGTAATATATCAATCAAAATTTAAATTAACAGAGAAAAAAGGACATTTTTTTTTTTTATCAGTTTGGACAGTGGGTGGAATCTCACATGGGTGGTGCGGTGTGCTGTACCGTACCAAAACTGTCGTACCATATACCGTATCGAAATTTCGGCATCGAAAAAAATTGTACCAATATCGTACCAAAATTTTGGTATACCTTAAATTTCGATATGGTATCATACCGAAATTTCGGTATGGTACGGTATTATACCTTCTATACCATACACGGAGGATTTTTTACCATGCGTGTCTCTTAACTCGTTAATTCATTGTTTTCGAATTTTTAGTCAATTCAAACACCATATGCCTCAATAAAATAGATATTAATACCAAATTTCCAAAATGAAGACTTTTAATTTAGGTAAAATATAGTGGGCTTCAATAATCTTAGACAGTTGGGTATAATTAATTTTTATGGGCTAAGTAAATTTATAAAGATCCTTATAATATTTTGTTTTATCAATTTTATATTTTTTTGAAATAATATAATATATATAGGTGTGTGTGTATATATATATATATATATAATATGAAAAATTTTAGTATTTCGATATAATCAGTATACCTAATTTTTAAAATTTTCATACCACTACCGTACCGAAAATTTTCAATATGCTATCATGCCTTCTCAAATTTTTCGGTATATCAAAATTTTCGATATTTTCGACACGATAAGGACGGTATATCGTTTCGGTATATTTCCCCATCCCTAATCTCATATTAACCTTACATGATAATATGGTATCGTAACATCAGCGCGCTGCTTCAGAGTGAAATAAATTCATACGACAGCTTCATATATTTACCAACTGCTACGGAACTAAATGAAATATTAAGAGGCACAACACAGTTGGTAATAAAGTACAACAGCAGAAATAATAAATAAGCAGAAAACACAACTAATGTCAACTCTTACGCCTCTGATACAACTTTCAATGCCTCATTTCTTGCACTGTTTGGCTGCTGCTGATGATCCCATCATTATCATCCTTGGAATGCATCTCCCTTTCACTGATGATGTTCCTTTATCCTTCTTACTAACCTCCTCTTCTAACAACTCTGAATCCTTGTTGCTCCTGCCAGTGAAACGAAACATAGTTAATGGAATGTGAACTAATAATCTGTTAACTGATTACAAACAGAGTACTATCACATTACTGACCTTTCTTCCTTGTGGGAAGATGACTTCTGTAATAACAATCCAGGCTCGACGCAGCTCGGCCTTTCTTGATCATTAGACATGGCCTCAACGATGCTCCCACTGAAATACTCCTTTTCCTCGCAGTGCAAGTTCCCAAACCTGGGATTCTCCGACATGTACTTGATCATTATCATCTCATCATCATCAGTAACATCATCGACAATCTTGGTCGCAGCAGCTTTGCAAACCACCCCTTTGTGCAGATTAACCCCACTGCTGACGCTCTTTCTAGAAGCTACCTGCGATGGCACCGATCGCTCTTCTTCGGTCGCCTGGGGCACGGCCTTTCGAAACGATGTTGAACCACCGCAAGCAATGAGGCTAAACAGCATCGAACTTCTGCTAAGCATGGGGTCGTTTAAGGCGCGATCGTCGTCTTCTTCTTCGAGTCTCTTGGGAGGGTTTTTGTTAGTGTTATTGGCCGCTGTTGCTTCGTTTGCCTCGGAAGGTGATGAAGCGTTCGACGTGGGAGGAGATGAGAAGGGATTGATGTCTAGAGAAGATACTATTATGTTCTGTTTGTTCTGATGACCACTGATATGGCGAATTTCTTGATCCGTTGAAACGCCGCGCGAGCACGTGGTAGTAGGCGAGATGGCGGCGTCGACGGTGGTTAGTTTCCGTACGTACTGTTCCTGGCCGGCGTCGTCGCCGTCGCCGTCGTCGCCTTGCTGGTACTGTTTTGGAGAAAAAGGGTTGGTTTTCCGATGGCAGTAGTTTCCGACTTGAACTTGACTCGGTTTCTCTGTTTTAAGCATAGGGATTTAACTAATAAGAAAAGAGCTTTCTTTCTTCGGACAAGAAAAACAGTTCGAACAAGTACCGTCGAGTAGCTCAGAGCCTTTGAGCACATATTCAGCTCCTTCCGATGGGTAAATCACGTCGTTCTCCGCCAAGTCGTTCCACACATAGCCATTCTTGTAGCTCCTAAAACACAGCATTCAAATTTACGGAATTTGATCGATGGGCGAAGAGAAGAAAAACAGAGGATGATGACTAATACCTTTTGCAGGACCAAGAGTAGAGCGAAGGCATGCCTTTGCCTCTCAAGGCAACGAGGCGATCCATGAAATCTAAAAGAGAGAACGGAGATCATCACTTGCATGCAAAAACCAGACAAATCACATGGTAATGAAAGATTACATCACTTGCCTTTGAGACGCAGTGGCTTGTGGGCAAGATGTGCGACTTCAATGAAGTGAGGATGCTCAAGGTGACCGTTTCTCGACAGATAGTAAACTACTTGAACTTTCTTGAAAGTTGGTCTGCTCATCACCACTTTTGGATTGTTGTTTTGAGTACTCTGAGCGCTCATTTTCTTACTTGGACTTGTTTCTCTGCAGCTAACGAGGCTGCTGCTCCTTCTTTGCTTCTGCTCGTGAAGATTCTTACTACGAACATCCTCCATATTAAACAACAGAACAGTTCTCTCTCTTTTTTCTCTTTCTCAAGAGAGTCAATGAGGCGTACTTGTAATGTAATAGCAAGAAAGAATGGTTTCTTTATCTGGTACTCTGTCACTCTCACACACGAGCAACACAGTGAAGAAGACGTGTACGAGTAGTTAAAACGAACATATACAGACGAGGAAAACGACAAGGCAAAGAGAGAAGCCTCGATCTTCGTTTTTGCTACAGAAAATCTTGTTACCGATCTATTGCAAACATTAAATGCTTTTTTTTCTTCACATCGAAATTGCACGCAACCTCGGCCCCCACAAAGCAGTGAAATTACTCTGAATTTGGTAGTAAAGGATTTAGCCCATCCAAAGATAAGCAAAATTGCGGGTTTACGAACAACTTGAGACGCACCACAGCACACGCACTTGTGTGCAGAAACACAGTCGTAAGTAACCTTTGTGCCTTTTATTATCCATTGACTTTTACGAATCGGAGGTAAAAAAAAAATTCAATCTTGGGATGAAAAAAGTTAGAACTTTGGCATGATGGACGTATAATACTACTGCAAACCCAGTCTGTGAATTGCAGGTTGACATTAAGTTACACGGCCCCATTTTCTTGTTTGATTCGTCTGCACCAAAAGCTTAATGAGAAACGTTTGCTTTACTCGTGATATTTAGCTTTACCCCTAGTTAACTCGCTTTAGTTAAATCAATCTTGGTTAATTATTGATCATTATTCCTTCAATCACGTAACGACAATAACGTAGTTGTAAGAAGAGTTGTTTGTTTGTTACATATGATGCTTTGATGTAACCTATCTATAATCTACTATTCGGACATAATCGGACATACGTACATCCCATTTAAAATGAAATATATTGTCAGTTTCATCTAATTTAATACGCTCCTACAATGCTTAGGGACAAAAATCCCACATGAAATGGTCAAGAAAATGCGTAGGCAAGATGGGACTCCAAGCGTCAGTCAAATTGACCAAAGCAAATGCAGGAAAATAACCACTGGTCAAGCTCGTACGATATATATCATCATTACATTAAATTTTTCCTCACATCAGAAGAATCCATCGATCGATGATATTATATCGGTTCAGAAATCTCATTTACTACTGTTATTTCTCCAAAAAGCAAGTAATGTGACTTGTCAAGCGATGTCAAAGATGCCAAAAGTGTTAAAAAGAGTTGGGCTTCGTTGCTTCTCATCAGCCTTGATTCTTGAGCTATTAGTAGTCTAATACCTAGTTGAGATTAATCTTTAACAGCACTAGAAAAAAAAGATATCTAACCGTACAACCAAAGACGAAAATACGACTAGGCTACTACGGAGTTCTGTCTAGGATAGATAGCTTGATAGAACATTGATTGAATCTTGCAAATTGGTGTAACGTTTCCTAAATTTTCTTTTTCTCCTTATGTACTTTTCAAAGGCGAGTCATTTATATGACAAGTAATCATATTCACAAAAGCTCTTATGGAAACTCAATTTCCAAAGGGCAAATTTTGTGTCAGGCCCTTGTCAGGGTCTGAACTTAGGTTTCAGGTCAGGTCATGACAGAAAAATAATTAGTTTTAAGGACCCGTAACATTTTGTTCTGCAGTAACACTTAATTGTTCTGCAGTAACACTTCATTGTTCCTCAGTAACACTTCATTGTTCATCAGTAACACTTCGTTTGTTCTCTAATAACACTTCATTGTTCCTAAGTAACACTTCATTGTTATGAAATAACACCTCAGTAACACTTCATTGCTCTGAAGTAACACTTATGTAACTTTAGGTCCTTATATCTAAAATTTACGAAAATTAGGTCCTTCAAAACTAATATATTTTCCGAAAGGGCCTGAAACCTATTTTAAAACATTTTTGGGGCCTGAAACGTAATATACCCATTTCCAAACCACCTACAAGTAACTTAAACACACACACACATACACACACAACAAAAGACATCGTCGTTGACTACGATCGACTATTAATTAAGCACGACTATTTCCACAAACAACTTCGATAGTATATTATTGCTTTATAAAGCTTCCCGGGTGGATTTTGTAGTTCCAGACCTTGCTCGTACTTCTCTTGACACCGATGATCTTTGCCTCAATACCTTTTCCTTCTTTGTTGATAGGCTTTCGATCTTTTTCTGCTGATTTCTTCATTAGTTTCTGTTGGTTCCGGTGTTGGCGTCCGGTCGGTGGCGCTCGAAAAACTCGGACAGAGTTTCTGCTTATTATGTCGAAGTCGAGGCACGTACGTCGTACGCTTTCCGTAAGACGTTATTGCCCCGTATTTCAGTGCCTCGGGTTGTCGCAATACGTCCCGAAGATACAACGACTTCAAGAATTTCGAAACGTTGCACACCGTATCGAAATTATCGGGCGAATCTACTAAAGACTCGAGCCTTTCTTGCGTTTTTTATGCCTTATTATGCCTAAGGGATGTGCTGTCAACTTTCTGTAAAGTGCTGGGAGTGAATTGAATGAATTTCTATTCTGCCAGGGGACCTATTTATACTGTCCGAAAAGCTGTAGGGGTCAATTCGCGAAAAGTCACAACTTTTCAGTTTGACCTCCTTTGACTGGGCCGATTCCGTAAATAGGTGTAACTTTTGGCCAGGGGTCAATCTGGGAATAGTCATAACTTTCGGACTGATACCCAATACCCCTTCAAATAGCCACATCAGCATGCCCAGTCAGCGCCAGATCAGCGCCACGTCAGTCCACGTGTCAGTGACACGTCATCAACGTGCCACGTCACCTTTTATTTTATTTTTTTTATTTTTTTTAAAAAAAATTTTTTTTTCCGTTTTTTTTTTTTAATTTGGGCTGACTTTAATAATTAATTTCTCATTCACCCGATATCGGTTTTGAGCAAATTAATATTCGTTAGATTCGTCTCGAAACGTAGATTCGTAATCTTTCAACGGTTTCTCGTTTCGGCGACCGACGTCTTCTCGATTTAATGAAATCGTTTCAGCTCTTCTCTTAGTGGGCCAATTACCCACACTTGGGCCCAAGGCCCATTGGGCTTAAAACCCAACAATCCCCCACATGAATGGAAATTAATGTAAATGCAATGCATGCTGACTCTTGCAAGAAAGTCCCGACGACCCATCACTGCATCGGGATAGGTAGCTTGTGGCTTTGAACCTTCCCTAGTGAAATACTATCGGATTTACTCGCTGCTCAGTGAAGGTGATGTCTTGAACTGGCGGCTTTTTGTGTAAACCAAGACAACAGTAAACACACAGTGATGAATCTGATCTCTTTTCGATTCTCACGTTGTGTCCGTTTCGGCCGTGGACCATATCTCCGATTCATAAGTGTTTTCCATTGAAGCGGCCCCACTTCACACTTATATAGGTGACCGACTATTAGGACTTAATCCTGGAGTAGCCCGAAATACTCCACCACTTTGGTATAGCCATCATTAAAAGCATAAGTGCTTACCCTAACCACACGTCATCGGGAAATTACTTGGGCAGCTGTCGAGAATGGACTTGATTAGTTTCCAAGTATACTACTGAACTAATCACAGCTTAGTTGTCTCATTGAACCAAGTTTGTGGGATCTCCACTCATCGAGGTTGAGTTACCACTGTTTTCGTTCTTTGGTGTGTGGATTTTTAGTCCCATTTCCCTTACTGCGTTTTCTAACTGGTCTCTAGCTATGCCTTTTGTTAGCGGATCCGCAATATTTTCCTTTGACTTTACATAGTCGGTGGAAATTATTCCGCTAGAGATAAGCTGTCTTACGGTGTTATGTCTCCGACGAATGTGCCGAGACTTACCGTTATACATACAATTCTGTGCCCTGCCGATAGCCGCCATGCTATCGCAGTGAATCATAATTGGTGGCACAGGTTTATTCCAACACGGAATATCCTCCAAAAAATTTCGAAGCCATTCTGCTTCTTCGCCGGCTTTGTCTAGTGCTATGAACTCCGACTCCATCGTGGATCGAGCTATGCACGTTTGTTTGGAGGACTTCCAAGAAACTGCTCCTCCACCGATGGTAAATATATAACCACTCGTGGATTTGGAGTCTTTGCTATCAGATATCCAATTTGCATCGCAATACCCTTCTAGTACTGCGGGATATCTCGAGTATAGTATGCCGTGATTAATAGTGTGCTTTAAATATCTTAGCACTCTTCTTAGTGCTACCCAATGACTACTACCCGGGTTACTCGTAAACCTACTCAGTTTACTAATTGAGTACGCTATGTCAGGTCGAGTGCAGTTAGACAAATACATCAGACGGCCAATCACCCGAGCGTATTCGAGTTGCGATACGGGCTCTCCTCTATTTTTGGCTAAGTGTACATTAGTATCCACAGGTGTCTTAGCCGGGGATCATCGAAGGCGTTAAATCTTTTTAACACGCTCTCAACATAGTGAGATTGTGTAATCACAATTCCTTCGGACGTCTTAGAGACATTTATTCCCAAAATGACGTCAGCCAAACCCATATCCTTCATACTGAAATAATTTTTCAGCATATTCTTTGTATTCACGATTATTTTGTGACTGCTTCCCATGATTAACATGTCGTCTACGTAAAGACAGACAATCACAAACTCATTGGGTGTGCCTTTTATATAAACACATTTATCACACTCATTAATCTTAAACCCATTCGACAACATCGTCATGTCGAACTTCTCGTGCCACTGTTTCGGCGCTTGCTTACGCCCGTAAAGTGACTTCACGAGTCGGCACACTTTATTTTCCTGCCCGGGTACAATAAACCCTTCGGGCTGCCTCATATATATTTCTTCCTCGAGTTCCCCGTTCAGAAAGGCCGTTTTCACGTCCATCTGGTGTATCTCGAGGTCATACAGCGCTGCTATAGCGATCAAGACCCGTATGGATGTAATCCTTGTCACGGGTGAGTAGGTATCGAAGAAATCGTACCCTTCCTTTTGATTAAATCCTTTAGCTACTAAACGAGCTTTATATTTTTCGATTGATCCATCGGTCTTAAGTTTCCTTTTAAGGACCCATTTGCATCCTAAAGGCTTGCACCCCTTTGGGAGATCTACCAGCTCCCACGTATGGTTTTGCATTATGGACTCAATCTCGCTATTCACAGCTTCTTTCCAGAACGGAGCTTCTGGACTAGACAATGCCTCTTGCAAAGTCCGTGGTTCATCATCTAACATATATGTTAGGAAGTCAGGCCCAAACGATTTGGCCGTTCTCTTACGTTTGCTTTGCCGTGGTTCCTCGTTTTGTTGAGGCGAACTCTCCACGGCATCGTAAGTTCGCTTATTATAGCTTATTTCTTTCTTTTCCTTATTTGGAAAAATATTCTCGAAGAATACTGCATTCCTCGATTCAAATATCATCCCTGTATTCATTTCAGGGTTTTCTGATTTGTGCACTAGAAATCTATATGCACTACTGTTATTAGCATATCCGATGAAAATGCAATCAACAGTCTTGGGTCCTATCTTTACCTGTTTAGGTTTAGGTACTTCGACCTTTGCTAGGCACCCCCACACTTTCAGGTAATTGTAGAACGGAGCCCTACCTTTCCATAGCTCGTATGGAGTCTTTTCTTTCTTTTTGTGTGGCACCATATTCAGAATGCGATTTGCCGAGAGGATTGCTTCCCCCCACAAGTTCTGAGGTTGCCCAGAACTGATCAACATAGCATTCATCATCTCCTTAAGAGACCTATTTTTGCGTTCCGCAACGCCATTTGACTGAGGTGAATAAGGCGCGGTTGTTTGATGAATAATGCCGTGCTCTTGGCAAAATTCTTCGAACGGCGCCACGTATTCTCCTCCTCTATCACTTCGAATTATTTTAATTCTTGAGTTTAGTTGATTTTCAACTTCACTTTTATATCTTTTGAAGGCATCAAGAGCCTCGTCCTTGCCACTTAACAGATATACGTAGCAAAATCTCGTGCAATCATCGATAAAAGTAATAAAGTACTTTTTCCCACCTCTAGTCTGCACGAACTTCAGATCACATATATCAGTATGGATCAATTCTAGAGGCGCACTACTTCTCTCAACAGAGAAGAACGGTGCCTTGGCCATTTTTGCCTCGACACAGATTTCACACTTTTGTTGTGTGTCGACTTCCATTTGTGGAAGCAGGTTTAAACTTATTAACTTTTTTATTTTATTTAAACCCACGTGTCCTAATCTATGATGCCATAAATTGGAACACTCAACCAAGTAAGATGAACTTTCTTTATTATTATTAGCGAGTTCAATCTCGCGTATTACAGGCATTACATTCATCTTAAAGAGCCCCTTCTCGAGGTAGCCCTTACCTATGAAATGACCGTTTTTGGTCAGTACATACTTATCACTCTCAAACACCTGCCTAAATCCGGCTTTGCTCAACAGGGAGCCGGACACCAAGTTCTTGCGGATGTCTGGCACATGCAGTACGTCCACAAGAGTGAGTTCCTTGCCCGAGGTCATCTTCAGCACTACCCTCCCTAATCCGACGATGTCAGAGGTGGCTGCGTTGCCCATAAACAGCTTTCTGCCTGAGATAGGGATGTATGTTGAAAACATCTCCTTATCAGAGCAGATGTGGCGAGTCGCTCCAGAGTCGATATACCACGACCTAGGATTGTCTACCACGTTGGCCTCGTATACGACGGCGGCTAGGTCCATCTCCGTTAGATCTGTCCCCGGCTTTGCCTCGGTCAAGTGAGCTTGATTCTTCTTGCTCTTTTTCTTCAGCCGACAATCCTTGGCCATATGCCCAGGTTTGTCGCAGTTGTAGCAGTTGCCCCTTATTTTGTTCGGCTTCTGCTGCGTCGTATTAGGCCTCTTGCGCTTTTTGCCGGTGCTTGATTCGGCCAGGTTCGCACGTACCTCCACGCTGCCCCTTTTGCTCTTGGCCTCGATTCTTCGATTATCTTCTTCGATTCGAAGCCTCACGATCAGGTCCTCAAGCCCCATTTCCTTACGCTTGTGCTTGAGGTAGTTCTTGATGTCCTTCCACAGGGGCGGCAGCTTCTCTATTATAGCAGCTACCTGGAAGGATTCGCTGATCTGCATATTCTCCGCGTGTATATCGTGGATTATCAGTTGCAGATCACGGACCTGGTCCAATACTGGCTTGGAGTCGGTCATCTTATAGTCCAAAAACCTGCCGACAATGAATTTCTTCAGTCCGGCGTCATCGGTTTTGTACTTTTTGTCCAACGAGTCCCACAACTCTTTAGCAGTTTTAGCGACCGCGTAGACGTTGTATAGAGAGTCGTCCAAGGCATTCAAAATATAATTACGACACATGAAATCATTATGATTCCACGTGTCCAACGCCGCTTGTTGTTGTCCGTCCACTTCGGGTACGACGTCGTCAGCGGCACCGTCGGTGTTCACCTGGGGCGGGAGTTCTTTCAGAAAGCGCACCAGGTTCAGAGTCGTCAGATAAAATAGCATTTTTTGTTGCCATCTCTTGAAATCGGCTCCGTTGAATTTCGCCGGCTTTTCGGCGTGGTTGCTACCCGTCAGCGGTACGGCGGTGGGAATATTCGCTAGCGTCGCCATCGATCAGACAGAATAACGTCTTACGATTGTTGGTTCCGGTGTTGGCGTCCGGTCGGTGGCGCTCGAAAAACTCGGACAGAGTTTCTGCTTATTATGTCGAAGTCGAGGCACGTACGTCGTACGCTTTCCGTAAGACGTTATTGCCCCGTATTTCAGTGCCTCGGGTTGTCGCAATACGTCCCGAAGATACAACGACTTCAAGAATTTCGAAACGTTGCACACCGTATCGAAATTATCGGGCGAATCTACTAAAGACTCGAGCCTTTCTTGCGTTTTTTATGCCTTATTATGCCTAAGGGATGTGCTGTCAACTTTCTGTAAAGTGCTGGGAGTGAATTGAATGAATTTCTATTCTGCCAGGGGACCTATTTATACTGTCCGAAAAGCTGTAGGGGTCAATTCGCGAAAAGTCACAACTTTTCAGTTTGACCTCCTCTGACTGGGCCGATTCCGTAAATAGGTGTAACTTTTGGCCAGGGGTCAATCTGGGAATAGTCATAACTTTCGGACTGATACCCAATACCCCTTCAAATAGCCACATCAGCATGCCCAGTCAGCGCCACGTCAGTCCACGTCAGTCCACGTGTCAGTGACACGTCATCAACGTGCCACGTCACCTTTTTTTTATTTTTTATTTTTTATTTTTTAAAATTTTTTTTTTCCGTTTTTTTTTTAATTTGGGCTGACTTTAATAATTAATTTCTCATTCACCCGATATCGGTTTTGAGCAAATTAATATTCGTTAGATTCGTCTCAAAACGTAGATTCGTAATCTTTCAACGGTTTCTCGTTTCGGCGACCGACGTCTTCTCGATTTAATGAAATCGTTTCAGCTCTTCTCTTAGTGGGCCAATTACCCACACTTGGGCCCAAGGCCCATTGGGCTTAAAACCCAACAGTTTCTGCTCCTTCTGCTTCTTCTGCTGCAGTTGAAGTAGCCCATAGGTAACTCCCATGGAAGACATGTTATCTATGATTTTGGCAATAATAAGTCTATCTAGTTTAGATACACCGATCGATAGATATGTAAGGAGGTATATATATTGCTCTACTACCTCTATGATTGCACCGTAAGAGATAAGGGATGACTTTAATATGTTGTCCATTTATTGTAGGAGGGTGATATGTTAGTGCTACTCTTGGCGGGTTTTGAACTCGCAAAAAGTGGTCGGTTTATATGCTTTGTCCATTTCCATATTTTGTTGCAACAAAACATGTGTATACGGAATCGATTGTTTAATTAAAAGGAGATTTTACGTGCACAATAAACCATTTATCTATATACCTTTTTTTTATTATAATAAGGATAATCAATAGTAAGTGGAGCCGTCCATCCACGGATATTTTTGTAGTTTAGTTTTGCAAGCACTTTACGTTGTGGATAAGCTCAAAGTTGTTTCTCAAACACCAAAATGTAGGTTCAAATCAACCTTAATTGAAGGAGTAGTAATGCTTTGGAATTGAAAAAAGAGAAAAAAGAAAAGGCTCATCGTAATAATCCATTTATAGCAGGCTGTGTGGGCTGTGATTTTGCAAGAAACTACTGAATTGTGACATAAAAGATTGTATGAAATTATTATGGGCTTTGCGTGGACCGAACTACACAAAATGCATATTATTAGTTGTATATTAATATATGTGAGCAAAAATAAATAAAAATATAAATGTCTGAGCCCGGGTTCGAACCGGGGACCTCTAGTGTGTGAGACTAGCGTGATAACCGACTACACCACCCAGACCTTGTTGCTATGACAAATTAATTTTATTTACATTTGATGTGCAATCATAGAATAGACAGCATAGTAGGTATATTCTATTGGTATTACATCAGTTGGTCGAAGGAATATGAAATCATTATCGATGTGATCGACTATAACTCTCATCTCAATGTTTTTATCTCGAAACGTTCCATCTTAAAAACGACTTCATACAATATATTTTTTTCCCCAAGGATATATGCTCCACACTGTCTCTTCTCTCTCGACTCTACATCCAAGAACGATCACTGTGCAAAGACGGCAACGAATGATTCCAACAATGTCCTTATATAACTACGTCGTCCATCCATCGCAACATCCATCGAAGAAATCTAAAGAACAGATAAAGATCAAAAATAAAAAATGGCACTTGCTTGGTTATGGCCGATTGCTCTAACAGCAGCACTCATACTATATCCATTGCTTACCAAGCTCACATCTAACGATAAGAAGAAGAAGAAGAAGAAAAAACTCCCGCCAAGCCCCAAATCCCTTCCAATCATCGGCCACCTTCACTTTCTGGGCAAAAACCCTCACCAAGACTTGTTCGAAATAGCCAAAGAGCACGGCCCAATCGTTCGCATGAAGTTCGGGTTCGTCCCTTATATCATCGTATCATCGCCGGAAGCAGCCGAGCTTTTCCTCAAGACTTACGACCTCGTCTTTGCCAGCCGTCCACCTCATCAGGCGGCCAAGCACGTCTCGTGGGATCAGAGAAACATGTCCTTCGGTGCCTACGGCCCTTACTGGCGAAGCATGCGCAAGCTGTGCACCTTGGAGCTTCTGAGCAGCTGCAAGATGGCTTCTTTCCAGCCCATGAGGAGAGAAGAGCTTGGGCTCTTCGTCGAGTCCCTGAAGAGAGCTTCCAGCGAGCGTGCAACCGTCGATCTCAGTGAGATGATTTCGTCCCTTACAGCTGCGATGAGCTGTAGGATGGTGTTCGGTAAGAAGTACGGGGATGAAGATGCAGGGGAGACGGGGTTGAAAGCAGCGATCCGAGAAGGCATGAAGCTTGCGGCCATGCCTAACCTTGGGGACTACTTTCCTCTCCTTGGGATTCTCGATCTGCAGGGGCTGACGAGGAGGATGAAGGCAGTCGCAAAGGTGTTTGATGATCTGTTTGAGAAGATCATCGACGAGCACGTTAAGGGGGTGCGTCATCGTGGGGAGGCTGCGCCTAAAGATATCGTCCACAGCATGCTGTCCGTCATGGATTCTGGAGATTCCGAGTTTCAGTTCGATCGTGGCCATGTCAAAGCCATAATGCTGGTATGCAATAAACGCTTTAATGATGTAAAAGAAGGCCCGAGCGGTTTTCATGAATCAACTAACTGGGGAGAAACTAAAAATTGGCAGGACATGTTAGCAGCTTCCATGGACACAGCAGCAGCATCAGTTGAGTGGACGCTGGCAGAGCTCATAAAGAATCCTGAAGAAATGAAGAAAGCCCAGAAAGAGTTGGAAAGGGTGGTTGGCTTAGACAGAATCGTCGAAGAACCCGACTTGGAAAAGCTCGAATATCTGAACATGGCCATCAAAGAAACGTTCAGGCTTCACCCAGTAGCTCCACTGCTAATCCCTCACTGTGCAATGGAAGACTGCAGGGTTGATGGATACGACATACCGAAAGGTTCTAGAATATTCGTCAATACGTACGCCATAGGGCGGGACCCACGAGTATGGACCGACCCTGAGAAGTTCGACCCGGAAAGATTCCTAGGGAGCGACGTTGATGTCAGGGGAACGCACTTTCAGCTCTTACCGTTTGGGTCTGGGCGACGAGGTTGCCCTGGAATGCAATTGGGGTTATTACAAGTTCGGTTAATAGTGGCTCAGATGGTTCATTGCTTCAACTGGAAGCTTCCAAATGGGACGATGGGTAAGGATTTGGACATGGCAGAGGAGTTCGGTTTAGTTGTGAATAGGGCAGAGCATCTCATGGCTGAGCCTAGTTTAAGGCTGCAAGTTCATGGAGCTTGAGATGAAGGAATTTTATCAGCATGTGAAGAAATGAATCTCTTTGTTTCTGAGCTTCACATCCACTGATAAAGATAATAAGATATGCTCAAATGTATTGCTTTTATATATATGTTGTTCTATATACAAAATATACCTACTACAGCAACGGAGCTAAAAAATGATAAAGAAGCTTATCTGCAGCTAACATTTCAGAAAATCTTGAGACAATGAAACAATTGGGACTGCTCGTTCCTGAAGGGGCATTGGGGTGTGGGGAAGATGGAGGCATCTACTATGTACCTAAGACTTCTCGGTGGAGAAAAATCTCTGAAATGACGCAAAGGAAAAGACCAATTTTTTTCCCAAAACAAAATTTGGTATGTGAAGGTACTACTACAGCTCCAAAGATGTATGTATGGTCTTTGGTCAAAAGAAAGCGGGCGAAATTCCTGACAAAAGAGTATACGGTCGTTGAGTTTGCGTCCGAGGGGGACAATACAAAGAGGGAAAGGAAGATGACATACCGTTTGCTTCAAGCAGTTCCAGTGATGAGCTTTTCCCTTTGGTCCAATTTCCTGACTTTCACGAGGCCAATGAGAACCTTGAGGCCAAAGTACGCGCATACCATGAATGCGATTTTTGCAGGCATCTGAGGATCAAGAAAGGGCGTGAGTTAAATGAAAGATCGGGACAATATCTTTGATTAAAAGACTTGTACTTGGATAGAGTTAACGTATAGAATTGTTGCAAGGTTGACTAAACTCCCAGCTGCAACAGCCTGTTTATTGAGGGAAAAACGTTATCAGTAAGGGCATCAGTTTCAAGCTAAGATCTATATAGTAGCGTAATGGAACTTACACTTCCGATGGTGTTTTGAACTGCTGCAACGCGTTGAAAGGCTCTCTCAGACTCTAATGCTCGAACGCGAAGCTTCAAGTCACCTTGCTCCTACGTAAAAAAGATGAGAAAAAATGCGAGGCATTTAACATAATTCTGTAATATACAGAAGACAGAGTAGGGAAAAAGAAAAAGGTAGCTACCAATCTTTGGATGATTTCAGCCAGCTTTTCGACTCTATCGGCCTGTCTGAATAAGTTGTAAAACGCACGAGATTGTCTGTCCCATCTCTTTCTCAAGTCCTGAAACAAAAAAAGCATGTTAATTTTCGGGCAACACTTTGGCTGATGTTTGCATCATGAATTTTTTAAGTCCAATAGCTGAAGAAGACGGGAAAATATTTGCCTTTAGGACGACTTCAACGCCAGCTTCGCGGAACCGTAGCAGTTCTAGCGCATATCTGCATTTGAAAATCAGAGAGGGTAGTTTAGTTGAACGGTGTCTGGAGTATTATCTTCAGTTTAAATTTGTAATAAGTGAACTCTTACGGTTTAGCAATCTCGGTGATATCGAACCGAGGATCAAGTCCCTTACCAATACCATCCAAAACTGAGATGAAGAACTTCATATTTAGGGAGGGAGAACAGCGAATAAATCAGCGATTTACGAAGATGTAAATACCTGAGAAGGACCTAACAACAAAAGTGAAAGTGGCTGGAAATCGAAAAGGCTGATCTGCTGCGATAGACAACAAATCTTCCCCTGTTTAACGAAAAGAAAAAACAGTGGTTTAATGACAAGATATCGAAGAGAGTTTATCAGTTTCAGCATAATGGTAGAAAAAAATGGTTGAAATTTTTTACCGATTGCAGCAAGGCGTTGCTTCTTTTTCTCAAGCTTTTCCTCCTTGCTTAGTGGCTTCTTGAATCCGAGTTCAGCTGTAGCCATTTCTCTTTCTTTTCTCTGTGCCACCAGTCTCTCTTCGAAGCTGAACATACATTCAAATAAATTCTTCTTACGTGAATCGAAAATCGTAAGAAGTGAAGATAAAACGAAAGATGTCGATTGGGTTGAGAAAAAAAACCTATTTAGGAAAAACTGAGCTGTTCTTCTAACAGCAGTCATATCTCCAGTAGGAACAAGAACGCCCATTTGAACCATTGCTTGGAGAACCTATTTGATTCAGATTTAATAAGCATCTCTAAATCCCACTTACAGACGAGCCAATCAGAATCTCTAGGGAGTTACCTTGTCAGAATCTTTCTCATAAACTCCATAAAATACTTCGAGCAATCCTTCTCTGATATTTGGACTTATGCTGCCACAAAAATAACAGAAATTCAATAGATAGTCGTGCTTTTGAGATGAAATTTAGTCTTCAAAGAACGAAAAGAAAAGGAAACGGTTTCAATTCTACCTTCCCATCATTCCGAAATCATAAAAGATCAACCTTCCACCATTGACATCATCCACAGCAATATTTCCAGGATGCTGCAATAATATTGAAAAAAACATTGAATCATTCAACCTCAAACAGAAGTAATAACTACACAAGTCGAAGATCATCGTATAGCGTGGATGACAACTCACTGGATCAGCATGGAAAAATCCATGTGACAGAATCTGTTCAAGGTAAGACTCAACAGCATATCGACCCAACCTAGCAAAAAAAAGCAAGCAACAATGAAATTCTGACTCCTAAATGAAAATATTTTTGCATAAATGGTATGATTACCTCTTGCGATCAACACCTAGCTGATCTAGAGCTTTTATCCTATTTATTTTTATCCCAGGAACATACTCCATTGTGAGAACCTAAAAACAAGGAGAAACCTCGTAAGGAACATTAGAACAAAGTGAAGTTCTGAGCACTTGAGAAGTGAATCATCAGAAAATACTAAAATTCGAAACCTGTGGGGTAGTATATTCCCAATATATGCCTGGGACTTTCACATAATCCATATTAGCAAAGTTTTCTGCAAATTTCTCAGCATTTGCAGCCTCCTTGGTGTAGTCAATCTCCTGATATAACACGCTAGCACATTCGTCATATATAGCTACCCAATCCCTCTTTGCACCGTCAGATTTTGGATCAATCTTTTGAAGATATTCAGCTATCACCTGAACAACGTCAACTGATCAACATCTCTAATAACTGAAAGCTTACGATTAACTAACTGCATTCTATTCAAACGGCCTTATGATAATTCTAGCCAGAGGAATAAATATTAGACTTAGGTATCTACCCTTAAATTTTTCAGGTCGATGTCAAACAGATCCTTCAGCCCAGGTCTTTGAACTTTAATAACAACTTCTTGACCCTTGATTTTAGCTCGATGGACCTGGCCTGTATAGACAAATCATCAACTGGTTAGACATAGTGGGTTAAACTAGTTGTTATTACATTCACTAGGTAGCAGAAGTACCAAGACTTGCAGCAGCAATGGGCTCCCTGTCAAATCTATCGAATATTTCATTGACTGAGCCTCCAAGCTCTTCCTCAACTATCGCTACAGCCGTTGCTGATGGAAATGGAGGAACTTGATCCTGCGTTTAGTTGAGACTTTAACTGAGGTGTATGCAATGTAATGGATTCATTTGACATATCATTTTTCCACAGTGTTGCAGGATAAGCATAGTAGTCAAGTAAAATTAGTTAGAAGCCACTGATTTGGTTGGGGAAACTGAGTTTTACCTGAAGCTCTGACAACTGATCGACGTATTCTTGAGCAAGAATGTCTACTCTAGTTGAGAATTGCTGACCAATCTTGATAAATGTCGGTCCCAATCTCAAGATATTGTCTTTCAACCACTTGGCAAGAACTTTTCTCCTCTCGGATTTCTTTTGCTCTGTTATCCCGCCTGCATATTTTCAAGTCCCTCGTGTTTTACAGAAGTTTAATACTTGCAACGAACATATATAGTTCTATGCAATATGGCCAACCTCTGTATGTGAATTTCTGGTTGATTAACCAAGCCTTGAAAAGAAAATTGAGGACAAATCCCCATATTTCAAGCGTCCTCTGAATCGTCGAATACGTCTTAAATCTGCTCCATCGTCCACCAGGTGCAACCGATACCTGCGAGAAACATACCAAGAAATCGTCTTATGAGCATCACTATGCAAATGCAACAATCATCCTTAACTGTGAATGCTAACTCCAAAACAATTAACAAGCAACTGAACAAATGACCCTCTTACAACATAATACGAAATTACGCAATATACCTCAACTTGATCCATCCCTTGTTTCTTAAACCAGGCCTCCTCTTGCCCAATCTCTTCGACTGTCTTGTTTTCACTAATCACTTCCTTAACTTTCACTGATTCCACTCCTTTTTCAGTAGCAACAGCCACAATCCCATTAACACCCCCACTCACATACTTCGGCAAGCTCCCATTTCCGTTCCCATTTGTAGCAGCAGCCTCAACCGAACCATTACTATATGCGTAACTACCGTTACCATTAGCACTTCCATTTAATTTAGTAGCCAACTCTCTATCTTTCTCATCAAGAACTGCACCTTCCTCTCTAGAAACAGCTTTGATTCGAGCTCCAAAAGTCCTGATTCTGATCCTTGGCACGGAACCATTAGCTCCATAGAGCGAAAGCTTCAGCCTTTTTGATGGGCTATGACGGGAAAGAAAGAAGACTTCAGGTAAAGTTGAAGTACTAAAGGAAGGTGATAAAGTGGCCATAGCTATATCGTTTCGCTGGTTCTTAACTGAAAAGCTTAAAGATTCATTACTTTGCGGGAGATAATGGGATAATTGCTGCTGAAGACGGTGAAGCAGCAGAAAGAGACCAGTTGGGCAAGAATGGAATGGAGGTCGGCACTTTTTCTAATTAATTAATCGATTAAATGTACTACTCTTGGCGACATAGGAACGTTGAGGTTGAGGATGAAGGGCTGCCACGTGGCAAAAGAGATCAGTCTAAGTTCGTAACAGCGCGCTGTGATTGGCTGAGATGGAGAGTCTTTGGTGGGATATCCTCGGCCACAAAGCTCGTTCTTTTAACCACCGTCGTTAGTATCTATGTAGGTTCAACTATCTCTGTAAAATAATCTCATGGTGCCCTTTTACTTGTTGTAATTTAGTCGAACTCGAGGTTATTATAGTCATTTTCATCTACATCTTTGGTGGACATACAAATTGGGCTCAGCAAGCCCACATTATAGACTATGTTTTGAAAAGTTCATGAAAAACATTGGAATAAAAAGCAAATATGATAATAACCAAGTCCTCTATATGATTTTAGATTGTACCATGATTGTTGCCGAGATCAAAGCTAATATTATCGAACCCATTTAACCGTTTTGGAATGTTAACTTTTACGCCGACATCATCTCCGTAGTAATAATCGCCATTATCGATGCCATGACCATCAACCTTAACATTCTCAACCACGTCACTTTGTAATAAATTCGAAGCCATAGAATCCTCGTGCTGCAGCCCTCCATCTTCTTCATGTTTATTGAGGTAAATCCTCAATTTTCCGACGTAGTTCCGAAAACCAAGGGTGGACATAGCCCATAGTAAGTCATCGCCGTTGATCGTTTTCCTTTTCTCCCTATGGCACTTATCAGCTGCTTCGCCCGTTATGAAGCTTATGAACTCAGAAACGCATTCTTGGACAGTTCCTTTTGCTTCTTTCGATATCTTCGCATTTTGGGGCAATGATCTTTTCATGATTCTGCCAACGTTTGCGATTGGGACGTGTTGTTCTTGTGGGTCGATTTTGCTCGTTTCGACATTAGGGTTAACGAGTGATTGTGGTGCCATTGGTTTGAATGGAAATAAGGTTTTGGAATGTGGAATCTGTTTGTAAGAATTGAAGGAGATTGTTTGAGTCGAACAACTAAATGGGTTATTAGGGTTTTATAATGGTTAACGGTGGTACGTTTTTCTGCATGTTGACTTGAGGGAAAAGGGCAATTTTGTGTTTTTCTATTTGAAGTTTTGTGGCCGTATTATCACATTTCATTGATTAAATAAAACGCAATTAATCTCGTAATAACCACATGATCGAAAGGTCAGCAAGCTATTCATTTCTAAATCAACACTATATGATGTACTTGCGCCAAATGGCGTATTTTGCGATAACTTCTCTTCTGACCAACGTGATTTAACTAATGTACCGTTTAAAAATCGAGAAATTTATGGTTTGTTTATTTTGAAAAAAATAATAATAATAATCCCTAATGATTACGTACAACTATCAATTTTCACTAATAGACTAGTCAACTACGTTACCTCATCTTGCAGTCTTGAATATAATTATCTTAAAGTTAATAAATTCTGATAATCCGCATTATTGTGATTGTCAACATGATACATTCCAAATTCCATATAGGAACGGACAAAGCCCAAGTACTCATATTTGATAGGAAATACATGTTGATATAAAATTGATGCACTTGCTTTTCTTTTTTCATAATTATACATCAAATAATGCTACTCTGCGATCTGACTCGGGCAAATATATGGTTGTGGTCGGCCGGCAAGCCAACATTTTTCCACCATAAAGTTATACAACTGTTCTCGTGCTTGGAATTCCCATGTTTTACGTCCAAATACAACATTAATGACCATAGCATCATTAGACAACCATATATATAACATGATTATATTCAGATTATTACATTGGAGGATGATGATGGTGGGGATGTTTTTTTTGCCTGAGTAATACGCTATAAATTAATTGCAAGTTTCCCTTAGTTTTCGCCCTTCGAGACAACTGCTGTTGATTGCATTCTTCGGTTGTAATAACAAACAAATGTATAATAAGCATGGTTAAATTTACCAACCCCTCACGACACAACTATACACCTTTGCTGTGAAGTGATAAACGAGGGCGGAGACGTAATGAACAAATAATTGTTGTCATCATGAATAAATAATTATTGGGATAACTTGGTGTGTACTTTACCCATCAAGAGTTCGGAAAATTTTAAGAATAGCCCTCATATATTTATAAATCCAAATTCGAACCAGGAACCCTAGTTTTAACATCAACATGCACCCCCATGACTGAGAATGAATGAATGAATAACCAACCCTGTGAAGTGTGAACTATTAAAAATCCTAACTTTCAATTTATTGCAACTATAGGATTATTTTACAAACAATACACGAATATATATACATGTCATACAGATTGAAGAGCAAAAACAGAGCCTTCACTTTGTTTTGTTTTGTTCACTGTGTCATTGTCTCTTCAAGAAATCTTCAATTTGCAAGAGTGCCTGGTCATGATGATCAAATCTACAGATTAATATGCAATGACAAAAGAAAATGAATTAGATACCTCGATCGCAATCGCAGTAGGCGTGACATAGCATACATCTTCGATTCCCTGTTTAGTCGCGATTTCTGCAACGAACAACCATTCGTGCATAGAATAAGTAGGTACGCTAATAAAATACTGGGAAAATAAAGAACATGAAACTATGTATCTTCGTACTTTCTAGACAGACTCTAGCATCAGCTTCGGCATATGCGTCGCCCCTCTCCTCGAAGAGGTCCAATAACCGTTTCATGGTCTGTAAAATCGACTCAAACGTTGTACAAATAATAAGGTTTCCCTAACACGGGGTTTTGCACGAATTGAATTCAAAGTCCCTAACCTACCTTGGAATAAGGATCGCCCGATCCTCTGTTTAAAAGGGGTCGGGAATCAGTTCCAACAGCTGCGATTCTCCGAGCTAAGGCTTCCAAAGGTACGTCCAACCAAACTGTAACCCCATTCCTCATGTGTTTCCTTAATGCCGGCCCAAAAAAAAAGGACGTTAGAATACGAACTTCAATCGTTTTTAAATGTATATCCTTTTACCAATTCATTCGCCGAACAACTGCGCCACCACCTGTCGAAACAACTAAACGACGCATCATAGACAGCTTATACAAAACCTCCGTCTACACAGAAAATACATGATATAAAATAAGATTCCAACCAGATTTTCATTACGATGCTACAAATTATTTTGTGTACTTTACCTCGTTTTCTCTGAAGAAGCTTTCGCCGTACTGCTTGAAGATCTCAGCCACGCTGATTCCATTGGCAGACTGCTCTATTAGAGAGTCACTGGCGAGCATCATCATAAGTGACAATGGAGCTCGTTGAATTATATAGCGCAACTTTTTTGGATGCTATAGAAACAATACATTGCTAACGACTACTTACCAGTCATAAAATGAGTAGTCGAGTGCTTCTGATAAAACCTTGCCCACTGTGGTTTTTCCAGATCCCATCATCCCTTTGTGTAGAGATAATGATTAGATTTACACCAAAAAAGAAAAAGGATTTAAGCTGACAATACAATGTCCTTCAAGATAAACACACATCACCTACCTATAAGATACACACATCGTCCTTCAAGATATGGTTCAACCTCTGCAGATTTATTCTGCAATAGCATCCACAGTCAGCCAAAAATGCCGAGTACAAAGAGAGGGGCAACTCGACATGCAAATATCACATTTAAAATCTCGGTTTCATCTATTAGCGGGGGAAGACTTCGAGATTCCAAGAGCGAAGCTACAAATTCAATCATTCATGGAGTTAGAGACCATTGAGATATTAACGAAAATGCTGAGAGCTCAATATATATTTAATGAGGACATTTGAACTGATTATGCCAAGCAAAATTACCTTGGGTTTTATCAGACTGACAAGAGACCTTAAGAACGAGGGGTCGGTGAGATTTTCCTTTCCTAGTCACCGTATAATGAGAAGAAGGTGTCCGACCAGCCCATCTTCCCGTACTTTTCTGGTAAAATTCCAAGCAATTGGTTTGATTTCTTGAATTTTTCTCCTGAATTCTCAGAGAAGGCATCTGTGGAGGTTGCAAAACTTTTGTCTCCATATTACAGACAAGTCCCTTTCTCCAGAAAGACTCACTTGTATAATTAGCTAGGAGTCAAATATTCTGGAAAAAAAAAAGATGATCAAGAGAATGAGCTTGAGCTAAATTTATTCATCGAAAAGAAAATTCTTGCTCAAACGCCACAACAGAAGGTCAAAGATCCGATCTTTAGCGTCCAGTTAGACCCCCCTTCATCCAAATGGACTGACTGATCATTCGACAAAGGATTCCCAGCGTTGGAAACAATTAACAGAGACCATCAAATTTAACCCGCGCATCCCAGAAAGGAAAAAGAAAACTCATGCCAGCCCGCCAAGAAGTCTTAACTCAATCCGATCAAATAAATCTAGAGAGGAAGAATTTAATAGACTCACCGAACAGTCCAACGAGCTCCTTTAGAGACTATACAAGTATACGTCGTCAAAGAATGAATGAATGCGGAATGCGAAAGAGTTTGGTGGACAGTAATGGGGGGGGTAGGTGGCTCTACAAAATTCGTCGGTTCCATGAAAGCAGTGCTGTAAAAAAATATATAATTCTGTGATCATATTAACAGACACGCCCCTAAACTGCGTATAAATACATATTAGCCCCATAATACTTGAAACAAATGCGACCGTCTCCCTAACAACTATTACATCATCTTTTAGTTAACCTTGCGGCCCATTTAATATGGGCCTGGAATTGTCGAATGGGCCTATCGATAGCCGTAGCTGATCCCAGAAACGTTGACACGTGGCAGAAGAAGACAGGTCCGAGAGAGAATTCTGCGTTTTTTTGTGGAACGCACCATCTATGCTATGCTAATTGCTATGCACCTAGGGTTGTCAACGGGGCGGGTTCGGGGCGGGGATCTAATCCCCGTCCCCGCCCCGCGAGGCAAACGGGGACGAAATCGTCCCCGTCCCCGTCCCCGCGGGGATCCCCATCCCCACGGGGATTCCCCGCCCCGTCAATATTTTTTAAAAAAATTCAATTTTTATTATTTTAATATTATTTAAACTATATTTTAATATTAATTAAATTATTTAAACTATATTTTAATCATATTTATATTATTTTAATATTATTAAAAGTACATTTTCATTTTATTTATCTTATAATAATATTAATTGAATATAATAATTATTATTTTAATTTTGGGGACGGGGCGGGGAACGGGGCGGGGATATCCGCGGGGAAAAATATTCCCCCGTCCCCGCCCCGCGGGGATAGAATAGCGGGGATTCCCCGTCCTATTCGGGGCGGATCCCCGCGGGGACGGGGAATCCCCGCCCCACTGACAACCCTATATGCACCGAAAAATTCCAATACGTTTCTTTCAATACGCGGTTTTATCTCTTCTCTAGATCGCTATACTATACCTTGTCCATATGTATTTTTCTTTTGTCATTTTATTTCGATACCGACCTAATTACTGTCCAAAATGGAAAAAAAAAAAGAAAAATGCTAAAAAGGATGATAATGTTTTGGAAAAAAAAAAAAAGAGAAAAATGCTAAAAAGGATGATAATGTTTTGAAGGAAAAAAAAAGTATAGTTCATGTAATGAAAAAAACAAGACAAATTGCATTATAATCAAAATAGATGACGGCGAGTTGGTCACGACGTTGAAATTCTTGGCGGTTATAAGCTTTCTATATAAACTATTGTGGCAAGCCTTGTTGAGGCTGAGCGAGAAGAGGGTAGAGAGCACTGTGTTGAGTTTTCTTTTCGCAGAGTGTTTTCTTATCTCTTACCTCTCAACAAACGTACTCTACTCTACCAAGGAAAACTTCCGAGCAATGGATTTGGCTTCAAAACTCCAATCGATGAGCCTTCGCTCAACCTTTCTCGCCGGAGCGACACCCCTCGGCCGACGGTTCGCCACCTCCCTTCCTCAGCTCCCAACCGTCGCATCGCACACCTCTCTCAAGTACACTTCCTCGCCATGTTTAGAAAACCTTCCATTAATTTCGTCAAAATTAAGCGCAATCGCCGCTGAGACGTCGACCTCCACCACAACCCTTGAGGAGGAACATTTGGATATTGAAGCCCTTTTATCGGTTAATAACAGCGACCAATCAGATATTGATTACAGGAGAGGTAGTAAGAACCCCACAGGTGCGTCTTCGATTTCATCAGGTGTGAGGTTAGAAAATTTGAGCAAAAGCTATAAAGGTGTCACCGTGTTGAAAAACATTAATTGGGAAGTGAAGAAGAGCGAAAAGGTTGGCCTTGTTGGAGTAAATGGCGCTGGTAAGACCACTCAGCTGAGGATTATCGCTGGTTTAGAGGAACCCGATTCGGGTAACGTGATTAAGGCTAAGAGCAACATGAAAGTCGCCTTCTTGAATCAAGAATTCGAGGTGGAGTCCTCAAGGACTGTGAAGGAAGAGTTTTTGAGTGCTTTCAAGGAGGAAATGGAGGTTGCTGAGAGGTTGGAGAAAGTGCAGAATGCTGTAGAAAAATCTGTTGATAACTTAGATTTGATGGGGAGGCTTTTGGATGAGTTTGATTTGCTTCAAAGGAAGGCACAAGCTGTAGATTTGGATGAGGTTGATGTGAAAATCAGTAAATTGATGCCCGAGCTTGGTTTCACGCCCGAGGATGGGGATAGGCTTGTCGCCTCGTTTAGTGGTGGGTGGAAGATGAGAATGTCTCTAGGAAAGATTCTATTGCAGGTATACTAAGTTCTTCCAATGATTGATGTTGACTGTTACATGAATGTGACCATTTGTTGCTACCCTTTCTCAGAACCCAGATCTGTTACTGCTTGATGAGCCCACGAATCACCTTGATCTCGACACAATCGAGTGGCTCGAGGGTTATCTTAGCAAACAAGGCGTACCGATGGTCATCATTTCGCACGACAGGGCGTTCCTTGATCAGTTGTGTACGAAAATCGTTGACACGGACACGGGCGTTTCGAAAACGTACGATGGAAATTACTCAGATTATGTGATCTCGAAAGCGTCATGGATTGAAGCTCAGCTTGCTGCATGGGACAAACAGCAAAAGGAGATCGAACATACAAAAGACTTGATCAGCAGGTTAAGTGCTGGAGCAAATGCTGGCCGCGCTTCTACTGCTGAAAAGGTAACCGTTCTTTTTTTTTTTTTCCGTTAATTGTGTTCTTTTTTTTTCCAATTATTTCATTGTTATTTGAAATTTTGTGGGAACTACAGAAGCTGGAGAAGCTTCAAGATGAGGAACAAGTTGAGAAACCTTTCATCAGGAAGCAAATGAAAATCAGGTTCCCTGATCGTGGAAGGAGCGGTCGTTCTGTTGCTTCGATAAATAATCTGAGTTTCGGTTATGAGGATAAGGTGATTCGCATGTTCAAATTCTCACGGAGTTCAACACGATCAAATGAAGAGACTGTTTTAGTTGTTTCTTCAGCTATTACATAACAATATTCGCTAATCCGTTTTCTTTCAACAGGTTCTGTTTAAGAATGCAAGTTTGACTATCGAGAGGGGAGAGAAAATTGCCATTCTTGGTCCAAATGGATGCGGAAAAAGCACGTTGCTCAAACTGATAATGGGCACGGAAAAGCCTGACAATGGCGAAGTTTTGCTCGGGGAGCACAATGTTTTGCCAAACTACTTTGAGCAGAATCAGGTTTCGTGTTTAAAACGTCCTCACGCGCCGCCTCCTTAATTTTCACTATTCCGAAATCCGTCTTCATGTGAAGCGAAAATTTTTGCGGTGTCATATTTCAGGCTGAGGCACTTGATCTGAACAAATCCGTAATAGAAACTGTTGCTGAGGTGGCAGAAGACTTGATATTAGATGACATAAAAGGTCTACTCGGCCGATACAACTTCAAGGCTGACATGCTTGACCGAAAGGTCTCTTTTTTGAGTGGTGGCGAAAAGGTTGATAAACGAATTGATTTCTTTCTAAGCCTCGTGCGACCGCTGGCGCTGATATACATTTTTTATAATCTTTATTCTTAGGCACGGCTTGCCTTTTGCAAGTTCATGGTGAAACCTTCGACTTTACTTATATTGGATGAGCCCACGAATCACCTGGACATACCAACAAAAGAGATGCTTGAGGTTTTTTGGTGGTTTTTTTTATGGATGATTGGATCGTACTAAATAATTTCTTTTTTTTTTTTCTCATTGATATTTATTTTTCTGGCATTTAGGAGGCGATAAACGAGTACGAAGGCACAGTTATTACAGTTTCTCACGACAGATACTTCATAAAGCAAATCGTTAACAGGGTTTTAGAAGTTAAAGATGGGATCATACAGGACTATGATGGAGACTACAATGTAAGCATGAGCTTACGATAACCTTCTTTTATTTCAGGACATATCATTCATACATAATTTGCAGTATTATTTGGAGAAGAACATTGAAGCGAGAGAAAGGGAGCTCGAACGCGAAGCAGAACTTCAAAAGTCGCCGCAAGCTAAAGCCAAATCCAAAATGTCCAAGGTTGAACTTAATTCCTTTTATTACATTATTATGGCCTCCTAATGTAACAGTGTGCTGAAAAATCATTTGATCGAATTAGGCTGAGAGAGATGCTCGAAAGAAACAGAAAGTGCAGGCGTTTCAAGCAGCTAAACAGAAAACAAAGGGATCGAAGAATTCTAAGCGATGGAACTGATTAAGAGACCCAATATGATGATGATGATGATGACGATGATGATGATGATGATGCTTGCTTTAGGAACACTCCTCTTGTATAAATATTTTTTTAGGACAAATTCTGCCAAAGGCTGTAATGTTTTAGTGATCAATGGGACACTCCCAATTAGTCCGGGCCGGGCCGGGTCCGGTCCTTTCATTCTTTGATAGTTCGGACCGTTAAATCAGGTGACCTAATCCTAAAATCGAAGACGTTAATGTTTGCAATTGAGCGAACATTTCAAGTTTTTTCTTTCAAGTAAATGTGACATATAAATGGCGTAGCAAACACGATTATATTTGTACGAATTTTATAGATGATCACCCTTTGAAAATAATCTCAAAAGCTAGGACGAGCGTGGTCAAACGACGAAACCCTTTTAATGTAGGGTAAATTCCTTATCAGTCCCTGTCAGAAACTAAACTTCCTGTTCAGTACCTCTACGAAAAAATTTTCCTGTTAATTACTCATCTGTAAAAAGTTGTGTTTTTAATACCCCTAAACAGTGAACGGACGGAAATACCCTTCCCTGATATTAAATTGGGCATCATACCAACTGTTTTGATTATTATACCAACTGTTATTCTAATTATACCAACTGTTATCATTATTATACCAAATGATATAATGTACAATTTTGTTGGTATAATTATGTCAACGGTTGGTATAATTTTTACAGTTTCTGGTATAATTTCAAAATCAGTTCGAATATCATCCAATTTCACTGTATAAAATTCAAATAACGTTATTTACTGGTTTAATAACCAAAACATGTTGTATAATTTCTATAATTTCTGGTATAATATCAAAATCAGTGATATAACATCCAATTTGCTGTAAATTATAATAACGCTATTTAAATTGGACAGCATACCAACTGTTTTGATTATTATACCATATGTTATTCTAATTATACCAAATGTTATCATTATTATACCAAATGATATAGTGTACAATTTTGTCGGTATAATTACGACAACAATTGGTATAATTTCTACATTTTATGGTATAATTTCAAAATCAGTTAGTATAACGTCCAATTTCACTGTATAAAATTCGAATAACGTAATTTACTGGTATAATAACCAAACATATGATATAATTTCTACAGTTTCTGGTATAATTTCAAAATCAGTTGGTATAATTACGTCCAATTTCTCTGTAATTTATAATAATGCTATTTACTGGTATAATAACGAAAACATATGGTATAATTTCAACATTTTCTGGTACAATGTCCAATTTTGTTGGTATAATAATAAGTAATTTTTTTGGTATAATTCTTTTGAAAATAATTATTCAGCTTTTTTGAATGTGTGAGACAAGGGTATTTTCGTTCATTTAATGCTGAAAAGGGTTTTTTAGGTACTTTTCAAATGGATACTTATAAGGAAGAAATAATTCGATGGATATTTAAAAGGAAGTTGAAATGTTGAAAGGGACTGATAAGGAATTAACCCTTTAATGTAATATGCAGTTGAAGTTGGTGATAAAAGTGTTAACCAAACCAGCAACGATTCTGTTTAGCGACTATTACTAAATGATTAAGATGCTTAAGGCACTCCATATCGAGACAACGACTTCCCAACTGGAATTCACAATTTTGCTTTAAACGTAATAAATTAGTGAATATTAAATAAAAGCGTCCCCCCGATTGGTTTCTTTTCATCTACTGGAAGCAGCTTTCTTGTAACCATTGGTTTAAGACACCAAAAAACGCACAAACAAGTCAAGCACTCTAACGACATATACCTGTAATGCTGTAAAAAAAAAGAATAAAGAAAACGTACTGATATAAATCTTAGCTACCCAAGATTGCTTAAAGTCTAAAGACACGGACATTACTAAACTAAACATAAAAGCTATCTACTACATATATTTAGATATTATGTGCATCAGATTTTGTACAAAATATATA
The DNA here is from genome assembly GCA_027422505.1 of Craterostigma plantagineum. Classification (NCBI taxonomy): domain Eukaryota; kingdom Viridiplantae; phylum Streptophyta; class Magnoliopsida; order Lamiales; family Linderniaceae; genus Craterostigma; species Craterostigma plantagineum. The sequence goes on along the minus strand of JAPQWV010000096.1, from coordinate 840,829 downwards.
GTCATTTAATTTACTCACACTCCAAAGCGTTTGCACAACTTTCAAGTCTAAGTTAAAGTGTTCTCTTTATATAAATCGATAGCTAGCAAGCATCATCATTCTCAAGGATCACACACACACACACACACACACAAACCAACGAAAGCTCTCTCCAAGTCATTCTTCTGCTATAGCATAGAGAAAAGATGCTTTCATTAGGCTACGCAGAAGTGTTCATCCTCGCATCATCCCTACTCCTTTTCTTCACATACTGCTACAAAACGGCGAATGGAAAACCCTATAATTGGCCTGTGATAGGAATGCTCCCAAGCCTTTTCTACCACGTAAATCGAATCCACGATCGCTGCGTGGATGTCATGGAAATGACGGGCGGCACTTTGCTCTTCCAAGGCCCATGGTTCGCAAACATGGACCTTATAGGCACTTGTGATCCAGCCAATGTCCACTTCATAATGAGCGCCAACTTCTCCAACTTTCCCAAAGGCACGGAGTTCAAGAAGATCTTCGATGTCTTGGGAGATGGGATCTTCAACTCCGACGAGGAACTGTGGAAGAATCAAAGGAAGCAGGCAAGAACCCTAATCACCCACGACAGTTTTCGAAGGTTCTTGGTCAAAATAAGCTGGGAAAAGGTGGAAAGTAGCTTGGTTTCCGTTCTTGACCACGTTTCGAAACATGGGATGGTCGTAGATTTGCAGGACTTATTTCAGAGGTTCACCTTCGACACCACTTGCATGCTGGTGACCGGCTACGATCCTGGGTGCTTGTCGAAGGAATTTCCCGAAGTACCCTTCTCCAAGGCCATGGACGAGGCTGAGGAAGCCATATTCATGCGCCATGTCTTGCCCGAAGGAGTGTGGAAGATGGAGAAACTCCTTGGAATTGGGCACGAGAAGAAGATGAGGAGGGCTTGGGCTGTGCTCGACGATGTAATAGGAAAGTACATAACCATGAAGAGGGAAGAGCTGAGCAAATCCAGGAAGAAAGAAGACAGCAAAAGCAGCAACGAAGAAGAAGAGGGCGGCTTCGACTTGCTGACATCTTACATAGACGAACAAGAATGCGACGATAAGTACTTGAGGGACACCATATTGAACTTCATGATCGCTGGCCGTGACACTACAAGCTCGGCCCTTACATGGTTCACTTGGCTTGTCTCGACGCATCCTGAGGTTGAGCAGAAGATTAGGGACGAGCTAAGTTCAGTCATACCTTCAGAAGAAGGAGGAAAGCATAGGCTTTTTACAGCTGATGAGCTTCGTAACTTAGTCTATTTACACGGCGCATTGTGCGAAACCCTAAGGCTTTATCCGCCGGTCCCTTTTGAGCACAAGGCTCCTATTAAGCCCGTGACGTTACCCACGGGTCACTACGTCGATCCCAAGATGAAGATTATGTTTTCCATCTATGCGATGGGGAGAATGGAGTTCATATGGGGGAAAGATGCGAAGGAGTTTAAGCCCGAAAGGTGGATAAGCGAGCGTGGGACGATCAAGCACGAGCCTTCCTACAAGTTCTTGGCTTTTAATGCTGGGCCGAGAACTTGTCTGGGGAAAGAAGTTGCTTTTACTCAGCTGAAATCCGTGGCTGCTGCTATGATTCATAACTATCAAGTTGAAGTGGTGAAAGGGCACGACGTTAGCCCTAACGTCTCTGTGATTCTGTACATGAAGCATGGGTTGAAGGTTAGGGTTACAAAGAGGTGGAGTGCTTGAAACTTTTTAAGATTATTATGATATTAATTATTATGTTGTGGGCGAATTGTATTATTTGAAGAAGTTTAAATATATGGCAATGTTTTTGTTCGGTTTTATAATATTGTCTTTTTTTTATTTTCATTTACTGTAGCTTTTCCTTCGTTGTCGTGCTATTTATGGCGCATACATATGTTATTGTTTTCATGATATGTATTTAGTAATACTATATTAATTGCACAAAAGGTCCGATTATATGGTGAATATTGCAAAACCATTACTGTGATTTGAATTTATCTTTCATCAAGCTTAATAATGTTGTCAATTGGTAAGGCCGTTGAACTTCTCTACCGTTCAACTTTTCTTATCGTAGACGCTATCCACAACATAACAAAAGTATACTCAACCTTCATTTTTAACTATACATTAAACCAGGGAATTCAACATATTGATGTTACTTCACACACAATATATTATTGAGCAAATAATATATAGCCCGAATTGGTTCAACTATATGAGCCGAACTTATAGGCGATAATAGACTTACGCCTGACACGTTTATGCTTCTTAAAATAATTCACCCTTCTCCTGCCACTCTTACCCCAGCTAGATATTTACCTCGACGAAGTATTCCTTGCTAATTCAATTCAGTATGTTAGTATTTCCATTGTAGAAGAATAGGAACTCATTGTGATTATTTTGTTTGTCGGTTCCAAGGCATTGCTGGCCCAGTATATTTGGCCTTGTCTGGGGTGACATTCATGATATACAAGCAAAAGCCACTTGAAATAATTTCTCACATTGCTATTAATATGCATTCTTTATGTGGATGAAACCTTTCAATATCTGCAGAATTTGACGTTTCAACCACCAATTAAAATGAACAAAATGGGAAATTAAAGAGTGAGTTTGTGCACATACATGGCTTACTAATAAGCAGTAGGTATAGATCCATTTTATTCAATAACACACACACACATCTACCTCATAACTCTTTTCTGATACATTGAAACTGAAAAACAAGGCCACGACATTTGTACCATGAGTTATTACTTCGCTACAAAACCATGCATATGCATCTACTAATAAAATGAGTATTTTTTGAGCTTATAAAAAGTGAATTAACTCACATACACTACTCGCAAGCCACGACGTTACTATGTAAGGAAAACAAAAAAAAAAATATTTTCCATTGACAAAGACTTGACGACCCAATTGGTTGATGATGCATCTTATCTGGGTGGCTCTACATAAGATCAACCATTGCATGATCGATATCTGTCAACATGACTACACAATATCTGAAGTCCCTTCTTGCCTATAAATATATGTAGTTGACGACGAAGAAGATATTAATATAATATTAATTCAGTCCACTTATATAATCATAATAATATATTTCAGTAAGACCAGCTCACAGATTCTCGGATGAAATGGCTAATTCGCCAACCAAACAATTGTTTATAGCGACCCTTTTCTTGATCTGCTTCGTCTTCGACAGCACTCAAGGTTCGTACGTAGTCGTACACTAGAGCAGAGATAATACTCTTAGTTACAGCCATTCTTAATTACTAATCTCACTACATACTTTCTTATGTTATACTTTAAGGATTCGAAAAAAAGGGAGCTGTAATGCCTTGATGTTTTTATTATAAATTGCAGCGACAAGTTTGACAGTGGTTGTTAATCTTCGTCGGGCTGATCGTAAGCTTGTGAATGATAATGGAAAACAAATGCTTCTAACAAAGAGAGAAGAGCTGCGAAAGATTGGCGAGCAAATATCATCGGAGATGGACTACTCGCCTGCGAGAAAGAAGGCTCCTATCCACAATTAGATAGATCGTCGTCTTTATTGAGTGTCTTATGAGATAGTCTAAGCAAGTTCTTCACATATATCTATTATAACATCGAAAGAGGATGATATATATTACAACTTAATTTGCTGCACACACATCGTTATTGTTAATATCGCTGTTTATTGGGCCTACAATGAGTAGCCCAATAAGCCCAAAATCGAAGAAGGCGATGATCCAAGAGACCTGAAGAACAAGAGTACTGAAATAATCAAGTTATTTGTCGGAACGGAGGTGGAGAAGCATTATCTCCGTAGCTGAGAGAGATGCCACAACAGTTGCACACCGATTCTAATCAAGCTAAACCGATTGATGGCGTGAATGGGTCTGCGTCGCCGTCGCCGTCGCCGTCAAACGGTGCAGACGCCTTAAAGGCAAAGTCTTGCAAGGGATGTCTCTATTATTCGTCCAATTTCAAAGCCAATTCGCGTAGCCCTCTCTGCGTTGGCCTCCCTCGTTCTCTTCCAAATGGTAAACCTCCACAAATATCCTTTTCTTTTTTCTATTGAAATTTTCGTACTTGCCTAGCTGATTTACCTTTTCTAGGAAGCGTGATTGAGGTCGATCTGGGGTTGGGTTTTGTTTATTTATATTTTAGCAGGATGTTTACCCAATTCCAGGGTTTTCTGTTGATGATCAATGCTTCGTTGATGATCAAGTTAATTGATGTTTTCTGTGTATATGCATTATGATTCTGATTATGATTGACCACATCAGCACCTCCATATCTGACTGGACAATCCAATGTGGAAATGGATGCATCTAAGGAGAAGAGAAGCCTCACAGATTTCAGATATGCTTGTGTTGGTTATTCCCTTTACGTAGACCATAAAGGCCAAAGCCCCAGCGGCAACAAAGATGTTCGAACTGAATTGCCAGCTTGTGTTGGTCTTGAGGTTAGCATTTCAGTGCAATTCTGATCTCTGTTTGCTTTTGGTTTGATATTTTCACAACTCTGTAGCTGAACTCTGTCCCATTGTGTCCATTGCCTTCTTGTGACTTGGATTTGATGCAGCATTGCTGATAATTATCATTATGTTTGGTAGGTTTTGGTGGATCGAAGAGCTCATGCTGCTGATTCTACATCAGATCATTCGAAGCCTATTCATAGCAAAGAAGGTAAAGCCCAGTTGATGGGCATTCCATTTCTAATAAGGCTATTTTCATTTAGGCTGCTGTTTAGTAGTGAGTAGTGACTGAGAAATTACGTCCATGTAATAAGACTTCTCATAACTCATATCTTAGGCTCTCACTCAAACTTTCAGTGTCCATGTTACGATATACAGATGGAAACGTATCGCCTCAGCGACGCCCTTCTAGACCAGCTGATACTACAAATGGCACTAGCGATGACTTTATTGGCAGGCAAGCAAAAATTATTACGTTTTCGATCCATGCACATATCATATTTGGCTTTCACTAATGTCCTTTTTCGACCCAACTCAGGTTCAGGCGAAACGCAGCAGTGGTTGCAAATGGGGTCGTCAAGAACTTGCGTAAAGTAGGGAATCAAATTAAACAGAACCTCGATGATATAGTGAGCCCTTACAGAGGACGACCGAAGTGAGAAATTTGATCTCCTTCATGCTCGGAAGAATCTTGTAAGCCCTATCATTGCCGCTCAGCTGTCTTAAACTGATGAAAGCCAGATAGGAAGCTTTACTCTGTGTTGTTTGGTCTTGATGGCGCAGTTAGTCTGACTGTTTAGAAAAACGTTATGGGGGTGTTTGTTTCCGGTGGTCCAACATCACGGTGATGTGAGTATCACCATGATGTGGATCAAAGTGATATATTATCATCATGTTTGTTTCGAGGTGATGTTTCATTTTGCATATCAATTTGATATTGGAATATTGTGGTTGTTGAATTGCAGTGATGTTGTGTAAATGTCATATTTAACCTTATGTATATTATGTAATTAAAGTTTTTTAATATGTACATTTGAAGTAATATTTTACGTGATAGTTATTAATATTTGAAAATCAAATATTATTTTTAAGCATTAATTATAAGTATGTTACATAATTCTTCATTAGAATTATTTTATTTTTGAAGCTTTAAACATAGATTTTTAAATGAGTTATTTTATAAGTATTTCATATAATTCTTCAATATAATTATTTTAGTTTGTTAAGCTTTAATAGATAATCAATTATTATTTATAAGTCTATAATCCTTCAACATAATTCTTTTATTTTTTAAGCATTAAATATAAATTTTTTAAGGTTTAAAATATATTAGTTTGTAATTAGGAATAAGGGTATATAAGGAATGAAAATTATGTTAAAATTAAGGGATAATTTTGTTAAAAAAATATTAAAAATATCACCCAATTACGGTGATTAGAATGACCCTGCTTGTTTTTTTTTTTTGTGATCCAAAAGTTGGAATATCACCCCATTTTGATCACCTCGGTGATCATCCATAACGGTGAAGGCTCATCATCCTCATAAACAAACACGGTGATGGGAAACAATGGGAGGATCACATTGATATTTTGAAGGATCACCATCACCCCCACAAACACCCTCTATTTGTAATATTGGGCTGTCTGTGTAGTTGAATGATTTCTTCACAAAAAAAAAAAAATATATCTCGTTGGTGGTCGGTGGGCCCACTTAGTTTTTAGTCTTATTATTTGATCCATTTCGATTTGGTCCTTTCCTTCAATTGGAGTGTTTTTATGCGGAATCTTTTAATTCAGAAATATATAATTAAAAAATATTGAAATCGCTTAAGCACCAATAAATATAGTCTATATTTTGCCTAATTTGCATTATTTCTACGGCAGTAATAGTCCCTATGGTACGATAGGAAATAGGTTAGGCACATATTTAAGTTTGTCAAGCCAAGGCTTAATAATACTTTATTAACGTAATTAATTACGGGCCGGAAATAAATTACTTCAATTAAAAAAAAAAACAAGAAGAAGAAACATGTGTAGATGTTTTATTTCGTTTCAACTTTACACTTCTAATTGTATAATGTTTCGCCTACGTCGTCACATGAATATCAATCTCGTTGAATCCAATCTAGTAATTTATCAATGAACAATTTGGCCCCTACACAGTCAAAACTTAAATTGTTTGCAGAGATGACATATCTCCATCATATGTACAGTCATAGGCCATATATATGCTTGACGGTCGAACTTCACTATGATTGTACTAACCATAAATTAAGAGAAAAAAATGTTTGGTTTTTACAGTAATCTAGGCTAATTCAGATTATAATAGAGCTACTAGCATCGAGATTAATTAGATATCACATGATAAAACTGTAGCAGCCATATATATTGTATGTATATATATCTCTTGTGTCATCGCAACGGGACCTTCTAAAAGGATATGCTGTCGTCCTTCCAAGATTTAGAGCAATATTTAATTTTTTTAGCTAATATTACGGGGTAATAAAATTAGTTATTACCTTAATGTTGTACTGGGAAACCTTATAACCAGAACCTGCAACGCAATCCAAATAGTTTGATTCGGATAGTTCATATTATTACGCACGTATAGAACTCAACTTGATTTCACTTCAAAAGGAATGTATATAATTATTTGACTTATACGCTTTGTGTGTGGTTCTGGAAAACGTTTTTGTAGATAAGTGTAAGATAAGAACGCCAAGATGTGCAACTCTTCACAAAAACAAAATTAGGGTTTCTTTTTATGTTTTTCTTTTTATTTTAAAAGTTCGTGCTGAAATGGATAAAGAAAACTTGTTTAATTAATCTTGGACTAGTGAAGAAGAAAATGCCAAGAGTGATGTTCTTTAAATCTAAATAATTACCAGCAAAAAAGAGAAAAGGAATATAATAGAAGAGCTACAGAGAGGGAGAGAGGTGTAGACTCGAGATACAATTACAAAGACATCGTGGTTCATGACTGGAGAACGAGGTTGCAAAATAGCTGTCCCAATTATGATGAAATCAACTACAGATGTGTATGTATTGAACGCAGTAAATTGTGAAAGAATAATTGTACAGTTCTTTTTTTTTTAAATTATTGATGTTCAAACGTGACGAATTTTTAGTTGTAGTAGATAAATTGATTTGTATATAAAGAGGGGAGATTGAAGGATAGTTACGAAATTGGGCATGGCGGCGGGGGCAGATCGAAATTTTTGCAATTATGCTTCTTTATTGCGAACAGACACACACAGCCACCGAATATAAAAGAATAATCACAATAAGTTTACTTAATTAATAATTAGCTACATTAATTAATATATGTGTCTCCTCTAATAACCTCAGAAAAATAATTACATTTCCTGCCTAACGTCCAGAAAGCCCTCTTGCACCACACCATCCTCTCTCTCTCTCTCTCTCTCTCTCTCTCTCTCTCTCTCTCTCTCTCTCTCTCTCTCTCTCTCATACAGTAATTACCTATATCTTCATTAAAAAACCTACAAAAATCTGCAGCTATTAGATCGTTCGTCCATGAGTTAAAGAAAGAGAGGCGTTTTCCAGCTTTTTTTCATCACGAAGCAACGACAATAATTAACAGTACTACCAACAAGTTCCGGCTCTTACAGCTCCATTCAAGCTGTCTGGCAAAAGACAGTTCAAACCCCCAATTACTGTTCTTCCTCTCTTCCTATCGGTACTTATTGAGATCAGTTTAACAGTAATCAACTGCATCACCGCTACCTATTATTTCCCACCCGTGAAGATTAGTTTTGTGCTGTATGGATGATCGATAGTTCAACATGTCTGGGACATTTTTCACGCTAAGCGGTTTTGGAGAAGAAGACGGCACTAACAACAACAGCAACCCTAATAATCATCAAGAGATTAACTGGTTAACGACAGCCCTGAGAAATGATCATCATCACCATCACGAACCTCATTACAAGGGTTTTGGACTATGGCAACCTCATCATCATCATCATCAGATGAGCCCACTTCAAGATCTGTATAATAATACCTCGTCGTCGATTACGACTCGCATCATATCTACCCAACAACATCATCATCATCATGAGATTATGTCTCCAAGATCGAGCTTTCTGATGACGAGAACGACCAACAGTGGAGGAGGAGGAGGAGGAACTAGCTGTCAGGATTGTGGGAATCAAGCGAAGAAAGATTGTACGCATATGAGGTGTAGGACTTGCTGTAGGAGTCGAGGCCTTCAGTGCCAAACGCATGTCAAGAGCACTTGGGTTCCCGCCGCTAAGAGAAGGGAGAGACAACAGCAGCAAAGACAAGAAGAGACTAGTACCAGTTTGCTCACGAAGAGGCCAAGAAATAACAACAACCATCTCAGTGGCTCCAATGTTGATTCTTTGCCTGCTACTTCTGATGATGCAGGTAATGTTAACCATAGTGTGTATGCTTTTGGGATTTCGCAGAGATCGCAGGGGTTGAATTTTATTACATGTTATTTATTTGTGGTAAACGATCATATGATATGTTTGCAGTTCTCTCCTCTGAAGTAGCCGCTATAACATCACATAGATTTTTGTGCAATCAACTTGACCTAATCGATAAAGATTGAAGAAAGGAAACAATTGTGTTTTTCCTTTTACTTTCCTTAAAGCCAGGGTTTTTGCTATACCTGACATATGATGCACACTGACAGCAGGCACATGAGTATCTCTCTGTGAAATATTTGGATCGTAGAATTAATCAGAGTATTTAATTTCGACGTGTTAATATATTTTTTTGAAACAAATTCAGATCTTATCATGAAATCAATAACCTCTCTCATAATAAATATTCTTTGAAACAATTAGGGTTGGACGAGCAAGGTAGTAATCTGCCACACGAAGTTAGAGCAAAGGCGAGATTCCAATGTGTTCGTGTAAGCAAAGTTGAAGATACAGAAGATAGTCAACAATATGCTTATCAAACCACAGTTCGGATTTGTGGGCACGTCTTTAGAGGAATCTTATACGATCAAGGCAAGGAAACCCAGTACGTGAACGCAGAGACTAATTCCTCCGGCGGCGGAAGTGTCACCGCCGGCGCCTGCGCCGCCGGAGGTGGTGTTCGGCAGCTGAATCTGATAAGCGCCGCTAACACTGATGATAATAACGGCGCACAAGCTAATACTTCGAGGCAGCCATTTGCGGATTCTTGCAGTGATTTGTATCTTCGTCAGTCCGTTACGATTGATAAGTTCATCGACGGTACGCAGATCTTTCCAACGTCTGGTTCTTTAAGATAATTTTTAGAAAAAAAACCATTGGATCTTCTTCTCTCTCTTTTTTTTTTTTTATATCATTGATTGTGGTATCTGTATGTTTGTAGTAATACTCATTGCCATGGGCATAACTCGTCGAGTAATAAGTTGCAATAAATCTTGATTGGACATTATTATGTGTCTGCTTTCTGGCTTTATTTTGAACTTCGAAGCAGCAACTTTTGATGCCTGGTTTACGCGTAAGCGTTCCTCTTTGATTTGACTTTTGCCATTTTATACGCCTTATGTTTCCCCCTTTTTTTTCTTGTAATATTTTTCTGCATGAGTTGTAATAAAATGGAAGAATTGAGGTTTTGTTGTTGCTATTGTTTATGTTAAAAAGATTGTGTTTTGCTGCCCATCGATTTGAGGGTTTGTTTACCTTAACTATAAGCAACCTCGAGCGGTAAAAACCATTTATTTGTGAAGTTATTCTTATCATAAAAATGTCGCATTTTGAAAGCATTTGTTGTAGAGAGAAATAGGAAATTAAATGTGCAATATGCGATGTTGGGATGTAAGTTTTGGTTATAAAAAGATCTTCCGATCTTGATGATATACGACGTTCCGTGAGCATGTATCGTAAAACGTAACCTCAAATTGAAAACAAGTGTAATTTATAATGATAAATTGCTTAATGCATTTAATAGTATTTCTAGTAAGTAGTTCATGCATCTTAATTTAATTTTCATACACTACGTATGTATCATATCCATCCCTCATTGTAGAAATGAGTAGTTGCACAGTAAAGTAAGAAAACCCCATATTAAATTGGCTTCATTCCGACATAAACATGGATAAATAATTGCGAGCGGCAATGTCGCTCATTATTTCATCTTGGTATGTATAGAACATCTTCTATCACCCTGAATCCATTTAAAGCTCTTAATTGTTTGTCGATGAAATTGAATACTCTCCACTGCTAGCACTCATTATATATATTGATATAGATCATCCTCTTATCACCAAATTTGAAACTCTTAACTGTTTGTCGATGAAATTTAAATGTAACGTTCTAGCGCTCGTACCATTTTTCTAAGTGATACGTTTCTTTCCATGTAAACTAGTTTGTTTTGAATGTTCACACACACATTTCGATATCTCATTAAACACGCCTGATTGAAGGTCAACATTGTGCAAATTGTACTAGACGACATATAGCCGTTGATCATGTAATAAACCATGAACTTTACCAAAATAACTCGAGTGGATTCCGAATATAAACAGCCGAAAGGGTGCACGTGGCAGTCTCGGTCGATCAACATTTGTTAACCTTTTCGTAGAGGCTATAGCTAATTCCTTAGAAATATTCTAAGCTATATATATCGTTATACAAATATATAATATTATTCTTCTCTGAAGTTGTCAGTAAATTGTAGTATTACGACAACAGTGTTTCAACTTTCTTAGATTGCCTCGAGCAACAAAAAGAAAAGGAATATCACCAGCTAATCATGTCCGCGAAACCAAGGACGACGCTATCTTTCTCCCCAAAATTTCCGACAAAATCGTTTTTTTTTTTTTATCTATTTCTCAGTCTTCTTACATGTTCATCTCTTCTTTGTAACCTTTGATCGAACGTAGCCCGACAAAGTTTCTCTCTTCTTACATAATTAATAACAGGCTCAAGGCAATGAAAGCCCAAATAGCCCGACAAGATTTAACACTCACTTGCCCAAATAGCTCGACAAGATTTAACACTCATATTTGACTCATAAACTTGCCTTTGGGCTTTCCTCTAATTCTAATTTCTAGATAGCTTAAAAGTCGTTATTATTATTATTATTATTATTATTATAATTTTTTTTTATCAATGTATTATTAGTTGCATGTTATCAAATATATTCATTGGTGCGTGGACATGCACGTTATCATTTATTTCTTTTCCTGTATTAAGATAAACAAGTAATTTATTTACACTCAATGTGTGTGCTATATACAAATTTATTTTTCAATATTTAATGAAAATTGTAATCTAAAAAATTAATTTGTATATCCTAAATTTATTAAATGAAAATTTGATTATTATAAATTAAATGAAGAATAGTAATTAATTAAAAATAGTAATTAACTGGAACAATGGTAATTAACTAAAATTAGCAATTAACTAAAAATAGTAATTAAACGTAGTTAGTGTTTTTTATTAATTAACTTTTTTGAAAGCTTAATTGACAAATCATACATGCCGGTTTATAGTAGTCACCCCTCTCCGTCAATCCATACTATTATGAACAGGTGATTATTACAAGGAGTGAAAACTTATCGCCGTGATTAGTGCTTTTTTCTAGTTCTTAAGAGAAAACATTAGTTATTGGGCCTGGAAATATTAATACTGGCTTCACAGGACGGTGATTTGACATATTTACTCTTTATATGACACATGTTATATTGTATTGATCTGCGTGCATAAATGTGTTACATCATCGTTCGATATGTGGCTCAATGACCTCTAGAATGTCTTAATTAGTGTCACGTATTGTGACGCCCGGGGCCGATGAGGGCGGGGAGTGATCGCCGGTGCCAGAGAAGTGCACGGACAAGGAGCGGCTCCTGGCAGGCTTCTAGGGGAAGGGGTACATGAACGAACCGATCCGACACCCGAATGAGAGGGGATCCTGAGACTGACAATGTATGGGCGTGTTAGGCTAAGAATCGTATAAAAGAATTGATAGTACTACTCATATCACCAAGGTCGACCTACCTTTTCGGGAGTCCATCCGAAAGAACTTCAAAGTTAAGCGTGCTTGACTTGAAGCAATCTTGGGATGGGTGACTCCCTGGGCAGTTTGCCCAGGGTGCGTGTGAGAGAGGACGAAGCACGCTGAAAGGTTAAGTGGTGGTACAGTGGGGCCAGACTATCAGTCGGAGTGTGGTGGGCCCAACCCCACAGGTCCCGGTAGGGACGGATGCTACAGTGACACCCGGTATGGGACGGGTTGTTACACGTATCATCTAATTTTGATTTAGCATGTTGAAATGGCACGAATTAGTGCCACATCGACAGGTGCCCACGTAAGTTGCTCACATAAGGTGAGCACCATAAAAATTCTATATATATGTGTTTATATATATATATATATATATATATATATATACTATTCGTTCATAAATTTCCGTTAAGTTCAGATGATGATTTGAGTGTCAGATGGTTTGGTGAACCATGTGCTCACCTACTCCAAGGAATGGGACACCGCCGAAGACCACCGCCCAAGAAATTAACATATATAATATTATATTAATATTATAATAATTATTAGAGGCATGCTTTGCCTATAAAAGGGCAACGTGAGATTCATTAGAAAATACACCAAGAAAGAAAAGAAGAGTGAGGGAGAAAGAAAAGAGAAAAAAAATAGAGGGTTTGTTCGGTATTTGCTCCAACTATAAAGAGAGATAGTGTGTGTTTTCTCCTTTATAGATTGAGAGTTTGTAACCCCTGTTTTTACCCCGTAATAAATTTCTACCTCGCCCGTGGTTTTTTACCCCAAGTTAAAAAGGGGTTTTCCACGTAAATTCCCGTATTCCATTTATCCTCATAGTCATTTCCAATTTCGTTAAGCTGTCCATTTCGCAACAAGTGGTATCAGAGCCAGCCCTGATTGATATTCCAATTATGCTCTGTGGTTGCAGCTTTGTCTGATCTTCCACATCAGAAAGGATATCGAAAAGATTTATCGTTACGGAAGAGTTTTTTGGCAAGTCGTAGTAATAGACTGTGTAAGTAAGTTCTGTCTAGGTGGCTGGTGCCAAGCGGGACACATAGTGACCCCACCAGATCTCATCTGGGAATTTACTTAGAAGGGTAATTTTGTCTTGAAAGCTGATCGCTACACTTTCTGCAAATTATCTGGTCAGTACTATTTGGCTGGACTGCTGAATTTCTCCGACGATAGCGACGTGGGAAAAAATGACAGCTAACAATGAAATTGAGAAATTCAACGGGAAAAACTACTCACTGTGGAAAATGAGGATAAAGGCAATTTTACTCGAAGAAAATTGTCTGGAGGCGATCATTGCAGACCAACAACTATTACAAGTGATGCCAACTGGAGGAAGATGGACGGGAGAGCCATCGCCAATATCCATCTGACATTAGCAGATGGTATATTATCAAGCGCCGAAAAGAAAACTAGTGCGAAAGAAATTTGGGACCATCTTGAGAAGCTGTATCTGGTCAAGTCACTCCACAGCCGAATTTTCCTGAAAAGAAAAATATACCATCTACGAATGGAAGAATCTTCTTCGATGACCGAGCACATCAATAAGTTGAATACTCTGTTCTCTCAACTTAAAGACTTGGGCTACAAAATAGAGCCAAGTGAACGTGCTGAGCTTCGGCTGCAAAGCCTGCCAGACTCCTATGATCAACTCGTCATCAATCTAAGCAACAACCAAGCTGCGAGAAAACTACCTTCGGTAATGTTGCAGCTGCGGTTCTCGAAGAAGAAAGTCGCGCAATAACAAAGAAGACAAGTTGATAATGTCCCAACAGGCAGAAGCTTTGACAGTGACGAGGGCAAGATCAGGAGCACGTAGTCCAAACGGGAGCCGAAAACGGACAAGACCCAGAGAGTTTAGTCCAAGTGGGAGTCAAAAGCGACAAAACCTTGTTACCAAAAATAAGAAGGTTATAAAATGTTACCACTGTGGCAAGAAAGGTCATCTGAAGAAAGATTGTTGGGCTCTAAATAAAAATCCCAATGCCCAAGGAAACGTCGCCAACACTACCGATGATGGAATTGCCTTGGTGTGTGAAGCCGCAACCACTATCGCTGAAAATGGAAGATTCAACGACGTGTGGCTCATAGACTCAGCAGCTACTTTCCACATGACCTCTCGAAAGGAATGGTTTCATCAATACAAGCCAACCTTTGGAGGGTATGTCTACAGCTGCAATGACCAAGCGCTGAAGATTGTCGGGGTCAGTACGATTCAAATAAAGATGTACGATGGCACTGTACGTACCATACGTGCTGTCCGACATGTGGAGGGCTTGAAGAAAAATCTGTTGTCCGTGGGGCAACTGGATGATCTTGGTCTCAAAATTGAATTGGAGAATAAAATCATGAAGGACTCCAAAGGAGCACTGGTGGTGATGAAGGGCGAAAAGATAGCTGCAAATCTATACAAGCTGAAGGGAGAGACTCTGCAAGAAGGGCAAGCATCTGTTGCTACGACAAGTTCAAATGAAAAGTCTACAATGACTTGGCACAAGAAACTTGGTCATATGTCTGAACAAGGCATGAAAATTCTTGCGCAAAAGAATCTACTTCCTGGTCTCACGACTGGTGACGCTACCATTCTGCGAGCATTGTATTGTGAGCAAGCAGCATCGCCTGAAGTTCTCCACTTCAAATTCTAGAAGCAAAGGAATTCTAGAATTGATCCACTCTGATGGATGGCAAGCACCAGTTGCATCCCTGGGAGGAGCCAGCTACTTCGTATCATTCATAGACGACTACTCCAGGAGATGCTGGGTGTACCCAATCAAGAAGAAGGATGACGTGCTCTCTACCTTCAAAACTTATAAGGCGCGA
This sequence comes from Craterostigma plantagineum, assembly GCA_027422505.1. NCBI lineage: Eukaryota > Viridiplantae > Streptophyta > Magnoliopsida > Lamiales > Linderniaceae > Craterostigma > Craterostigma plantagineum. Next base: position 825,557 of record JAPQWV010000096.1, on the reverse strand, counting down.
GTTGAACTTGAAACCGGAAGAAAGATCAAGTGTCTCCGGTCAGATAATGGAGGGGAATATATTGGCAAAGAATTCACTGAATTTTGCAAAGGTGCGGACATCAGAAGACAGTTCACCACGGCGTACACTCCACAATATAATGGAGTGGCAGAGCGGTTGAATAGGACCCTGTTGGAAAGAACAAGGGCTATGTTGAGAACTGCGGGCCTGGAAAAGAAATTCTGGGCGGAAGCGGTCTGTACTGTCTGTTATGTGGTGAATCGGGCCCCATCTACTGCAATAGAGATGCGGACCCCGATGGAAATGTGGACTGGCGCACCTGCAGACTATTCAAACCTCCATATATTTGGAAGTTCAATATACGCGATGTACCACAACCAAGAAACGACAAAGTTGGATCCAAAGTCCAGGAAATGTTTGTTCTTGGGTACGCTGAAGGAGTAAAGGGGTATCGCTTGTGGGATCTCACTGACCACAAAGTGATTATCAGTAGAGATGTTATCTTTCTGGAAGATAGCAATGAGGAGCAAGTCGAAAATGATAGCAGTTCAAAAGGCGTGACAAAGACTACACCGGTGAAATGAAAATTGGAGCAATATAATTCTTCTGAAGCCGAACCGGCGCACGAAGAGCTCGACCCAGTCGAATCTGAAGTACCGGATCTCTGACGGTCATCACGCGAGCGTAGACCGCCAAGTTGGCACCAGATTATGAGATAGAGAGCAATCTCGCATACTGTTTTCTAACTGAGGATGGAGAGCCAACCACTTTCCAAGAAGCACTGAATAATTCAAATGCGAGTCATTGGATTTCAGCAATGCAAGAGGAAATGGAAGCTCTCTATAAAAATAAGACATGGGAGTTGGTGCCATTACCGCAAGGAAGGAAACCCATTGGCAACAAATGGGTGTATAAAATCAAGCGGAATGGTGATGACCAGGTAGAGCGTTACCGTGCTAGACTGGTTGTAAAAGGATATGCTCAGAAAGAAGGGATTGACTTCAACGAAATTTTCTCACCGGTGGTACGACTTACAACAGTCAGGGTGGTCTTGTCAATGTGTGCTACATTCGACTTGCATCTTGAGCAGCTAGACGTTAAAACGGCATTTCTCCATGGAGACCTGGATGAAGAAATATATATGCTTCAACCAGAAGGTTTCGAGGAACAAGGAAAAGAAGATCTGGTTTGCAGACTGATCAAATCTCTCTACGGGTTCAAACAAGCACCTCGATGCTGGTATAAGAGATTTGACTCCTTCATAATGAGTCTTGGCTACAACAGGCTATATTCAGATCCTTGTGCATATTTCAAGAGATTTGACGATGAAGATTTCATCATGTTGCTGTTGTACGTCGACGATATGCTGGTGGCAGGACCCAACAAAGATCGTATCGCCGACTTAAAGACTCAACTAGCCAGTGAATTCGAAATGAAGGACTTGGGGCCAGCAAACAAAATCCTTGGTGTGCAAATATCTCGAGACAGAAGCAAGCGGAAGATTTGGCTTTCCCAAAAGAATTATTTGAAGAAAATCTTGCGGAGGTTCAACATGCAAGACAGTAAGCCAATATCTACTCCTCTTGCTACTAATTTCAAGCTATCCTCCGATATGTGTCCTACCGATGAAAACGAGAGGATAGAGATGTCTCGACTACCATATGTATCGGCGGTAGGAAGTCTAATGTTTGCAATGATCTGTACTAGACCAGACATTGCCCATGCAGTAGGAGTTGTTAGCCGATATATTTCCAACCCTGGCCGGGAGCACTGGAGTGCTGTTAAGAGGATTCTCAGATATATCAAGGGAACCTCGGATCTTGCCTTATGTTACGGAGGTACTGATTTTACTGTCCATGGTTTTGTGATGCAGATTATGCAGGTGAACTTGATAAAAGTAGATCCACAACCGGATACGTGTTCAATCTTGCTGATGGTGCTGTAAGCTGGGTTTCAAAACTGCAGTCCATTGTTGTAACGTCAACAACGGAGGCACAATATGTGGCAGCTACGCAAGCCAGTAAAGAGGCTATATGGTTGAAGAGTTGCTGGATGAACTCGGCCACAAACAGGAGAATATTGTTCTCTATTGTGATAGCCAGAGTGCGTTGCATCTGGCAAGGAATTCAACATATCATTCAAGAACCAAACACATCCGGGTCCAATACCACTTTGTTCGTGAACAAGTGGAAGCGGGGACTGTGGACATGCAAAAAGTTCACACTGCGGATAATCTGGCAGACTACATGACTAAAGCAATTCATGTGGACAAGTTTATGTGGTGTCGTTCCTCATGTGGATTGACTGAACATAAGTAACATGCAAAGGCGAGCTAGAAGAATGATGTGAAGATCTGATTGGTCTTCAATCAAATCTTCAAGTGGGAGATTGTCAGATGGTTTGGTAAACCATGTGCTCACCTACTCCAAGGAATGGGACACGGCCCAAGACCACCGCCCAAGAAATTAACATATATAATATTATATTAATATTATAATAATTATTAGAGGCATGCTTTGCCTATAAAAAGGCAACGTGAGATTCATTAGAAAATACACCAAAGAAAGAAAAGAAGAGTGAGGGAGAAAGAAAAGAGAAAAAAAAGTAGAGAGTTTGTTCGGTATTTGCTCCAACTATAAAGAGAGATAGTGTATGTTTTCTCCTTTATAGATTGAGAGTTTGTAACCCCTGTTTTTACCCCGTAATAAATTTCTACCTCGCCCGTGGTTTTTTACCCCAAGTTAAAAAGGTGTTTTCCACGTAAATTCCCGTATTCCATTTATTCTCACAGTCATTTCCAATTTCGTTAAGCTGTCCATTTCGCAACATTGAGTAATAATGAAAACTCATGAGAATTACAGTACATTGATTGCCCGCCCTCCTTCGTCATTTGTGGCTTTTAACAGTACGTACAGCTTTGAGATGGTGATCGAAGATAAATGCTGACAGTAATTAAGTATAATACCAATAACAACCATTATCATCATCATTATTTTAAAAAAGCATACTCCGCCATAAAAACAAACAACCAAATCACACAGCGCGCTCATATATAGATTAAGACAGAATTATACTTATTAGTACTTGGTCGACGGATCACAAGAGCTATTTATTTATATATCAGTTTGCAAGAATATAAGCATCCAAGTCATTGAAGCTCTTAGCAGCAAAATCCTTGATAGGCTCTGGGTTGGGCACTTCCTCGCTGACCTTGTCGAACTCGCATTCCCATTTCACAACACTTCCATCGCCTTTAGGGCTCAACTTAAGGCTTGCCTTGAAGTTCTTGTAGAACTTGAGCACCTCACCATCAATCACGCTGTAATTAAATGATTTCTTCTCTTCATCCACAGCGTCGATCTTCTCCTTAGCAGTCATTGAAGACTCAAATAACCCTACCATATCAACCATCTCTACATTAACGTGTGTAATAAATAATATTGACATGTATATGGATATATTAAAATAATTATTATTACCCGGTGGATACTTGATCAAGCGAACAGTTCCAGCAGATTTTCCATCCCCTTCGACGACCTCAATCCCTTGGTACTGATTTGGCAATGCTTTTGGGAAAACGGTGGTTGAGTCCACTATGCTCTTCCATACCTTATCCACGTTGGATTTCATCTCAACTTCAACCTCAAGCTTTGACGACGATGATGCCATAGCTGCTGCGATTCTAGCTGTACTCTTCTTTGTATGCTGGAGAATTTAAGTTGACCGAGGATAGATGATGGATGTGATGGTCTGGGGAGCCTGATATTTATAGTCAGATTTTCATGAATATATTCAATTGTAATGAAATGATTTTTATTTATTTGTGTCTGCATGGTGTAATAAAATAATTAGTATGTGTGTCAGCAGCTCCGCAACGTAACGGATGAGCATTAATGAATGCAAAGGGATACCAAACTGCATTTACTGTTAGTTGAAATTACAGGTAAGAAAGTGCGAGTCTCGCCGATGACGAAGAATCTGAGAGAGGAAACAAATTGCCCAATTAAATTCTAGTAGATGATGATATATAGTGCTTTTCTTAATCTAATACTCACTCGGTTCCATAATACATGTCATTTTAGATTTTATTTTTGTTTTTAAATACATGTCGTTTTACGGTTTTCAAGATAAACAATATTTACTTTATTTCTTAATATGCGTGTAATATCCTTAAAGGACGTGTATTTGAAAGAGGGGGAGTACTACAATAGGTGATCCTGATATTTAATGGAATAATCACATTTACTTAATCATTAACAGGTATCATGATCCATCCCTAAAGACTTATTGGGATTTGTATACCCTCAGATGCTTTTATTCATCAGATCCGTTAATGCAAATCCATCTGAACTTCGTTCGTACCTACTTTTGGTAGCCTCATAAATTTACAAATTAATAGAAAAACACCGAAATTTGTTGTTAGAAGTGAAGTGCAATAAATTGTATCGGAAATAGGAAAAGAAGAAATTAAATGTTACCGCATTATTTGATTTGAAGCAGCTGGTGGGTTCACGGTAGTAGTTGGAAGACTTAAAAGACTTGTTGGGAATTTAGTACGAGATAATAATGCTTGCATGTGCATAGCTTTTTTTCGCCGGGAATAATGCAAACCATCTACACATAAATATCCAATTGAATAAAATTTTTACACATAACTACTCATGTCTGAAAATTTTACAGATATGTACCCGATTTAATTTTTACCAGTTTCTTTAGTCATGCCGTACCTTCCTGTGTGTATATTGCGTGCCATAACACGTTGATATAGGGTACCTAAATGTAGCATACGTCGTACCTACGACAGACCTGCGTTACATAGGGCGTACCTAATGTAGCATACGTCGTACCATTTTCTGTTATATATGGTACTCAAATGTGTTGATATAGGATAACCAAATGTGTTGTATGGTGTACCGGCGGGGATCGGGTACCTATGTGCAAAATATTTATTCTGTTAGGTACCTACATTCAAAAAAATCCTGATATGGTACTAAATTATAAGTTTTTATCCAAATAGGTACTTATGTGTAAAGATCCCATAATATAATATGCTTTTCTTATATAATAACGGGCTCGAATATCTATCTATCTGATAATGTATGGGTTTTTTCTTGGGCTTGATGGGTCTTTGCGAAGATGGTCCGTAATTAAATAAATTGGATATGGACATTGAATATTATTGTATACTTTCTGCCCGTACGAACCAAATTTGTCCATTCCATTCATGCAAGAAAACAAAATGTAGCAAGAAAAAAATAGTACGAAGCTTTTGGTCGCACCATTTACCCAACAATCGTATTGCATGAAATGACATGATGTCTATGCCTTGCCTGCCCACAACTTTTTATATAAATACCCCATTATTTTGCTTTAATGTCTGCGAATATAAAAGCAGACCATGCTGCAGATTGGGCATGAAAAATCACACTCATCATTTAGGGGGCAAAAAACCCCATCGTAAACATGTGTTGGCTTGCAATTGGTTAGTACCATCTTGTAATGAAATAAGTAATAATTTTGAGAAGAAAATAAATAGATTTTATATAATATGCTTTTAGTAGTCCCCACTCCCCATGCAACTTGGGTGGGTCATCACTTAGAAAATGGTCCTTATCGTCAATTTAATGTTCGTGGAAGCAAGATCATCATCCCAAACACCTCACATGGCTTACCTTATAGAATCGGCCAAAGCTTATATATTTTTTATACAAGCGTTTCTAATACATAGGAAACACGTAATTGAATAAATCAAATTCTGTCGACGAACCAAAGTCAAACATGTTCAGCAGGTTTTAAGGGAATCTAGTCGTTATATCACAATTGGGAGTTGTAACGATCAATGTGAGCGAAATTATTGCTTTGAATTCAAATTTCTGCAAAAAGATTATATTAAGACGTACGTAATCCGACATATACTAAAATCTTTGAGTCAAGTCATCCAAAATTATTAATCATCAGTTAAATCATATCATTCGATTCCATGTGTGTGGGTACTCAACTCATTGGAGAGGGACCATAAATTATCATACATTTCGCTACCTACATTAGATTACATTCCCTGCTGTAGTTTTCTCTCCTTATCTTTCTTAACATATATTCCTTTACCTACTATATCGCACAGTCACAGGAATATTATCAATATCATTACCATATACTACTTATATTGATCATATATTTCTTCATCTGAAATGGGAAATTGCCAAGCAGTTGATGCAGCAGTATTGGTAATACAGCATCCAAATGGGAAACTAGAGAGGGTTTATTGGCCCGTAAAGGCTAGCGAGGTCGTGAAAGCAAACCCTGGCCACCATGTTTCGCTCATCATTCCATTACCATCTTCTTCTGATAAAGATGACGATGGTCGGCTTATTAACAATAATTCGGACAAGAAGGTGACAGTGAGATTATTCACGCGCGTGAAGCTTCTCGGGCCAAACGATACCTTAGTTCTTGGAAGGGCTTATAGGCTCGTCACGACTCAAGGTAGAAATATGTGGAGTTTGAACGACTGAATTAAGACGGACGTATTTTTTGCTTAGCTGATCGTTCTTGGTTATGTTATGGCCGGACAGAGGTAATGAGGGTTGTTAGAGCAAAGAAGAATGCGAAGATGACGAGAGAAAAATCGCAGACAAGTAGTAATAATAATCTAGAAGTGAGTCGTCCTCCCAAAGCCGAGATAGGAAAGCCCCCTATGCAAGAGAATAATCAGGTAATAAATTGCGCAATTTGTTTTTTCAATCGTCGAAGTTTCTGTAATCTTTCCTTTTGTTAACCTTAAAGTCTATCAAAAGAAAAACGTTACAGCAGGGCAAAAGATCTGACAGTCAAGGGAAGAGAAGGGTAGCTATGAAGTCTTGGAGTCCTTCACTACAAAGTATTTCTGAATCTGGAATAATTTGCTGATTGTTAACGTCGTAGTGAAGAAGACACGGTATTTATTTTTTTTAATAGCTACCCATGAATAATGATTAATAACAGTAAGTAACCGATCCATTGCTTTTTGTAACGAAACATTGTTGGGCTGGGCCTGGCTTTTTAATGGGCCATAATGAGAAATGGGCTCGGCCTGATCTGCACTTGTTCGTTGTACCTTGTGTTAGCCCATGTAAGAAATCATCTTACATATTTACGAGAAAGAACTCACCCACGTAACGCATGAAATCATCTATCCCACAATTACTGTTTCCCTCTATGTCCCAAATGATCAAATCCGTCGAATTTTAAATCATGTCGGTTCAAAAATTTTCTTTTTTGTTTATTAATTCCTTTAATTCTATATTCCACCAAATCATAAAATCATTATTATTTTATGTGATTTATAAGATAAAAATAAATAAACACATCCAATTTATTCCTTGTTTTATGATGATCAATTTGATATACATATCATATATTTTTTCGATACTCATAAGAATTATTTTAGCAAAGTGGCCCGGGAATTGTGGGACAGATGATTTCTTTCAACCGCTACCTAATAGGTTCGATGGCATAGATCGATACATATTGCGAGTGACATGCATGCCTTGCCGTATCACACACACATATATATATAATACAATGTAATGTTTATTTCGATGATTTAATTTAATATATGAATTGTTTGTCTTCACTCTTCATTGTTGAGGTCCATGCACTAACGGAGTAATAGAGAAGAAAAACAATAGTCAATATAATAATAAAATGTGCGTTTTGCCTTTGATCCTCATCTCCATATAAATGCACATGCTGCAATAATCGATACCCTTCCTTGCCAACTGTCCTTTTTAGGCTTTTTTTTATTAAATAATTAAAAAAATCAAATATTAATAAAATAAATAAAAAATAAAAACCATTAACAAAATAAAGACTTCCTAAGATGGGATTACGATTTACGTAACTCGTATGATCATTATATGGGCTACTAACCCGCGGGCGTCTTACGTGGAGTGACCCATAATCCCGGAATACGAGTTAGATCTGGTTTTCAATATTAATTTCTTATTATTAATAATAATAATAACGATAATAACAATAATAAAAAATTTTATATAATAATGACAATAATTACAATAATAATAACAAATATCTAATAATAATAAATACAGTAATAATAATGATGATAATAATAATAATAAGAAAATAAATATAAATATAACAATAATAATGACAAATAATAATAATAGTAATAATAATAACCAAAATAAATATAATAATAATATTAATAATAAATATAATAGTCACTACAAAAACAAATAACGCGTATAATAGTGATTACAAAACAAAATAACGTTTCACAGGTATGTTAAAATATTTAATATTTATTATTTTTATTTAAAGCCTTAATTTATTTACTAAAATTTAAATTAAAGTTTAATTTGATTATCACATCTTAGGCGTTTACGACACCTTCACCACGACCGCGACGTCCTCGAAGTCCGGTAGATGATGCGGAACAAGGTAATAGTCGGGGAAATAGAGTCCGTAGGCCAGATCGTTGTGGGACTGACAGTCATTTGGCGCGTCATGGCAGATAGATCATTATGTGAAACGTTATTTTTTTTGTGTGACTATTATATTTATTATGTATAATTATTATATTTAATTTGGTTATTATTATTATAATTATTTATCATTATTATTATTATATTTATATTTATTTTTCTTATTTTACCATTGTCATTATTAGTATTGTATTTATTATTATTATATTTGTTATTATTATTGTAATTATTGTCATTATTATTATTATATTTGGTATTATTATTATTGTAATTATTGTCATTATTATTATCGTTATTATTGTTATTATTTTATATTATTATTAAGAATTTAATATTGAAAACCAGATTAACTCGTATTTTGAGATTACGAGTTACTACCAGTAAGATGCCTGCGCCAGCGAGGATAGTAATAACTCGTAATCCAAGCTTACGAAAGTCTTTATTTTATGAATGGTTTCTATTTCTTGTTTATTTTATTAATGTTTGATTTTTTAAATTATTTAGTTAAAAAAGCCGTCCTTTTTAACCTACTTTTTAGGTTTTTTGATATAATGATCTGCACCCAAAGGGAAATTTCGTGGGTTGGAAAGAAATTAGCATTTGTAACATACAATAATGCACTTCTTCAATAGTGAAAGCTGAATTTTTTTCCAGAGTCCTCTTTAATCTTTGTCATGTCGCCAAATAAAGTTGACATTTCTTTCAAACAATGACATAAAAACGCTCCTCGACACTAAAAAATCCATGGGGAGTTGAAGACTTTTTGGCTTTTATAGGAATAGTTCTTTGGATTCTCTTTCAAGTTTCAAGGATGTACTGAAAATTCATTTTTTGAAGACAGTGGGGAAGATAAAACAAAAAGAAAAAGGAATTGATTTTGGATTTTTTTTCCCCATTAATTTTGTATAAGAATGATATCGGATGCCATTTTGTTTCTTTTACGGCAGTTTAGTAAATTTCATGTTATTTGTAAGTTCTTTCGAATTTTGATATTATACGTATTAAAAGGAAGATTTGATCTCAATATAAGTAACATTTTGGTATTTATTTTTTATGATATAGTTTTAACAATTTATTAGTTTTAAGTGCCTCCTACCTTTTGTCATGCATGTTGTCCATTTGGGCAGTGACACAATGCTTTTTTTGTTGGTTGGGTTATTGTCGTGGCTGCTATCAATGTTATTAATCAATGTCATTATTTGCAAATCACCTAACAATCCCACAGATCTATGCAAAAAAAAAATCAATAAATTATGATAAGCTGTTTAAAAGAATATTATATTGAATGATCAGATAGTCCATAAAATCTTTTGACTTCCAATATCCTTCAATTGGCTAGCCACATTTCATTGCATTGAAGATTACTCAAAGGCTGCTACTCCTACTGTAATATTGGATCCATAATTTAAATAGTATGAATATAGCACAATCTCTAGGACTCATGGGAACTGCTTTTATTGGAAAAATACTTCAGAAATAAATAAAGACTTTGGATATAGTGAGATGCCGTTTGATGAAAGAAATCGTCTTTACCACTGTCGTTTTTACAACATATATTTCCCAACTCAGTTGTTGTTGTATTCAAATCAGTTTCAGTCCATGGATCTACTCTCAAGTTCTAGCTAGATGAGGCATCGTTTTTTTTTTTTTCTTTTTTGTATATTAAGTTTCATGCCCAAAAAATGTTTTAAAATAGGATTAAGATCCTTTTCGAAAAAATATTGGTTTAAAGGACCCAAAATTTAGAGATAAGACCTAATATATGAACTGTTATCGGACTATCGTTTTGCGTTATTTTAGAACAATGCAATGTTAGTGCAGAACAGTGTTACTGAACAAATCGGGTCCTTAAATCTAATTTTTTTCTGACAGGGGCCTGAACGAAAATTACCGCTTTTAATAATATCTTAGATTTAAGGGGAAAAAAATATCTTAGATTTAGGTATGAAATGGAGTAAGAGGCTCGTTTATTCTCCTTTATTGTAAGCATTTAAGAACTAGCATAGTATAGTGGAATATGTCGCTAGTGTCAAATATGCATTATGTGACGGTCCAATAAGGTAACTGGTAATATGTACGAACAAGAAGGACCACGATATTAGCTGTTCGATTTGGAATCTGATGTGTAAAAATAAATAAATAGCATCAATTATGAAATTACTGCCCGAAATGTACCGTACATTCATTACCTTTTAGGGGATCTTTTATTTATCCCAAGACCCATTTGATTTACACAAAGCTTTGTATCCAGCATCTCGTTTTGATGTTTGCTTATGTTCTTAATTATGCAAATAATAAATGGAATGGCTGTGTGATGTTTGATTTTTAAGATTATTTATTTAGAGAAGCGTAGCTGTCCGAAATCAATGGCGGATACACATCGGATGGGCCATCTCATGGTGAGTTAGTAAGTCGTATTTCGTTGATATTTTTCTCATCCGTCTTTTTAATGCGAGCTAGTGAGGGACAATGGGTCCTTCATCTGCAAATCACACAATTATTTTACAAAGAGAAAAAAGTATTTTATTTTTACTAATAAAACAAATTGCAACGCTACAAAATCTTAATTGTCAACCACATGCATTGTACAGACCCTGGAAACAAATGGGGTTTGGTTTACGGGTGGGACAAAGAACACGAGAAATTTCAAACCATCATAAATTGATCTCTATAAGGCAAATTCAAATACATCCCATTACCAAAAATCATATAGTAATAATAAAAAGGCCCCAAAGACCATTCTGTATAGATCGAAAAATATATGAAACAAAAACAAGAATTTGCCGTGCGCGCATCCATAATACGCACTAGGCAATCAAACTCCACACACAGCACACTCAAAATATTAAAAAAAATAATGGCTACATTTTCCGCCAAGAAAGCACACATTCACACGTGTGGCGCACACACGCACACACACAAAGGCACTACAAGCGTGCGCACACTTGAGTCATTCAAAAATCAAACCCTAATTAGTAGCTTTCATGGAGCTGTAGAGCCATCCACAACTCCCTCTCGACTTGGCTACCAAATTAAAAATCATTACAACCCTTGATACCAAAAATGAAACTGTGTACCAAATAAAATCAGATCCCGTTTTCCCTTGGGAATCTGCAAAGCCATTAGTAGTGTCTCGCTACTAGTGGCCAATGCAATGGATGCCCACCACCACCATAAGGGGTCACCCACTAGACTGTTTTATAAAAATATCTCAAAGCTCTCTCTCTCGCTATCTTATTTTGTACACACATCATAGTATGTAATATAATATAGTTGTAAAGACTCATCTCTCGCGCCTTTTTCCTTCTCCTTGTTTTTTTTCTCAATCCCATTACCCTCATGAGATAAAAAAAAAAAAATACTGAGGATTAGACGACTTTTGGACCACAAATTATATATGCTAATTCAGAACTTGTCTTGTCATCACTCTCCCACGAGTGATTATTTAATTTTCTTCTCTTACAATATTGTGATGACGATGACGACGAGGATGATGAAGATGATGATGTCTCCGCACTAGTTGACGAGGAAATATTAGCCCGTGTCATGGCTCTTAGCTGAGGAAAACCCTTTGGTTGTTTATTCTTGGGTTTATTTTTTATTACGATTTCCTGGATTATCTGATAGCAACTCGCGATACAATCCTGCAATATTAACGTAAACGGACGACGACGATTTCAAAGATTTATACTTTCAGAATAATAATATAATAATAATAATATTGAATTTCTGAACCTTGTGAAGAAGACCATGGCTCCATTTCTCGGCATGTTGAGCGCCGATGTAAGAGAATGTTGGTAGACCATTTGCAGCACAGAGTAATGACGAAGCAGCGATGCATGATGGCCTGTGCTCGACGAAGCTTGTCTCTGTCACATAAATAATATAATGTATCTAAAGTCAATCACATATTAATTACCTACTTTGAAAATAACTCGACAATTCATCTGTGTCCCACATATGCATGTATTACGACTTACGAGACATGCATATGCTGTGCATGATGCGCCAAACCCCATACGTATATAAATTATCTTATACTCACACGATAATAATATATAAAGAATCATGGATTAATGTATCGATATATATATTTATATATATAATGCATGCTTGACTATATCTTTTTTAAGTGTTTACCTTGGATTGTTGAGAGAATAATATCTTTAGCCGTCGATACAAGAAACCCATTGTAGATGCCAGAAGGGTCGATTTTGGCGGCGAAGAAACTTAAATAAGAAAATGGTGAGATGCATCTAAGTCTCCAACCCAATACCCTAAGGACAAGAAGCTCCATCTTTTGTACGTTTCTTGGTTCAAATATGAATTTTGCACCTTCGATCTGTTAGTTATTTGTTGAGTAATTCATGAGAGTAATCTTTAATAATGAATGAATTGAACATTTTATTACCTGAAGGTCCAAAAGAGGAGGAACGTGAGGCTCCTCCATCTTAGCAGCTAATGACACGCAGGCAACGGACAATAATTGCAATGGCCATCCATTCAACTTCTGAAATTAATTATTTATAAAAAAGTAAAGCATTTGTATAACACTATTGTTCCATGAAATCAAACAAAACACCACACATTTATTTAGACGGACATTAAGTTAGTGGGTAGATACGGAAAAGATGAATATAAATAAATATACATAGATAAATTAATTTAATACCGACCGTATGTAATCTTTTAGGCAGAGATAAAAATAAAAGATATTTTCTAAAGCTTAATATAATATATATTAGCTCCATAAAAGAAGCGTTCGCCTGTCCTATCCTATTATTTGACGGTGACGGAAACTAACTGTAGCAGATTACCGGCAAGTAATGGGCGTAGAGAAAGCGATCATAGTAGTTAACGGCAAGATACGCCGTTAACGGGTGGAAACCGTAGTAAGCATGGACCTGCGCCGCCAAATTACAAAACAAGCACGACGGTCAAACTTCTCAGTTGACGATAAATTGCAAAAAATCAGAAATATATTACCTTGAAAATCCAGGCAATAGACTCGGCTCTGAGAGAAGCGTCGACGGCGGATTGAGGAGATGCGATAGAGTCAGCTCCGGCGAGATTTTCTATCTCGTCTTCCAATAGCTCAGCGATGGCCTCGTCGACCGAATCGTCGGATGGAAGAGATTCGAGGTCGTCGGAAGAATATTCCGGCGATTCATCGCCGCCGCATAGGGAGAAGGCGGTGGAGGATTCCTCTCTGCAGATGAGATCGGAGCACGAAGGTGACATGTCAGAGTCGAACGCCGGCGACGACGAGGTTTATACAGCTGGGAATCACAGATGACCGACGAGCATGTTTGTTTCTTTATACATTAATGATTATTGCCGGAGATTTGTCCCGGAGCTAGGCCGGAAAACGGAGGCGGTGATGTAGAAAGATGTATATGAGTGACTGTTCAGTTCAGTCTTACTCTTTACATTCTGTTCTGCTTGTGTTGGATATATAGATAGATTCGGCAATTTTATTCTATTTTCTATTATTTTTTCCCTCTTTAATTTGTGGGGTTCTATTTCCTAGTAATATTTATTTTGTTTTCTGGAAAAACATTAACAAATCTTTATATATTTTAGTACAGTACATAAACATCCCAAGATGAAAACATTAGTTGCTGCTCGTATCCTGAGGATGAGATAAGGGGTCGTGTTTGGATGGTGAATTATATACTATACATACATTAAAACGAAATGACTATCTTTTATATTTTATTGGGCTCAACTCATAGTCATGCACTTCATCACAAGCCCACAAGAAATTTGTTATGATGATCTCTAAACTTGTTAAACCCTAGAACTAAAATACTTCTTGCACAAGTTTTATGTATCACGGCTTGAAAACATTTTATAGTTTGCAAAAATGAAAAATTAACAAATAAATAAAATTCAAGTGTCATGGCGACGAAATAGGGAACTTCATATATCCAATCCATGCAATTGAATTCTTGTTTCCCTTCAATCCCTCAATTCCATTATTAATCATATTCGATGATTGACGAAAAAGAAAAAAGTACCTTTCGTTTTTTCTGTCTGCTCCTTTTGTCCGTAATAAAAGCCTAGACGAGAAAACGAAAATGGAATCGCTGAAACCGTTCATCGTTCCATTCATCTTCACAATATGCTTCTTCTTCACCTCCATAGAATCAAAGCTCACAACCGATTACTACAAAAAGACGTGTTCGAGATTCTCCGACATCGTCCAACAAGTCGTTCTCGACAAGCAACTCTCCATCCCCACCACCGCCGCCGGCACCCTCCGCCTCTTCTTCCACGACTGCGTCGTCGGCGGCTGCGACGCCTCTCTGTTAATCTCCTCCAACTCCATCAACAAAGCCGAGCGCGATAACGCCGTCAACCAGGTAATACCGAACGCATACATAAAAGCATATCAGAAATTATCGCATCGCACGTCTCATTCATACCAAAGGATGATGCGATTATGATATCAGGCCCTCCCAGGAGATGCATTCGATGTGATAATCCGCGCAAAGACAAAGCTCGAACTCGAATGCCCAGGAATCGTATCGTGCTCGGACATCCTCGCCGAGGCGACGCGCGACCTAATCAAGATCGTCGGCGGCCCTTACTACACAGTCCGCCTCGGTCGTAAGGACGGCTTCGAATCCCGCGCCTCGGCCGTCGACGGACACATAGCCAAGCCCACCATGTCTTTGACCCAAATCATCGACCTATTCAAAGCCAAGGGGTTCACCGTCAAAGAAATGGTGGCCCTTTCGGGCGGCCACACAATAGGGTTCTCACACTGCTCGGAATTCGCAAACAGGATCTACAACTACAGCGAGGCCTCTGATTTTGACCCAACGATGAACCCTAAGTACGCCCAAGGGCTGAAGAAGCTGTGCCGTAACTACACAAAGGATCCGAGCATCGCAGCCTTTTTCGATCCGATTTCTCCCGGGAAATTTGACAACACTTACTACGTGAATCTGCAGAAGGGCGTTGGGTTGCTGGCGAGCGATCAAGCGCTGGCTTTGGATGATAGGACGAAGCCTTTTGTTGATTTGTATGCTAAGAATGAAACGGCGTTTTTTTTGGACTTTGCGAGGGCAATGGAGAAGACGAGCGTGCTTAATGTGAAGACTGGGAGGAAGGGTGAGGTGAGGAGGAGGTGTGATGCTACTAATTCCATGCAGACCAATTAAGTAATAATTACAACTGATATTCAAAGGGATTTGCTTAAAACCATCTCTTCTTGGATCTTTTTCCGAAAGATGGATTTTTCACCTTTTTATTATGGCCACCTTCTTCGCTACCTTTGGAGGCGGGCTTGGTCTTGGTTCGATTACTATGCTTTATCTTCGGACACAAAGCGTACGAAGCGTGTATGTCTTTTTCTCCTTCATAAGCCCGTCAATCTGTATATCCATGAAAAGATAAATACCATTTTTTTTCATTAAGTAGGATCACAATCACCGAGTATTGAAGGGTAGCAACTTACAGCTTGCATTTCTTGAGCAGATCTACTCGTCATCTCAGTGATTTGGGCGAGAACCTATTAGTTAGTACAATGCCCACAAAAAGAACTGGTGAGAGTATGTTTTTCGTAGAGGGAGTAAAAAGATATAAAGTCGATGGTAGAGAAGAATCAAATTACCCTCTATATTCAGTTTCAAACTTGGAAACTTCGACACGTTTCGATAATATCTCAACTTCGACATTTCAAAGCTTTTCTTTTTCTTCTCCAAAGGGTCCGGCGCAAAGGACTTGGATGATGTAGCTTGCGCTCTTGAAAAAATTATCACCTGTGCAATGAAGAATGAGAGTTATTGCCGTCTTTGACGTAAGAGTTTAGACAATGAAAAAGGATAACTTTGTCATCCCATAAACAGCAAACTAATGAGTGCCAGCCTTGAGTTCATTTACATCACACGGTTGAAATCCATCCTGCATTTTGAAAAATGCAGTGTCGGAATGTTTTGCGGTTGTCATCGTTATCGAAAAAATCAACTTTAGAAGAGAAGCTAAATTTTGAATTGAATGGATGAATGGGGATAATATTAATGCCATCGACTATATTTACTTACAGAACTGTGGCTATGGTCCATATAATAAACTGGGAATCCAAGAAAATACATCATGTAACCTTCCCTGTCTTCGAACTATCCTCCTACACTACAAGCAGGAAAAATAAGGATATGCTACTGATGCACCAAATTGATGTAAGTATATAAGAAATTAGTAATGCGGTCATACGGATAGGAGATACAAAACCTGTAAAACGAGGCTTAGTCCACCATTTTCTTCTTGGTCAAAGAATAATAGCTGCAATGTAACAACCGAAGTGATTCGTCGAAATGAGTAGAGAACTGTGTGATAGTTTCAACAGCAGTTATTACATGCCTTATATTGCATTTATCCGACGAGTAAACTCTGCAAACCAATCCAGACAGTGCTTCCTCTTCAGTTAAGTTGACGGAATAGAAGTGAGCACATTGCTTTTCAACCTGTCAACAGAAGCAATGAGTTTGGATTGAAATAAAATATATTTAAGGTAATTACAAACAAACTGAAAGCATGGGAGCAAACAAAGTACCTTCTATCATAATGGTTGGCCAAGAGGGAGTGGATGTATCGTTACAGTGCCATTGAGTGCTTCCTCCATTACGGTGGCTGATACTGTAGTTTTGATAGGAACGCCTAGCTTACTGCTTCCAAGAAAGTGATGAAAAATGATCACCTTTTAGGAAGATAGTGATACAAAATCCCATAACTGAGGTATTAATAAGCAGGTGGGTAAAATGAAATGAGTGGCATACCTAAAAATTGCAGCAAACTAGCATGGACAGTTCCTAAACTCGAAAGATCAAGTTCCAGCTCCTTGCTTTCTAATTCAACAGCCTAATCAAAAGCATACCCTTAACAATATATACTGTATGAAATATGAAGCAATTGAAAAAAGAAAAACGAAAATATTAAACCTCAAAACCAGCAGTATCATACTGTCTTCCTTTATCTGGACCGGACAAAATGTTGTATGAGAAAGTCACTTCTTTGAACATATCGGGAGCATTTGAACACACAGAACTTCAGTTTATCAACCTACATTTTCGACATGAAAACTAAATATTAGATATTAAGTCTCAGCTGTGTCACGACAAGCAAAGGATATTACAACAGTAAAACATAAGCACTTGTCTCGCCAGCTACTGACAGATATTAAGAAGAAATATAGAGATGCACTCGTAACATACGTTAGAGCCAATTTTCTATATGCACTCTTAAATTTCTTGATGTGGACTTTCTAGTGACTCCCAAAACTTCATAAGGATCTTTCCTCAGCTGCTTCTCCGCATCAACTTTTTCTGATTTAGATTTCTTCCCTGCAGTGTCCCGAAATAACAAAAATTCACCGAAGGTCGAATCTTTACGCAGCTTCACAATTTACTCCATTTTCTGCAGCTAAAAGAATGGTTTTGAGCTGAAAATCCAAAGGGACATTTTCATTTCGGTCCCCCACGTAACTATCATTTAGGATTCAGACCCTCTTGGCAAAAAATTTAGTTTTAAGGACTCATTTTCTGCAAGTACCACTTCATTGCTTTTTCATACCAGTAAGTTCAAATTTTGTAACACAAAACGAGTACCAATTTAGATCATCAGATACCAGTTTATTTTCTGCAGTACCACTTCATTGCTCTGACATATCAGTATGTTGAAATTTGTAACACAAAACGATCATTCTATACTAGTTCATGTATCTTTCATACCACTTTTTTACACCACACAAAATGGGTCTTTTTTTTTTTCGAAACCGTAGTTCTCAAATCAAAACAAATTACATAGGCTAAAAAGCCCAAAGAGGTCTCTCCGGTAACATCGAAAACCGGAAGAGAACAAAGGCTCAAATCTGAGCAACAACAACCAACAAAAAGCAACAAAAAAAGCCGAAAGAATACAAGAAACCCGAACTTCAACCCAAAGAGCTAAAGAACCTATTACACAAGTAGCTATTAAGCCAGATCTACAATACTCTTCACTTTCTTTAGGTATCGCTTCACGTTCTTGTAATCTTCGGAAGGAACACTCTAAAAAATGGAGAGGAAAACTCCTACGAGAGGAGACAATAACTCCCAAATCGGGAGACTTGAGCTCCTAGTTCAGGAGACTAGTGGTGATGGCAGTTGGATCTAACATGGAGAGCAGAGTGGCGGTGTGGATCTGACATGGAGAGCGGAGTGGTGGTTGGAGGCAACAAAACGGTGGGAAGCAAAGCAAGAAACGAAGAAAACGCAACCAAAACTTGAAAAAGACAAAAAGAAAATAAAAAGCAAAAAAAGTGAGCTCCCCTACCTCCATTAATGGAGGAGGGGAGGAAGGATTTCAAGGGTTTTTTTTCCTTCTGTAGATAGAGGCGAGAGACATTTTAAAGAAAGAAAAGACAAATGGTGACACAAAATGGGTCTTTTAACCTAAAAAATTCTCAAACAGAGCCTCTCGAAATCAAACCTTTAATGGAGCCTGATTTCGAATTGACCCAACAAATACAAAAAAAAAAAAAAAAAATGAGGAACGAAGCCAATAGCTGTAAACTGACAAGTTTCAACTTGATGGGATTCTTTCTTGTGGAGACAATTAAACGTTATGAATTTTGGAAAACCCTAAGAAGTCGATGATAAAAAGGAGGGGAAAGTATATGTATGCTATGTCGTTTTCTTGTTTTTAGATTTTTAATTTGATACTACAGTTAATTTCATAAATATATTTTCTTCGTGATGTATGTTTACAAACTTTTATGTCAAGTATAATACAATACTATATATAAGAGAGCGTCGTAGTTAATACAAGGCCAACAGAACAGAAGCACATTCCTGCGACACGTTCATAAAAAGTAAGAAAAAGTGTTTATAATTCAGCAACGCAGAGGCCTCTCATAAGTAGGAGGCAAAGAAGGGCAGTTCTCATTCATGTTGCTGTATGGCTCCAAAGTGTTGTAATATGGCAACTCCATCTTATATTCGCCCAAGATCTGGCAAAATGGGAGCTCATCTTCACCATCATTACACCACTCGGGCAATCTCGTCGTGTTATTTTCAAAAATCTTAAGCATGTATGCATCCCTTATCTGCAAGCAGAATGTGATGAAAAAATCCACCGAATAGATAGGCATCTTTACGATGAGAGTACAAATCGACATGTGCTTACGGTGAATTCAGTTACTTGGATTGAGTTGGAGATGGGACCAAATACTCCGGCGGCTTTGTACATTGCGAGGATAAAGGCAACGCACGTAGTAGACTTACCGTCACTGTAGATCCATTCGTCTTGTTCGGGGATTGTGAGTAACTGTTCGAACGTTATGCCTTGTCTTTCAGTCTCAGCTAAGATTTCATGCAAGCCAAGATCCTGTTTGGAAATGAGATGTCAGAACTATGGGCTTTTTTTTTTAACTGTACATAGAATTTGTAGTAGTTTGATGACGAAAATGACAGCGACCTTAGTCCCAAGCCTCATGTTAAGGGCTTCATTCCACATGTTTGCAGCGTACGCTGGCTGCATCCTAGTCCACATAGACATGACAGAGATGACCTGCACAAAGTTTGATTATCAAAAACCGACGATAAAGATGCAACTCTACAAGTTTGTATGCACAGTAACGAGAAGATTTAGAGCGCTGATAGCAAGGATTGTGTGACATATGCAGATTCTCATTGCTGTCTGGCGAAAAAGGAAACAAAACGAATATTTCATGAATGGAATGATTCATACCAAGTGA
The DNA here is from genome assembly GCA_027422505.1 of Craterostigma plantagineum. Lineage (NCBI taxonomy): Eukaryota > Viridiplantae > Streptophyta > Magnoliopsida > Lamiales > Linderniaceae > Craterostigma > Craterostigma plantagineum. The sequence goes on along the minus strand of JAPQWV010000096.1, from coordinate 805,334 downwards.
GCATCTAGCGGTGGAGGAAAATTATCGGTTACGGTGTCGATCCAACTAAAGATCATGTTGTGGTAACCATACGGTTTGCCCGACATTTCTCTTGCGAATTCCCATGCTGCAGTACTGTTAAACCTCGAGCGAACTTCTGGGTGCAAGGGAAGCAAAGCTATCTGTGGATTAGAACTATCCTCGAGTGCCAACTTCCACCATTCATCCCAAGGTACTATAGCAATGATCTCCTCACCCTATGAAGCAGAAACTCGAAGTCTTAAAGCATCGTCCTAATACGAAAAAGGGTAATAAAAACACGGGTTTTTTTTTTATGGAAGGGGAATATTTCGTATAACGCATGCCGCCACAAACCTTTTCATTCTCATGGCCAGATTCACCGACCCATAGATTACCATGCTCATCCTTCAAACACACAGATGTATGCCCTGCAAATGCGCCTGTCACCCACTTCTCAAGTGTCTCGAACCCACCCCATCTTCCACGAATCTTAGAAACAGCTAAAAAGTCACCAGTATGCACATCCTGTGGATCGATGGTCGTACGACGCGGTTGGCGAAATTTTTCAAAATTCGCACCCATGTGTTTTTTCAGAAAAGCCAAGTTTGCACTCTGACCCCAGGCAGTGTTGGAGAAGAGTGGCAACACGTCGACCAAGGAAAGGAACGTCCCGAGCATTCCCGACGGCATGAGGAATACTGATATGCCATGCTGCTTTACCTGCAAGTAAACGCCAGAACGAGAAACAAGTTTTAGTTACTTTAACCCCTCCCTAAAAAGGTGTGATTCGAGTTAAGCAAACGTACATATTCGAGCTCGGCAGGTTCTTCCCACGATTCAATATTTAGTTTGTGATCGTGTGCAGAGAAATAGTAATCCCAGGTGACCCTATAAGGAGTTGCAAATACGTATAAATCCATACATGTCCAGCTATGCGCCGCAGCAGTCTGTAAGAAAACGCGATAAAGACGTCTCAAAACCAGCAAAGTACAGAAAATCGAAACCCCAGAACTGTGAGAAAACTCACCGTGAGACGAATAACACCACCACCAATCCCACGGTCGCCGCCATCACCGCTAAAGTCAATCCTCGCCTCGTTATCGTAAAAGCACGCACCTTTCCACTTGATCGTCCCATTGTTAGGAGCCAAAGAGCCCACGTACTGCGGCAACAAATCGACGGCACTGTGGATCGAGTTCATCACGGGCCACGATATCTGACGCGGCAACGCGGGGAGAACGTCGTTGACCCTGAAGGGAACTTTCAGACCTTCCCCAAATTCAACCCCTAACCCTAAAATTACAAGCAGGAGGAACGAGAAAACCCTCGTTGAAAAATGGCCTAAGCGACGGCGCGCCATGGTTGAGCTATCGAGACTTGGGGTTAATCGGAACGGAAGATCGTGGATGCTAAAACATGTACGAATGGGGAAATGGGATCAAGGGAAAAAAAGCTCGATATTTTCCAAGGATTTTTATTTTGATTTTTATTTTGATTTTTTGTAGTGGCTGCCCTGGCCTGGCCTGGCCTTGAGTGTACAGGTGTTGCGTTATCTACTCCATGGATGATGAAGACCGCTTGGGCTTTGACTGAAGCAAGTTGTAGTAATCTTAATTTTATACCATCTTTAATTCCAATAACTCCGTAATGATATATTTAATGGATTGCTATTTACCGCTCCCTTTTTCCTAGTCAACGCCCCCTAAAGGACTGAAAAAAAGACTATTTTGCCCTTTCTAATTTAAATTTCTATTTAAAGTCATTACATATTTGATATCGCAATCAGACATCCAAATCAGAGTTAAACATAACAAAAAAATAATACATTTCCATGAATCGTCTATTTGGGAAATTGAAAGGTCAAAAGAAAGTGTCTATTAGCACGGATGGTAAGCAAATTCTCGTAAATTCCGTTCGTATAGACGTGAATTCTCTAACTTACATTGTATTCGATCGGAAAAAATCGGTCCGACCGAAATCAGAAGAGGTGACCGAACAACAATTTCAGTCACCTCTTGGGCCGACCGGAATTATGTTTCGGTCGGACCGAGAGCTGACCGAAATTGTTGTTCGGTCGCCTCTTCTGCCGACCGAAATAATTGTTCGGTCGCGATAGTGGTCGCCGAAATCGAATTTCGGCTACCTGGGAGGCGGCCGAAATCTTGTTTCGGTCGCCTCTTAGGGTAGCCGAAATCCGATTTCGGTCACCAATTTTATTTTTTTCTTTCCATTTCCGCGGAGATTGTCCCGGAGGATTCCACGGGTGACGGGATAAAAAATTTTCGGTCGGCACCTATAGTGGCCGAAATTTCTCTTCGGCTATGTATATATATATATATATATATATATATATATTTAATTCGATTATTTAATTAGATTATTTAATGAGATTATTTAATTGGATTATTTTTTTAGATTATTTAATTGGATTATTTAATTAGATTATTTAATTGGATTATTTTGTATTATTTAATTCGATTATTTAATTGGATTATTTTGTATTATTTAATTCGATTATTTTGTATTATTTAATTCGATTATTTAATTAGATTATTTAATTGGATTATTTAATTAGATTATTTAATTGGATTATTTTGTATTATTTAATTCGATTATTTAGTTAGATTATTTAATTGGATTATTTTGTATTATTTAATTCGATTATTTAATTAGATTATTTATTGGATTATTTAATTAGATTATTTAATTGGATTATTTTGTATTATTTAATTCGATTATTTAGTTAGATTATTTTATTGGATTATCTTGTATTATTTAATTCGATATTTAGTTAGATTATTTAATTGGATTATTTTGTATTATTTAATTCGATTATTTAGTTAGATTATTTATTGAATTATTTAATTAGATTATTTAATTGTATTATTTTGTATTATTTAATTCGATTATTTAATTCGAATATTTAATTAGATTATTTAATTGGATTATTTAATTAGATTATTTAATTGGATTATTTTGTATTATTTAATTCGATTATTTAATTGGGCTATTTTTTCGTTATATATTTATATATATGTCATAATTGTTAATAAAAAGCTATGTAGTCCAATGGATAAGTACTTTCTTTATCAAGTAGAGGTCATTCAATCCCTACATACTGCTATATATGTTGAGTTTTTATAAATTACAACAAAAAAAAAACGAAAAAGTAAAAATTAATCGGGTCTGGTGGGCCGAACTGAAATTTCGACCGGGCCGATGCGGGCCGAACTGGAATTTCGGTCGGGCCCAGTACGGGCCGAACTGGAATTTCGGTCGGGCCCAGTACGGGCCGAACTGGAATTTCGGTCGGGCCCAGTGCGGGCCGAACTGGAATTTCTTTCGGGCCCCGTGCGGGCCGAACTGGAATTTCGGTCGGGCCTGTGCGGGCCAAAATTATTGTTCGGCCCGCACCGGCCCGACCGAAATTTCAGTTCGGCCCGTGCACAGCCCGGTCGAAAATTTCGTTCGAATTTCCTTATCGATCGATCGTTCGAATTTATTTGTGTATGTAGTTTTCGATATTTCGTACCAGAATTATATATTTAGTTAGTTTTTTCTTTTTAAATTGATTTAAATATCATAAGGGCAAAAATGTCTTTTTTCAGCCCTTAGGGGGTGGTGACTAGTAAAAAAGGGGCGGTAAATAGTAACTCCCATTTATTTCTTACCTTTTTTAACCCAACCTTTTCCATCATACATTTAATCAGGACTCAGGAGTCAAAAAAGAAAAAAAATCATAAAAAATGGTCTAAAATAGTAATTAGAAATTCTTCATTGAGGCAATTAATCTTCAAAAACCGAATAAGAAGCAATTGGAGTAGCAAGGTAGGAGCAGCGCACTTTCTTCCACTTGAAGAGGTTGTCTGAAGGGGTTTATCTGAACCTGTGCAATGCAGCACTAACTTTGTCAATATGGAAAAGGTAACAATGGAGATGGAAGGAGAAAAGTATACATACTTCGACTTTAAGAGGGCCGCCGCCAGTTACAGAAGTAATGCAATGAGCTGCCAAATGAGACGCTTCTTCACAAAAATCAGAGAAAACTGCTGGAACCTCGATCTCCTTTATAAGCTCCTGCGATTATATTATCAAGATTTATTTTTTTTTTTCTTTAAGTCGGGGGCGTTTAAGAGTATGTAAAAACAAGCCATCATCTCTTTCGAAAGAACGGAACTTACAAGAGTGGGTAACCAGCTCGTGTAAGCAGCAATCCCAGCATTTGGAGCTACGATTAGATGAGGAGGTGGAGAGTGCTGCAGAGAAAATGATCCTCGTGAAGAAGCATGGCTCTAAAATCAAATCTGAAAGGTGGTCAAGTTTTTGGGACGACCTTTCTTAATTCGTGGTAACGATCATGATAATAACCAGAGTGAAGCTGCAGTTTGATGTGCTTGCTACGATCTTTTGTAGGATTCTTACATGGGCAGTCCATCTGATTACATTTAGCATAGGAAAGAAGATCGAGTCTTTCACCGTCCCTGAAACAAAAGATGACATGTTATGAAAGAATGTAATACACTCGGCACAATGTTACTTCCACCATCATCACGCACACAGAATATGAATAATTGAAAGTAACCTCGATTGAGGAATTGAAGGTCCAATTAGGTCTATTTGGATCTTCACGCCGGGAAATAGTGCTCGTAGTTCTCCAAAGACAGCCATCTGAACGAGCTCTTTTTCTGGCCCTTCGAAAGTTCAAAGCAGAGGGAAAAATCAATCCTTGGAAAATCAAACTAAATATTCGATCAGAGATTAATTTCGCCCCCATTCACCAACACATATTAGAGAACGAATATACCCAAAGAGTAGACAATAGATTATACCTAGATAATGTATCCGTAGTTCATCATTTGTTTCAGTTAGCAAGCTCATACGATTTGCTAGATTTACTGCCCAAAATATGGTGAGCGGCTGTACCAAAGAATGGTTCAGCATTTAGTTTAATAGTAGAAGTATCTTAAATGTGGCACCAAAACTAGTACTTCGAGTTACCACACAGTACACGTCCGAAAGTGAATATTCTCACTAGAATTCACAGAATATTATATAAGTTAAGTCCTCCATCAACAATCATAAAGCTAACTAAATGTACATATGAGAAAAGATCACATACCCAGTGAAGAAGCAAAGCAGCAGGGGAATGAAGTGGGATGCACCTCCATTCATAGTAGTCCTTCCAACTAGTCAAGAGTTCAGGTTTTGGAATGGAAGGTTCTGAACGATCACATGAATCAGATGTTCGTAAAATTCACATAAGAAGAAAATCAAAACCAGTGATACCTTTACAAGGGCACAACTCACTTGGAAGATTCCAACGATCAACCGATCTACAACATTTAGCATCGAGTTAGCGAGGGTGAAGCACACAGCAATATCGACATGGGGACGTAAAGTTCTCCTTCTTTTCCATTGAAACCAGGGCAACCATCAAATATACATATATACTTGCAAAAGCACATTCTTGATCGATATTTCTAACATGGATTCAAGCTTGTTTGTCATCTGGCATCATAACTCAAGATTTAAGGAGTCAGTACCTTAAATCGTCAAAACCAATATTTGAGATACCACATGCACACTCACAGGTCCACATCCCTATTCGATGGATTCCATGTCTGATTAAAAACGAACACGGTGACTCCTACAATCAACATTACCGTCCTTGATAATCTCAATTACTTTAACATAACTAACTAGCTTCTGAGAGAAAGTTACTAACTTAACAAAGTAAACCATTGAACAAACTCGCGGAAAAAAAAAACCCCCAATCGATATCAAACAGAACCAAACCTGCAAACGAGCATCTTCCTGGGTAAAATTAAAAGGGAAGTCTTTCAACACTTCCGCACGCTTCATTTGCTGCCGTAATCTCTCGCACTCTCTTTTATGCACGGTGGAGTGAGAAACCTAGCAACGAATCACAACAAACTAAACAACAACTGAACAGAGGAAAATAAATTAGAACTACCTAGCGATCGCGTTACATAGTCGCACACGAGAACGATGATAACCTGGTGAGCTATAGAGCAGTACGCTACGGCTCGGCAGCGAGGACACCTTCGCGTTGGTGGTCCGATGCATGGCGTTCGAGCACCTTTTGCAGCGCAGTCCATTAATATATCTATTCGTTATTCCTCTCTGTTTTCGCCCTTTTCTCACTCATCTCTGTCCCCCGCCGGCGAAAAACCATTAATCAATTTCTTTAGAAGAACGTTTTCAAGTTCAATAGATGTCGCGGATGTCCACTAAGCGACTTTGGCGTCTTTTTTTGTATTGTAACCATGGTTTTTAAGACGGGACCGGACCGGCCGGTTCCGGGCGGAAACCGGCGAACCGATCGAAATCCGGTCCGATTCCGGTCTATATTTTTAAAAATATTAAATATTTAACTTATTGCTAAGTAATATAAAAAAGAGCAAATAGTATGGTCTGGTGGTAAAGTGATCTGCTACTTTCGTTAGTGGGCTCGGTTCGAAGTGTCAATTGGTCTCAATCAGATCTTTTGATATATCTATTAAAAAAATAAAAATGACTTATTTCAAGTCATGTACCGTAACCTCATAATAACCACAAAATTATATTTTTAATATATTACTTATTAAACTATTTAATAATAATTATTTTTTATTGCACCCCCATTAGAGATGCCAAAAATACTAATTTAGTTTATGGAAAGATTCCCACTGCCAAGAAGTTGCATATCACAATTCATTATTTGGTGCCAACCAAGCCAAAATACATGAATATTTTTACCAAGTGATTACTCATTCCACTCAGCCAATTATCAAAACCACTCAAGGTAAATAAATCATCTACGTAATAATGTAAACTTGGGAAAGGTTTCAAGATTCTTAAAAACAGAACAGTAGTATGTTCTAATATGGGTACTTCATGGAAGCGTCACCCTGACTTCTTTTTTATCTGCTCCAAATGACTGCAAGACAAGTATTGTACAAAATTAACCGGTGGATATTAGAAGGGATGAAAATGACGGTAAGGAGTAAGAAGTTCGTAGCTTTAGTACCTCAGTGCCCAATCCCTTGACATAAACATTGGTAAAAAGCTGAGAAGGATCAGGGAAGGCACTCTCCTGTGCGTTCGATTCGATAAATCATTATGAGTTAGTGACTACGATCAGACCCATAAATTTATCGCTCAAAAATACTAGTCGAGTGATAAGTTTCTGATTACCTTAGCCTTCGCGATTGCTTCATCGACCTCTTTCCTTACTTCTTTCTCAGTATCCTTCAGCTCCTTTTCAGTAGCTAGATCATGAGCCAATATCAGCTTTCTCACCCTTTCAATTGGATCACGGTCCTGTTGAAAAGGATAAAAATAAAAGTTGCAGAGATCATCTTAGTTAGCATTTTAGATAACACATATACAGTTGTATATGTGCTCACAACTCACCTGCCTAACACCACTAATCTCATCACGAGTACGATAGGTGCTCCCAGGATCAGACATGGAGTGTCCGTGGTATCTGTATGTGTCCATCTCAAGGATCTGAAAAAAAGCCCAGTCTGAGAAATTACAGAAAACAGATAATGCCACTCTTTTCTCACTCCATAAAGAGTCTACGAACTGCTGAAGGTGTTTAGAGTAGGTACATAGAGCAGAACGAACAAAATGCACTCACAATGGGTCCATTCTTCAGGGCGTGCTCTTTCGCAAACGCACATGCCTGCTTCACAGCAAGAACATCCATACCATCCACCTGTAGATTAAGCAAACGCACCCACTAAAGTCAAGCCACATAAAGCTAAAGAAAAACACGAGCAGATAGACCAAAAGCTTTAAATTTGAGAATGGAAACAATATGCTTGGCAAAGTAGGTTTTGGAGACACACAGTCTACACTTACCTTCAACCCTGGAACATAATCTCCTCTCTTGTAGTAAGATGGACTTTTCGCAGCTCGCCACTCTGCTGTTCCCATTCCGTCTGCCCAAATGTCCAATGAAGCAAGTTCAGTTCCAAATGACAGCATATATTACACTTTGTTCAAAAGGAAATATGGGTTCAGTAGGAAGTCAGTCAATAATTTCAAGTCTTTCTTTCCCATCCGAAAACGAGTGGAAAAATGGTATAGCCCAAAAACAGTGCTTGCCAAGGTAAAGAGTAAAACGTTATGAAGACATTCTTCAATAACAAAAAAGTTAACATATCCTTAGCATTCTAATTCAACGAAACAGTTAAATCAAATCTCTTACTAATTCATCAAATCAATGGACGAAAACACAAAGTTCAAACAAGGAGAAACGAGAATCTCACAGTGATTGTTTTCGCAGACCAAGATTGCAGGCAAATCCCACAAGGCCGCCATATTCAACGCCTCGAAAAGCTGCCCCTGATTCGCCGCACCATCTCCGTACATCGCAAACGTCACGCTCTCATCCTTAGAGTACTTCTGCGCAAAAGCCAGCCCACACCCCAATGGAACCTGAGCTCCCACAATCCCATGTCCACCGTAAAATCCACCTTCTTTACGGTAAAAATGCATCGACCCACCTTTCCCCTTCGAGCACCCATCGATTCTCCCCATCAATTCAGCGAACGTCTCCAATAGGGTACCTCCACGGGCCAAAAAGGTACAGTGATCTCTATACGCCGTGATTACGCAATCTTTGCGAGTAATCGCCGCTTCCATGCCAACGGCGACGGCCTCTTGTCCGTCGTAGAGGTGACAGAATCCGCGTATAAGCTTGGATTTGTACAACGAATCTGCGGCGATCTCCATGCGGCGCATGAGTGCCATCGTTCGGAAAAAGGAGAGGAGCTCCGACGAGCTGGTCTCCACGGATCGAGACGGCGGGGCATCGAGGTTGTGGGTGGTGAAGGGAACGGAGGTTTCGATAGTTAGAGCTTGGGCGGAGGTGGAGAGGTGGCGGAGGAAGGAAGACGCGGCGCGGCGGCGGTGAGTTAGGAGAGACATGATTGGTTGGTCTAGCGATCGATGGCTATTGGGAGAGGAAAAGGGTCGGGGTTGGGCTTTGAGATCTGATAATGTCGGGAACAATTAATTAAATTAGAAAAGTCTGCGATTGATCGATTATATGATAGTGCTTTGTTGACAAATTGTATTATATAAAAACGCATGTCAACACATATTCCATTTAATTATCTTGAACACTAATAAATAAAAGTAAAATTATTTACATTAAATTAAAACATATTTTACAACAACTAATTGCAGACCAAAACTTCTCCAAATTAAAGAATCTTGTGAAAACTTTTTCAAAATTAAGGACTTACCCCTCCAATGTTCATTAACAATAGTACACCTTTGTTTATTACTTTTTTCTCCACCGTTGTTGAATTCGCTTTCGTTTTGCAACGGTAGCTAAACAGAAAGGAGGAGAAAATAGTATAAATGAATAATATGATTGTAGTGGATACATTGCCATTTCTTGTCTGCTCAAGATGCCAAGGAAGCTGTTTTTTTATGGTAAATGAACTTACTTTTTTTACAACATAATTGCATCTAAGCACCGAATTCATGGAGAAAATAAGAGGCAAGATTGCATCTACACGTTATTCAAAGGGTGGAGGGGAGAACTAATTAGAAGGGGAACAAAAAAGCATAATATAATAACAAAAATTTGCAATTACTACTAAAACTGATATTTTTTTTTTGTTCTTTTCTTTTGTTCCTTTCTTGCATGTGTTAGGCTTGTCCCGGCGGTCGGCGAGAGCTGCCAGCTTTTCTGTCAAATTTGCAAAGAAATCAGATTTCTAAGGAATCAAATTTAATTGTTTTAAGGTTATTTTCTTGGGATGAAGATGGGTATGTAATGTAATAAGAAGCACAGACCTGTTATGAATAGGGTCAGACCCATTAGGAACTCTTCTTTTGCTGATGTAGTTGAGTTGTTTCACTTTTGAAAGAGATATCATCGCAGCACTCTTTCGATGATTTCTTATTGCATTTCCAGGTTCAGCAGCAGCCCATAGAACCAACATAAACCCTAATAAAAATACGAGAATAATTCGAATCAGTAACTTGCGTGTGCTTTTCCTTCTCATTCGTCTTTCTAAATTCAGAAACTTGTAAAATCTGAATGTGAGAAAATACGAAAATTCCAATGAAGGGAGAAGGATAAGAAGCATCTTCTTTATATCATTGCATGGCTTAGTTACATGGTAAAAGTTGGGCTTTCTCTTTATAGTTTTGACTGAGTATGATATTCTGTTCTCTCTCTTTCTCGATCCGAGTGTGTGATTTGTATCTTATGTGTGAGATACATGACTTAAAGTAAGTTATGGGTTCATCTTGGATTTACTCAAATGATTAGAATTTTGAATATAATATTTGATTGCGTTGCGACATAAATCAGGACAGGAACTTGGAGTGAAGGCATTTTTACTAATAAGCTTTTGCTGAAAGCATCATTAGACTATACTTGGGCGTTCATGTAATATTACTACAGGCAGAATCAAATTCTACTTTCTTTTACCTAAAGAAATACAATTATGTTCAATGCTGTAAAATAAGATCCTCCAATGTCTTGGGACGTGTTTCTTTTGTATTGGATCATCTTCGAAATTATAATATATATGTACGTACATGTAATATGTGACTTTTGGCTGAAAACGATTCGACTTAACGTCCAAAAGAAGGTTTTATATATTTATTCTCCTACAAGCGTCTGTCTGCGCAATACATATTCAGACACAGTCAAGTACGAACCTCAAAAGAATGAACAATGTTAGTGGTCACTTTTACATGGTCACTTTTTTTTAACGTTATTTATCATATTGCGTTATGCCGTATGCGGTAATAAAGAGATCACTTTAAATTTTAGAGTTACCATTGGAGTTCTGATCGAAAATAATTGAATTTACATGAGTATTCCAAAAAAAAAAAGAAAAAAACATTAAGTTCGTTAAGATAACTGCTAGCTTTTAAACACCGTGCTGGGATTGCAAAAGTGACCGAAATTGATCATGCATACAAAGATAAAAGAAAAAAAGAAGAGGTAACTTTTATTCATTGAACCAAACCTGACCATTAACAACAACGAGTAGAACAATAATAATGATTAAAACTATTTCAGACCACAATAGATTCTATTGCGAAGTCTGTTTATGAAACAACAACAGCTGAGCAAAATAGTTGTTCCACATTGGATATAGAGATTCTTGTAAGATCGAAGCAAAGCAATAATTATATATCTTGTGAAAGCTTTCACTGTCTTTCTTTCTAATTCACGATGGCCGTTCGAAACTTCCTCCTCCAACTTGCATGTGCAGCCATTCTGGCGATGAGTCCCTTATATCATACAACTCTCTCGTAGTATGCAGCAAATGCCATGTTAGAACCATCATAAACTTGCTGCTGAGGAACAAACTGTGTCACACACAACGTCCAAGAATTTTCTTTGCCAAGGGTAAAAAAAAAGAACTAAAAGCAGTTTGTTATTAGCACATACGTCTTTTTGGTAGTGAATATCCATCGATATCGGGTCGTGTGTTGACTGCTTCGAGCTTCACCGACAGAAACTAACAAGGCAGAGAAAGATTTATGAATTGCTATGGAAGAAGAAAATGATCAGTAATATACGAAAGAAAGATCAATCGAAAAGGAGGAGGGATGAGAAAGGGAGAGCAGTTCGGCAATATCTTACATCAACCTGCCGCTGTAGTGATTGCATATAGTTAATAATCTCATCAAGCACTGGGGCTTTTCCAATAACCTGGATTCGTATAGCAGATTGGTTAAAGGAAAATTCATGTATGAAGAGTATACAGACAAATTTGGCACTCACTTTATTACAACCAGGAACTATATCTTGAAGAATCTTCATCCTTTCGCTTATCTTTTCCCGCCTTGCCTGCATCAATAGGGTGGAAGGAAACAAGAATAAATAAGCAAATAAATTACACTTCTTTCAATCTTTAACCCAAAAAACTCAAACAAAGCTAAACTTTGTAGAAGAGGAAGAAGAAGAGCAATGTCATTACCCTTTCGGCTAAACTGTGGCTGTCAGTAGCTTGACCTCGTCTTGCTCGCACATGAATGTAATCTTGTTTTGGGACTTCAGCCTCGTCTTTGGTATTGCCTTCCCCTCCTTCTTCATCTACGATATTCTCGTTAGGTGTATCCATTTTCATCCTTTTACTATCACCTTCATTCTATTGCCAACCCCACCCGGGCAATTCACAATATGAGCTCATGTAGCAAATAAAGCAATCAAGTTTCAAACTTCAGACAAATAAATATAAGCTTCATGCCGTAGTACATACATATCAGAAGACCGTTAAAATGCTACCAAACATTGCTAAGCTAGCTCGAACAAACACAGCATGTTTCTGCACAGAGCACAATTACTCGAACTCGCTCGAGTCCATGGCAGCGAAAATTGAAAAAGTGCCTTTTTAGAGTTCGAATTTTGCAGAGAAAGGGAAGTCGAAACACAGTTATGTTGACTAATCGAGTGAATATTATTATTCAAACATTCATATAACAAAAAAAAAAAATTAAAAAAAAAAAAACTGCACAGCCACAATTACATTATCGTTGCTGCCGCCGCTCCCATTGCTGTTGCCGGTGGAAGCTACCGCCCTCGCGAGCCCACGGTGGCCGCTTCGCTTCCTCTATTTCTGACTACGCCGCCCATGATTCGATGTCTGATCCGTCGGCATGGGAAACGAACCAGCAATGTACAACGCCGCCGAACCAGCAGCAATACAGTCAATATTGTTGCTCGTACGAAAGCCCGGCAAGATCTCCGACAAATTATAAGCTCCACGCGCGTCCATTCTCGACCCGACCCGGTTCAACGGAAATGGTCCATCATTGGCATATGCTTTCTTTCAGCTGGAGATTTGTCAGCCTGCGTTGACTGCAGGGAAAGATGGGGACTTGAAGCTGTGTTAGAGATTTGAGAGTGTGAGAGCTTCGAGTGAGGTATTCTCGGATCGATCGTTTCGTGCCTACTCAACTCAAACCTTCGGGAACTCTGTTCTCCTACACCTCGCTCACATGCACCCACATATTTTGACTTTACTTGATCAATTATGATTGGGAACGAAGATTATCTCGCTCGCTCTACTTAAAGGAAAGATTTAGTGATGAAGGTGGTCCCGTACACGATGGATGCAAAAAGCTAAGTTATACACGAATATTGGACTCGATGTTAGGCTAACACTCGTTCTCACTCTTTTGTACGCACAGCGGAAAACGAAACGAACACAAATAAAGTTTTTGTGCAGCAAGTCAAATAACTTGCTGCGTGCCTCTCGGCGTAAAAATCCACTAGAAATATGGATTACAAAAACTATCGACAAAGATAGTCAAACTAATCTAACAACAGGATCGAATCAGAAAAGAATCTAAACCTACAAGATCTCACGACCTTTGAAAAGCTAGACTTAGAAAAGAAAAACTCTTTCAAAAAAATAACTCTCGCTCAGAAATGCTCTCACTTTAGCTCGGTGTTCGTCGTACATCAAAACGGTTAAGTCTTCGACTTAAATACTCCTTCGATTTGTCCAAGACTTCGCCACTCGTCTTAGCAACTTCCCTCAACGTCCACTAACGTCCACTAAGTGATTTTGGACAGTTAGTGACCGTTGAGAGTCGACTTGGTCAGCTCGGAATGCTCGGTCTTCACTTGAGCTCCAAGTCGCCTATTTTTAGTATGCTCTTTCCGATTTTTGCTCTAGTTCATATACGCTTCTTCCACGCGGTTTGATCCGTTCCACCCCTTGAATTTGTCATGCACAACACTAGAAAAATACCACGTCATTAATTAAATTAGTTGTGGGCATGAAAGATAAAACTGAGGAAGAGAACATTCACGGCCAACAAATGTTGACTGGAATGTTGCCCCAACATTGTCAATGTTGAATGCTCAACATTAACAGTGATAATGATAGTTTGTGCTTTGGAAACTGGAACTTCTATATACATAAACATCTCCCTACGCAATTCATGGACGCGGATGCAGTGCAATAACCTAGTTCTTCATTAGATGACAAACTGGGGGGAAAAGTTCATGTTATCACACTCCGCGGCAGTTACTACAGTTACAATCGTAATCTACAAGAGAAGAGCCAAAACTGCGGCAAAAGCGAACAGCAAATTGGATTTGACGAGGCAACCCTGAGACTCGGCGCGAGGAGGCGAGTTTCTCGGCGTCAGCACCTCCTTGGAGCAAGAATAGCCGCACCTACTGGGACGCACGACTCTGTAAACGCCGCTCTGCGTCAGAACGTAGACATCCCTTCTGTTATCTTCCCCAAATGAGAAGATGTACTGCAGCGCAGGCATGGTTGTTTTAGGAACGACGTCGCACTTTATGGGAGAATCTGCCGCGCAGCTAAACGGTATGTCCGAGCTAGTGAAGTTCCCGCTGTTTCTCGGAGTTTCAGACGCTGTCCATATATGATTCGCATACAGATCTCCATAAAGGTAGCTGAAATAAGTCACATGCTGCAATAAGTAAGATTGACTGTATAATGAAAGTTGTTGTTATCATAAAGATCGTCTTTTTATGCCGTTCTTTACCTTTCGTATGCGCATGGATCTGTTTGCCCACGATAGACGTACCCGCCAGAGATTGCAGCAGAGCCGAGGGTTAGGTTCGAATGGCTATAACCTGCGACTGGGAATATAGCATCGGCCATGGCAGAAGCGTTGGGATTACGCCCAGGTGCGTTTTGTGGCTGGAATAGAAGTGGGCCTTCGTATACGCTCCACCCAAAGTTTCCACCTTTAGTGATTATATTCACTTCTTCGTATTGATCCTTGAAAAACCAGCCAGCCACATTATACATCGTCTATGTCCCGTCGAAAACAAGATATAAACTGAGCTGTGTGTGTGTGCGTCGTTTTCTTACCTGCCCAACATCAGCGCAGAGGAAATAGTGAGGCCTGACTGCATCGAAGCTACACCGCCATGGATTTCTCAGCCCGTAAGCCCAGATTTCGGGCTCCATGTCTTTGTCTTCTGCATAAGGATTATCTTGGGGGATGGAATAATTCCCCCATAGGCCAAGCTTGTCGATGTCCTCGTCGCTTGGCACGTTGTCCACGTCGACCCTCATAATCTTTCCCAGCAACGACTTCTTGTTCTGAGAGAAGTTGTAGGGGTCGCCTTTGCTGTCTCCATCTCCCATCATTACGTACAAATACCCATCGCCGGGACCAAATAGGATCTGCCCGCCGTGATTCTCTGTAAAAGGCAGCCCCAATGTGAGGATTCTTCTGACTTCTTTCGGGCTTGCCTTCTCCGCCTGCAACGTATTTTATTGTTCATCGCTCTCAAAATCAGGCTATTATTAGGGTAGGTTTATTTCGAGAAACCGTCGCTCACCGTCGATGGGCTCGAACTGGTCCCGTTAACAGAGTACTCAGCCACAACGACGTGATACTTGCAGTGCTCCCCGGCGTCCTCCGGCCCCAACTTCGACGGGTCGCAGTTAACGTCCGAGTTGCACGCGCACCTTCCTCCGCACGCCGGAGACTTCTCCTTGTCGCAGTTGAAGGAGGCGAAGAACCGCCCGTTCGCCGCGAAGTTGGGGTGAAACGCCATTCCCATCATCCCAAACCTGCTGTCGAGGTAGACCTGGTCGGTTAGGTCCACGAATGGGCTCGACTGATCGAGCCCCAGCGCCTGACCCGAATCTTGATCTGGGATGGAGGCGAGCCACACCTTACCCGACTGGCTCGAGAAGAACGCGCGGTTAGAACCGTCGGGGTGAGCTGCCATGTTGAGGTAGGCTCCGTCGTCGAGCTTCTCCAAGCACATCCCTCCTGGCGGCGGCGGTGGGGCGTTGGTGGTTTTGTTGGGCGAGGCGTGGGCTCCGTCGAAGCAGAGGGAGGTTTGGTTCGACCGGCCGCCGAAGGCGCTGCAGAAGTCTGATTCTGTTTGCCAGAGGTCGGTGAGCTTGGATATGGTGGCGTTGAGGGGAATCATAGCTTTGGTTTGTAGGGAAGGAGCGAATGGGGAGTTGGCGATGGGTACGTTCTGACACGATCGCCATACGTTCGAGCAGAAGTTTGAGGTTGAGTTGCTTGAGTTATTGCAGAGGAATGGGACTGGTCTCGTGGTTTCTGTGAGGCTGTTGAATATCTCTGCTGAGAATGGATCGCAGGTCTAGCGAGGGAGATGGAGATTTTTGTTCAGTTGAAGAGAAGAATCACATTTCGAAAAAAAGACGAAAAGGAAAGGAACTTACAGCACAAAGGATTGATCTCACGGCAGAAGCGCAGGTAGAGTCAGATATGTTCATGGCGGAGAATCGCTGCTGTAACTGGAAATCTTCTGATGGGCTGCAGCATGATTTCCCACTGTATTTGCAGAAGGATAGAGCTCCCTTTGTCGTGGATGGTGCTCCTGAAAATAGAAGGAAAAAAAGAAAGAAACTTTATATAATTCAAGAACTGCAATAATATAATAAGACACACAACACACACACAGACTTACGCAGGTCAGTGCACAATGGCAATGAAGAAGCATGATAAGGATAGAAGACGAAGAAGAGAAGACAGAGGAAGTGGATAACGTTAAGTGTTTTCTCCATTTCTTTTTGCAAGGGCGAACACTCAAATCACAAAGCTGTAGCTGAGCAAATGCAGAAGCTTGGGTTGCTGGAACTATTTATATATATATTCATAGCCTTGGAAACTTTTATCCGTATCCATAAGTGAAATGGATTAAAGTTCGACCGACGTTAATGGAGGGTGGACTTTACGACAAAGTTGAGCATACAAGTCAAGAAGCACGTTGACTTCTCCATCTGTACACAGACGATGAAATGGAAGTAGTTCGAAAGGTGTTAGTGTGAGCAATAAATGGATAAACAGATGAGTGGGTGATTGTTGGTTCCACCACATAAATGCACTATTTTGTCTGTCACCTTCCATTTTGAAGAAAAGAAAAAAGAGGTAATGTGTGGATTGTGGAATGTCAATACATTCTTTTAAGACCAAGTGAGATACGATTCCATTGATCAAGTTTAATTGTTGACAAAACTCGGGTTCAAAGTATATCTTTACATTAAAATAATCACATCACGTTTGACAAAACTGATGAGTCCCACTCCCAATAGGTTTTTGTAATGATATATTACCATGTCGTCTAAGATCTGAGAAGTGGACCTATGGTTTGAATTCTTTGTAGCACTAAAACATGATAAGTATGGGAATGGGGGGGGGCTTGATTTTTCTATTAATAGACAGGGCCCAAACAACCAAGGAAATGGACAATCATTTCATCATGAGTCAGTATCTTACGCCAGGAAATAAAACCTTGAATATTATTAATATAGAAGAGATGGCGTGCGTCATTCCATGCGTAACTGATAGGGTAGGGAATCAGAAAATTAATAATCCAAAGGAATTAAAGTTATGTTTAAATGGGCTCATATCCAATAAGAGTAGGCCCAACAAAATATTATGACATTATAAACTTGCAGTTGCATGAAAGTCAGAAGTCAGTTTAGTAGGCACCTTTAAAAAGTAGGTAAACACTATGAGCAGCCTCAAACCTAAAAAAGTTAAACACTACGAGCAGCCTCAAACCTGCAAAAGCCGCCTCAGATACTCATCAGATCCACCTTATATTACGTAAGAACGTTCCTATATAATGTAATACCTCTCTTAGGTTGTTGTTCTTGTGGTAAGAAAAGAATCGCATTCTCTGCAACAACAAAAACAATGTCTCCAATCAAGGAAGTGAAGCTCTTGGGTTTCTGGGCAAGCCCATTCGTTTCACGCGTCAGAATGGCGCTCAACATGAAATCCATTACATACGAGCTGACCGAGGAAGACATTCTCTTGTCCAAGAGTGATCTTCTCCTACAGTCGAACCCTATTTACAAGAAAGTCCCAGTTCTCATCCATGGCGACGACAAACCAATCTGCGAATCCCTCGTCATTCTTCAGTACATCGATGAAACTTGGGCTTCTTCTGGCCCGCCAATCCTCCCACTACATCCTCACGATCGGGCCTTGGCCCGTTTTTGGAGTGCTTACGTGGACGATAAGGTCTCAGAAATATGTTGTTTGACAAACTTTACGATTATC
Organism: Craterostigma plantagineum; assembly: GCA_027422505.1. Taxonomy (NCBI): domain Eukaryota; kingdom Viridiplantae; phylum Streptophyta; class Magnoliopsida; order Lamiales; family Linderniaceae; genus Craterostigma; species Craterostigma plantagineum. Next base: position 787,295 of record JAPQWV010000096.1, on the reverse strand, counting down.
TTAGTTCATACACATTCACCACTTGTAACGTATTAAATGAACGGTTTGTGCAGTTTTATCCTGCTCTAGTTGGGATCATATACTGTGGTGGGGACGAGGCGAAGAGATCTCTATCGTTAGAACAAGCGAGGGAATCTTTGTCTTTTCTTGAAGGAGATGCTTTCATTAAGTGTAGCAAAGGCTTTAAATTCTTCGGAGGTTGTAATAAGAGAATTGGGTTCTTGGACATTGCGCTGGGAAGCTATTTGGAATGGATTAGAGTCGCCGAGAAACTGAGTAACGTCACCTTAATCGGTGAAGAAGAAACTCCGAAATTGTTCTTATGGGCTCAGCGCTTTTACGCCGATGATTCTGTGAAGGGTACTCTGCCACATACTGATGAGCTCTTGGAGTTTGCCGTTGGTAGTTTTGCTGATAAGTTCGAAGATAATTCTTCTTGAAATTAATCATAGAAACTTCCGTAAGTTCAAGAATAAATGATGATCCGTGGAGTCGATGATTTGGTGGACTAAGACACAAGTATTGGCCAAAATCATAAAGAAATAAAAAAGAAATGTCAAATGAATATTCTGAATGGATCATACTTATCTTATTTAGTTTTTTATTTCATTTTTATTCTATACGTATCTCATAATTCCAACTTGTATATACTATTAGTAGATAAGGCATGAAACACGTTTGGCTTTTCAGAAACCGCGTTCATATGGCAATCCATTTGCGAAATAAAGCAAAATCATACAGTGAAAAAGTTTGCTTTTTTCCAATATAAGGAAAACTGACATTAATGATAATTGCCGATTTACGGTAGTGTTAATTAAATAATCAGACTAGCCCATGGTTTTGGTCATAAATAACTCGTTTTCACTCTCGTGATTACCCAATATAATATCCACGTTCCTTGTCCGACTATATTGACCGCGTTGAACTAGGGGTGTTCATCGGTCGGTTCGGTTCGGTTTTCTTAAACTTCGGTTCGGTTTTTCGGTTTTCGGTTTTGCGTATGCTTAATCCGATATCCGAACCGTTTTAATTTGGTTCGGTTCGATTTTTTACAATTCGGTTCGGTGTTTTCGGTTCGGTTTTTCGGTTTAAGGAGTAGTAAAAATGTTGAAGACATATAGAGCTCAAACATCATATACATAAAACAACATACCAAACAAAGATGTTAATATTGTTAGGCAACATACTTAAGAAGCTACAAGTCATAAGGATCACACACGAATCCTAACACACACCAAGTCATAACTCACATTACAAGTCATAAGGATCACACACGAAGCCTAACAGACACCAAGTCATAACTTGAAGTACAATACTTGCATTTCGCTCTAGAGGCCCCATTAGAATCAGTGAATCTCTCAAAGTGCTCCCAAACAATAGATCTAGATTTCATAGCTTTTCGTTTTTTATCATCCGGAATTGAACCCGTTGACGATGAAACAGGTGCACTGCCATCACTTTCAGCCATCTACAATTGAAATAAACACCACAACTCAGATTTATTAGCTGACAATAATCAACTTACATTGCATACTTACTGCTTGAACAACGAAAACGACCCAGTTGAGAGTTGAGACTTGAGAGCTGAGACCGATTGTCGAGAAAGAACTACGATAGTACAATACCCAAGGAATTTCGAAGCAGACTTTGATATTGAGATTTGAGAAGCTGAAAACGTTGGGAAATAGGTTTGATGTGTGTTCTTCACAATCGCAGGGTTCACCACAATGAGAAATAATGTATTTAATTATTTTATGTTTAATAACCTTTGGGCTTAAGTAACATTAAATTGGGCTTTACTTATTATATTCATACGGCCCATTACAAATACACATATAATATATTATATATTTATACTATTCGGTTTTCGGTTTTTCCGGTTTTTTTTTTTCAGAAAACCGAAAACCGAACCGAATAACCGAAATATTCTATACACTAAACCGAAACCGACCGAAAAACCGAAAAAACCGAACCGAAAAAACCAAAATTTACGGTTCGGTCGGTTTGTTCGGTTTTTCGGTTATTTTGAACACCCCTACGTTGAACTCACCAATACGACGTCGTGTTACAACAGCTGGCGATTAGCCTACTATACATCTCCAGGGCTTTTTCAACCTCCTACTTCATCACCCATACACACACACACACACATATATATATATATATAATATTTGACATTTCTTTTTGTATACGTAATTTTGCAACGAAGAAAGCAGCCCATCAAATCAGCGAAAGAGAAAAACAAAATGGAACTATTCCGTCAAGCAAAAGCCGTACGCTTCCGAAGCGCCCACAATAAGTACCTCACGGCGGAGGAGGACGAAGAGTCCGTCGTTCAACAGCGAAACGGTTCGTCGAAGGCCGCCGCGTGGACCGTCGAGCTCGTCGGAGACGGCTTCGTCCGCCTCAAGAGCCGTTACGGCAGGTACCTCACGGCGTCGAACCACCCGTTTCTGCTGGGCATGACGGGCCGGAAGGTCCTTCAGACGCTTCCCGATAGGCTCGATAGCTCTCTGGAGTGGGAGCCCGTGGCGGCCGGCTGCGGCTGCGGCCACCAGTCTGGATCCGTGGTGCTGAAGACGAGGTACGGCCAGTTCTTGAGGGCCAACGGCGGTTTGCCGCCGTGGAGGAACAGCGTGACTCACGACGTTCCTCATCGGACGGCGACCAAGGAGTGGGTTGTCTGGGAGGTCGACGTCGTGGAGATTCGATCGGAGACCATGAGTCAAAATCAGGTGCCGGCGGCGGAAGCTGATAAGGAGGAGCTGAAGGCCGACGAGGAGGAGGAAGACAGCAGTCATAGCGACGGCTCTTTCAACTCGGCGAACTATTCAAGACAAGAGGTAGGTAGACGGCGAAGATAAAAAATTCAACCTTTTTTTTTTCTTGATTTCAAAACAACAAACATATCAGCTCAGCGCTTTTCTCTGTTTTCGGTCTGCAGTCATTGATTGAATTGCCAGCAAAGCAATCTATCGACGGGCGATGCATATACTTTCACATAGCTGACGAGAACGGGAAAATAGACGAGGGATTCGAGGAGCTATCCATTACATTCAAAGGAAATGAAGTAAATCTGTTGAAGAGGAGGTTAGAAGTTGAACTGGGAATAGACGGCATCACTGTTTGCACCGTAAGTCCTTTGGACGGAAAATTGATTCCTCTGCGCCTTCAGCTTCCTCCCAATAACATCCCTATTCATGTTGTTGTAGTTCCTCCCAAAACCATATGATCCCCTGTCTCCACAAAATATCATCTCAGGAAATAGATTATACAAACGATTATCATTCTTTTTATCCTTTTGATTAGACATACTGTGCAAGTCTCTGTTTTGCAAGTTTGATTTGTTTTCTTGCAAGAAAACGTAATAGTTGTTGTAAGGAAGGACCCACTCTTTGTCTTCTTCTGCACGAATTCTTCTATTAAAGGACTTTTAGTTGCTCACCCAATGAGACAATGGGCTGATCTAGTATATATTACAAGCCATTTACACACAATTTAAAGGAAGATTTGAGATAATTGGGCCTTATACCAAATCTCCATTGGTAATATTTGAACGAGCCATCATACATTGGTTTTTAATCTCAGCGTGTTTTTCCTGATTTGTCTGATTTTCAAACTAGCACGTTAAGTCTTCGAAGCTTACTACATGGTCACGAAGACCAACATTCTTGGGTGTCAAAAGAATAATTAATTAAATTAATGATCCGTGAATATGCTCTTTCTTACCGCAAAACAAACATAATGATTACCACCAATAAAACAACTTACTCTAGAAAGAAAATCATAGAGGATGGCTTTTTCTTTTTAACTAGAATACCATACAAATATAATTTCAATTAGATGGCGACGTTTCTCCTTCTCAATGCCATTCGTCCACGTAATAAAAGGGCCCCACCAAATGGACCTACATGCTGTTAATGGGCCATACGGTTGTTACAAATAGGCCCATTATGGACTAATTACGTGCAGGTTTCCGGCCCACCTATGATAGTAGGTGTTAAATCGTAATGAATGATTCTGCCTATAATAATAATAATAATAATAATAAAAATTAATGAACGACCTTGACTAGAGCCCAACAATAAACATGCACGTAATAGCAAAGACTAATCAAGGAGATGTTCAGAATCATGGGTCTCCCCACATTTCATTTAATTTTTTGTTCTTTCCTTCTACTGCAGAATTTTCATTTTTCTAATATATCATTGAAGGTTATTAAAAGTGAGAGACGAGCAAAACGACATCGTAGGGCTTTCAGTCACCAAAGATGCCAATAAAGATTCCAATTCTTTATTTAGTTAAGTAGAATGAAGTACGAGTTAAAGGACTCTGCATATTCACATTTACTATATTCTATTTAGTTAATATGAATAATTAATTTGATGACATAAGTAAGATAGAAGAGAGGTTTTTGTCGTTCGTGTGGGTCCCCATCCTTTACGCGCCTGCACGTTCTAACGCTTTACTTTGGCCCTTTTCTTAAATCGGCTTTTATTCAGTTACACGTCTGTCCCACATGATGCCACCACCCATCTTTATTTGTTAATAAAGTTATATTAAAAAATATTACTATAAAAATCAGGAAATTTACGTAAATAAATGGCACAAACTATTAAAATCATATCTGCTTAATTAGGTGTTTAGATTGACTTTTGAAATCATATATATACATATATATATATATATTCAGCTTTTTTAGCTATTGACTTTTTTAAGCACTTCTAATGGGAAAAGGTAATACTTCGTACAGCTTATGGAAATCGAAATATTCTCTTTATTGCAGTAATTGAGACTTTACCTCATGTTTCTTTTATTGTGCAATCTAATTAAAGTAAGTAAAATAAATGATTAAATAATAGTTGCTTTCTTTGATGTTTTCTCGAGTTTTGTTTAAAGAACATACCCAATTTTATTTTCCTACCCAATACTCTTAATTTCCTTCCTTTTTTTTTTCCTGGCAAGGTAAGAACTGAGAACAAACAAGAGAACTGCTGAGTGAAATTATGGGTGTCGATTACTACAACATAATGAAGGTTTCGAAGAACGCAACTGAGGAAGATTTGAAGAAATCGTACAAGAGGTTGGCTATGAAGTGGCATCCTGATAAGAACGCCGTGAACACCGAGGAAGCCGAGGCTAAGTTTAAGATGATTAGCGAAGCTTACGACGTTCTGAGCGATCCACAGAAGAGGCAGATCTACGATATGTATGGCGAGGAAGGGTTGAAGGGTGGGCTGAGCATGGCTAAGGAGAGAGTATTTGGCGGCAATGGGCGTGGGTTCACTTTCAGTCCGAGGGACGCAGAGGACATCTTCGAGGAGTTTTTTGGGGAGATTAGTGTTGATGAAGCCAACAGCAGCAACCTTGTCGGTGGTAATGGCGGCGAGAAATTGACGAAAGCTGCTCCTTTGGAGACTAAGTTGGGGTGTACCTTGGAGGAATTGTACAAGGGAGCTAGGAGGAAGATGAAGATATCAAGGGTTGTACTTGATGAGGCTGGGTAGGGTATTACCTTTTTTCTTCTTTATTGGTTTCATAGTACTTATTTATGTTTGCCATTCAGGTAGAATAGAATAGCTGATGATTGAATGGATCTTCTGTTGCCTTAGCATCAATGTTTCCGTCATAATTCAGGGTTAAAAGGAAACTTGATCGAGTTTAGATCACTTTACTTATTTATGTTGATTAGCTGCTCTCTTTTTCTGGGATGAAATAACTGTTCCGTTTGAAAGTTTTGCCTTGTTTCTTACGTCATATTCTTGGAAAATCATGATTGGAGAAGTTCATTTGGTTACGGATGAGTTTGATTCGCTATTGCAGGAAGCTCGGGACAGTCGAAGAGGTGCTGTCCATACACATAAAACCAGGTTGGAAGAAGGGTACAAAGGTTACCTTTCCCGAGAAAGGAAATCAAGAAAGCGGTTATGCCCCTGGGGACTTAATCTTCGTCGTGGACGAAAAGCCTCATTCTACTTTCAGAAGGGACGGTAATGATCTGATAATGCATCAGAGGATCTCACTGCTCGAAGCCCTAACGGGGAAGACGTTCAGCATTGCAACCTTGGACGATCGAAAGCTGAACGTTCAGGCGTCTGATATCGTCAAGCCTGGCCAGGAAATGGTGATTCAAAACGAAGGGATGCCCATATCTAAGGAGCCTGGCAAGAAGGGAAATCTGAGGATTAAGTTCGATATAAAATTTCCTTCAAGGCTTACCTCTGATCAGAAGTCTGATTTGAGGAGGGTTTTGGGAAGGTCATACGAGTGAGTAAGTTGCTCCTTCTTTAACTCTAGTTATGGAAAGCAAAGCGCGACTGTTAAGTGTATATACCCCAGGTTAGTATCATAGGTTGATTAATGTGTATATTCTGGTATAGTAATAGAGCACTAGACTCGGGTTTCTTTCTTGGTCGTCGATCTTGTGAAAATCTACTACTACTTTATTTCGTATGATCTTATTTGGTAAAAATCTCATCTTTATGTCTTTAACGATGATTACATAGATGGAAGCTATGATCACAGGCTTAAGTTTTACAAAATAAACAACATATGCCAAGACTGAGAGATGCCTTGGAGATTCGATTGCACTGTCTGAATTTGACAACCATCCACTCTGATAGAATCAGAGCATTATTATCACTTTTTCAATCTAAAGTAACAATAATTTGAATCTGTGTTTCTCAATTTTCTTGTGGAGTTCATCTTTCTTGGCTCCCACAACTTTATCAACTAATTTCCCCTTCTTCATCAGTATGAACGTTGGCATTGCTTGCACGCCATACTCCTCAGCAACATCCTAAGGATCATACATACACAAGTCCCATGATTATTATTAGTACGATAACACTTTCCCGGAGAGACAAAGAGAAATTACAGATTGCTTACATCCAACTCATCGACATCGATCTTTATAAACTCGACGTTGGTGTATTTCTCAGCAAAGTCGTTAACTGCTGGCTGAATGCGCTGACATGGCCCACACCAAGTAGCTGTGAAGTCTACGACAATCTTTTTTCACAGATGAAATTGTTAGAGATGGGTAAGAAAGAAGACGGAGGATTAAAAAAAACTATTACAAAGAGATGAATGGGATGTTTTTTCCTTACCAGCTTTGTACTCTGCTTTGAGGCTTCGAAATGGGCTTTCCACTTGGACGAGGAGTGGAATGTTATGACCTGACCCTTCTTTGCTGGTGCTGCTAAGGACGACGCATAATGATCGGCAGATTCGCGGTGAACATTCGACGAAACGTTAGCTCCCATATCTTCTTCGTTATTCGACAGATGTATATGTATTATGAATGAGCTTATGAATGCATTGAAGAATTGCCTTTTTATAGAATGATCTGTGCTGCAATTTCTTGTAGGAGTCAGATCGAATATGTTCTTCTTCTTGGGTTGGGACCCTTCAGCTTATAGACCGTTGATGATGTTTCGAGCGCACAAAGGTAGATTATGTGCTAATTGATTTTCTCCAGCTAGTCAAACGATGAGCTAACCGTTAATATTGATGCTCGTGAAGATTGTGTGTTGGTAAAACAATAGCCATAGCAGCACATACACGACATTTGTTGTTAATAAAGCTGTGTTATGTGCCGACATCATCTAAAATGAAATTTCAACTCACATGTCCATTAAATATTATTCTCTTACGGGCTTGCTTGTCGATTAAGGTTCGAATGTTTTATAACAGTTCACGTCACCACCGTGTATGTATTTTTATTCTTTCACATGGACATGAAACAAAATGAAAAATACACGTTCATTATCATCTACTAGGTTGGAGAGAATAAGGAACTATGAGACGTGTTGGACCATATATTGTTCTCCGTTCGGGCGTGAAATAAAATAAATATAAAGAACCTTTGGTATGGTATGGTACTTAGGAACATTATTATCTGAAACAGCCTAGCCTAAGAACTAAATGTGGACCAATTATATTTGAAGTCATGTCAAGAAATCAAAGCCCAAAGACAAGAGCTTCCTTAACATATGCGATGGCCCAACTCCCCAAAACACAAAAAGAAGAAAAACAAAAAGAGAGGAAAAAGTAGTGGCTTGGCTATCGCATCATTTAAGGGTCCATCGTCATCTTCATCAAAGATCTCAATCTCCATTATCGCAACTCTTACTTTGTTAGAATTGAGGGCTCTAATTCTGTGGATCGATGGGGTCCTACAAAATGTGAGGTTGCTTTCACGTTTCAAGCAAAACAAAAAACATGCATTAGATCATGGAAAGGAATCTTCTTTTTAAGTCAAATAATACAAGCCTCCTAAGGACGACGCCATATATTATCATGGGTGAAAAATGGTCCCTTTTGTTATCTCAAGTTGTGTAAGTGGCATGGCATACGATTGGTCCAATACATGGAATGATGATAATAAAAAAGTGGTGCTTCACTTAAATCCCTATTAGGCAAACTTTCTATCACATAACTCCATTGTCAGAAAAATAGATCACTTAACTCCCCGATTTACTGTTTGTACCAATTTCTTCAGTCATGATGGATGTACATTTTTATGTTTGTATTGTATACTACAATATGTTGATATAGTGTATGTAAATGTGTTTGTATGGTGTACCTGCGGCGATCGAGTACATATCTGAAAAAAATAGGTACGCTTTAAAAACACATTCAGTACACTATATCAACGTATTGTGGTACAAACGGTAAATAGGGAGTTAAGTGATATATATTTATGACTAGGGAGTTAAGTGATAGAAAGTTTACAATAAAGTCTGACATTATCCTGAAATAAATCCCTGCTATATTATGTGCACGAGGGATATACTACAAATCAATAGACAATAAAAAATGAAAGGTGTCGTAGTTTTTGTAGCCCATCACAATGATAATATTCAACTATATGACATTACGAGAGTTTACAAGTTATTTCAAATATATGATAAAAAAAACTATTTCAAAATGCAGAGAGTTGACAACAATCTATCAAGCAAGTAGAGACGAACTGACTTCTTGATAAGCTTCATAATCCTACACTACATGGACCACCCATGATCTTTTCGAAAAAGCAAACTTCAGTAATGATTATATTACGCTTTAACTCCACTATTCATCTCCACGTCAAAACCCTTATCTCCACCATCGCCGTCGTCAACTCGATAGTTTGTCTTGTACTCGTAACCACGAGCGACCCACAGAAAGTATCCAAGATTCAGAAACCCCAAACCCGCAATCAAGAAGTAGAAATTCTCGACCTTCCCTTCGTTGATATCCTTAGTCAACCAATCGGGCCGACCATTCTTCGCCGTAGTGTGATGAACAACGTTGACCAGCAAAGCACTGATGTAGTTCGCGCCTGCCATGGTGCAAGAGAACAGAGAATTCGCCAAGCTGCTCATATTCTCGGGGAACTCCTTGTTGTAGAACTCAATCTGTCCTATGATGTTAAAAGCCTCCGCGAACCCCATCAGCATCAGCTGAGGCGCGAGCCAAAACACCGTCATGGGCGCAATCCCGTTAGGCTCGTTTCCGTGTTCGTTCGCCGAAGCCCTCCTCATGGGCTCGATGAGCCCGGCGACGACCATCGAAAGTATGGAGAAGACGATTCCAATTCCCATTCTCTGAAGCAGAGTGATGCCACCTTCGATCTTCGTTACCTTCCTAAGCGATGGAACGACGAGCCTGTCGTAGATCGGAAGCCATATGTCTATCGTGATCATCGAAATCACTGACAAAGAACCCGCCGGGATTTTGAAGTTTGGCCCCAGGTGGCGATTCATTTTTAGGGCTTGCGACATTGTGAACGTTCCTTGCTGAGCCATGGCTGTGAAGCATATGATCCCCGAAGCCCATATCGGTACGATTTTGAACAAACATTTCGTCTCTTCGACTTTCTGAACGCTGCAGAGCTTCCACCGATTCGCGCTTGTGCCGTCTGATAATAATTCGCCGTCCAATATGAAGGCAGCTTTGTTGAAGAACCTGTGAAGAACACAAGCAGTTTAAGACATATTAGTAGTAAAAATACCTCAACATTAATAATTTGATGAACTTGGATATACCTTAATTGATTCGTCAGAGGCAGCTTCTTCACCACAGTCCCTTTCGCTAATGGTGGATCGTAGTATTTTCCTTCACTACGATCTTTATCATCATCATTGCCAATAATCTCAGCAACCTTGCGTTTCTTATAACAAGCAACGATGACCTCAGAAATCCCAGAGAAGACACTGCCCTCGGGCCTAACGTGGACGTAAACCTTTGTCCCGACGAAGAACAAAACGATGGCAACTACCATGAGCAACGTAGGGATTCCATAGCCCACGACCCAACTCACGGATTCTTGAATGTACACCACAAGCGTGAGAGCAATGATCAAGACGACGGTGAACGTTGTGTAGTACCAATTGAAGAAGCTGTTTATTCCTTTTCGTCCTTCTTCGGTCGACGAGTCGAACTGATCGACGCCGAAAGGTATGCTGCACGGTCTGATCCCTGCTGAGCCGAGGGAGAGAAACCCTAGAGCCACGGCTAGGGTTGCGAACTGAGCCTTGGTTGGGCCTATGCAGTGGTGGCTAAGTGGCTCGGCGCATGGAGGTGGGTGCAGTTGAGGGATCCATGTGATTAAGGTCAATGTGCTCATTCCCTGTTGTATATATGTCAAGAACGAATTTGAATTACAGGATATAGGGAAAATTTGATGTAATATTTATGTAGAGATATATGGGGTTCAGAAAAAAGGTACGCAATGCAAATGCAACTGTTGGTATAATAGTTATAGAGATATTTTCTATTTTGACGGTATATGTATGTAATGTAATAATCAACGATCAGTTTTCCAAGGGGTTAAAAGAACAAGGACGGACACCGAATATTTTTAAAATCTACGTATATTCTAGGATAACGTACAAAATGGCTTTCTGAAATTTGAAAATGTATAAATTATTTGAAATTACTACTATAATATTGTATAATCTACTTTGACTTTGACGCTTTTTTTCCTTGAAACTGTACAAATTCATGAAACCACTCGGATAGGATGTTATTAGTTATACTCGTATCCTAAAGTCCCCAAATGCCCGCATTAAAAAATAATGAATCGTTCTATGCCTAGAATTGATAACAATAATAAAAAAATAATAAAAACACACATGTATGTATCACGAGAAAGGAATAACTATTATTAAGTCGCCGTCGTTCGATCTGACATATTATTAATTTTAAGATATATATTTAAAAGTGGGGTGCAGAAGAAATAATACCTATTATATTTTATTAATTGCTCAGCACCCTTTAAAAAATACTATTTTTTATTTTTATCTACTTTTATGTATCAACTACGCTCAAATTTTGATCCAATTTGTTAGCACCTTAAACTGCTACCTTCACTCCGATTTAAGAAATAATATTAAATATAAAAAAAATCCACTACATAATATTTTTATATTTTCAAATTTGTTCAATTTTTATTATTATTATTTCTTAATTAATACACATAATTAATATTATTATAGCACACAGTGGCCAGTGCAAACTACTACTAGTAACTATTATTGCTGAAGGTATTAATTAGATATTTCGGGCAACTGGTTGTTTATTACAAGTTTATAATAATATGCCATTATCACCAACAACAGAAGAAGTCTCATTGAAATGCGTACAAACGAAAGTAAGTACAAAATGAATATATAATGGAGAAACAGAAAAGCGCCATTAGTGTAGTAATTTTGTCTTTGTTGATGAGGTACGTACGTACGTACCATGAAAGCAGCTATGGAGGCGTAGGCAATGGTTTTGAATCTGCCCCAATAAGCATCTGAAACATAAGCACCAACCAAGGGGAAAAAACTCGTGAGTCCCGACCAGACATTGATAACGTTGGAAGCCAAAACCTGATCCATGTGAAACTGCGTCAATAAAAACATCATGAAATTCGCCAACAGCCCTATTGCGGCCAACCTCTCACATGTCTCATTCCCTGCAAATACAAAAATGTCCGAAAAAAAAATATGTCAGAAAATAGGTGTGGATCGCATGCATGTTTTGCCATGACTATATATGATGTTGAAGAAAGCTAACCACAGTGTGATAGAAAAAAAAAAAGGTGTAAGAGAGAGAGAGAGATAGAGAAGAGATTAAGGAGTGTTGTCGTACCTAAAACAAAGGGCATGGCTTTCCATCCTCCAGGCTTCTTTTGTTTGAGTGAAGTCTTTGGTTCGTCGACATAACCATTTTCGTTTGTCTCTTCGAGGGCTAACTTATCGGAAGATCGAATTTTGGATGGGAAACACTGGAAATTACCAGCGCAACGGGCGATCCAAGAGAAAGATGAAGAGGATTTCATTTCAAGAGAAAAGAATTGGAGCGATAATTATGAGTTTGGTTTCAAATTTGTCTGCAGAAACACACAAATAACAAAACTTTATGCGTGCGTGCATATGCAGTTGTTTGGTGTGGGGTGGAATAAAACGAGTATATTTATATACGCATATATATAGACTTGGGTAACGCTGAGGAGATATATAATGACAGAGTGAGGTAACTACACGTTGGTCTAAAGTTTTCAGTTTCTATCACTTTTTAGAATTTATTTAACCATTTTAGTGTAGTAAAGATTAAAGCTTTTTTACTACACATGCCGCGAACATGTTGGATCGATCATGACAGCGTAGAAGATGATGGGGGCACAAAACTGAACCGTTCAAACTATGAAAGCGAAGCGCCTATAATAAAAGATACACTCTTTTGTCTTTATGCCAGTGGATGTTCATAATTCCTGCGAATATCTTTCTATAATTTTCTAATGCATGTAAGCTCCCCCCCCCCCTCCCCCCTCTATATATATATATATACATATGATATACATTTGCATATTTTATTGTTTGATTCCTCAGCCGATCGACTATGGATGGGAAATGAATCATATGTAATTAATTAATTCGTATTATATTTTGTTTGTGAAAAGGATGCCTAGTTTTCCATGTTATGAGTTTGACGTAAAACTATAGACATTATTACATGCTCTTTCTCGAAACTAACTCAAAAAAGAAAACCAGAAACTCAAATCATCCATCGAGAGAGACAGTTTCTTAAGAAGAATACTGCAGAATAACACAAAGCACGATATTACAATAAACAAACCCCATTTTATGCGCAGTAGGTCAGACGTAAATCTTTGAAAAAAAAAAGTCAGACGTAAATCATAGGTACTACAGGTGGGCTGCTTCGTTGTCATTATTTTATGGGGAAATTTGCAGTCAGGCCCCAGTCAGAAGTTTCCTAAGGGTTCAGTCCCTGTCAGAGTCAAGAATAGTTTAAAGGACCAACTTTATTGAAAATGGCACAGATAAGGACGAAAAATATGTATGACGAAAATACCCATCCTTACATACCGAACTAATAGTTATTTTTCGTCGGCTTTCTGTTATGCTTTTTGCTATATTGTTATAAAAGTCCAGCGAAATGTTATTTTTCATACTTTATCTGTTACTTTGGTGAAGAAAATTGTTATCGACTGAGTATTTATTTTACGATTCTCGTTTTTACATTGAATAGAGGTCCGAATTTTCGAATGCCCACTAACCAATTAATTTCGGCGTGTAATGTAGGATGTATAGTGGATGCAGCAAGATGTGAGATTTGTATGAGTTTTTATCTTTCTATTTAGGGTTCTAATATGCGAAAATAGGTTGAAATCAAAGCCTTTTTTGGCACCGATTACTTCTAATATGTACAAATTCGAAGTACCCATATTATGTCTAGCTCGATTCGGTTCATTGTTTGCTCGTTCGACCGACTTTCATCTTTCAATTTAGAGAAAATGTGTTAAATGTGTTACATGTTGTGCCAGTATCGTTACTATGTCTCTCAGAACAGTTATTGCAACTAAACTTAATTGTTACCATGTATCGTGTTCTAATTTGTGAAAATAAGATGAAACAAAGCCGTTTTTGGCAACGATTACATCTACTATGTATAAATTCGAAGTACCCATAGTATGAAAAAGTCGGTGCTGCACATTGTTTGGTCGTTCGTCCGACGTTCATCACTTAATTTCGCGGAAATACGATCGACAACATTAATGGGAATATTTATACTGTCCAAACTGTTACTTGTAGTATAAATGTTGTTACTCAATTCACCAAACTCGTTACTGTTTCCGCCAAATCCGTTATTTAACAGCATTTAATTGTTACTGCGTCTAGGATTCTAACTTGCGAAAATAAGATGAAATCAAAGCCGTTTTTGTCAACAATTACATCTAATATGTATAAATTCGAAGAACCCATAGTATGGGAATCTCGGCGCGGCACATTGTTTCCTCGTTCGTCCGATGTTCATCTTTCAATATAGCGAAAATACGGTCGACCCCCATAATACGGTAGTACCAAATATGTTACTCAGTCCACAGGTTCGTTAATTGGAAGGCCATATCCGTTATTTAACTTTTACTAATTGTTACCATGTGTAGGGTTGTAATTAGCGAAAATATGACGAAATCAAAGCCGCTTTTGGCAACGATTACATCTAATATGTATAAATTCGAAGTACCTTTAGTATGGGCAGCTCCATGGTGCACATTATTTGCTCGTTCGTCCGACTTTCGGATTTTAATTTCGCGAAAATACGGGAGATCCCAATAATTTGGGTATATTTATACTGTGTCCAAACTGTTACTCCGGGTACCAAATCTGTTACTGTTAGTATCAATATCGTTACTAGTGGTTTCACATCCGTTATTATGCTGTACGAAATTGTTACCAGATATGAAAGAAATGTTACTATGTGCACGTAATGTGTTATAATCCACAGAAACATCCAATACGTACACAACGAGTAGCCAAAACTTACCAATTGATATCAATTAGAGAAAAAGGACAAATTGATATCAGATTGCAACAAAAGACAAAAAGAATACTGCAAACGTTAAATTGCTTCTTTGCATGTTCGGCGATTGTGCCCGACCCTTTTACATCTTCCACACTTGAGTGGACGAGTGTCTTGAATTTGTGAAGGAATTCTTTTAGATCGTGGACGGCCTGGGGGTCTTTGAACGTCTGATTCCACGACGTCTTCGGGTATAGGATCTTCAATTGCAAAACTAGAAGGAATTGGATTTATAGAACCCTGGTATGCCTCACGGTATTTCGCCAAACTGTAATAGCTGTCGCAGAAGTCATATGGAGAAAGGCCCATTGAAAGAATGCATGCGCATGCATGCTTACACGGAAGCCCCTGTAGATCGAAGTGTCGGCAAGAACATCTCTTATTGTTTAAACAAACGGCATATTTGATCCCCTTTTCTGAAACCTCGAACTGCCATCCACTAGACCTATCGACCTCCAATGTTCGAGATTCATCGATGCTTAATTTCAGTTTGTTCTCAGGCTTCGTACACAAACGGCTGAGCTGTTTGTGTGCTTCCGTGCGTTTGTCGTTCATCATGATCATTGTCTTCCGTCTTATCTCGTCGACCAAACTAACAATAGGTAGCGCCCTAGCCTCACGAACCCAACTATTCCAACTTTCTGCAATGTTGTTGTCAATTATGCCCCATCGTCGGCCACGAAATAAGGAGTTAGCCCAACAATTAGGATTCGTCTTTCCTATGAAGTTTGAGTGTCCGGGAAATGCCGTTTGAACCTCCGTAAGAAATGTTCTGAAATCCTCCAAGTAAGGAGAGTAAGCTGCCTTCTTGAACTTTGTTGTCCAACTTTTCTTGTTCTTATATGGGTACTTTCGCAATACCTGTACAGAAAGTAGCGAAGGAAAACAAAAACCTCGTCTGTCATAACAATGCATCACTAACATTTTAACTGAAATGAGTCTATAAATAACAGTACATGATAATGTACCTCAGTCTTGAAATTGTCAATGACATGCCTTAAATAATATGCATGGTGAGACCCTGGAAATACCGAGGGAACGCCTAGAACCAATCCTTCATGCCGTCGGAAAAAAATGTATAATCTCCGAAGTTGTCTCTTCCATAATAGGACAAGAGATGCCTCAGTTTCAAAAGAAACCACTCCCAGTTAGGTGATGTTTCTGCATCAGTCACTGTCCAATAACAAATTATGAGTAGATAATAACAAACAAGCTACGAATAATTTATAGACGTGGTGGTCGCTGCTCGCAGCTCGTGGTGGTCGCCGCTCGTCGTCGCAGCTCGTCGGATCGCTCGCTGTTTGCTTCGATTTCTTCGCCATTGTCTTCGTCGGTGCTTTCTCTGAATAATTTTGGGGATGGCTAGATTCTCTAGGTCGTCGTTGCTCGTCGTCGATGCTGGTGGTTGTCGCCGGCTCGTCGTCGCTGCTCGTGCGTTTGGTCGATTAGGGTTACCGATTTGGGAATTATTGTCACTAATACAACCCCATTCGTTACTTGGAATTATTTGTTACAAATCGAATTTATTGTTAAAATAATCATTTTCCAAATTTGTTATTTTTACCTAATAATTTGTTATTTGAGTTAACTGTTTAGTTACTGCCTTTAGCGATTTGGTATTAGATCAGTGTAGAGTTGTTATAAAATATTAATATTTTGTTACCAGGGAGTGTTCAGTAACATGAGATTAGGGTGACTATTTCTCAATTACAACAATTAAAGCTGAGATTCAAACACTAGATTTTCTGTTCGGTATAAACCTAATTAACCTAATTCTGTCAATAACGACGACGTTTCTGCGACTTTCACCTTTTTTTAGAGTCAATTGTGATTTTCGTCACAAAGAATTGTTAATCTACAATTGTTACTTTTTTCGATGATAACTGTTACTACGTTTGTTATATTTGTTACTGAGTTAGACATATATGTTACTAGTTACGCTATATTGGTTACTTTATTTGCATTAATTGTTACCCAGATATCGTCTTCAAGAAATCTTCAATATACGTCGCATAACAAAATTTTGATTCAAAATTCTTCACCAATTCTTTCGTAAACTCAATAATTCTCGTTCATTATTAAGACTCATTATCAAATTCACTCAGTTTCATCATAATCGGCCATTAAATTCGATACTTGGTCCTTTTATACTCTCGTTTTCTCGAAGAGGAATTTCGAAATTATTTCTTCTTACACGCTAAATTATTCTTTTATTACAACTACCCATGCGGAAACAAAGTCGATCCCATCTTTTATGCACCTGAACAACGACATTTCGGTCTGTTGTAGAGTCCTCGCACACACCCAAAATCGAACGATAGAGACGATGGCAAATGGCTGTAATTTTTGCCAACTATGAAGGACAGATTTGTCATTTTATGTCGCATGGGTCCTTCAAACTTATGTTTTTGGTACTTAGGTCCTTCAGCCTGAATTAAAACGTTATGGGGCCTGAACTACATTGAAAATTGCTTATTATGGCATGAACCCAAATATACCCTTATTTTATTGTGCAAATTACATGTCAGACCACAAATCATATTTTCAATTTAAGATAAGGATCTATATAAGTTTCATTTAGAAATAAGGACCCAATTTAACTTTCATTTAGAGATAAGGATCCATGTGGTACCACAGACACATGAAGTGATACCACAGACCAATGAAGTGATACCACATACCAATAAACTGGTCAGACCCATGAAGTGGTACCACAGATCCATGAAGTGACTGCTGAACAATGAAGTGGTACGGGGGAGCCATGAAGTATTTTTGACGAAAATAGATCCTTAAAACTAATGCATTTTCTGGCACGGGTCTGAACTGTAACTGAAACTTACAAACGGGGCCTGAAATATAAATGCCCCTGTTTTATTTCTATATCAAATCATATCAGATTATATAAATTGAAAGAAAAACAAATATATGGAGTGTGAAAGTTTGGAGATAACCAGACCACTCAATGTCAGGCCTTGGGTGGTGTGCACTGACATAATTATCCCATAATAATTTATAATAATAATATCTGCCTCATCCCATCCCAAGTCATTAATGTGCAATAAATCACCGTAGAAAGTTATGAAGGAGACCGTATTCGTACTAAAGCCGTTTGTATTGGGACTCGATTTGTTTCTCAAGGCTGAGGTCGGTGACCACATTGTAATAATACTTTAATATCAGACAGAATTAGGCCTTTATTTGGATAATTAACGTTCAAGTTGGGCTCATTCTTTTATTGGGCTTAATTAGGGAGAATTGAGCCTCATTGGTTTTGGTATGCATCAAAGTCGTTATAAACAGGCGATCTTAGAATACATCTATTCATGTAATGTAACAATAATCTTCGTGCTTGAGATTTTCAATGACACGAACGTGCTCAATGTGACGTGACGCTCTATCTATCTATATATATATATATTATATATATATATATATATATATTATGGTATTGTATATCAAATAATGATACTTAGGCCACAAATTACAGCTTGGTTGCTTCAATAGACCAATCATATGGTGGTTGTTGGGCAGATGAACAACTACGAGTTCTGACCTTGAAGGGATGATTCACCATTTATGGAAGGAGACAGATTATTTCTTGATTGATATCATCATATTCATCTATCTATCATTCTGTTCATGATATCTACATATTTATCCTATTTTAGTACAAACTAAGAAGATACTAAATATGAAGTGAAGCATATGTGATGAGTATCTACTTCGAATAAAAAAGCGTATATTCTTCTCTGTTATGTTTTGTGATTTCATTCTAATGATACACTTGATATTCAAATTTGCCAGCCCGTTGTTCGCCGGGGCAGCCTACACATAAGCTTTATCTAGAGTTGCACAGGCGAGATGAAATAAATAGAGACGCCAAGAAAGAACAAGGAAAAATGAGGAAATAGTAAATTGAGCATAAAAATAAATTGCATCTAGATGATAGAATACAACACAAAGGACAAGCGAGCCAATAATGGTTAAACTGAGAGTTTTGTCATGTAATAAGCAAAATTCATAGTACTTCACATGGTGCCAGGACGTCATTTTGTTAACGTTAGTTATATTCTTCGTTGTTTAGTCTTTCGCTGGGATTTTAATATCTTTACCTCAAGATAGGGAATTTATAGGGTGGTGGCATGGCAAGGCAACGGCATGTAAAAAGAGTTTATTATTATTATTAATATTTTCCAATAAACAGATATGGTTTTTCTTTTTAATTATCTTAGTCCTGATTGGCTTGTTGCACAATGCTAAGGGTCAAGATAGGAGCTTTTTCAGCTTTGAAATATCGAAGCATGTGAGAAAACTGCTATACCACTGAGTTCTTTTCTCCCAGCTGGGTCTCGGATATCTTCCTTAGATATATTTTTGCTCTTCGTTTACTCAAAAATTTGTAACTGAAGAAGAGATATTATTGTACGATCTATTTGTGGCTATATTCGGTCATATGGATCATAAGCTTGGGTTTTCTTGAGAGAGGAAGCGTTTCTTTTTAAATCTATTTGCTCTATTCTTGCAAATCCATGATTGGGGATTTCAAATGGTTTGGAGATGAGACTCCGGTAAGATTTTAGCTGCATAGCTGGGAAGATATTAGTTGCACGAATTTTGGGTTTGTAAGAGATGACACTAGGTGGTGATGATGATGATGATGGCTTAAAGGTTGAGTCTTGGGATGTAAAAAAATCGAAGGCAAGACGTGTGAATAACGACGACGATGTCGCTGTTAGAAGAAGTGGCTGTTTGATGAACTTAAGGTTGATCGCCTGCTGTATTTCTTCGAGATCTAAAGTTGATGCCTCTCTAAGTAGCTTCACCACTCATGGTAATTGATCAACCTCTCATTCACCCTAAAGAATTTCCAGTGTTCGTTTAGATTCATTGTCTTTCTACGTATATGTTCTTGATATTCGTCTTCACTTCACACAAAGCAGAAAGCAACCCCGCAAGCAACAACACGGCCGAGAGCAATTGTTCGAGCTCGTCGAAACTCGAAGAGGAGCTTAGAGTTGCTTCCCGCCTCCGAAGATTCGCATTCAACGACCTCAAATTAGCTACTCGAAATTTCAGGCCAGATTCACTCTTAGGCAAGGGTGGTTTTGGCTGTGTGTTTAAGGGATGGATCGAAGAGAACGGTACAGCGCCAGTTAAGCCCGGGACTGGGCTTACGGTCTCCGTCAAGACCCTTAACCACGACGGACTTCAGGGCCACAAAGAATGGCTGGTTCGATCCAATTCTTCGCCAATTCGTCCTCGTTGTAATAGGTGCATTTCTGTTTTGTATTATGGATTAATTTCTGGT
The DNA here is from genome assembly GCA_027422505.1 of Craterostigma plantagineum. Taxonomy (NCBI): domain Eukaryota; kingdom Viridiplantae; phylum Streptophyta; class Magnoliopsida; order Lamiales; family Linderniaceae; genus Craterostigma; species Craterostigma plantagineum. Next base: position 767,131 of record JAPQWV010000096.1, on the reverse strand, counting down.
ATTGTTTCGCAAGGCCGAAGTGAACTTCCTCGGCGATGATCTTGTCCATCCAAATCTGGTTAAGTTGATCGGTTACTGCATCGAGGACGATCAAAGGCTGCTCGTCTATGAGTTCATGCCTCGAGGAAGCCTCGAGAATCATCTCTTCAGAAGTATATATATCCTCTGTTTTATGCTCTGCACTTTATCGAACCCTACGAATCGATGCCTTATCTAACAAATGCAAGTAAATTTGTAGGATCTCTGCCCCTTCCGTGGTCTGTAAGGATGAAGGTGGCTTTGGGTGCTGCAAAAGGGCTCGCTTTTCTTCACGAGGAAGCTGAAAGGCCAGTGATATACCGCGATTTTAAGACGTCGAACATATTGTTGGACGCTGTAAGCTTTGCCCGCTCTGTTATCCTCTGTTGTACTGATCGAATGAATGTTAGTGATTTGATTCGAAATTTTCTAACTTTCTTTTAAGGAATACAATGCCAAACTTTCCGACTTTGGCCTTGCGAAAGACGCGCCCGACGAAGGGAAAACTCATGTTTCGACTAGAGTTATGGGAACCTATGGTTATGCAGCCCCAGAATATGTCATGACAGGTTTTTTTTTTTTCTGTGGTTTAATCTTATCTCTGTTTTCAGAAATTTGTGCTCACTTCAAATTTTTTTTCTAGGACATCTCACGACGAAAAACGACGTCTACAGCTTCGGCGTAGTTCTCCTCGAAATGCTGACTGGGCGAAGATCAATGGACAAAAACCGTCCCAACGGAGAACACAGCCTTGTGGAGTGGGCTAGGCCTAACCTTATAGACAGAAAACGTTTCTACCGTATAATAGATCCGAGGCTCGAAGGTCACTTCTCTGTTAGAGGCTCTCAAAGGGCAGCAGAATTAGCTGCTCGATGCTTGAGTCGAGACCCTACGGTTAGGCCTTTGATGAGTGAAGTTGTGGAAGCTTTGAAACCTTTGCCCAACCTCAAAGACATGGCTAGCTCTCACCAGTTTCACGTAAGGCCATCTGAACGCCTCGGTTCTAACACGAATGGTAAGAACGGACAGCATCAGCATCAGAAGAGTTTTGATGCACCTAATGCTCGTCGTGCTTCGCCACATATTCAGTCTGCTCATGTTTCACCCCAATCTAATCGTAAAAGTTGAAGAATTTTAATCCCATGAGGTGTTTGTTGATCTGATTTTGGATGATTCTTTGATTCTCAGAAGGGCCTAGGAACGTAGCAATGTGATGTTGTAATAGATGAAAATTCAAGTAAACAATGTCATTGTAACATATTTGGAATCTACGCTCAAGACTACGATTATTCGAACATGCTATATGTACGCTGCTGTATTTTGTTTCTTTTTTTTTTTCTCATGCAACTTTTCTGGTAAGCTGATCCTTGGATGTGCTCTCGAATATTTTGTCTGCATTTCCAACCTCGAATCCATCGCGCCTATGGAACTCTTCGACCTGTGCAATATCATTGAAGGCCTTTTTTACAAAGGCGAAACTCATCAGGGAATTTGCAATAACCAATTGAACAAACCTCGTTTTCTGGGAGATTCTTGAACTGAGGAAGAACTAGACGTTCGGCAAACTCGATATACGAGCACGGAACAGTGTCCGTAGTTCCATCTGAGAACTGAAACAGAGTCGAATCTGCCACCGTCGAACTTTGCAACAGTAGACCATCAGGGCTCACTGGGATAAGAGTAATCAAATTTGATTTAAAGCACAACGAAACTTTTTTCTTTTCGATAATTCGCACTTACCCTTTAGGACACCGCCTTCTGAGTTCAGCTTAAAACCATTCCCCTCGATGAACTGATTGAGATTTTCAATCTTCCTCAAATTTGATTGGAGCCGATGAGCAGATATCGTGACATGATTCAATGCGTATCCATTGACCAGAGTCCAAGCTGCATATTCGCTTTCCCTGGGAAATTTCACGACAGCGCCATCTTAGTTCGTTAGAAACAAGGAAAAAAGTAAAACGCTGTAACGTATCAAACATGAATTATCTCAAACAGCAAAGCACACTGCTGATAAACACTGACTTAGCCAACTGCTGGAATTCAGAGTGAGAGGGTTTTTCCCAGGTCAAGGACCCAAGTGCACTTGCAAGGGAAGCATACTTATTCCCATTTCCTGAAGATTTAGTGTACTTTCTAATTATTTCCTGTTGAAAGAAGGATGATTTTTATGAATAAATACTCAAACATATGATAAGGAACAACCGAGAAAACTTCTTACATTACTCAATACAGTTCATAGACAGACCTGAGCCTCAGTACTCATTTGATCAACGAGGAGTTCCGATATAAATATTCTCGGTAAAGGGCCATTAACACCTTCGCCGTAGTCCGAGTGCTGAACATCAGGGGGTGAGAACCAAAAAGCTTTCAACTTCTTTGCTGGGAATCTCAGTTCTTCTCTTTGGACATACCCAAAGTCGAGAAAGAATCTAGCCATGGACTCGATCCCATAACCATTAATCTGTATTTTGAAGACAGATGTACAGCCAAAAAGAAATGGTCTTTATTTCATTCATCGATCGCATCAATAGATTAGAGCAAAGATGGTAGTAGCCATGAATTCTTACCCCAAAGCTTCTAAAGGCGAAATGATCATAGCATATACGATTTCTGGCTTCAGACGAACGAACAAGGTCCAGAACTGCTTTTGCCGTGGGGTTCTTGTTTAAGTAAATACTCTCCACATTTGCCAGTACATTTCTTAGGAAAGGTTCTCCTGCCTGCAAATGAATACAAAAGGCAAAAAGACCTTATTTTGGCATCAAAATCAAACAAAACAAGCTGCAATAAACAAATGCTACGCAGCAAAATAGCCGTGAAAAATAGATAAATAAAGAATAATTGCCTTTAAATCAGAAACTTTAGGAGACCCATGATGACGATCATCGACGGAAGCAGAAATCGTTGAAAAATTACGTCTTTTCCCTCTATTTGCAATCACTTCACCACCCAACAGTGGGATCCTGTTCTTACGATGATTCGAGAAGAAAATGGAAGATGGCGATGAAGAATAAAGCTTACGAAAAAGGGAGGAAGATTTGAACGAAGACGGAAATCTGATCGTGGTCTCCATGGAAGTTTTTCTCGAAGGAGAAATAAAGATCCGTTCTTGCTATGGCCTTGTTCTTCAATATCTGGCTGACTAGGTAAGATTGTTGATGTCTGCTACGATCTCGTACGAGACTATTCTTAAATGAAACCGAGTTCACTGTCGTATGCTGATGGAGATGACGGACATGAGAGTCCTGACGTGTCGGATTTGTTCTGTCCTGTTCCTGCCCACTAATAGATAAAGTTTACAATTAACGCTGGATTGTTAGTTTATTTTCGAAATACGCCAAAATAAGCACATGAAAGAAAATATCGCAGGCAAGTTTGAACTTTCAACTACATCACAATATTTGTTTTTTTTTCTTTTTCTTCTTTCAGGCGATTATCTGCATAGGTAAGGGGCCTTGTTTTTGCTTTGCTACATGTTGGGCTGATGATGTAATGTTCTGCCTTAGAGCATTTCCAACGGAGTTGAAAAGAAAATCATATATTTACTCCAACAGATACCAAATACCAAATTCAAAATGATATTTCTAATTTCTCTAAGAGCATCTCCAATGAACACTCATTTTCAACCCAAAAACAAAAATTACTCCAATGGACACCCATACGCATACCCAAAATGGGTCTACGGCGGTTTCACTCACAAATAAACGCATCTTTGCGTTTTCCTCTTTCATAAACGCATTTGTCTTTATATATTACAAGTTGCCCTCCTGGGAGTAATTATTAATTTTGGCTAGGTGTTAGCTATGAGAGCTTTTGTCCTAGACTTTTTATGACACGTAACTCAATCTCTTGTCCATCAATACTCCTTTACATGTATAAATATAATCTATTATAGTAATTTTATTATTTTTGTCCGATCAAAAATAATATTTGTAATCTAATTTATAAAGTTGTGAAATATACGGGTAATATTGAAATTTTGTAAAAATTTGTGTGGAAATTAATATTACAAAATAGTCTTTTTAGTTCGAGAATGAGTTTATCGGTTGGAAAAGAATTACTGCATTTTGAATTTGAGAATGAGTTTGAGTTTGAAAATGCGTTCTTCGGTTGGAGATGGTCTAACCTAAAAAAAAACTCATGTTTGCGTTTGAACCAATTAATATACGTTGGAATTGGAACTTTTAATTTGCACTGAAGTCCGAAATTTTTCATTTCTCTCGTCTATATTTGTAAGAAAAAGCTGTCAGAAAAACTGATGAATGACAGATATAATAAACGATATCACAGTTTTGGTACGGTATACTGTACCAAACCACCCCTACCCCTGACCCAGCAATAAACGATTTTCGTACGTTTCATTGAAGCTCCAAATGGTAGAAAGTCAAACCAATTCGAAAAGACCACATATATTCATCACAGAGTTTCAACGTAAACAGATGTTCAATCAAAAACGTTTCGGAGCAGAAGTTGATCGATTAAATCTAAAATAATATTAGTAGTCTAATTGGTAAGTTTTATTAAAATTTATAAAAATTGATGTGGAAGTGAATATTACCAAATAATCTATTGAGTTTGAAAATGAGTTGATCGGTTGCAGAATAATTACTACATTTTGAGATTGAGAATGCGTTTGGGTTTGAGAATGCGTTTATCGGTTGGAGATGGTCTTAGAGCATCTCCAATAGAGCTGCAAAACCCAAAAGATGGAGTAAATTTACTCCAACCGAACACAAAAACCAAACCCTAAATGGGTTTTTTACTTTCTCTCTCGTCATTCAAACGGAAATATGCGCTTCATCCCAAACTATGCGTTTGTATTTTCTAATTTACATATTAGCCCCAAACATTTGAATTTATAAAACTGGTTTCAAAAGTTTTATGAATCAAAATCAAACTCACATACAAGCAAGAGGAGTATCGCCTCAAGAGAATAATTTGTTTGAAGAAACACACAGACGCCGGTCTTCTGCTCAATTTTTGGCTAATCAACGTGCTTATGAGGCTGCAGTTGGAGGAAAATCTTCAGCAATGGTGAGGGAGCTTTGCTGTCTCTGTTCTTTTGTCAGTATATTCACGTCAATAGTCTAAGATGTTTGCTGGAGGACGATGCATCTCTTCTAATGGGAGAGAAAGAAGTAGAGAAGATGATAGTAGAAACCCACGATTTGGACTGTGAAGACTTTATCTGGACTGTGAAGACTCGATTTGGGCATCTGCATATTTTTTTTTATCTTTGTTGCAGTCATCTTGATTTTTTGTTCAAAACTAGAGTTTCTGCATCACGTGTCTTTGCAGTTTAACTATTAAAATACACATATTAAATAAATAACTATATTATTTTATATCTTTTTTTATTTATATATAATATAAAAATATTAGTTGTAAAGTTATAAAATATGTGGGTATTATTGAAAAATTATAAAATTGTGGAAGAAATATTTTCAAAATGCACCTTTGAGTATGAGAATGAGTTAATGGTTGGAGATGAAATACTGCATTTTGCGTTTAAGAGTGAGTTTGAGTTTGAGAATGGATTTTCCAGTTAGATATGGTCTTAGGCCTAACTCAAGTTCAATTGCGGATTATCTGAATATCGAGTTGCTCTCATATGCCGATGCCCTAATCTTCGGAACAAATATATAACTTATCCCTCCCCCAGGAGTGTTAATATATGTTATATATTTTAGTGTAATTGGGACGTAAGATGTATCCGGGTTAGGAGGTGTGGAGTGCACGCTCGAAAAGCGTTTTATGTCGGAACCCAAATCGAAGCGAGGTCAAGGGGGACTGCGCCCCCTTGCAGGGTCCTACGGGCAGCGCCCCGTCCCGAAATGACACACATGCACCCAAAAGGTGTGCATGCTTTCCCCCTCAAAACCCCCTTCACCCAAAAGAGTGTGTTTATACCCGAAAAGGTATTTGGTTTCAAAAGGTGATATCTGTTCTCAAACGGACACCATCTTTGAAAGGATTATGTCTATTATGAATAGACAAAATCGGTCGAAACTTGGGTTATAAATAAGCACAGATACATTCGACACAAACACATTGAATTCACAAGCGAAATAACAAGTTTTCTCTAGTCTTATTCCGGGACGAAAATATTATCTTTGGAAAGGTGAACTCCAAACGCGATTCTAGATAAATATCCGGCAGTTAAATCAGACACACGTTTCCAACAGTATATACATACATTTGTAGGAAGATTAGATTAGAATTTAGAGGTGTATAATGACTTAATACGTACGTACATGCATAAACAGCACATCCCTTGATATATGTACATGTATTTTCCGTCATAAAGCTAGCAAAAAGGTAGAGCAACCAAAAAGATGCTTTGAAAATGATATATGATCGTTCACCTAGCTTTCATCTATACAACAATGCTGTCTAGGTTCATCTTCTATCGTAATTAAATGCCAGGCGAGAGATGGGAGAGGATAAGAATATATGTAGAAAGGCAGCATCAAGAACAATAGCTAGGGTTTATAAATAGCCATTATAGAGCGAGGAACAGCAATATAGCAATCAAATGATATATACACGTATATGTGTATGAGCTAACTATACACAAACACAATAGAAGAGCTCATCGGATGTGCCCTAGAGTTCCCTTGAAACACTTCGCGTGATGATTGATGTCCCTTTTATTATTGATGGCTAACTCATTTAGTGAAGTGTTTGGGGGAACTCTTGGGGTCATTCGATCGATGTTCCAAAACGTTTATGTCCGCCATAATCGCGCTAATTTCCACGAGGACGACGACCAAACCCTAGAAAAACACCACCTATATTGTTTTCTTTCAAAATTTTCGACTTGGATTACAAATGAGTTTACTTAAATGTTTAGTACTTCCACGTACGCTTCAATTAACCTAGCCAGCTACATATTTCTTGGACACACTCAGATAGTTACATGATGCAGATGATCACATCATTTTGGATGATAAGATGCATATAAATAAATAGATGTAATGAATTTATGAAGGATTATCATGGTGTGTCCGCATGCATGGTTACCTGTAACTTGCAGAAGGAGAGAAAATTATATTTTTCAACCCCCTTCTCTCCAAACTAATAGGAGGGGATATTATTTAAATAAGTTAAGATATAGAGGTGGACCAGCAGCAGCAATAGATGTTGTAAATCTTTAATCATGGGGCGTAACTTTATTTTGTATGAACTTCCCTCCCATCTTTCCTTATTGATCTGCTAATAAATAAAGATGGAATTTGACCCTTTTTTCTTCACGAAAAGATCTTCCACAATGAGCCTCGCAATGGCTGCAGAGAAGAGACAGACTCTTCAATGTAAGTGCTTTACTTTCTGGCATTCTGATTGTTTTCTTTTTTCCTGCTTCAATAGTTCAGTTGCTCTTTGAATGTCTTTTACATATAGTTAGTTAGTTCGGTATGCTACGAATACGATTCAAGTGATATTTCGAGTAGTAGTTATTACTGACGAAGATGAAGAAAGACACTCCCAAACATAATGTCAATTCTATTACATCATCAATCCATCAATCCATTAGGTATTATGGTATACACTGAGCACACAAACTGCTGCTCATCCTCTGCACACTATAATCCGCAAAAGAAGCTGCCTTGAAGATCCTCTTTTGCTTCACTCTCACTCTCACTTCTCAAGAAAATCTTGGCGAGATGCCAACTAGCAGGTGATGTTTAGTGTTATTGGTATTGTATGTACAGTATAGGATAGGGCTTATCTAGCCTTAGAAGAAAGACAAATCTTGAAACAATTGGACACCACTGTCCAAAGTTCCCAGGAAAAAGAAAAAAAAAAGAAAAATAAAAGAATGGCAGAGGGCATATCAAGAAATCACACACACATGTAACCGATACGTAAAGTCATAGGACTCAGAGAACGGACTAAAAATGCTCCGTAGCATTCCGACCTCCTTTCTTGAGGCCTTTATTGGGGAAACCAACCATGAAAGAAACCGAAAGAAGAATTATGTAGATTTTTGGAGCTTCGAAGCTCTATGTTATGAGACCTTCATAGACAATGCAAAAGAGATCTCTTGCACAGAGGAGGTCGTGAAGGATCCGTTCTTGTTGTAGTCCTCGAAGGCGACTCCTCCATTCCGAGTACTGTTTTCATCAAGAAATGCTTCTCCTGCACCACAAAAGAGATAAAGATGATACCCTTTTTTTATTTGGTTAGCAGAACGCGCGTAAGAAACGAAATCGTGCATACACTTTCTGAGAATTTCGGGCTCGGAATAGCAGCGGCCAACGCCCTGAACATTGGAGTCACCTGAAGTGGAGAATTGAATTCTGCTTCTGCATGAGCAAAGTCATGAGACGCCGCATTATTTTCTTTCTCGTGCAACAGCACATCATCCTCTGCATATATAACATATGTTGTAAGATTGAAGAAAAATAGCTAATGATCCATTCGTGTCAAGCAATCTGCCTCCTTTTGTACCTTGTGTTGTCCTGGTCTTATGGCTAATGCGTACTCCACTTTCTTGGGCAAGAGATTGCTTAACCTCATGTTGATTTTCTGAAATAAGTATCTGTTTCATTACACAGATTTGAGCTTGAGCTTCTTCTGCTCTATAACAAGGCGCAAGAACGGTCGACCCTGTACTGTACTCAGAACTTGAAGGAGATTGCTCATACATATCAGAGTTCCTGCGTGAAATTACCAGCTGGTTATAGAGCCGATCAATTCTTATGAGACATTAAATTATCTCAATTTTTCGTTTCTGCACTCGAACTAACCTCCATAATGGTAAGCTTCCTTTGCAACAGCTGCTCAACTCCTCCACTGAACCACTTCCTTTGTTTTGTTTCATCTGATTCTGAAGAGCCTGCTTAAGAAAAACAATGTAATAATCATCTCTTCATCCTAGTTCGAAGTTGTTGCCAAATCCTAATCTCAGAGCGGCGTAATAAATGGAGTGATATAAAGACAAGCTGGAAAGGTAAGAACTTGCCATCCATGCACTTTCAAGACTCTGTTCCGTCTTCTCCGAGTTCAACTTCATTGCGAGCGAGTTTAGCAGCTCGGCTTGTTGCATCAATGCAATTACCTTCGGATCGTCCTTGTTAAGAAACGTCCCTTCTTGAGTTTTCGTATTTTCAGCTGCATAACAATGAAGTTACGAGCACATCGCCTCTCTCTCTCTCTCTATATATATATCTGAATCTAAAGAATAAGAAACACAGTAAAACATCTACGCAAGCTATCTATCTTACATTTATCGGCTGCTGTCGTCTCCTGGACATTATGAGCTAGAACTGCAAAAGGGTTCCTTTGTATAAGATCGACCACAGGTATTTCCCCTTCTTGATTTGAGGTACAAGTCCTACGTAAGTTATCGTTGACCTCAGTACTCATCTATGGCGAAAGGGCGAAAAAAAAAAAGAGATCTTTGAAACAGTACCGTATCTTTTTGAGAGGTGGAACACTTTCTGAGAAGATAACCCTTTCGTTGTTTTCTTTAGCAAGTGCTGATTCTCGCTTAGCCCTCTTCTTACACAGAGTCGTGAAGCGATTCTTCACGGCGTTATCGGTTCTGGAGAATCAGATATGAACCGTTTAATGATTTTTTGTTTCTCTTTTATCATCCACAAACCCAAGAAAATGAGAGATTGTGATCATTATTACCTTCCCGAGACAACCTTCGCAATTTCCGTCCATCTATTTCCAAACAACCTTTGCGCCTGAAAAGATTTATGTAGGTAAGAAGAGGGACTAAATCGGCGTATTTCAGATAGACACAGCAAATTAAGTGGTAATGTTATAGACAACCTCACATAAGAGCATGTCTTCTTCGGGTGACCATCCTCCTTTCTTGAAATCTGAATTCAAGTAAGAGAACCATCTGACCACAAAAGACCGATATGAGTAGTTAGAGTGAGAGTTCAAATTCAAAGATTTCAAAGTCTAAGGAAGATGATTATTGTTCGACCTTCTTCTACACTGCCTTGTCGTCTTATCCTTGAATTTCGATGCAATGATAGTCCAACTATCACAAAATTTAACAAATATGATTATATGAATCACAGCCTTGATATATATCTCAGAATCACGTTACGGTGATTCAACAAGTAAATGGAACCAGCAAGAACCTTACTTTTCTGTGCCATGTAACCTTATTTGCTCCCTAAGAATCTCATCTTCCTGCAATAAAGGAATACATAGAAATAAAAGGTTAGAAAAATAGACAGCAGCAATAATTTTTCAGAAAACAGAAAAAAAAAATCCTCACCTCTTGAGACCAAGAAACAATATGCCTTTCTTTCTTATTGGGCAATCCACAACTGTTTGAATCGTTGTTATTGTTTGCCGTATTTTTCATGTTCTGGACAAGTTACTTACTTGCCTTCTTTCTTTCTTGCATGTTCAAATTGGCAAAAGGCTCTTTCTTGGGCACAAATACTACACAAAGGTCAAATAAATAAGAAATACCTTCCAAAAAGGTTCAAGGCTTAAAACCCTTTTAATCTTTTTACACAAACAGATCATATCTCATGAAACGGAACATAATGTTTCTCACCTAAAAATCAAAACTTTTGGCCTTTTCACCACTCCCCAGCTCAAAGAAAAGAAATGCTTAGGATTCGATCTCTATCCCCTAAAACAAAAAGCAATATACTTTAACAATCGGAATCAATTCAAAAACAAGAAACGCCTCCTAATTGCATTCCACTCATGATTTTTGACTTGGTAAATCACGAACAGGGCACTGTAAGCTGAACCCATATTTACAGTGGCTCATAAGAAACATGTACCTTATTGCCTGCCTCGAGATTTAAAAAAAGAAGAGTACAGAACCAGCAACCCAAACAATACGATATATTTATTCTTTATTTAACAAAGGTTTTTCTTTTTTCCATAGACGGAGCTGGTTTCGGCTTTTATTTTCAGTCCAAAAGTGACGAAGAATAAGCAAGTATTTCTGAGTCTTCTTGGAAAACTGTGGCGTGGTGTGGGGTGCTTTCAGATTATTATATTTCAAAAAAATATAAAAATAAACGAGCTTCTGCTTTTTTGAGCGGGCATGAATGGATGTTTGAAACAGCAAATTTTAATTACAAAATAATAAATAAAGAAACTGAAAATAAAAGAAAACGCTGAATTTCATGAGATTGTAATAAATAGGTGTGCATGGACAACAAGCCCCACACCCACGCTCGCCTCACTATGATATGTCCGTCTTTAATTCACTACAAATTCTTGATAGATTGATAGCCTGTTACTTTTTTTTTTTCTTTTTATATATACAATATGTGTTTTATGGCGTTTTTCGATTTACCATCACAATATAATTTGCTGGACATTGTTCGTGACTCGAAGCGCAGACGATATGATGCCGAGCTCCTTTTTTTGAAAATCCTCACCATATGTAACGTTTGATTTTTTTGAAAATCGAGTTAATGCGTAGCAAAATTTTCATCTGAACATTAACTTATTTGGATTATATTTAAACTATATACTGTAGTATTTGATTTTCACTAGTGTAACCGCAAGCAGATTATATTTATGGAGTTGGCAGTTTCAAATACATAAAAGGATGGAGAGATGATGTTATTACTGTTGTATTCCAAATTCGGGTGTATGACCATTGACCAGCGACTTTAAAAATGAATTTATGGCAATTTCTTAAGTATTTTTGAAATATGGATTGATTGATTATATACTGATGGATCGTTACTCTCTATAACTCGATTTGGTAACGTTCAAATTTGACTAACGAGGTATATTATTTTGGATGGGCGTAGCTTTGTCAAGAACTTAATTAATTTCAGTATTTGTTGCATTACGTAAAATTCAAGTTTGTCGTTTTCATTTATATGCTTTTGTATGTCGATTTTACAATATTAGTTAATGCTGGGATGGGATCCATGCATGACAATGCCAAAAGAAATTCTTTATTGCCGTCTATGTTCTTCACATCAGCATTTCCCGCCAGAGTTATAATAATATGTTATATTTTAAATATATATACATACTGACGCTCTAGAATAAAATTCCGCCAAGCCATTATATAGACGGAGCGTATAACCCCAATCATCGAAGTCCCTTTTGTTTGTTTTTTTTTTTCTTTTAGGGTGAACACATATAATTTAGTCAATGATGATGATTATATTTGCTAATAAGTAAATGAAATCGTCTATAGTTTAATTTTTGGGAGGGCATGTAGAAATAGTGGTGCGCGAGTGATTGATGATAAGAGGTCGGCGGTGATTTGTCCCACAAAGGCAGCTCTCAAATTTAAAGAACGCAAAGTCATATAATATGTAATTATATTATTATCTTACAGCTAGCTATTTGTGTGTGTGAACTCTTGATTGTGTACTAGACCAACAAAAAATAGATCGATCAGAACATGTCATCGTGGAACTGAAATTGATATTATATATCATTATATAACTATAGAGAAATGTGATGTATAGACTATAGTACATACAGGCAAGAAAGAAAAAAAAAAAGAAAAGAAAGTGATGAATTAAATCGATAAGTATATTAAGGGGTAGGGCATGTTAGGGGTTGTCGAAATCCCAAACAAAGTGGTATCAGAGCGTTGTGGTGCCGGCATTCGAAATCATGGAAGGCAATACTAGTCAGATGGTTATGTTGAACGGCGCGAACTATCATATTTGGAAAGGCAAGATGGAGGATCTTTTGTACGTAAAAGATTATTATTCGTCGGTGTTCGATTTGGAGAAGCCGACGATAAAAGCGACAAGGAGTGGGAATTGATTCACCGTCAAGTTTGCGGCTTTATTAGACAGTGGGTCGATGATAATGTTCTCAACCACATAAGCGACGAGAAACATGCGAGGACCTTATGGAGCAAGCTTGAGCAGTTATACGCTCGAAAGACAGGGAACAACAAGCTTTTTTTTTGATAAAGCAGATGATGAGTTTGAAGTATCAAGAAGGGAGCAACATATCTGATCACTTGAATACATTCCATGGAATTATTAATCAGCTAGCTAGAATGGGAATCAAGTTCGACGATGAAGTGCAGGATTTGTGGCTTCTTGGTACATTGCCAGACTCGTGGGAGACATTCAGGATGTCGTTATCTAATTCGGCTCCAAATGGGATCTGTTCGATGGAGTTAGTTAAAAGCAGCGTGCTCAACGAAGAGATGAGAAGAAAGTCGTAGGGTTCTTCTTCACAGTCCGATGTCCTAGTCACAGAGAACTGGGGGAGGAGTAAGAGTCGAGGCCCAGGTGATCGCAACAGAAGTAAGAGCAAGTCTGGGAAGTATGCTAGCATCGAGTGTCATTATGGCACATTAAAAGAGTTTGTCGAAAGTTCCTGAGAGAGAACAAGAATGCGAAGAGTCAAGATCATCAGACGACGGATGCTGATAAGGTTGACAAGGTAACCGCAGTCACGGCAGATTTCTTTGTTGTGCACGACGACGATGCTGTTAATCTAACTAGTCATGATACTAGTTGGGTGATCGATAGCGGTACTACGATACATGCTACACCGCAACGGGATTTCTTTGCCTCGTATACCTCTGGTGATTTTGAAAGAGTTATTACGGGAGACGATGGCGTTGCTAGAGCCACCGGTATCGGCGACGTGCGCTTGCAGACGGAGAACGGAAATACATTGATTTTGAAGGCCGTGAAGCATGTTCCAGAGCTTCGCATGAGTTTGATGTCCACAGGGAAGCTCGACGATGAAGGTTTTCACAGCCACTTTGGAGATGGGAAATGGAAGCTCACGAAAGGCTCCTTGATCGTGGCGAAAGGAGAGAAGACGTCATCTCAGTTTTATGTAACGCAAGCAAAGATTGCAGATTCTACCGTGAATGCAACCGACGATGGTGGCGCCACGGAGCTTTGGCATAATAGACTCAGTCACATGAGCGAAAAGGGACTGATGATACTAGCCAAGAAGAGTCTTCTATCTGGCGTGAAGAATCCTTCGTTACGAAGATGTGATCATTGCTTGGCCGGAAAGCAGACCCGAGTCACGTTCAAGAACATCACTCACTCGCCAAAATCAGGCACACTCGATCTAATTCACTCCGATGTTTGTGGTCCTATGAAAACAAAAATACTTGTTGGTGCTGCTTATTTTGTTACTTTTGTAGATGATCATTCGAGGAAGATCTGGGCTTATACGCTGAAGTCTAAGGACCAAGTGCTAGATGTTTTCAAGCAATTTCGCGCTTTGGTGGAGAGGCAGACAAACAAAAAACTCAAGTGTATTCGGACGGACAACAGAGGCGAATATTGTGGTCCTTTTTATGAGTATTGCAAGAGATACGGTATTCGGCATCAAAAGATGACTACAAAGACACCTCAGTTAAATGGCTTAGCTGAGAGGATGAACAGAACACTGATCGAGAGAGTGAGATGTTTGCTATCACAGTCGCAGTTGCCGAATTCTTTCTGGGGTGAGGCGTTAAATACAGTTGTTCATGTCTTAAATCTCACACCTTGTGTTCCTTTGAAATTTGAGGTACCAGATAAGATTTGGTCGGGAAAGGAAGTCTCGTATGATCACCTGCACGTGTTTGGGTGCAAGGCATTTGTTCACATCCCAAAAGACGAGCGATCAAAGCTTGATGTGAAGACAAGACCGTGTGTTTTCATCGGCTATGGACTGGATGAGTTTGGATACAGGTTCTATGATTCCGTGCAGAAGAAGCTTATCAGAAGTCGAGATGCCGTGTTTATTGAAGATCAGTTCATACGAGACATTCAGACAGAGAAGTCGACTAAGAGGTCCAGCGGCGATCTACCTAATTTGGATCCACCTTTTGTACGTGTAGCATATCCAAATCAAGGGAGAGATATTCCAGAATCTAGTGGTGTGGGCAGCTATGAAAATCCTATAGGCGATGTTAATGTTGAGCCAACGGAACCTATTGATGAAGCTGTCGAAGAACCTTCGGTTGAACCTCAGTTGAGAAGATCCGCTAGGGAGCATCGTTCATCCACGAGGTATCCTTCAGATGAGTACGTGATGCTAACAGATGCTGGAGAACCTGAGTATTACCAAGACGCAATTTCGGTTGACGACAAGAACGAGTGGATGCAAGCTATGGTGGAAGAGATGCGATCTCTTTATGATAATCATACTTATGATTTGGTAGAGCTACCTCGAGGAAAGAAATCTCTCAAGAATCGATGGGTTTATCGACTGAAAAATGAAGAAAATAATTCTCGGCCACGGGGTTGGTCGTGAAAGGCTTCGGTCAGAAGAAAGGAATTGACTTTGATGATATATTCTCACTGGTGGTGAAGATGTCCTCGATCCGAGTTGCTCTTGATTTGGCGGCACGCTTGAACTTGGAGATTGAGCAACTTGACGTGAAAACTGCATTTCTTCATGGTGACCTTGAAGAAGAAATTTACATGGAGCAGCCCGAGGGATTCAAAATCAAGGGCAAAGAGTAGCTTGTTTGCAAGTTGAAGAAGAGTTTGTACGGCTTGAAACAAGTTCCGCGTCAATAGTACAAGAAGTTCGACTCTTTTATGACCAGTCACGAGTACAGCAGAACCTCTTCGGATCATTGTGTATTCGTCAAGAGGTACTCCGATGACGACTTTATTATTCTTCTCTTGTACGTTGACGACATGTTGATTATAGGCCATGATACTAGCAAGATTACGGCGTTGAAGAGAGAGTTGAGCAAGTCTTTTGCGATGAATGACTTGGGAGCGGCGAAGAAAATACTCGGCATGAATATTTCTCGTGATAAGAAAAACAGAAGCTATGGTTATCTCAAGAAGATTATATTGAGAAAGTTCTCGAGAGATTTCACATGAGTAAAGCTAAGGCGGTTTGTTCTCCACTTGCAGGTCATTTCAAATTGTCTTATGAGAAATGTCCGAAAAGTGAGAAAGAAAAGGCTGACATGAGCAGAGTTCCTTATCATTCTGCAGTCGGTAGTTTGATGAATACTATAGTTTGTACTCGATCCGATATTGCTCATACCGTTGGTGTCGTTAGCCGTTTTCTCTCTAATCCGGGAAAAGAGACTGGGAAGCCGTAAAGTGGATATTGAGATATCTCAGAGGCACTTCCAAGACGTGCTTGTGTTTTGGCGGCGGAGAGCCTATGCTAGTTGGATATACCCGATTCAGACATGGCAGGTGATATTGATTCCAGAAAATCTATTTCGGGTTTTTGATGACTTTTGCAGGGGGAGCTGTGTCATGGCAGTCGAAGCTGCAGAAGTGCGTTGCGCTATCCACCACAGAAGCCGAGTATATTGCAATTACGGAAGGTTGCAAAGAAGCTCTGTGGATGAAGAAGTTTCTCGAAGAACTTGGTCTACGACAGGACAAGTATGTTGTCTACAGCGATAGTCAGAGTGCTATACACCTCTCCAAGAACTCGTCATTCCATTCGAGATCCAAGCATATCGACGTGAGATACCATTGGGTTCGAGATGTGCTCGAGTCGAAACAGTTGTATTTGCCGAAGGTACACACGAGCGAGAACGCATCAGATATGTTGACGAAGATTTTGCCAAAGGAGAAGCTCAAGATCTGTCGGCGAAAAGCGGGCTTGCTTGAGCCCACCGTATGAGCCGGAGGGGGAGTTTATTGGGTCCGGCCCATTTATGGGCTCACCGATGTATTATATATATGTATTATGTAAGAAAAAAAAACTACTACACAACTCACGCACACGACGAACAACAAAAGAAAGGAGAAGAGGAAAGAAAAAAGAGGAAGAAAGAAAGTGGGAAGAAAATTCAGATCCGGACGATCCGTTGCCCCGTTTTCGTCGAAACTTCGGGAGGAGAGTCGCCTCAATATACTCTACACATCTACCGTGTCGGATCGTTCGGTTTCTCACGTGTTGGTGGTAACTCGCTTAACCTCTTTTGGTATTCCGGGTTTGTAACCCGATGATTGTTGGTGTACCGAGTTTATAACTCGACGTCGTTAGTGTGCTCGCTTTATTGGGTGTGATTTCGGTGCGTCGTGTATTGTTATACCTCGAGACGTTCACTGGAGGCGTTGTCATTGTATCCGTTGAACTCGTGATATAGTGGATTGTTTCCTTGGATCGGGAGAGCGATGGTTTTTCCCATTTTGGGTTTTCCACGTAAAAAGTCGACGTGTTATTTTCGTTTTCGTCGTTGGTTGATTACCGTTATTATTACTCGTGATTTCGACAAGCCCAACAGCGGATTGAAAATGTCTGATACGCTTTCGCTATTAAATCATAAGTGGTATGTAGTTCTATATTGTAGGATGTATACGAGTAATCATTAGCTGATATACCATACCACTGTATACAAGTACATACATACATATATGTATATATATTTGATTTTATACACCGAGGATTCATTATGTATTGACGGAATTGAGCTTTGTACGTGATTAGGTAAAGATTTTACTGAGCGTTAATGTAAAAAGGAAAAAGGCATGCAAAACCTGCCTAATTTATCTTTGACAAAACACCAAAATTGCACATACTTTTTTCATTCCAAAAGGGTCCCATTTTATAGTGCTGCAAATATCTACAAAATAAAATAGTAAAAAAAAAAAAAAACAATTCGAAGTCTCGCCCCTATTAAACTAAAGTTGACCCCACGAGTGAAGTGTAAATGTAACTTTAACATATTTGCATAAAATGCCAAATTATCTTTTACTTTAACGCATGGGATTCCTACATTTTGTGGGCACCTTATTTTGTGACATTAGTGTCAACTTTTTAAGGTAATAATAAGTTGTGTGAAAGTATTTTTTGCTTCATTTCTCTTCCACCACTTTATTTGTTTTGAATTGCAGCAAAAGCACTACGCTCCTGTAAAAGAGGCATTATTGTAATAATAGGCATCGATTACTCTATAACGATGATGAATGATGGTGATGATACGCCTTATATCATCATATATGTATCTTTCATCTTTACAGGGGTATGCTGGCTTTAGCGTTAGAATTTAGAAACCAATTAGCTC
Organism: Craterostigma plantagineum; assembly: GCA_027422505.1. Taxonomy (NCBI): domain Eukaryota; kingdom Viridiplantae; phylum Streptophyta; class Magnoliopsida; order Lamiales; family Linderniaceae; genus Craterostigma; species Craterostigma plantagineum. The sequence continues at coordinate 749,178 of JAPQWV010000096.1, read as the reverse complement.
CTGAAAAAAAAAGACATTAGTATGCATACAAAGGACACCGATAATAATACTCCCATCTCTTTAATTGTTGGCTATGGAGATTAAACAATGTAAATACGTCATAGTTACAAAATATATCGATTTTGTTTGTTGGGTGTCTAGTAGTAGGAACAAAACCTAACACTGAGCAAATGTATAATTTTCACGATGTCTAGTGGCCACTGTGAAATGGAACATTAAAAAGATGGGCCATTAATTTTGGACTATTAAAGCCCAATAAGCAATTGGCCCATTACTTTGCTGGGCGTAGTTAGCTATTACTTGATCAACCAAGATCGACCGGCCTGTTCTGTCGTCTAAATTAATCATAATAACAATATTGTATAGCATAAACTTGGCTAATTGATAAAAATAAAATAGCTATTTAGTACAACATATATTATATTACATAATCTTAGATTCTAGGGTAGAGAAGTCCTTCTTAGTACAACAAATTATATTACATAATCTTAGATTCTAGGGTAGAGAAGTCCGTCCCAAGTTGGTCTAATAATGTATTATAGTAATGTATGATCTGAGGCCAACTTTAAACAACAATTTTAGCAGAATGAGAGAGCATAATACTTGAGAAATTATAGATAAAACAACTATTATTACATTAGCAAGCTTCTTATAATAGCTGCTTGATCAGCGTCCGTCGATTGCAAAAGGTCGGACAACCTATCGCTTAGATCATCGACTTCTCTATGCAAGCTTCTGATATAATTGCATGTTTCTTGCAAAACCTTTGAAGGCGAAACCTAATAAGCACAATAAAATATATAAATTATGCATTCGCAGACCAACCAAAAGGGAACAATATCAGAGTCTTCACATCACAATCCACTTCCAAATGAGTGTGTATTATATATATATATATATATATATATATACATATATATATATATATATATAAAAGCATATGTATATTACGTCGTACCCTTTGGGAGCTAGTTGTATTGCGGATTTCAGGTATAATACGCTGCAGTTTTGTGATGAGATCAGCTATTTGGTCATCGCTTATCCTTGAAGAAGAAGTAGTTGATCCTGATGATGATGATGATGATTGTCTTGAAGAGCGAGACGATCTTCTACTAGAAGACATAGATAAAGAACAAATTAATAATCAGAATAATTCTGTCTCAGTAGAGAAGTTTCTGTCTATCAGGATTTTATTGAGAGAGAAGTAACTGAATGGTCTTGAATTAGTATGGTCTTATTCTGATAGTAATAATAATGGATGAAGACTATATATATATATATATATATAGATATAGATATATATAAGTGTGTGGGTGTGAGTTGTGTAATGTGATATGAGTACGCCCTCTTCTAGCGAGGCGACGAGTGGACAGTGATGTAGTTTAAATGTGAAAATTTGTGCTTAAAGGGGAAAACATGTAAGAAGCTGTGATGGAGAAGACAAGTGCATCGAAGATGGCAGTGGGTTGTCTCCCGTTGCAAGAGTTTGATACTTAATATTTAATTGCAAGTTTTTTTTTTTTTATCTAATTTGGGCGAGTGACGACAATATATCCATACGAGGTAATATAAATAAAATAATATGATGATGAGGAAAACATGACTTTAGGAAGACAAACTAACTCAGTTTAAATTAGGGGTGAAACATGTCGGGTTGGGTCACCTTCGGGTTCAACCCGTTAAATAAACGGGTTGAAAACTTCAACCATGACCTGGTTACTTAAACAGGTTGAAAAATCAAACTCAATCCCAACCTGCTTTAACCCTAACCCAACCCGCCAACCCGTTTAAAATTTAAAAAGAAAAAAGAAAAGAAAATAACAAAATTGACAGAATTATAAATTCAAATTAAACAGAAAAAGAACTAATCAACTTTTTTCTAAAAACATCATCATAATCATAATTAAGAGACAATTAAAGTTCCAAATAACAAAAGTCTCAATAATTGAATACCAAGCAAATTATTTCATGGCCATAAAGTATTAACCGAAGCCGATGATATTTGACTCGAACTCTCCACCATATTCTCTTCCATTTGATCTCCCGGCCTTATGTTCTTGACATCTTCGCATAATTCATCGAGCATCAGAATAGGATCCATTTTTGCTAAAAAAATTAAATGAAATCAAATGATTATATAGCGAAAAAGGCGAAAATATAAACTAACACCTCATATACTAATCCTTTTATTTTACTTATATTAATAATAGTTTAATAATATATATTATTCGGGTTAAATGGGTTGATAAACGGGTTGATTTCGGGTTTAAATCTGAACCCTAACCTGACCCACTCAATAATTGGAGTTGGGTCGGGTTTACCCATTTACGTAAAGAGGTCAAAAAAGCTAACACGAACCTGCTATTTTCGGGTGCGGTTCGTGTCGGATTGGCGGGTCGGGTCGATTTTTAACAGCCCTAGTTTAAATTGCGTATGTACGAAGACTATTTATCAAATTTTATAAGATGTTCTCGCTAATGGTCAAAATAAGTGAACGACCATCTCGTCGGCCAAGTGGATAATGCAGTATTTGACCAATATGAATATTGAAAAATCAAGCCTGGTGATTCTTAGATGTGTTCTTTTTATCTTCACTTTACGATAAAACGTTCTTCTCAATATATATGTTCCCCCCAATTAAGAGCCGAAATTAATGACTTCAACTTCTAGAGCTGAATTAAGCCAACAATTGCCTGATTCTTAGCCATCTTTGAGGGCCCTTTGCGTTAATAGTCTAAGCACAACGCAACTCAAATTCTATAAAATGAGTAACCTATAAAATGGATGAGGCATCGTTGACCACTCTGTCTAATAAGGGTTTAGATTGTATCATTATTAATGAATAATTTCGGTTTAGACCAAGACCAAAACACGTGTATTGTCTAGTAAACTCTGCCCTTCGAGTCATCATCTAAATCAACAAATCGTACTATTTTATTTCTCCAAGTGAAAATGCCAACTAGTTCTTCGAAAAATAAACCCTAATAATGAGCCATAATATTAGTATATTGTCAGGCTAAATGAACCTTCGTCGTTTGTCTGTTAGCAAGAATAATTAATGAGATGTAACACTTATGCACGTGATGGGGATTACGTTAAGAGTATTTTACGGCGAGAATCTAGGTCTTAAATTCATTATTTAATTTTTAATAGACTATGACAATTACGTATATTAATACACTGATCATCATGCGGTAATGTAATTTATAGTCACTGTTGTGCATTGCTTCCACGACAAAGCATTAGGCTTTCTGGAGTCTGGACAAAGATTTCAAATTCTGCGAAATTGTGCGATTATGTGAGAGTGAAGATTTATCATTTCACGACAAGACAAGAGCGGTATGTACGATAAATTCAATTCGATGGTTTTCCACATGCAACGTATGTCCTAATATGAACATAGAGCAATCAATATTTATCCTACTAGGCGCCTATATCCTTTCGTCGGAAGCTCGAAATCCATTTTTGGAGACACAAAAAACATGTTTGAACTACATGGCCACACAATATTATTTTCTTTTTCTCTCTCTCTTTTGCATCGATCTCCACAATTCTGCAGAAATTTAAATAATGTCTCAGTCCCCATATTTGTCGAATTGACCCAAACAACCCATGTAGCATCAACTGCATTCATATTCATATACAGTTTAATTTCATAATCATGGACCACCTTACAACACATAAATCCTTAGTATGTGTAAAAAGTCATGTGATGTGTTTGCGCTTTCAAGCTCTTATTGATCTTCATCCAACTGCATTGACTGACGTGAAGAGCGACAATGGAAACACTACATAAGATATAAATACTAAGAATTATTGATGATCCACTTGACAAATAAATGATGAAGAAAAATTGAGCAGAAAAGAGGTCCCAGTGTCTGGACTATACATAGTTGTCCAATAATAAAACCGTAAATGAACGAACACTAGATTAGGGATTATGTAATAGGTTGGTAATTCAATTATGTTGATAGGGCTTGCATGTCTATATTGGGTACAAATCAGACTTAAAGTCTCATGTCATGTTTGTTGCTTGTTGTGGGAACAATACACTGATTCCAAACGACACGAATAATAATGACGTAATTCGAATAACTTCCAACTAAACGATAAATTTTACATGGCATGATTGATATATATATATATATATATAATATATATATATATATATAGTACAAAATAATATATTCATAGTTGATGATATGATATAAAATAGATAGGCCCATGTAATGGGTTAGACCCATGTCACTGGGCCTTATGTAATTAAATTGGGCATTTCGTTAAATCTAATAGAAGACGAAAGAAAACGTATATATATCATATATGAAAATATGAATAAAAGGTGCGCGTCGTGTTGTTGACCGCCCAAGTGTCTCGTCGTGTTCCACTTCCATACGACTCCACGTTGTGTTGGAAGTACCGTATATTTATTTATTTTTTCATAATTCATTTTGCAATAATTGTGCCGTCTCTGTCTTCCTATGCTGCCTAATTTTATAGCAAGTGGTTAGCACCTAATTATGTATCAATATCGTCTAACCTAGCAATATGATTTTGTCCCACCAATGATCTTTCTTTGTTCTTTTTCCTCTCTTTCTATATATATATATATATATACATATATATATGTGTGTGTGTATGTGCGCGTGTGTATAAGTTGTTGGATATTTTAGTGAATTGGGAATAAATCATATACGAGTTAGGAGGTGCGGAGTGCACGCTAGGAAACGTTAGTCTGGAACCCAAAATTCCATACGGGGGTCAAGGGGCTACGCCCCTAGTGTTGGTAAACTGTAATGCTGTACAAGCTGTACGACTGTATACCTGCAAGGGTGTACGACTGTATGACTATGACGGTCACGACCGTGACACTATGTGTCACGGCCTGCAACACGGCCTTCACGGTCGTGGAGATTGCGGGTGGGATTGGCGAAGCTTCTGCCCGCGTTCACGGCCTGACGCCCTAGGCTTCACGGCCGTGACTCCGTAAGACTGTATGACTGCTAGGCATTAAGACCGCGAAACTATACAGCAAGGCTTGTATGACTGTATTAACACAGTGACAGTTACAGGAATGTTAGACCGTGGCCGACATCCCCAAGTAAAACACCCTTTCACCTGAAAGGGTATGTATGATTTCACCCAAAGGGTGTGCTGTAAGGTAATAACTGTTAATAAGCAGACACCTTCTTTAAGGAGTTGTGTCTATATACAAAAAGACACAACTGGACATGTGTTATAAATACATGCAAAACAATTTCACCAAAGACACTTCGAATTATCAAAACGCAAGATAGTAATCTCCAGTCTTATCCCAAGACGAATTTGGTGCAACTCGATAACGGGTCCAAATATTGTCTTTGGAAAGTGAATTTCCAAACACGATTCTGGATAATATCCTGCCATTAAATAAAGCAACCCTAACAAATACGCCAACATAAGTTATGCGTGTGCTACGAAATTTAAAGCATTGTAATGGTCTCTACTTACTCTGAACTTTTTCTCCTCAATTATGGAGCTTGTGTCATCAATTTAAGTACCGTGGCATCAATCCGACATTTATGAGAAACAAAAAAGAAATGTTATGCTTGAATATATGCCATTAACATTTACCTTTTTCTTTGTTTTCTTGGAAATTTAAAAAAAATAGATAAATTTGCTTCGAAGGGTGCAAGTTTGTTTTAACTAAGACACAATTATTCGAGCTAGTTATTTGTTGAGTATGGTTGTTTTTATATATGCACGTGTGTGTGGGTATATGCGCAATTTGATTTAGAAGCTTCCTGCTCATAATCGATAGATGAATATTAAGAAGTTATGCATAAAAAGTAACGGGGTTTGCTTAGGTCCATATTAATTTCAAATGTATACAATGTATAAACAATAAAAAAAAATGGATATTAAGAACTTGAATTGCAATATCATTATATTACATTATTCGCCATTATCTATCCCGCCATTAATCTCTCAAGCAATAAAAAAAATTCTTCTGTAAGATGCTACGTAGCTAATTGTATTATCAAATAATATGTTGTATAAAAATATTCCAGGTATATCTACTTGTCCGCGAATAAGATAATTCCCGTGGTGGAAGACGAAATGAACTTGCCTTTACAATAATGCAATTAGAACATTAAATTATTCCCTGGTACGTGCTCTAAAGTTCCCATTGAGTATTGCATTTCACGATCATCAACTAATATATTATAAGTCAATTCAAAAAAACACTAATATATTATAAGTCGAATCGGAACTTCAACCCGTAAGATTCCAATTATATATTGTTGAGATTCCGGCGCCTATAGGATCGTCTCTTAGAGAGATCTATCGAGGGTGTGTGACGATCGAAAATGGGTGATAAATGAGGCTTAGAATTCGAAGAGGGCTGTGAAGAAGTCCAAGAAGCCCATAAAGTGTTACTATTGCCATGGAGAAGGCCACATTCGGAGGTTGTGCCCACATCAAAGACAAACGAAGGAACCATCTAGACGATTTATCTTCTATAATTAGGAAGATTTAGCACGACTTTTGCGTTGTAAGTTGAGAGAGAAATTGCGATACTTGTAATCTCTGTAATTGGTTCGGAATAAAAGGAATCCGTTGATCCGTGGACGTAGACGCAAATTGGAGTCGAACCGCGTAAAAGCTGTGTCTTTTTCTGGTTTTATCTTCTGTGTTTCTCGATTGATTAACACGTCAAGATCGAATCATTCCACACCCTCGAAAGATCTCTAAGAGACGAACCTATAACGTTGGATTCTCAACATATATAATATGTCCAAACAAATTAATTGACTTAGATGTATTATTCGCAAGCTTAGTTGCCATATGTGGAATATATGCTTACAGATTGATTAATATTTCTCATCTTTAATTTATGAGTGCTATACCCATTATTAACAAACATGCATATTTTAACATTATGTTTGCTATGTGTTTGTGCCAAAACGATCATCTCTCTTAACGAGTTTAATTATTATTATTATATGTTGGCCGATTCTAACATTATATAAAATGTATATATATGCTCCGTGCGTCTTTCCAAAGTCTAGATCGGGCAAATGTCTTTGTCGATAACGTGATGTTTAAAGCGGCTCTGTCGACATTATGTTTTGCAATAATCACAAACTCGGCCAGTTTTAGCTTTCGGCCAAACTAGTGGATTATTATTTTTTCCTTTCCATCTATTTAAATTTTAAAATCTAAACTATAATATAAATGGATACGGTATGACTTAATTAATTTACAGCGTTGTGTTGGGAAATTCGACTGATATCAGATTTTGATAAGTCGACAAACCAGAAAATAAAACGACAAAGAACATGAGGATTTTAACATGGTACGGATCCAATGCGATCCTACATCAATGGAGATAACTGTTTTATTGATTACACCGTAGATTACAAAGCCTTGCTCTTCTCTTTCTAGACTCAAGATTACAGGCTGACCTACGACACGTCCAATCCAGGCTGTTAGAGAAGCATTTCAAGCTGAACTCCCCGCTTTGCTGAGGTTCTTGACCGCGCACTCTCCATACTGGCTTCGCGGGCACGTTTATCTCGAGTTCCCAACTGTAGATGACGCAGAAGACGTCCGGCGTCGACTTCCGGGAGAAGATGCAACTGTACGTTTTACTGTCTTTTATTATTTATGATATTTATAGTATGCTTTTTAGAAAGAGAAGAGCAAGGCATTGTAATCAACGGTGTAATCAATGAAGGAAATAGAGTTATCTCCCGTGGACGTAGGATCGTGTTGGATCCGAACCACGTTAAAATCATTTTGTTCTTCGTCGTTTTGTTTTCTTCTTTGTCGACTTATCGAAATCTGATATCAGTCGAATTTCCCAACAAATGGTACTGTGAGCGTGGATCGTCACGAGAGAGGGAAAAATAACTCTTGACAGGCGAGAGAAAGAAAGCTTGAGATATATGTAATCTATTGCGAGAAGAGAGAAAGCTAGTATCTTGTAATCTCGAATTATCAAATAAAGAGTTAGAATCTCCCGTGGACGTAGGATTCGATTTGAATCCGAATCACGTCAAATTCCCGTATTATTCGTTTTGATTTGTACTTATCCACTTGTCAAATTATGGGATTGTTTGAAATTTCCCAACGCGTTGGCTATAGTTGTCAAGCGAGTCAGAATGAATGTGACGCTTGCTAAACAAATTGCTTTTAAGGATACTTTTGATATCAATATGAGCACAAGAAATACGTTGCTTTGCTTCCATTGACTTTTTGCTCTTGCCTTTTCATGCATGCACGCGTTGACCACTTCAATCCTCAGTCTTCACATTGAAAAGTATTGATGATTATGCTACAGACTAGTTAGAGATATATACGAATATAATAAATAAGTTCCACTCGAGGGTAAATTAATACATTTGTGAGGGTTAATCCTACAATTAACGTGTGTAAGAAATAGAGTAATTATCATTTAGATAGTGTACAATATGATCTGCATTTTGTACATATTACGTCCCAATTAAGAATATATACTTCATTAATAATCATTAAGAGCCCACCAACCAATTAGATATCAACAGTGGAAAGCTAGTTGAAACATTTGCACACAGCCCAATAATTCTCCACATGACTTATACAATTGATGGACACGTGTACCGACTTGATTGTTTGTTGCCTCGACATGAATTAGTTACGTATTTAATGCACGCCGGAATCTTTAATGTGGGTTATGTTTGCATTTGCTTGGTTTTAAAGTTTTTGTTAAAGGTCATACATATAAACTGAAAAAACATATCTTTAGCCCTTTTTTGTCTAATTTTTTTGAGTAAAGATGGTGCACGTGCCTTAGTAGTACTCTTATCACATATGAAATCGAGCTTTTTCTAATATTAAATTAATCAAGATTTTATTTCATAGCTGATTTTCTTTATAAGAACAACGTAGATCAATTCGCTACTTGTATGTAGCTAGGCATAAGTGTTAACCGATATTGGTGATGGTGAATGATGAAAGAGTATGAGGCGACACCCTATATGCAGACAAAACAATGAATTTATGAATTGGAAATTTTGTTTTCTTACCTAATTAATTCGAAACGATTTACACAAAAGAATCTTTTCTTTTCCTTTAATCAACTATGCTTTTATCATCTTTTTGACCTAAACTAGCGTGAAGAATTTTACCTCTTGGATTAGTATTTTGTCCTACCTTTTAAATCAATCTTATCTCTCGAGTTAGCAGCTAACGTTGAAAGTTGCATCACTAATTGATTAAGTAATTACACTTATTAAGTATTTCGCCTTACGGATAACATTCATGCTATTTATGCAATTCTTGCGAGTCAATGTGATATTAACCTAATTTGACCTTCGTTATTGCAGTTTCAAGCTGAAAAGAAAAGAAAATTTAATACACATGAATTACGTTCTTGTTTCTACTTATAGACATAAGTGGAAAGATGATTTTTTTTCATATGTTATTGTTAATTTCAGGGTGCAAAGTTCAAACTCCAAAATACAATATTGACTCATTTCACATTCTGCCAAAATCCCTTTTTCTAACGTGCAAGTTCCCATTACAGTACATATTTAATGATTTCACATGATTTTGAGTTAAGTCTTAAGTTTCTTTGTTCTTCTTCATTTACTATGACACGTAAGCCCTTACATTATAGTCCAACATCACTGCACACGTGTCACCGCCGGCTATCGTAGGTTAACGGTGGGCGGGTCCCCCGCCACCACCAAGCTGTAACTGGGCCCCACACACGACAGCCCATTCGGAAATAAAAAACGAGATTACGAAACATAAAATAAAAATAGTAATATTTATGTGAAACGAGGAAGAAAAGGAAAAAAAATAAAAAAGGAGAATCTGATAGTCTTAATTTCGTTCTGAAACTTGCAAAAAACCGCGAGTCATAAACAGCTCAACGATGGAAAACAAACACTAAATTAGCAAATACCGTACGACGCGAGCGTGAGTGTGACACGTGTGCTTATGCCGTCCCTCTATTAATTTAAAATGTAATTCTGCAATAAAAAGCAACTTCCTTTCTTTTTCCTAACAAGAAAAGGAAAATGAGATATAATAATCCTTGTTGTTAGTAGGGATGTCAACGGGGCGGGTTCGGGGCGGGGATCCAATCCCCGTCCCCGTCCCCGCGAAGCAAACGGGGACGAAATCGTCCCCGTCCCCGTCCCCGCGGGGATCCCCGCCCCACGGGGATTCCCCGTCCCGTCACTATTTTAAAAAAATTCTGATTTATATTATTTAAATATTATTTAAACTATATTTTAATATTATTTATATTATTCAAAATATATTTCAATATTATTTACATTATTTAAGCTATATTTTAATCATATTTATATTATTTAATATTTTCAATGTATATTTTAATATTGCTTATCTTATAATATTAGTAATTCAATATAATATATATTAATTTTATTATCGGGGACGGGGCGGGGAACGGGGCGGGGGAAAAATGTTCCCCCGTCCCCGCCCCGCGGGGGTAGAATTGCGGGGATTCCCCGTCCTATTCGGGGCGGATCCCCGCAGGGACGGGGAATCCCCGCCCCATTGACAACCCTAGTTGTTAGTAAGATCGGTGTGTCCGGAGGGTGAAAATTAGATCCATTTCAATTTGTCACAACATATTATAGCTGTGATAATCTGTTATAATAGTGTAATTTTTACGAAAAGAAAAATCAAGAAAGAAATATAAATACAGGAAAGAGAGAGCTATAGAGAGAAGAGAGAGGGTGCGTCTGCCCCAAAACCGAAGCCAAAGCTCAAAGACTTTGCTTTGATTATCATTTCATTCTCCACAACCATCCCAAGAAATGGCCTTAAAGTTCATTTTATCTTCCTCAGCTATCAGAAGCTCATATGTATAAATCACAGATTACAGATAGCCAACAGCAAATAATACAAAGTAAGGAAAAAAAGAAAAGCTCACAGGCATAGATACAAGGAAAAAGAAGAGATTGTTGTTTTCTTACCCAACCAAATCATAATCTGTAAGTTCTCCGCTTACACGAATTTTTCTTTATCAGATTTAATTGGAAGTTAAAGAATGTTCATTTCCCTATTCCTTTCCTCTAGCCCCTTTTGTTTTACAGTTGTGAAAGTGCGTTTTGCAGGGTTTGATTTGATAGATCTAATATGACTGTGTGAAAGTTCCTTGTCCAATGCAAGATTGGAGCTTTAATCTATATGTATTTGTTTCGGCAGATTTTTTTGCTTGATCTGAGCTTCTGAGATCTCATGGCATATGTTATATGAGTTTCTTCCTGTCCGTTTTAATGATCAAACTTGTCGTCTTTTTCGGTATTTTGAGCTGTTTCGGAAAATGGGTTGTCAATCTCCTTTGATGATTTCGCGATTCCTGCGACACGCTTAACTGATTTTGATGTGATTTCAGTCCAAAAAATGATCTTTTTTTCTCGACTTATTACCTCTATTCATTTCCAATACAGTTAGTTGGATTGGGATGCTCATGAGCCTTTACATAGTATTATTACTCAGCTTGTTTCTCTGTGTATGGGTGAATTACTCATCCATTCCTTGAGCTGAGGTTATCCGCAACAAATTTTCTGCTGCAGATTTCGCCAGTTCTTTTTCTGACTTTGCTATTCGGAAGACATGTTAGAAGATCGCGCCTGCCTTGTAACCCGAGAATACCGTAAAACCCGCGAGCAAAACCCCAGTTGGTGCATGAATTACACCCTGGAAAACATCGATGTTCATCAGGGAAAACGACCTCTCGAGCCCAACGAAGATAATCAAGATAATACCGTAGCCAACAAACTTCCCAAACTATCGAACCAATCACAGAGCTCTGAAACGAGCTCATTAATCCCCGCCATAGGCCGGGACAACTCAATCAGCTGCCTCATACACTGCTCGAGGGGAGATTACGGTTCAGTTTCTTGTCTGAACCGTAGCTTTCGCTCGCTCATAAGCAGCGGAGACATCTACAGACTTAGACGACAGAAAGGGGTCGTCGAGCATTGGGTTTACTTCTCTTGCCAGCCCCTCGAATGGGAAGCTTTCGACCCAATCACTCGTCGATGGATGCATTTGCCAGCCATGGAACCCAACGAGTGCTTCGTTTTGGGGGATAAAGAATCTTTAGCCGTAGGCACCGAGCTCCTAGTCTTTACAAGGGTGATAATGTCCCACGTGATCTACCGTTACAGTTTGCTGACCAACACGTGGACCAATGGGGTGCCCATGATTCAGCCCAGGTACTTGTTTGGCTCGGCTAGTTTCGGGGAGAAGGCAATCTTGGCCGGCGGCTGTGACTCCGACGGGAATATACTGAGCTCGGCTGAGCTGTACGACTCGGAGACTCAGACATGGAAGCAGCTCACAAGCATGAAGAAGCCAAGGAAGATGTGTTCTGGCGTTTTCATGGACGGGAAATTCTACGTCATCGGCGGGACTGGCGGTAATAATAACTCAGAGATTCTTACGTGCGGGGAAGAGTACGATCTGGAGACTGGGATTTGGAGGGAAATACCGAATATGTCCCCGGTGAGGAGTACGGCGGAGGATGACATGCCAGCTTCGTCGGCGGCGCCGCCTCTGATAGCAGTTGTGAATAACGAGCTTTATGCAGCTGACTACGCCGCCATGGAGGTGAGCAAGTATGATAAGAAAAGTGGGATTTGGGTGAAGAAGGGGAGATTGCCCCAGCGAGCTGATTCGATGCTCGGCTGGGGTTTGGCTTTCAGGGCTTGTGGGGATAGGCTTATTGTGATCGGCGGGCCGAGGAATTTAGGGGAAGGGTATATAGAGATCAATGCGTGGGTCCCAAAGGAAGATCCGCCGCCGAGGTGGGATTTGCTTGCGAGGAAAGGGTCTGGGAGTTTTGTTTATAACTGCGCCGTCATGGGATGCTAAGAACAAAAAAGAAGCGTTTTTTTCTTTCCTTACTTGGTGTTATGGGAGGTTAATTATTTCCCTGATGCACACTACTCGCTATTCTTGATCTTGATTAACTATGGGTCAAAAATTTCGACTTCCTTTCTTCCCTTTTGATGTTGCATGTTTGGAGAAGCGATAGGTCATATCAGATTTTCTACTTAATTCCATTCAGACCTCTCTCTCTCTCTCTCTCTCTCTCTCTCTCTCTCTCTCTCTCTCTCTCTGTCTCACTGCTATGTGTCGCTCAGTGAGGAAGATGAAGTCATGGGTAAGTGGACTAATTGATGAGAAGGCCTAATGGGCTTTTTAGAATAATTATATGGGCTGGTCTTTAAGGCCCAGTTCGTAGAAATTAGCGGGCCACTGAATTTATCAACGTAGTTTATATCTTGTTTATTTTATCGTGTGCTGTGATTATAATCCTAAAAGAAGGTATTGTTAGGTTCCCCACACTGATTTCGTAAGTAGGCAGACAGGCTATGTATATGATTTTGAATAAAGTAAGCTAATTAGAAACATTATCTTTGAGTTAATCATGGAATTTAAAGTGCATATTATATATGCCACTCAATTCGAACCCCCCATATTGGGAACCACATAAGTTGTATGGTACTCAGATCATTAAAGGAAACTTGAATAATTAAATGTTGGGAATTTTATAGCCTTTGATTGTTCTTAAAGCAGTAGAAATGGATGCTTAAGTGCTTTTTATTATATTCCTTTCTCCAAAAGAAAATAACAATAATGATATTAATTTAATGCATAATGGTGCAACTTAAATCAACAGAACTCTCCCGTTTTTTCGTACTATAATAAATTTAGATCTACTACCTTTAGGTCGATCTAAGCCAACTGTCGGAGATCAAGCATTACAAGGCAAATAGTTTGTACTTGTTTTAGATCGAAATATTCATATAGGTGTCACGATTGTGGTAAAGATAAAATAAAAATAGTTAGCGCAGTTTAATAAATTGTATTGATATAACGTAAAATGTGGATGAGAATATATATAGATTCCGACATTAGGTCCACTAACCACGTGCATGCCACATGAGGTGCCTTTATCATAGTCATACCATATTTCATTGGATGAAAAAGGAAATACAATTAATTATTGATCAAAACTTTAAATATTATGCCTCCAAATTCAATATTAACTAATTGTTCATACGTCATTGAAATGTGCCAAGTCTTCAAGACTTGGTCTCTGCTTGTGAATTGCATGTAATCTCCGTGCTACTTTACCTTTCATTACGCCAAACACGTTAGAAAAAAAGGTTACAAGTTTCGTTGTCGTACGATTAATAAATACCATAAAAGATGAATGGATTTTACATATTGACTCAACCACAAGAAGTAACGACATGAAAACTTCCACCACCAATCCTTACCTAATTTCTATTGCATTTACATCAAAATAAATGGTGAGAAAAAAGGGCGAAGTATTAAAAGAAAACCCCTTAAATAAAAAATGTATTCATTCTTTTTTATATTACCCCATAAAAGGGTAAAAGGTCCTGTAGAGGGCACAAATAATTATCGAACAACATGTGAATTAAGTAGACCACCCAATTTTTTATTCCAAATTAAAAAAAAAAAAAAAAGTTTCTTAAGAGTAATTGTCTGGATCTGAAGAAAGAGAAACCATCACAATTATTATTGCATCAAGTTCAAGTCTTGTAAATAGTGAGGCCAATATAAGTAAAAATATATGTCACCACTTACGAAGGGCCAAGGCTCCTACCTATTTTTTTATATTACTATTTTCTAAATTAATAGTCATATATTCTCAAAGCATCCACCTTTGCTTGAGAGAAGACTTCTCTAGCTTTCTCTCTCACGCAAGTCTATATGCCTTTCACCTCTATATCTTCACACACACATACACATACATAGACCACATATATTAGTATACATACACAATATAAATCACACATAACATACATACACATACACAAATAACACATACACCATAACTAACTGACTTATTACACATACAACACAGCCAAGAAATAACATTAAATTATTCCAACTTTTCCATCTTTACCTCTTTGACCAAACTTCCCACTACACCTCCTTCTTCCCTCTATATAAACCTTTCCAAACCCTTCTCTCTCCTCACTACTCTCTCTCTCTCAAATATTCTTCTAATGGAGATAGCAGAAACCACCACAACTCCCAAACGAAAAAGAGAAGAAGACGACCAATTCCACCTTGACACTTCGCCGAAAAAAAACCCTTATCAAGATAATATTTTTCTTGACGATGATCATCAACAATACTATGATGATCATCACCATGATGAGTCAGCAAAAAAATTGAAGCCATACAACAGCATAATACTCGATCTGCTCGTTGAAGAAGATGATGTCGAACAAGAACCGAAGGACAATCAAGATCTGTCTGCCATATTCACAACCTTAGAAAGAGAGCTATCCTCCCCTCCATCATCATCATCATCAACTTCCGATGATCACCAACGCCGACCACTTACGAATATTACTACAGAGATGTCTGATCTGTCGCAAATAGAATATTACCAAAAAGGTGTTGAAGCATCCAACGATGGATATTTCGCCACGTCGGCGGAAGATGGAGACGACAACAACGTAAAGTCTGTCATGAGGCATCTGCTTGAAGCCTCGGATGACGAACTTGGCATACCTAACTGTAATAACAATGAAGAAAATAATGATGAAGATAATAACAATAACGATAATAGTAAGGATCGGAGCTGTGAAAATATGGCATCCTTTGGTTTTAACGATGAACATGGGTTTTGTTGGGAGATGGAAGACGAGGCTGCTAATTACTATACTCAACTGCACTCTGAACTTTTTTATGCGGTGGAGTGAAAAGTGAGTGATCCCACTTTTTTGGGGTTACTAAACAATATAGGAAAGTTGAGGAGGTGGAATGTAAGAAAACGGGGATGGTGGAATGATGGCGCTATTTCGGTTTTTATTTTGATCCCTTGTCTATCTCCAAATCACTGATTACCTCATGTTTGTAACCTGATAAAGTATTTTAGAGATGTATAATTATAATAGGTAAATACAGTAAATAATTAAAGGTGTTGATTTATATATAGATATGATATAAAGAAATATTTTGCTTTTATTAGGCAAGTTGCCATGTAAATAACATCAAATTGTCCTTATAGTCATATTACTTTCCCCATTTTTAACTCTTACCATTCCCTATCATACTCGGACATTTTGATTAAAAGCGATTCGTGAATGTGATGTATATTGCACACATTTTTATATCTCTAGATAATGTTCGACAACGATATGTAATTTGACCACGTATGGTGGTATGATGATAATCGTGTATGTCGAATATTTGATTTATATAAAGAATTTAAAAGGGACGTTATTATTATGATCCCCTAGTAGTGGAACTTTAGGTAGTGCCTTAAATGTAATGTCTGACTGACATTTACTAAATTTTAATTGTTATTTCCCTAATTTTAAATACGAAAATGATTACTCAATCCCAAGATTAATAAACCAACCTGGAGAATAATATATGTGTTAAATCATGCCGACAAAGAATTTTAGAGTAGGGTAATTCTATTCACACCCCCTAATTACTAAATACACCCCCATATTAATTATTAAGTATTAAATAATGCATTTATCCAAATTTAACTAGTTCTTTATTAGTTATATTCTCTAACATATTAATTACTACAAACAAAAAAAAAGAAATTTAACATATGTACTAGCTTTTATTTTGTAACGATTTTAACATCATTACATGTTTAAATTTGTATCTTAATTCTTCAAAAAATAAATATAATAATATTATATGTAAATTATTTATATTTTGAATATCTATATTTAGCATTATTATATTATTTATATATAATTGATTCTGCAAAAAAAATATGTGATTCTGTATCTCACTAAATCAAATATAAATCTTTTTCAGTAATATTTGTTTAATTTAATAAGATATATTGTGTATATTTAGTTTATTAAGTTAATTATTAATGTATAAATTTAAAAATATGAACACTTTTCATAATAAAATGTAAACTAGTGAGTACTATATATATTATTATTATTAAATGCAAACGTTATAATAATTAAATTATTAAAATTATTATTGTTGAATTCAAGAGGGAAAGAGAAAATAACTTCAACAAATTTCATGTTATTTTAACAAATTAAAATGGAATTAAATTACTAGGGGGTGTGAATATCATTTTTTATCCAAGGGGGTGTGAATAGTTATCTACCTAAAACAATGGGTGGACTCAATTGCAAAATGGAGAAAACGCAAGTTTGAAAAAACAAACACACTGTTGGATGATAGAGATATGTATCCGACTCTATCAAAGCAAAAATGTCAAAAACATTTAATGATTGATATCTATGAAAATGAAAAAAATATCTTCAAGAATATCAAAGCATTTCTGATCTCATATATAATAAATTGAATTGAGATGTGATATACACACACACACACACACCTTGTTGGCTACATTTAAATTGCACAATTGTTCGTCTTAGCATGGACGACATCGCTGTCGCCTTATCAAAATTCTTGTGTATGGTAGTTATTTAGCAATAGCGCACACCTCGTTTTCCTTCAAAATAATGGATTTCTAATGTAATTAAATTCCGGAAAAACATAGCCCAAAATGGTAAAAAGATTAGAATCTATCAATCAATACGAAACATAGCCCAACTAAATCGAATTATTATGTTTTTTTTAGGCATTAAAATAACCTATTATTAATTATAAGCATTTGATATAATACTTCAATAAGTATTTTATTTTTATACGGTTTAATAGATTAATCAATTATAAATTATAATTATTTTCTATAATCCTTAAACATACTTCTTTTATGTTTAAGAATAAAATATTAATTTTTAGATTTAACTATGTTGGTTATGTAATTTAAAACAGGAATAAGAGTACATAAGGAATGAATGTTAAAAGATAATGGATAATTTTATCCAAAGAAATATTAAAAATATCACCTATCACGGTGATAGAGGATCACCCTGCTTTTTGGGTGTGATCCAAAAGCTGGAATATCACTCCGTTTTGATCTCCTCGATGATTCTCCATCACGATGATGACTCATCACCATCGTTAAACAAACACGGTGATTAGGAAGCAATGAAAGGATTACAGTGATGTTTTGGAGGATCACCCCAAAAACAAACACCCCCAAAGAGATGCTCGATCTCCTTTATTTCATAATATATTATTTGTTTACAATTAATTTCGTAATGTAACTATGGGGTGTTATTACAAATAACGTGCGTGTATTTGAAATAGAAAAGGATATTGAATAATACTATTGGCACCCTTTTTTCTATTTCCACCTCTTAATTAATATGTAGAGTAAACATTAATTATTAATGTTAATAATTTAATTAATATGTAACGTAATATTACATAAATACTTGTGGATTATAATACAATTTTTCCATCGGGGGCATGGTAAATGAAGGCCCGCCCCGCCCTACTAGCAAGTAGTGGGCCTGGTGGGCCCGGCCCATCCTAAATAAAAATAAAAACAAAAAAGAAAGCATTAAAATAAGCTAATAAAGTTGAATAAGTCCTAATCAAAATTTAAGGTCTTTAATAAAAAATTATTCATATTATTAAATTTGATTAAATTAAAAATTGGATCTCAAAAAATAAAAAAAAAAAACCTCTATAATTCATTTATGTATTAATTTAAAAAATATTTATGATATTTGGCGGGCCTTCGGGCCCGTCTGACAGTACTAATGGCAGGGCGGGGCGGGGTGGCCCGCGGGCCTCGGGCATTTTTTTATTTCAAAAATGTGTCTTAATGACTTAATTAATAATTTTTGAATAGTCCATATTATTGATTTAATGGCAAATAAGTTATTTTTATTGAATCATGTAAGTATTTAAAATTATTATTACAAAAATCAATTGCATGGGATGTGAATAGTAGGAGCCCTCTAATTAAATGTTGAGACGTTTAATTAGGACTTGAGATAGGATGAATAACCGCACGATACGTAGCCGCCCACGCTCTAGAAGAATGTGTACGCAAGTCATCATAACATATCATAATATATGTATTAAGTTATTTTTATGTCACAAGTGACTTGTTTGTAATGTAGTAATCGCACCGTCTAATCTAATCTACGTGTCAATATATATAACTTGCGGCAAATATTTATACTCTTTATTAAGTGTGAGAGCGCGTGTCATTTGGTATGTCAATTTTAAAGAAAATTAAATAATAAAAGAAAATTATCCACTAACTCTAATTTACTATATTTAGTAAATTACTATTTTTAGTTAAAAACTATTATATCTTTTATCTTATAATTTAGATATATACATAACCAAATTTAAATAATAATAATCAATTAAATATAATAAATTTAATATTATATATTTATATATTATAGCACACACATTAGACTGTACAAGGAGTACTAGTTCATTTTAAACGTTGCAATAATATTTTTTTAAAAAAATCAAACTTTTTCTTTGAAGTTTGGTAGTTGAAAATGAGCATGACAGGGGCGGGACCACCAGGGAACGAGACATACGTAACGTATCACTGCTAAGCT
Source organism: Craterostigma plantagineum (assembly GCA_027422505.1). Classification (NCBI taxonomy): domain Eukaryota; kingdom Viridiplantae; phylum Streptophyta; class Magnoliopsida; order Lamiales; family Linderniaceae; genus Craterostigma; species Craterostigma plantagineum. Next base: position 729,688 of record JAPQWV010000096.1, on the reverse strand, counting down.
CACATAAAGCCCGTTGATAAATGGGTCTTCAAAATAGTTGGGCCAAACCTTAGGCCCAACAAATGAATGCTTTAATACTTCCGAGGCCCATTTGTACATTTATTTTTAAATGACCTTAAGTTTATGTGTAAACTCCTTTAGAAGAAAAGAGTGCCAATCCAAATTCTGAAAACAGTCCTAGAATGACCAAATACAATGTAATGCAAGGAAGCTAATTAATAGATAGAAGAAAAATTTGAGTCGTTTCGTCAGCTTACGCATTCATGCTTTGAAAGATCGGAATTTCGAGGTTCGATTATGTATTTGAATTTCATTATAATGGAAATAACAACTTTAAAACGAATAGAATAGAAGAACGATAATAGCCTCATTCCTTCTTTTTTTTTTTTATAAAAAAAATATCATATTGTTAAGCTTCATAAAAAAAAATATGATTTATCGCCGTCATCAACCATCATCATAGAGCATCTCAATTATCAGCTCTGAAAAGTCGTCGTTTTCCTCACGAGTCTCGGATATTACAAAGATCCCGATACATCTTTCCACGACCCCCATCAATTCGATCCGATTTCTTCACTAGGGCTCGTCTGTTTTCTGTAAACAGTAATCAAAGACGCCTCTTTTTTTCTGTGTTTGTGAATAAAGTGTCGCTTTTTTAGCCGTGATAATGGATAAAGCTGGCTTTCGAGTATCAGACGAATTGCTGGGGACGTTTGTTCCAATAATCCTGTATTGGGTGTATTCTGGGTTTTATGTGATGTTAGGGTCGCTTGAGAGTTACAGGCTGCATAGTAAGAAAGATGAAGACGACAAGAATTTGGTGTCAAAAGGAGATGTTGTAAAAGGTGTTCTTCTTCAACAGGCTGTTCAGGCCATTGTTGCTACCATTCTCTTTGCTGTAAGTGGACTTTCCCCATTTCTCAAGTACCTTTTGGTTTGTGGTTTTTTAGGTTTATGTTGTTTAGGTGATGGGGTTGATGACAGTTATGATGCCACGTGTATTGATGCTGCTGCTACATATTTAGGATTCAATTTAAAAAACGAGGATGGAGATGTAATTAAGAGCTAATGGATTGAGTCTCCAAGATTTCCATGTGTTCACCTAGCAAAGTAGATTAAGTTATAAAAATTGGATCTTTACTTACCTATTTAGTTCATCTGTGTGTGTATAGTGTTATCTCACTTCGATGGAGCTATTTACTCGTTACCAAAAGATCGAGGATTGCATTTGAGATACCTTGCGAATGTTTGCTGCCCGCTGTAAATAGTTTGCTTAGATCGGTTGTTCAATCTTTCAAACTACAATTTTCACCCATGCTTTGAGTCATTAGAAATGCATTCATCACTTGTAGCAAGAAAAGGACAACATATGCACCTAATATAAACAACGATTTTGCCCAATATTTTCCAGTCATTGGTTCTTGAGTCACTTCCTTATTACATTTAACCGAATATGTTTCGTTTATTTCAACTAACTAGGTCACTGGAAACGACGCGGAGTCTTCTCAACCTCAACCAACTTCCCTCTTTATCCTCGCCAAACAGTTTGTCATCGCAATGGTGGTTTTAGACACGTGGCAGTATCTGATGCACCGTTACATGCACCACAACAAGTTCTTGTACAAGCACATCCATTCCCAACACCATAGGCTCATTGTTCCATATGCATTTGGGGCATTGTACAACCATCCTTTAGAAGGCCTTTTGCTCGACACCATTGGCGGAGCTTTGGCTTTCCTCATCTCAGGCATGTCACCTCGTACGTCGATCTTCTTCTTCTCCTTCGCTACGCTGAAAACGGTCGACGACCACTGTGGGCTGTGGCTCCCGGGAAATCTGTTCCACGTATTCTTCAGAAACAACTCTGCTTACCACGATGTTCACCATCAACTGTATGGGAACAAATATAACTTCTCTCAGCCTTTCTTTGTGATGTGGGATAGGATTCTTGGAACTTACATGCCTTACTCTCTTGAGAAGAGAGCTTCGGGCGGTTTTGAAGCAAGGCCTACGCAGAGCATCACGAGGAAATTGGATTGAGAATCATTTTTTTTTTCTCTTGCTGTTGAGTGTGTATTATTAGGAGGCTTTTCTTGCTTCAATATGTTAAAACAGTGTACAATATTTTCTTTTCAGATATGAGTGTTCAGAACCCAGAAGCTTGAGCCTGTAAGCATGTTGTATTCGGTTATGACGTTACCTTCTTTCTTGTGATCTGCATCAACAGCGTTTATTATTTATCCACAACTTTAGAAGCTAACCATCTGTAAAATGGTCATCATATTGAAGTTTTGATCCTATGTCCAGAGAGAGAGAGAGAGAGAGAATCATGTTAAAAAGCAAAAACAGATTCTCACCTTATCTTCAATAATTTTTGCGCCACATATATGGATTTGTGATTAAAAGCCCAGCCTTAACTAACTGTAAAATTTCGTAAAAGAAAAGCTCATGGCAGCATGTTATTCCACATCATTCACTATTCGTGCTCCAATCTTCTTTACTTTTCCACAAAGAACATCACCAATTGCCACTCTTTGTCTGTCGCCAAAATTTCCCATTAGAGTTCGTAGTCAAGTTTGTCGAAGACTGACCGTCCCACCATTTCGGAAACATGCTCCGGGGAATCAAATCAAGGGTTCAAGAAGAGTGTATGGCGTACGATGTTTCAAGAACAGCTCCGAAGATCCTGCTAAAAATGTGAGCTTTATGCCCGTTATTGATTGAGAGTTACAGTTCTTTTCCCTGTCATTGGAATTTATCGTGTCTGTGGCACTTATGTAGCTGGGTTGATAATGGGGACTGACTCGTTTTTGGGCGCATGAGTTTATTCCATGGCATGTTTGCTCTCTGATTATTGATTTCTGAAATATTATTGCAGGATAGTAAAGGATTGAAGTGGCGAATATTGAAAAGATGGGATGTGCCGTGGAATTGGCAGACAGTCTCTTTGACTTCCCTTGCATGTGGAATAAGGTGATCTGTGATTAGCGATGCCCCGACAATCTCTAAATCTTGCTTGATCATACTCATAAAGAAAAAAACTGATGAAAAATCTTCAGACAGCTTTGCTTTGACAGGGGCAATCGAGAAAGCAGCGTTACAGTATTCGGGGATTCGTATAGAAGAGCTTAGTTTGGATGAGAAGGCAGAGATACTCTTTGCTGATCAAGGGTAGATTCATATTTTTCCCCTTTCCCCAGCCTCATCGATTATAACTTTTTCTTTCTTCACTTTGCAGAATCGCGACTGTGGTGGTTCTTGCGGTACTATTCAGCCTTACTAAGTCACTCTATCCACTGCCCAGTGACATATATCGATATGGTAATCCATATAGGACCATTCATTCATTCATTCCTCTGTTTTTTCTTGCATTTCAATAACAGACATTATGGGCTTATATTTTTCTTTTCTTTATAGATTGGAAAGATCCTTTCAGTGTTGAGAAAGGGTGGCTGTTATGGGCTGGAATTGGTCTTGTGGGAGCTTTAGCTGCTATTGCTGCGACGGGCGCTGCACTGACGTTTTTCAATGGCGAGCCGCCACAGAGAGAGGTTTCAACTGTTCTTCCTTGTGCTCAGTAATCCATCCATTGAAATATTTTTGAACCTCCCTTTGGAGAGCCACCACAGAGAGAGCTGCTATTATTGATTGTGATGTGCTTATACTTTTCTCCATACGTTGGATATTCAGACCGATGCTCTGATTAGGTTGATTCCCTTGATTGGATCTTCAACCACAAGGTTCTCTCTTTCAGATCCAAAATCGCGTCGAAAATACAGATAACACACAGCCCCCTCTAATTCTCCTTCTTACATGCAACTCACAGCACGGTGTGTTTACTGGGAATCACGGGCGTGCTAGCACCGATTCTTGAGGAGACGATCTTCAGAGGGTTTTTCATGGTATCACTTACCAAACTGTAAGTTTTTTATCCACTTTGTTGTTGTTGTTGTTCTTCTTTCTTCTAAAATCATTACATTATGATTGTATGCAACTTATTCACTAATGATGGACAGATTGCCAACACCAATTGCAGTGCTGATAAGTGCATCAGTATTTGCAGTCTCACATCTCACTCCTGGGGAATTTCCTCAGATCTTTGCTCTTGGTATACTTCTATCCAACTATCCCTCCTCTATTTAGTCAATATATGTAAAAAGGACAGAAATATAGACGTTATGTATGTATGTTACTTAACTTGTTAGGTGTATCTTTGGGGTTTTCTTACGCTCAAACGCGCAACCTTGCAACGCCAATCACGATCCATGCTTTGTGGAACTCTGGGGTCATTCTGCTTCTCACCTTCCTTACGGTAATCGTTTATTATATATAATTGTTTGTTCGCTCTATGCTTCTGCTGCTTTGTTAGTAACCTTAGTTCATATCATTTCATGGTGGTCTACTGTGTATGTTTGCAGCTCCAAGGATATGACGTCAAGGATTTATTACAGGCTTCTTCCTAATGATGATGCCTTGTAATAATATTTTAACTCGTTGGCTACGATTATACGAATGGACAGACAGGCTACAAATCGTTAACCTTTGCCGCTTCATGTTTTCAACTAAACAAATGCCATGGTCTAAAGCGGTGGGCGCCGGGTCGGGTAGTCGGGTGTCGGGTAATTCGGGTTCGGGTTAAGATTTTTACTACCCGAACCCGACCCCATCAACGTCGGGTACCCGCTTGTCGGGTATACATCGGGTTCAGGTACCCGATTTTGAATTGAAAAACTAAGACTAAAAATATGATAATGCAATAAAACATATCAAACTATCCATGTTATTTATTAAATATCACTTAAAATATTTGAATGCTTTATTTTCGATAAATATAAACTATACGTATTTTTATATGTTTATTTATAAAAGGCCAAATTATTAAAATAGGTCGCTAACTATGCCTCTCGTGTTTTTTAGGTCACTAAGTTTCGTAATTGCAAACTTAGGTCACTAAATATCGTTATTGATTTTTTTTAGGTCACTAAGTTTCGCAATTGCAAACTTAGGTCACTAAGTATCGTTATTGATTTTTTTTAGGTCACTAAGTTTCGTAATTGCAAATTTAGGTCACTAAGTTTAGGCAAAAAAAATCGATAACGATACTTAGTGACCTAAATTTGCAATTACGAAACTTAGTGACCTAAAAAAATCAATAACGATACTTAGTGACCTAAGTTTGCAATTGCGAAACTTAGTGACCTAAAAAAATCGATAACGATACTTAGTGACCTAAGTTTGCAATTACGAAACATAGTGACCTAAAAAACATGAGAGGCATAGTTAGCGACCTATTTTAATAATTTGTCCTTTATAAAATTTGAGAATGTATTTTAAATTTTACAATGATTTATGCATTGATAATAAAATATCACTTGTTAATTATGCAATTAAAATAGAAAAATAATAGAAATATTATTTAAAACTTTAACACCACTCACGTTCGATATTGATACTTAGATATGTAATTATATTTCTTTAATGTTTATGTATAAACATTAATATATATTTTTTCAAAATAATTTGTCGTGTACTGAATAACCCAATCGGTTAGTAAATTACTACTCGATACCCGACCTGATTAATCGGGTATCGGGACCCGATACCGGACAAATAACCCGATTACCCGACCCGGGTTCCGGTAAAATCCGAATAGCCTAACACGAATGCCCACCTCTCTTGTGGCAGTTAAAATAAAACCTCAAAAGCATTAGTTCCACCTGTCGTCAAGATCACAAGTACTTTTTTAATGAACGAAACGAAATGATTCTTTTTGTCTTTATTTGACAACTATTATATTAATTCGTGGACAAATGGTAAGAATCAAGTGAACACGCGATCGACGACTTCGGCGAGACTTCAGTTTACTTGGCTTTAAATAAAATCTTGAGAAGTTTCTTGGAAACTTGTCTCGAATATTAAATATAGATGTATCCGTTCGGAAACTTAGTAACATTTTACGTGACAGGCGCACGTCATTCACATTGCAATAACAAACTAAATTTCCTGGAAATTATCGAGAAACCAAATCAAATAAACCAAGTCTCCTTTGCAAGTTAGCACAAAGATAATGACATCATAAGAAAATCCCAACACGCTAATCACCTCTTTGTTGGCGTATTCTATACATCAATGGTTGCTTATAACTAGAGGCACCACCATACATACACACGCACACACAAGGTACATTTAGTTTCTCGTCATAGTATCCTAATATTAAAAATTTTGATAATCATTTCATTTTCGTATCTCCACGTTTTTATTTGTTGAGAGATATGGAGTTTACACTGACAGGTTTAATCTCAGCATCGATAGTCTTGCTATTTAAAGGTCTTTACAGGGACATTCTTTCAAGTGTCCGTTATGTCCTCGTACCACTTGTATGCTCCTTCGCCGGCGACAACAAATGTACTGAAGAACCGAGGCTCTTGTCTGATAATAGGGATCAACCATACAACAACCACGAAATTTACGACAGTCGAATATTGGCCCAAGAAGTGAACAGTGTCATGCATGACCTCGGAATGAATTATAAGTTAGAGGGCATCGATGCAAATTCGAGTTTTTGTCGAGAAGAGATGGAGAGGCTGTTCGACGAGGAAGAGCCCAGCTTCTATGAACTCAAAGAAGCTTTCGAGGTTTTTGATTCGAACAGCGATGGGTACATAGATCCTATCGATCTGCAAAGGGTTGTAAGAAGTCTAGGGTTCGGAGATTACGAGGTTGAGAAGTGCAAAAGGATGATCGCATCGTGGGATAGCAATGGCGATGGGCTCATTGATTTGCACGAGTTTGTTATATTTATGGAGAAGTCCCTTCTCCTTTGAGTGGCCTCGGAGACCATGTTTTACTTATGTCGTGCTTGTATGTGTATGTAATGTTGAGTGAAGTTTATAATTACATATATGAATTGATATCAAATAAACACTGATAACTTTTTTACTAGATGGTTTATCTTTGGTTGAATCAACACGAGAGAATATGTTTGTCACGGGACTTTACGTCCAAAGACCGAAAAGTGAGCTTCTTTTACCTCTTTTTTCCATGTTACGTATTTCTTCTATAGGGAACAAGAATGATCAAAGTTGACTTGCAAATGATTATAATAATAATATACAGATAACGAACACTACATAATATCCGATCTCAAATGAAATAACTTTCCAAATAATCCCTCTCCTCTCCATCACAAGCATGCACCAACACCGAGGAAATCTATAAATGGTGGTGCAATTCTTTCTTCACCAACAGTTGTCGAGTCAACATGACAATCATTACCATCATGTGTTGCTGAGGCTGACACAGCGAAATCTGAAGAAGGGAAGTGATAGCTCATCACAGATTGGTAAGTTGGACGATGATGATAACCATAGTTGGAATTTGTCCAAGAATTCACTTCACTCGGCCCTGCGTTTTAGAAATAAACAACTAAGCACGACCCAAGCCATGGAAGGAAACAGATGAAAAGATCCTCTTTTTCGATATATCTGAGAATGGAAGGTAAAAAAAGATTAAGGTTCATACCTTGAAAGGAACAACCGATATTGGATGTCTCAGGAGCCCAGAATCCATTACCGTTAACCATTGCAGTAACTGATCCGCCGCCGTTAATTCCACCAAAAGATCCACAGAAAACCCCATTACCAAGGCTCGGCACGCCGCTAACGTAGGGAGGGTTATCATCATCTTCCATTCTCTTGAAAACAACTTGTCCCATGCTTCGTCTTCTGTAAGCACTAGAGTGCTCCCTGTATTTTCTTGCCATAACGACGTGCCAATGGTTCTTAACAGCATTGTCAGTTCTTCCTGGGAAAAGCCTGGCAATCATAGCCCATTTGTTGCCATAGAGCCTGTGTGCAGCCATGAGCCTGTCTTCTTCTTCTTCGCTGAACGCTCTTCTGTTGATTCTTGGATCCAACTGGTTAAACCACCTCAGTCTGCAGCTTTTACCTTCAAATACCAACACATATCGACAAAAGTGAAAAAAAAATCCAATAAAGCATCGTCATAATACTACTACACAGGCGATAAGTTTCTGAACCACAAACGTCTGGTAGATTAGCAGCATGTCAGTGAGCTATGATCGGTCAAAGTGGTCAAATTCAAAATATTGGCTAGATAGCTAGGTAAGAAGATGAGATAATGAACTTGCACATCTGTGATGATGATGGTGGTGGTTTTTAATTACCTGACCTCCCTTCCAATTTCTCTGCAATAAGATTCCAATTCTGAGGTCCATAAAGTGCAACTAGTTCTTTAAGCTTGGTGTCTTCTGCAGGTCGCCAATGTCCTCTAGCACAGAGCTTTGACTGTCCACTCCCATTATTATTATTATTATTATTATTATTATTATTATTATTATTATTATTATTACTATTGTTATTGCTAGTGGATGAATCCTTGTCTAATTGCATGCTTGAGAGTTCTTCATCTTCTTGCATAGCATGGTTCAGACTTGCATTTAGATCGATCATCACCTCATTGTCGTCGTCTTCGTCACTTGAACGATCACTTCTTCCACGGTTTTCATTATCCAAGAACGTAAAACCCCATTTCTTCTTGCTTTCTTGAGAGCTCATATCTTCATATCTACTAGGATTCCTTCCAGCCATGCTTGCTTTTGCTGCTGCTTTCTTCTTCTTCTTCTTGACTAAGATAGATGTTATGTGATAGAGAAGAAACTATGAAGGGTCGTATGAAATTGTTTTTTATGATAAGATATCAGGAAATGTAAGGAGAAAAAAAGTGGAAGATCTTGTAAGGGGAACTGAGAGGTTGAGATCGACATATTAAATAATAAGGGAAAGAAAGGGATGGTTTTCCGATATGGGATTTGATGGCAGGATATAACAGCAGAGAGTGTTTATAACAGAAAGCTCCACATGTAATACTCAGATAGGGATATTGATGAAGCTTTAGCTTGCTGATGAAATATATAATGTATATGTGTGCGTCTGTCTGAATACTAACTATTTGTGACAATACTTTGATCTTTTACTCTCGATCGTCACTAGGACGTAGGCCTTTTGTTCTTTACAGTAGAGTAAATATTAATTTAACTACTACTGTGAGTACTATTTGGTGATGACCTAACCTAGGAGTCTAAAAACTCGCGTACGTACTTTATGTGGATTTAAATCCTCGACAGTTGATTTCAAGAGAGGTGAAAATGAAATAAATCACTTCTCCAAGGTGGAGAAATGAAGATAAAATACACCTTTAAGACCCTAATGTTTAAATAAATTAGGGTTTATCAAACGGTCATGCCTCACATCTAAATAAATACATAGCTAAAACGTAGCTTGAATAAATAGACATCTATTCAAATCAATCATTCACATGATTTAAGATGGATATAACATCAATAATCAACGTTCCCTTGAAACTGCCAATTACAGTTGGAGTACAGGGAACAAAAGATTTCCCCTCGTTTAGAACATAAGTAAAAGCCGTCGAAATGAAATCATTAACTAAAAAGTCGAGAACTTTTAGATTAATCGTCGATGTATGCTTTTGAAAGTATCTTGGAGTGGAAATTTTTAGCAAACCAAGTAACGCCTCTACCTTGTAATCTTTCATAGTCCTTACTATGCTTTTATCATGAACAAGTGCGAAATGTCATAATAACAAAGCAAAGCTACTGTGGTCCGAATGACTTCACATCATACTTTTACATCTCACTGGTCCTCATTTACCGTGACAAATTACTACAAGGTATATATATATAAATTACTTAAGGATTGTATAATTTATATATATACATAAGTTAGTTTCAGTCAATTTTAAGTCGGGTATATGTGTAAGGGATAAACACACCTAGTTTAGTTATCGGGAAAAATCCATTACTAAATTTAACAACATCACGATAATGCTTTGCATATTGTTTATATCACGCATGATCAGTTACGTGAAAACTGTAAAAAAATAAACGGAAAGAAATAATTATTACAAGAAGATATTTTTACCACTGTCTTGAAGCAAGACAAAGCCAGTTGCAGACGTCTTCATTTATTGTTGACAGAAAATTTGTGTAGTACGTTTTTTCAATGTAACTTGCAAACATTTCGGTCAAAACATTGAACTTTTATTTAATAAAAACCTTACACTGCAATGGTCATTGCCTCAAATATTCAAAACTCTGTTGAGAATAAAAGAGCCTTTAATGGATTTGACCTCCTTGCAGTGACTTCCCCATCTCAACATCAATTTCCTTTTCTCCTATTTCTTTATCAAACAAAAATGTATACATGTGGGTATGTAAATATATATCTCTCTCATAAATCCTTGTGCGATTATAGAAGTTGGGATTTTCGTATTTATATACTCCCTTCCTCCCCGCAACTTTATCATATAAGTTGTTGGGCACGTAAATTAAGGTGGCATTACTATTATAAATATAGTACAATAAAAAGATATAAACATGTATATTTTAATACTGTCTTTTAAGAATATATAACATTATTATATTGATTGTTTGTGATAGTTGTTTGCTAAATAAGGAAAGGTGATAAAATTTTTGGGACGTCCGAAATAAAAAAGTGTGATAAAATTAGCGGGACGGAGGGAGGGGGTATTGATTTGCACGAAGGCTTCTTAATTTCTTTGTTTTTTAGTTATACGTAAAAATGAGAGCTATTTATTACGGATATCATCCTATGTGGTATAACCCTAGACACATGAATAGCAAGGAGATTTGATTGTATTGATGGGATAAATAGAGCACAAAACTTATAATAATAATAACAATTATTATTATTATTATTATTATTATTATTATATATCATTAAAGAGGTTATGAACGAGGGAAAGGGCTTTTGGTTTTGGAAGAACCGAAAGGGCATGGCATGGCCAAGCGTGTGGTGTATGATTTGAGTGTGTTTCAGACAAAGGACAATCAACTATCTGGTCTGCAACTTTCGGACCATATATATGTATAGATAATATAATGTAAACGATAGGAAAAGTTAAAAAGAAAGAACTTCTGATATCGGTGCGTGTGTTCTCGATGTGCATGTGTGTTGCTGTTGACAGAACAATCAGACAAACATACAATTAAAAATAAAATAGTCATTTCGTCCACAGGGAAAAAATAATAATAAAGTGGTGCGATCCAGCGGCTTTTTAAATTAAATAATGCAGAAAAAAATAATAATTAATTAAATATGGTCGTTTTTTAAATAATTAACAAATAGGATACTTCGCGTTTAATACTGCGACGTCGCTGCCATTAGGAGCTATGCTCCTTTTACTTCTTTTTTTTTTACTTATTTTATATTTATTAATAATATAATCCACCAAATCAATAATCGACGTTATTTCACGTGATTTACATTATAAAAATCATAAACACATCTAATTTATTGTTTGTTTCACGACGATTAAATGATATGCATATCTTATATTTTTCGATATTCAATATATTTTTTATTTTATGAATTAAAAAATAATTTTCAATATTCAAAAATATAAGATATGAATATCATTTTAATAAATCACATGAGTGTCGCCCCTCATCCAATTTCTATACGACCGTCGCTGGGGGGCGACGATCATTTCTAAATTACATAAAATAACGATGAGGGGCGACACTCATTAATTTGATCAGGGGTGATGCTCATGTGATTTACATAATAAAAATCAATAACCGCATCTAATTTATTGTTTGTTTCAGGGCGATTAAAATGATATACATATCTTAAATTCTTTTAACGTTGGAAATTATTTAATTTATTCCAATTTAAGTATTTTTTAACTCATAAAAATAAAAAATATATTTGAATATCGAAATATATAAGATATGCATATCATTTTAATCGTTGTGAAACAAACAATATATTAGATGCGTTTATTGATTTTTATAATGTAAATCACGTGAAATAACGACGATTTAATGATTTGGTGGATTATATTATTAATAAATATAAAATAAGTAAAAGAAAAAATAAAAGAAGTTGTCGCCCCTAGGGGGCGACTCAAATAAAAACAAAAAAAAGGTAAAAGGAGCATCGCTCCTAATGGTAGGTCGCGGATATTAAACGCGAAGTACCCTAATTTGTTAATTATTTCAAAAACGATCCTATTTAATTAATTATTATTTTTTTTCTGCATTATTTAATTTAAAAAGCCCGATCCAGCGCATAGAATAGAATAAACATGTTATCTGAATTTGTAATAATACTTAATAGTATAAATTATAATATTTGGTTCGAACTCATTCACGTGTGGGCTGGCTCAGGCTTTTTGCCTTCCTTCTGACGATCAGCAGAAGAGAGGAGCCACTCGTGTGAGACATTGTCACACTCATGAAATTATATGATGGAACTTTAGAAAAAGAAATTTAATTTCTTGAAGCTCTGATAATGTAGTCTCTTGCATTATTGAGAAGTATCTTCTCTTACACTTGAAAGCATGGAGCATGTCTGGTGGGTTTATTCAGTTACGGTCCAGAAAATCAAATAATAACAATAATAGTCATTGTAATTTGGTTGATACTACGTACGTACAACATGTGATCGACATCGACGACTATGTGTTTGTGTATCGATTGGCTCCCACCATCAAACCAACGCTCATTGAAAAGATGACAAAAGTCTTTTAATAAAATTGAGATTGCAATCAAACATGTCTACACAGTGAGAAAAGAACAAAAACACATTGGCTAATAATGATACGTATCATAGTACAGATTTTAAAAAAACCAACATTACTGTCTTGCTAGATATGATTCATCGGTTATATGTTATACGTACTTAAGTTACTTTGTCCTAATGGAACTGGCAAAAATGCCCCTATCACCATATGTTGATATTTCTTGAATAACCTAACTCAAGAGTGGGAGATCTATTTGCCTTAGCTTTGCATGCTTTATGATTCGGGGTTTTCATATATCTAATCATCAGATGATCAAATAGTAATGTAGTGTGGAGAAATAGGAGTTCAACAGTAACGAGAAAACAGTTGCCTGACAAAACTCGTTAAAAAGAACAAGTAATGCAATATACCTGCCATACATGAGACCCTAACCTCATAAAACACAGACAATCATCTTGTTTTTTTTTTTTTGTTTGCTTGAGTTTTATCGTGTTATCATCCTAATAAAGCGTACGAAGTGAACTGGTACAATCTAATCAAAGCACATGGTGTTGTATTGTATATTCATTCATTCATTTGAAACGATCATGTTTCAACTACCACTTTCAAGTGGCTATTTGGGGTTTTTACCTTATATTATTTTGCTTTGAAGTCAGGTCTCATCAATCACAACTACTGCTACTACTCTATACTTTAATAGATCTACATATATGTGCAACGAGACTCCATAAGGTAGTCTATGTGAATAGTTCTTCCTCCTAATATCGAACTTGATGATCCTTGCTTGCTTCTAATAAAATTTATATATTATTTGAAGTTTGATGACTTGATTGATTTAAAATGTGCACTTTGTACTACAAAAAGAAGGCGGTTAATCTATAGCTGTACAACTCTCAGCCATAACTCACCACAGAGAGTCTAAAGAAGCAGGCGATGCAATATGAGCACCTGCGGTAATAACAGGGATAAAAATTTCACAGGTGACCGATACCATATATAGATTAACGTTGAAAGGTAACTCAGTTAAAATCTTCTCTGTAACATTATTTTAACAGTGAGTGAAGTGTTCCACAAACACTGAGAGTTATTCAAAATGGCAATGCTCGCAGGAAAAACGTACGTGTGAGAAATATTTAGTATGCTAAAAGTGGTGAGTAAGGTTGGTTTTCCCCACTTTCCCATGATTTCCCTTGGATGTTAACAACTCAACGTCTTGGTAGTAAATGAACCCCTTATACTTTGCAGATTGCTGTTAAGTGTTTGTACACAATGGCCCCACCCTCTCTCCCTCTCTCTCTCTTGCACATAAATGATATATCTTCTGATTTTAGATACTTGACGTCAACAGAAACTCTTCTACTTGGGTGCACACATCCCTATCACAGAGACTGAGTATACTATATTTAGGGTACTTACAGCCAAGAAAATTGTAAGGGTGTTCTTGGACTTTGAAAGAAATGATCCTACAATGTTTTAACTTCTTGTTAACCAAAATACATAGATCAAGAAAGTACTTGAGGACAAGAGAGATAAATTAAGGCTGGCTCACCTTTAAACAATGGTTATTTGTAGTAACTTGGGGATAGATATATCAGACGCTCTACTCGTGAAATGACAATGATTTAAGCCAAAACGAAAAGGATAAGATCTGTATTATGATGGACTTGGATACGTTCATAAATGCATGCAACTGTCCCATTATTTTGCTGATTCCTGCAAGCTATCAGCATTGCAGATAATTAATTAAATCGAACCAGAACCTAAAATTCAAATGATCTTGAAAGGAAAAAAACTAAATAAAACACGATACCGATTCGAGTCCGTCAAAATTCTACCATTGGAAAGTAAAAATTCAAACTTTTCTTTTTACCATGTCCTCTCTTTTAGTAATCTAATCATACTCCAATTCGAAAAAGAACAAATTCGTTTAACAAGTGCGTGGGTGAGTTTTCTCATCTCTCACCAGATCCTGGTTCATCATTTCCAAGAACCTGGAAGCTATGAAACGATGTCAGATTGGCTCAAAGGGATTGCTTGCATCAATAAGTAGTCAGGCAGGGTTCATGAGATCTTCTAAACCCTAACCGAATTTTACAACTGTCCTTTGTTGCAATTGGACGGACAAGGTTTGATGAACTCACGAAAGAGTCCGTACATAAGTATATATATATATATATAAACAAGCCAATATATGCATATTACATTGCACGCACTGCCCTAGGTTTTCTCTTTTGTTGGCTTCTGTTCTGATGTAATCTATAGCTAAGTCAGCCCAGCCAATGCCTGAAGGTATTATAGTTACTCATACGTACAGTTTCTTGACTGCAACTTTTTTCATCATAGACAGAGTTACAAGTTCAGACCAAGTCTTCCTCTTCATTCACCAACAATGCACATATGCTTTATTATTATTGTTATTATTTATTATATATTACAACAATCAAGACAGGTTGTTATTGCTGCCCTTCTCCTGCAGCAGTATTAACAGCTTCAACGATGTGCAGCAGTAAAAGACCAACATGAGTATATGGGCCGGGCCGGGCCGCACTGAGATGTAGAAATTTCACTGTAGAGAATGATGATTATCATATGCTTTCTTTTCTGAGCCGTTGTGGTCGAGCCTCGGTTCAATTAAGGCTGCGTTTAGTTTGTCACAGATAACAACAGATAATAAAGCCCATGTTAAAATATATATTATTATCTCATCATTCGTGGAATATCGCGTTTACTTTGTAAGTTTGACAAAAAGTAGTTATAATTATCTTGTTTGGTAAGTTACAAGAATGACCTTATTGTATCAATTCGTAGTTTACAAAATTTCTTATATTTATTATCATTGAAAAATATAAGAAATGCATATCATTTTAATCAGCATAAAAAAAGAAATAAATTGGTGCTGTTTATTTAATTTTATGATATAAATTATATGAAATAACAACGATTTTATAATTTGGAAGAATGAGGATGTTTTGGTCATTTTGCCTTTTACAATTAATATAACAGGCTGGACAAATAATGTTGCCCCTTTCCGTTGTATAAGTTATCTTAGATTCGTCGCTTAGAGTACCGGGCCAAACTATTTTCTCGGGCTTTATCCAGTGGTCGATTTTTAAACTGAACAATATTAGATCAGATAAAGTGGGCTTTATCTTGCCTTATATGCCCAACTAAACGCAGCCAAGGGACAATCTTTTTTGCAATATAATGTGCCTTAATGAAAGAAGTATCCAGAGCCCAAACCAACCGTACAGGGCCAATGGGCTGTGAATTCGTTTTCCATGGCTTGGCTTTTCTAACAATCTTTAAAAAAAAAAAAAAAAAAAAAACATGCCGAAATTTAATATTAAAACGGTCACGGGGCTCGACATGCTTGGTAAAAGTGATTGACATTTGGACAGTGGTCAGTTTTGTTTGACCCATCAGTGTATTTAGTATTCTACTTCGCTTTCCTATGTTGCACAGATTTCAATTAATATTTTCAGTTATGGGCGATTGAATCGAAATTTCTGCAATTTTTGAGTTTTGACCGTGTGAAGTGTCGAATTATTATTTGATAGATACTTAGAATAGACATTTAAGTCCGGAATGGGAATATCTCGGCAGACATCTAAAGGAGAGTCAATTTAAGCCGTTGTATGTAATTATGTACCACCTAAATACCTCCAATAATCGAAATTATTTATTTTTAATCAATGCTTGCTTTGATGATAAATTATACTTACTATGCTGAACAAAAGATTACGAATTCGGCAAAATCTAATAGGAAGATGTTCCATTCATTATAACAATCATACATGTCGAATTCAACACAGCGTTTGATTTTGAAAGAGCAAAGACATTTTAAGATAAACCCAGCGGCGGCGGGTAAGGTGGTATGGTGTAATAAATCCACCTTCTTCGGCCTTACAAGGGTAGAAAACACTAAACAGAGACCAAAATTAAAATTAAAAAGAAAAAAAAAAACCCCACATTTAATTGAGGTTTTTTTTCTCAATACCCTAAAAAAAGGACTATTTAAAACTTAGTCCCCACTTCCCTTCACTCTAATTTTTAAGAAAGGTCGCTACTCCGCTAATACAATACCCCATAAATGTAATGATTCAATTGAACTGAGCACCAGCAAAGGTCTGTCCGAACGACCAGCTCGGCGGCGCGACGTTTTCGGAGACGATGGTTCGGCCGTCGCCGGTCGTAACCCTAAACGACAGGCTCTGACCGTTGAGGTTGGCATTGCTTTGCCAGTTTTGACCCCAGTTTCTTGACATGGGCTGCCAATCTGTTCTTGAGCCCCTGACTGAGACAGCGTGGACATCGCCGGAACCGCCGACGTTTGTTACGAGTACGAGGTTGAAGAAAGAGTGTCCGTTGATTGTGAACCTCATGCCTCCCCTTCTCCGACATGGTACCCTACATACACACACACCACCGTTAACAAAAACAGTTCATAATTAGAGCCGCCGTTGATGAAATATATACCTTCTGTAAGAAACGGGGACAATCCCAGCTCTGTACTGAGCAATGTGTTGGAAAACGGGCTGGGACAAGTCGAAGTGCTGCAGCGGCGGATTGCACCAGCCGCCGGCGTTGTTGGGCAGGGCGTTGTTCGGCGGGCAGAAGTTGGTTGCAGTCACCGTGATAGAGCCGGGCAAGCAGCCTTGGCCGCCGTTCGCCGAGCATCTGATCTCGTAGCATGAGCCACAGCTCAGCCCATTGTTGAACAGAGCTGTGCTCAGCGCTGCAGTGTTCGTACCGTAACCCTGGCTATACAGATTTCCATATCCACAAGCCCCACCTAATGATGATGATGATGATCATTAATGAAAATGTAAGTAATTTATTGGATTTTTTTTTTGTGTACCCCCCCCTTAAGCTTAAAGATTAGATTTTTACCCATTGTCCCAGAGGCATCACTACCACCGTAGAATGTTGCATGAGCATCGCTCCAGCCAACATCGTATGCACGAGCAACGTTGTGCGTTATTGCAAGAAAAGTAGCAAAAATGAGTCCAAGAAATGCCATTGTTAAGCGAGAATTGTAGTGCGGATTTTGGTATTGTAGGATAAGTGGTGAGACGTGGTGGCGGTGTATATATAGAGAAAATTTATGTGGGGGCGGCATTGTTTGTTTAGTAATGATTATTATTTTCATTTATTGACTAGAGTAGAGAAAAAGAAAGAGGAGAGGAGAAATAAATAAATAAATAAATGGGGGAGTTAGAGTTACGGTTGAGATTGATCGCAAAGTTCGGGACCATAATAAACAACTTCCCATGATGGAATTAAATAGCAGAAAAACCCAAACCTGTATTCATGTTTGTCTAGAAAGATAATTTCAGCTGCGCGAGGAGAATCTTGCTGCTTTTTTTTTTTTTCAATTTTTTTTTTCGAATTTCAAATGCGGGTATTCACTCTTGTCTTTAAATTATTTATTTACTAGGATTAAAAACCAAGTGTCAATATTTCCACTCTTTGCATGGATATGGCGAAACCCATTTGCAGCAAAGACACCAATTTTCTTGAAACTAGCTAGGTGTTTGTTTCTTTGTGAATTAGTAGTTATCATGAGTTGGCTTGCATTATAGATATAAAACGCAGAGTGATTTGATTCTGATGTTGAAATCTCCATCGAAATGAGTAGCGACACATTAACTTTGTGGAGCATGCGTTTTGTTCGAAACAAAATAGGAATATGTGTTGTCTAACTCTAAACTAAAACACAGAAGAAGGTGGAAGGTATTGAACAAAAAAAGTTTAGATCGTTTTCACTTTTCAGACGTACGTTCACATGTTTCTGCTCATTAAAGTGGAAAATTTTAATTTGGGTACATAATGGGACCTTGTGACTATTTACTTCCATTATTAATATATATAGTACATTAAATAAAAGCATACGATCGAGCGGTAAGTGTAATAAAAAGCACAAGAAAACACTGCCCACCGCACATGATCGCAGCTCTGATCAGAATAATATCGTCAAAACAGCTAGCTGGGCTCATCTCGTCCGTCACTTAATTATAAATATATATATATATATGCATTATATAACATGGTTAATTAACATTTGAAAGCTGCGGCTAACTAATATTTAATTACAAGACATAGAATATTTAAAGCTGGCGTGATATGTGGAGATTTATCTGTCTCGTTTGATTAAAATACAGATACACATGCATGTTATATGTTAATAATCTGTGGTGATTGATTGGGATGTGAATATCATTATTGTTCTAACAAGAACATAATCTCAAACGATTTGACGACTAATATTTCATGATAATATGGAGTAATAGCGCCATCTTCGGACATTTTTGTAATAGATATTTCGGTATTTATGTTTATAAACTGCTGGTATATATTCAAGGGGTAAATTCCTTATTAGACCATGTCAGAAACTAAACTTCCTTATCAGTACCCCTACGAAAAATTTTTCCTGTTCAGTACCTATCTGTAAAAAGTTGTGTGTTTAATACCCCAAACAGTGATCGAACGGAAATACCATTTCCTGAAATTAAGTTGGACATCATACCAACTGATTTGATTATTACACCAACTGTTATCATAATTATACCAACTGTTATCATTGTTATACCAACTGGTATAGTATACAATTCTGTTGGTATAATTACGACAACAATTGGTATAATTTCAAAATCAGTTGGTATAAATGTCCAATTTCGCTGTATAAAATTATAAAACGTTATTTTTTGGTACGATAAGCAAAACAGATGATATAAGTTCTACAATTTCTGGTATAGTTTCAAAATCAGTTGGTATAAATGTCCATTTTCGCTGTATAAAATTATAATAACGTTAATTAACCAACTGCTTCGATTATTATACCAACTGTCATTCTAATTATACCAATTGTTATCATTATTATACCAACTGGTATAGTGTACAATTATGTTGGTATAATTACGACAACAGTTGGTATAATTTCTACAATTTCTGGTATAATTTCAAAATCAGTTGGTATAAATGTCTAATTTCATTGTATAAAATTATAATAACGTTATTTACTGGTACGATAACCACAACATATGGTATAATTTCGGTAATTTCGGGTATAATTTCAAAATCAGTTGGTATAAATGTCCAATTTCGCTGTATAAAATCATAATAACATTATTTACTGGTACGTAACCAAAATAGATGGTATAATTTTTATAATTTCTGGTATAATTTCAAATCAGTTGGTATAAATGTCCAATTTGAAGTGTGAGACAGTGGTATTTTCGACTTTTTAACTCTGAAAAGACCTTTTTAGGTATTGAACAGGAAGAAATTTTCAAATGGGTAGTTATAAGGAAGAAATAATTCGAGAGGTATTTAAGAGGAATTTGAAAACTCAAAAGGTACTGATAAGGAATTAACCCTTATTCAAGTTGGTATATATAGTTGGTGACTTTAGTTTATACACGACAGCCCACTTGAGGGTCGAGCAGTCCGCATGCAACGAATCTTAACCTGAAATTAGATATTTTTTCCTTTTAATGTTTTCCCATTGCGGGTTATTAGTCAAATAATTAATTTAACGGGGAAGGTAGGATCCAACTTCATAAATACCAATTTATTTTAAAATAATTCTCTAGCCAAGATAAACTGATGAAGATTCATTGCGACTAGGGTTGCAAACGAATCGAATCGAGTCGAATACCACCATATTCTATTTGTATTCTTTTATTTTCCGAATATTCATATTCATATTCTTTTATTAGTCGAATAATAAAATTGATTCATATTCTATTTGATAATATATTCGAATATATTTTGCGAATATTCGAATATTCGGATACGAATAACTTTTTTCAGAAACCCTGTTTTTAAGAAAACAAATAACGCAAAAAAAATACGTAATGATAAAAAATGCGGTTACGACATAAAAAGAAAAACTTAGCAAAAGATATCATCAGGTTATCCAATACATCATACGAAAGCACAAAAAATCTTTCATCGATAAATTCCAAAATAAATGTTTTCCTTAGCTTGCCTCGATCATCATCCATGCAATACCACATCAACCGATTCTTCTTCTATTTATAGAATAATAAGAAATGAAATATATGATTTACGGCGTAATAAAGGAAAAATTAAAAGAACTACGATGGCTGTGCGAGGGAGAGCAGAACTACGGTGGGGCTCAAATTATTGGAAGAAGCAATTCAATCGTCTAGGGCTTTTGCTTTACTTTTAACTGTTTATTAGTTTCACTATTTACAATTAAATCGTGTGAGCTTTTCACTTTGGGCCATATATATTCTTTTAAGTATTTATTAATATGTTAGTTTAACTACAATTATTTATAATATATATATTTTTAATATATATTATATCATTCGAATCGAATATTCTAAAAAAATTCGAATCGAATATTGTCATATTGTATTCTTATTCGAAAATTAGTCGAATCGAAAAAAATATTCTTATTCGGATTTGATATTCTAATATTTCGAATCCGAATCTTAAATTTCGAATCGAATTTCGAATACAAAAAGATTCGATTAATTTGCAACCCTAATTGCGACGATGAAAAGCAACGATTTCACCTTTTGAACAAAAAACAATTCAAATAAAGAGGCTATATTTTATACATTTTCTTTGTCATGCATTTTTTTTATACCTTTCTCACATTCCTCCTGTGCTATAGTTGTTTTCATGCAAGGAATTGAATGAATGTGTTTTCAAGAAAGAAATCCCAACAAATAAAGCACACACACAGAGGTCTTGTTCAATTTGTCTTCTTCCACGAGGAAAAAGGAAGGATAAACTTAAAGATAAAAAGAAAAATAAAGTTTTATCGGCATGTGTAAAGATCTCCTGACCGTTCTTTGTAAACGGTCTTAAATGGCGGAGATAGATAGAGTAAATAAATGATGCACATGCACAAGAAAAATACAAAAAAAAAAAAAAAAACCTATGTGCAAATGCACCCTGTTTGGAAACTCTACGTGTTCAAAACTGATTTTGCTGCTTTATATTATTACCTATATATTGATTTGTTTCGTTACTCCCAAGGTCCTTGTGCATTTAATTACCGCGGTATATTTATTTTATATTTTCAGGAAGCTTCATTTTTCGCTTTCGTAACGATGAAACGTTACGTCGCTTTCGATTGGGGTCCATTTTAGATTCTATCGACGAAGAAAAACAAAATTGTTATAATTTTTCTTTACGTTGAGCTGTCTATTATTCCAATTAATTATGTTTTGACCTTTGCGTAATCAATAATTTAATTCAGTTTCAGTGGGATTCGTCTTTTAAATTATGAAATATGATAGGACTCAAATCGGCGTGGAGTAATTAATCAGAGCTAGAAGATCGTATTTCTTTTCAACATCAACCGAAAACCTAACTACATATATTACATTTCGACTGAAAAAACATTACGACCGATGTATATTAAACGGTCAATAACGAACGAATTCACGGCCTATTAAAACGGTCCAATATAGCGGGTATTTTTGTTTAAGACGAATCTAAAGTATCCTTACTGCTTTAAGCAGATGACAATTTCTTGCCTCTGTTCGAATGAATGAATCTCTTTTACCTTCGCAAAGCTATTCTCCGAATCCCTATATATTGATATCTTCTGCTGCATTAAGATTGTTCATTTTTTTTTCAAAAAAAAAAAAAAGAGGTCTATTCTTTGTTGCAAAAATGCCAAGAAGATAACGAATGATACTACATTTTGACTGAAGGGAGAAGAGCTACCTAACCTTTTAGCCCATCCCAGGTTAACTTTTGTTCGTGTAAGAAGATCAATAGAGATAGATACGCGGAGCGTACCACAAATCTTATGTTCATTTTATGTGGGGTCCAAAAATATTGCTTTAGCTGCCCTGTCTTCGTAATATAATAGTTATTTAATTAACAACACA
This sequence comes from Craterostigma plantagineum, assembly GCA_027422505.1. NCBI lineage: Eukaryota > Viridiplantae > Streptophyta > Magnoliopsida > Lamiales > Linderniaceae > Craterostigma > Craterostigma plantagineum. The sequence goes on along the minus strand of JAPQWV010000096.1, from coordinate 707,222 downwards.
CAAAGTGACAAAAGTCATTATCCGAAGATAATAAATTGTTGCATAGATCATTACTAACATATGATTCGTCTACAACAAATCAATGAACCACATGCGTCCCATCTATGCTTGTCCTGTCATGAAGAGGATGATTGAAGAGCCATGTTTCTCCGTTCGATTTTGATATGTAATAATAATCTGTTACATCGATGAATGGATTTATGTTCACGGACCCAATGTCAAACGTTTCTTCGTAATTGTTGGGCCGAATCTAAAGTGAGTGTACTAAGTCGTATTGAAACAGAGAAAAATGACGTGACAGTAAAACACAAATATTACATTAAAAGCCTGGTACTCGCCCATTCCGACAAACAAGCATTTTCCAAGAATGAAAAAGATCGAGTCAGATACAGATGAAAACGCTGCGAAACAATACACAATACCATACAACACAATGCAACCATCACTTCAATCCCAAACTCTCCAGAGTCTTCGAAGAACCAGCGCCGCTGTGATCCATCGATCCCATCAAAAGCTTCGGAGAAAAAGCCTCAGTTTTCTTCAATTTTCCTGGAAACTCCCTGTTTGGGTTTCCCATAAAAGACATGCTTTTCTTGAGCCTGCCGCGATTTAAAGACAGCAGTGTGTTCTTAGTGGGTGTGTGTAGTGCCCCTCCTACACAATCTCCAGCCTGGACACAGCCCCAACTAGTCTTCTGCTGCTGTCCATCCTCGGGAAACGTCTTAGGCCGGGGAAAGCTACTTCTCAACCTAGTAAAGAGTCTCTGATCTGGGGAGCTTTCTTCTTCGAGTTTATTACATATGGGGCACAGAGGGTCGCTTTTCCTCGACTTTGACGTCGTCTGCTCCAAGCAGTCCGCGTGGAAAACATGGCGACATGAGAGCACACTAGCAGTTGGCATATCTCCGCTCTTTATGATTCGACGGGAACTCCAAGGTGACCTTTGCGAAAGGAATCTCTCGCATAGCCCACACTTGAAGGAATCTGGCTGGTTTGAGAGGCTGTGCTCGATTGGTTCTGCTGTTTCGGGGAGATCAAGACTAGCAACAGCGCTGCTTAGGAGGAGACCTTCTCTTTGTGGAGTCCTGGGGTCAAAATCTGTGGTCATAGAGAGAGGGGCACTCATATACTCTCTGCCAGGTGTGTCCGGTGGTAATAATACCACAGGGTGAACGGCTTTAGGCATGAAGCAGCGGCGATTTGTGAAGTTGCGATGGTGAGAGGAATGTGGTTTAACCAATGAGTCGTAGTCGCTGCTACCATCTGATCTGGATGATGTTGATCCTCTACTGCCTTGGGCAATCGATGTTCCCTGTACAGTTTTTGTGCTGAAAGTCAGTCTCGGTGAAGTATAAACATACATGAAATTCAACTGCGACGGGAAATGTATACCTCCAATGTCGGTGAGAAGGAGAATGGCCTCAAGACCACATCTGCCGAAAGGGCATAAAATTAGCACTGTTAGTGTTAGTAAACAGTAAGCTGAGAAACTACATTTGAGAAGCAAGAATTGAGCAACACTAGCCGGGTCCTACTTAAAACGAGTAAAAATAAGTTCTTGCTGCAACGCCATCATAAGAATCTATGTAGAACTCAAAACGCAGTGATAGGACCTGCTTATACAGCACATATTACTACCTTAAAAGCTAGAATAAATGAAGGAAGGGAGTATAGCGTATCCTTTCTGAACCTTATGAACAAGACAGATAGTAAAAACATAACTGTACATATTGAAGCAAGCAGGGAAAACAAAATCAAATATACTTGACTACCTCTCCTCGATGCACCATAGTCATCGGTACTGATTTCTTGTATAGCAGGAGGAGTCCATTGCTGGGCAGATGATATATCAGATGGACTGCTAAAATACTGACCATTGCCATCAGACACCATAAAATGATGGGTGGCCAGATTATTTGCCCTCACCCAACTTCTACTTTCTCTGCTATTGGACGAAGCAGAGGACATAAACAATTGACCCCCATCATGCGAATCGAATGACATCGTTTCTGATTGGAATCGGAGATTTGAAGGTGGCGGAGAAAAGCTGGTGTTGGTCCTCCAATAGGGTTCATGTGGCCCCATGGACCAGTCACCACTGGCCGCATTAGACCCATGTGGCCTAGCGGCCACACAACAAAGGGACCCCGTCTTAGCTATATTTCACAAAACTGAACAGATTCGAAGTCTTCACCTCGAGTTACAATAAGAAGTACTTATCACCCTAGCTTTTGAGAATGAGACAAACTCAGGGGAAGAGATGGATAACTCTTGACCATAAACCCATACTGATTATGTAATCCAGAAGACAACCAAAAAACGAGCCAATTGGATATTATGGACTAGACACAATTACACCTCACAAGCTTCCTTCCACCACACAACTTACTATAATTTTATTTTCTGGACTCAGATAACCGCTTTGCATTCCAAGGAACGATTGTTCTTCAAATGACCAAATGCTCGAGTGCAGAGACCTAAATGACAAGAAGAAACAATTTCAGTGAAGTAAATAGGTTACGCTTAAAAGCATAAAAGATTTCGAATGAGCAATAAAATCGCAAGAAGCAATTTTTTATACATTCTCTTCTTCCTTTTACTCAATAAACATAAGTTTTACTGCTCGGTATCCTTTTCTTCACAACTTCGTTCTTAAAACAATATTAAGAACACAAACGATGCACGTCGAAAAAACAAAAACTATTTTAAAAAATGACAACCAAAACAACGCTCTCTAGCTCTTCGCAAGCATATACCTTTCAACAATTTCAGAATCCAAATACCGCAGCTGAAGACCCTTCAAAAACTCAAACTTCCCGAAATTTTCAACTCAATAATCAGCTCACAGAAGGTTTCGAACACAGAATGCAAAACGATACTGCCGCAAAAAAACTTACCAAACAGAGCTGACACAACAGAGAGAGATATACCCGATAAATAGAAACATACACTACACGCAGCTTTGAAATTCTAGATAGAGAGCTGACTAAAAGTTTGAGCTTTGTAACCGATGACTAAAGAGGACTGAAACGTCGTACAACCCTAATTTGAGGGAAGGCAGAAACCCACGATTTTCTCTACAGTTAGCGTTATTTTTCATTTCTGCCCCTGTTCTTGTTAGTATTTATGCCAACGCCCCTCGCAATTCGCATGCATTGTATATTCTTCTAATCACAAGTTTAATAATAGTAACTATAATTTGTAACGTGGTCCACAATTTTAGCTGTTATGTCCAATCAATTAATCAATCTGCGGTTAGAATGGGATGCCTTCATAATAATATACCTATGTATGCTATAATATACTATAATTTATTTTAGTTTAATATATTTAATTGGTAATTATAATTTAATTTAGGGATCTTTACACATAAATACCCATTTATATAAAACTTTCGCAAATCAGACATCTGTCAGATTTTTTTTTATATGCAGGTACCTGTCAGAATAAAATTTTTGCACACTGCTACCCGTTCCACCGCAAGTACGTCATGGAAGACAGCATATGAAAACATATTGTGGTTCGTAATAACGTGAGAAAATGGTACATCATATAACACACATTAAGGTACCATATAGACCGTATATCGGTACCATATGTGGGTACCATATATACGTGTGACATGGTACTTAATACACACACAGAAGGTACGTTAAGACAGGGAAAATGGTAAACACAATCGAACGGGTACTTATATGAAAATTTTTCTGACAGGGGGTCTGACATGCAAATTATTTATATAACTAGGTACTTTACGTAGATACACCTTTAATTTATAAGCTTAGACTATCTTTATCAATGACCCGGACAACCGGTCATTCATTATTTATAATTAAAATAAATCAAACAATTAAAAGTAGTCACCAACCTCCCACAACCCGGTTGGTGGACCAACCTGGTTCACCAACCGGTTGTGCATAGTTTTCAAACTGTTTTATGGTTTTTATTGATTTTTATGATACATTTAATTCTCTATTAAAATTTTATTTTAATTTTTTACCAAAATGTATGATTTTTTTCCTCTACAAATAGAGACTAATATTGCTATATTTTGAGTCACAATTTCAAATTATCTATTTCTCTATTACATTCTATAATCCATCATAATTCATATTATTTTTCTACCTCCAATGACAAAAGTATCTAAATTTTATATTATATAATGTAATCTATTTTCAAACATTCAAATACTACTAAATATAATTATAAAATATAAATATTATGGGTTGTGCTGGGTTGTTGATAAAGTATGAAAATTGTTGAGGTGTAGGTTGTGAATGTGGAGGAGAGAGAAATTAATATTTTATTCTCATGACCGGTTGTGGAGGTCATGGATAATCATAGTCTTAAAGATATAATAGTAATTGTTGGGATCGGTGGACCGGGTGGCAGATGGGGTGATAACGCCGGTCATCATTTTTTGCTCTTTATTGGTTTCACGTCCGGCTAGAGAGTGAATACCATAGTCTTTGATTATTAATTATATGTAGCGGTTTGAGTACGTAAGTGAATTGGGTCGGTTTTCGTGTATGAAGGTGGTTGATGCATTTTGTCGAACACCTTGAATGTGTGTATTTGAGAGTGTGTGTGGTGTCGGTTTGTAGGAGTAGAGACACGAGAATTTGTTTATGAAAGTTCGGAGTCTATACTCCTACGACTACGTCTCCCCTTCTTCCCCGCAAGGAAGTTTTCTACCAAAAGCCTCAGTTTACAACATTTGCCGTACAGCCTCCTTAGATAGACTGACTCAATACAACCCTCACGGTTATATTATGCTAGCTAAACCCCTAGACTACTCTAGACTGCTTTTACAGTCCGTCTCTTTCAAGAGCTTCTTACAGTCCCTTGAGAGCTTACGGCACGTCGCAATGTTAACCACAATGGTTGTAGGCCACAACCTCACAACCCGCTTGATCTTTTACGTCTCTATGCTAAGATGGCATCGTTCTTTGTTGACTCGGTGCGAAGACTACATACACTTGTTTATAGTGCTAAGAATTCTCACTTAACTAAACTATGTGAAGCTTTCATTTCTATTGTGTAAGTGAGGTGTGTTGGTTTGAACTTTGTAGCTCCCTCTCTATCTTTTGAAAACACGCATAAAGAGGAAGAACTCTATGTGTTCTTGTTGGCTCTAGGATCCCTAGTTTGTTTTCGCCATTCTCTTGTTTATTTATTGGCGTCCAGCCTTGATGTGTCGTTAGACACATTAAAATAGTCGTTGGAAGCTTTTGTCTTGACTTGGTCAATGTTGTAAGCTTCAGCTGCTTGTACCTGCTGCTGCAGTAATATGCATGTACATCAGTCAACAATTGTTTGGTCAATCCAGAGCGAGATCGGTTAGTCCAGTTTGAGACCGGGACCGGAACCGGGTTGATCGGCAGTTGACCGCTTTGACCGACAGTTGACCAGTCCGATTTTTTGCCTTGACCTCATATTTAATATCCGTCTTTCATACCGAGCTCATCTACACACTTAATTAAATATGTTAGTAACACAATAATAAGTTTTGTGTTAATCAAAACAAGATTGTTAGATATTATAATCCTACAATAACTAACTAAAGATAGTAAATAACTAAATATAGTAAATAGAGTGGGTGATTTTCTTAATTTTATTATTGTTTATTTTAAAATATAAGGTAAGTACGGTACAAACAGAAGTTCACAATCCACCACTTTCATTTCATTTTCGTGTTATTATTAGATACAATACAAAAAGGTGGAATAGTAGTATTTTATTTAAAAAAACAAAAGGAGGGCCTCTGACTTAGTGGCCCATTTGTAATGTCGGGCTTCGAGTTTATCAAAATAGGCCCAGTAATATATCTTTCTTATGCCGACATCAAAACTTGCAAGTCTTCGGTTTTTCATAAAGCTCTCCATATCTAAGAATTTTATGGTGCTCACATAATGTGGGCACATGTTGATGTGGCACCGATTCGTGCCATGTCAACATCCCGCATCGACACTTAAGGTTATGTCGTCTTAATTAACACCTTCTAGGTGCCATTAATCGACATTTCGGATGCTGATGTGGCATATTGATGGCTTACATAACGTTTTACGTGTTAATGAAATATATCACGTCAATATGCCACATCAGCATCCGAAATGTCGATTAATGGCACCTAGAAGGTGTTAATTAAGACGACATAACCTTAGATGTCGATGTGGGATGTTGACATAGCACGAATCGGTGTCACATCAATACCCACGTAAGGTGGTCACATAAGGTGAGAACCGCACCATAAAATTCCTCCTCCCATATCTATGTTGAAGTGACGTAATGTAATATTAATATACTTCCACGTATGAATGATACAGACTTTGCGATTAAAGTTAAGAAGTTACATATACATCTTATACATTAAAGATATACGTACAAATTGAAATGCATGTCATTTTACTTCAGATGAACCATATGCATGTCTCCACCTGTCAAGGTATTTAAGCAAGCAATCCCATTCGCATGTAGTAACATCAATAATTTTATTATTACATGGTCGATCGCCAGTCAAACCCTTAATTATTGCTATAATATATGTTTTGCGTTTAACACGTAATCGAGGTTGGTTGGATGATCTGCCGTGAACGGCATTTAGTACGACCACTGTTTGGCTTTGTTCTTGATTGAGACAGTAAGTAATGAAATCGAAGACCAATCAAATCATGGCATTTTTTGTGTATCTGTTCTGTTCTGATCCAAGACATCATCACCAAAAGAACGACGACGACCATGTATTATATTTGGGTCCTTTTTTGTTTGTATCTTTGCTTCAACCTTGGATGAAAAAATAAATGCCATTTATTATATGCACGAATAAGAGAAGGAGCCTCTTGCGGGATGAATAAAACTTCTTACTCTCATCCTTTTAAGATTGACTTAAGAATAAATAATGATTTGGACATGTGATTAAATTCAGACGTCCCAATGAGGTCAGCAGGTTTGAAACTGAGTATAAAATGTATAATAATTATATAGCATGGGAAAAGATGACGAATAAGGCATGCATCGATGATCGATCAAGCTGTAGATAAGATTTTGCAGCGCGTGGGGTCATGAAATTCAATGATATATTATACAAATTCACCAACTTTAAAATATCTTTATTCAACCTAAGCCGTTATACCCACACGTATTAAAGAAATTGGTTTTATAATGGTCCAAAAACGTTAGCTTTAAAATGTCAACGTCGTGCAGATGAACCTAGCTAGCTAGCCCAGAAAAAAATGCTGCTCTGCATGCATTGCATCAAGATTCTTATAAAATACAGAACTTGCGAAGACTAATGCCGTAAAGAATCGATTATTGTCATAATATATTAAAAAGGCATGTGAATAGGAAAAGGAACATGTTCACTGACCAATTATAGATTGCATTTTTTCCATGCATGTGTGTCCATGGAAAAATAGAAAAAGAAATTGTACGCATGATAATGTTGACGGACAAGTTGTGTAGTTAGTATGTTCGTGTCTTTTTCTAAATATGCTGCTTTAGATTCATTCTCTCAAATAGCAATATATATGCAAGTATACATCCTTACAACTCATCCTTTCTTTATTAAATGTGTGTCTTGAAATTGTCTAAACAAAGACTAATTGGCTCGTGCTTGTGGTAGTAGTTAAGCAAGAAAATTGGCGGCGTCTAAAGTGAGAAGATCAACTTTTACTAATACAAATAAATCAAAACCGCACGCTTCTCGTTTGTCTACGTCCAAATAATGCCAATATTATACAATACTTTTTTCTTCGTCTACTCTACACAATAACTATTATGGTAATAATAGTCTTGCACAGACAATGACTTTCATGCCAATCCACGACTGAAAAAAGATCCTCCCAAGAAACCCTTTTCTCACTCCAAATGATAAACTGGATTCTCAAAGATTGACTGATGATGATCGTTGATCACTTCAAACTTCACTGCTGCCCCCTCTGGACAAGCTTGCCATAGCTGACTAGACTTACTGCTGTTGCAAGAAAATAAGCTTTCTTGACCGTTGCCATTATTATCGAAGGACACATAGTTATTATTATTATTATATGCTGTATTCTCATCCATTGTCAACTGTGGCAGCAAACCCACGTAACCAAATTCCCATAGATGAGTTAAAGAGCAAGTCCTTGGAAATTTGAATTCTTCCATATTAGCTCCCTGGTAATTACCACAGATTGCTTCAGTTTTTTGATCAGCAAACGAGCCATCTGCAAGTACGACTCTTTGTTCTTCCTCTTCTTCTTGTTGTTGTTCTTCGCAATGCTGCCTTATTACACTCTTCTTCTTGTATATCCGACACAGCACCCAATCATCCAACTGACGACAATAACAGATCACCAATAAAAAGTTAGAAAAAAAAAAAAAGAATAGCTACTTTATGCTTTCTTTCTCTTATTACTTACGATGCAACAAAACTTACTCGCATGGATCCATTGTTACTACTGTGCTTGTTAGAAGGTGCGGCCCTAGTAGATTGATCACTCAACCTATACTCATGCATGATCCAATCAGTCTTTACTCCCTTTGGTGGCCTACCCTTGTAGAAAACCAATGCTTTCTTCACGCCAACCTTCTTCGAACCGCTGTAGATGGCTTTGTCAGTGCCCGTCGCCTTCCAATAACCCGAAACTGCTGCTCGGTTGGGCCTCAGACCGTTTGGGTATTTTCGGTCTCGAGGACTAAAGAAGTACCATTCGTTTTCTCCAATCTGAGTTTTTTCTGCAATCACAAAGAACCGTGCTTCACGCGTGTAAGAAGAATAAACAAGAAAACATGTACGATGAAGAAGAGCTTGTAATTAAGAAGTTAATTACAACAGACCTGGTAATTCCCAAGGATCGAATTTGTATATGTCGACCTCTGGGATTATTGAAACGGGGCAAGGCTTTGATCTGACTTGGTTTCGAAGGTAGTGCATCATTAGTTCCTCATCGGTGGGATGAAATCTAAAACCAGGTGGAAGATTGTTAGAGCTGCTGCTATTCTTTGCTACCATCTTTTTTCTTTTTTCGGGGAAGAATATGTGTTATCGCAATAGATAGGATATTTGAGCTAATTCTGATTGGTTGTTTATTTTTTTTCTTATATAAAGCCTATTTATGTGGAGGAAGATGAGAGTTTTTCTGAACTGTTTTTCAAGGAGTTGGGCAGTAGTTTTATAACCGAAGTCTTTTGTCGTGTTGTGCGTAATCTATCCCATGACTCGTGCATTTTTTTTAATACATTTTTGTATATCAGGATATAGTAAGCTTTGTTCGAATAATTAATTCCTTAGCTTGGTGGTACTTTAACAAACTGTGATTCATCGGCTATTTTAATGTTGATGAAGAAAAACTCAATTTTTAATTCACGATCTGGTGGGACCCTATTTAAGGCAACTACGGAAATTATAGTAGGAAACGACGAGCTTCTTCTCTTCTCAAGGAGAAAAAATGGAGTTGTTGGACTAGGGTTTCGTTTACCTTGGATTTTAGTTCTTTATTTAATGATATAATTATATATATGGGGTAGTGAAAATTTTCAATCCGCCTTTATGAGAAATGGATGGGGGGGTGCGGATAGGACACGTGTCCATCAAGTAGGAGTGGGTAGTTTGAGATAAGCATTGACAAACGATATAAAGATGAAGAGATTACTTGTTGGTTTGGTTCTTATTCTTATCTTCATGAATATTGAAAGAGATGTTAATATTATTATTTATGTAGCTTAATTAGCCGCTGGATTACAAAAATAATCTTATCTTTAGCACGTGGCGTACACGAGAAGTATACTCTATGCATCGACCAATTATTTGGCTCTTCTAATAAAAGACAGTGTGGAGAATGAATATTCTTTCTCAACCAACGAATGTACGCATTCCATAATGTATTATGGCACTAATCTAATGGCCAATAATGATTGGTCCTAATCCTTTAGGCCAATCTGAATAATTTATATGTAGATATTATTATAAGGTTAGTCGTGCATGCAATCAAGAATCCACATCTACTTTTTCTATTTTGTTTTTTTTTTTTTTTTTCCCCTCCAAACTAAGAAAGAATGAATCCTCGCGCAGCCCAAGGGCTAAATTAAATGGGAGGTTTCGAATTTTTTTTTTTCACTTTTTCAAGAAATACATTCCATCTCTAAATTCAAGCTTCTCTTCAGCAACTAGACCAGACAAGAAGCTCTGCAGCTGTTGGATTGACTTGTCATAAGAGGGATCACCAATGCAGAACATCTGTTAGAGAGGACAATCAATTTTACATTTCCATAAAATCCACTGAGTCATTCAATAAATTCAGATGTTTTACCTTAAGGGTATTGTGAATTCGATCTAATGACATGCTCCCGAAATTTGTAAGCATCCCTGAGATAAATTTCTGGGAAAGAGAATCATAGCACAGCATGTTCAGCATCTATGTGACGTAATCACTAAGTCTGTGTTAATCTTTTGTAGAGATTTACCTCATAAACGGTCATTTCTTTGCGAAGTTGATCCTCAGAAGACGCTACTGATGCCTCTGCATCCTCTTCGCCCTCTTCAAAGCTATTGCTGTCTACTCCATTCTTTACGCTATCAGCAGAACTTTCCACCAAAGAGAATATGTGCTCACCAGAATCTTGTACTGATTCAGCTACGACTCCCTATATTAATTAACACGAAGAGAACGTAGATTATTATAGACAAGTCGAAAGAAGAAACAAGGATAAGTTGCTTCGCTTGAATTATCGAATGAAAATATCAGTTGAATGAAAATCAAATGATATATGGCGAAGGAAAGCATAATGAGGTGCAATGAAGAAAATAGGAACCTTGTTTATCCAGTAGTATATTCTTCTCTTCAAGACATCCACTGGGACACCTACAGCTTCGGCCAGGTCATTGGAGGTCCAACTGTTGGAATAAAAATCAAGTTATATTGTAAGAAAATGATCCCAAGTATATCGCTTCAAATTTGACATAAATGAACGACTTCAGTTTTCAAGCTCGTGCAATCGTAGAGAATATGCACTTTAAGCTAACTTGTCATTTCTTCGGCAGTAACGTTAATGAGAATCAGTGAAGTTTTACTTGATTCAACACAACAAACTGTAACCTTTTCTGGTCTTCAAATTGACAGATGATAGAAGCCTGAAGAGGAGTGACTGTGAACTGCAGCATTCTATCTTCAAATTGCAGCTCTAGCTGGACAAAAGGGCAACAGATTGTCACTTCCATTGCTGGAAGAATCGAAAAGGCCAAAGAAAAGGAGAGAGATGCAAGCATAGATGTCAGATTGTTAGGTTTCTCATGATTTTTTACGGTTATCAGTTTGTAGGGAGCATAGCTATGTATACAGAGATAAAAACGTACTAGGCAGGAGACAAACCTTTACAGTACCGAGATTTTTCTTCCATAGGAGCTTGCGTGGGGTTTTTATTTCATGAAACCTTTTAGCATAATCACTTAGAAGCTGATCCACTGGTGCGGGAATATTGAGGCTCTCATCCTGAAAAGAAGTAAACAAATCCCAACTAGGTGACAAAGTTTCCTCCATTTGCTGAACTGCCCATCACTGAAGTTCAAACCTGGATAGGTGGCCAGAAATTTGATGAAATAATGGTAGCATTAAGGCTATCTAAAGATAACTCGTGTTCTTGCACTCCTGTAACTGCATTATATTCACGTCGACCCATCTTACAAACTTGCAACAATAATTCATAGAAACTTTCTATATGATGTACACGAGGAATCACTGCGCTTTTATATACTTGGAATAATAAAAAAATAGAACGGGAAACCTGGCTGAGGATCTTGTTTTTTTATATTTGTGTTAGTCCTCTTGGAATCAATAAGATCATTAAGCATTATTTCACACTTCTGCATGAAGCTTTCTCCAAAGTGAATCTGCAGCGAGACATCAAGACCACAAGTCAAGAATGAGAAGGCAAAGAAGCTAGCTAGAGAAGCTTAAAGGAATACACTTTCTAGACTTCTACTCTTCTTCAAAGCAACAACTCATATATCCTTTTTACTTATACTCTTCTTCAAATCAACAAATCATAGTAAATGGAGACACATTTTAGACATTTGAAACTACTACCTTGAGGAGTTCCAAAGTGCGTATCTCCGAATCGATGTCATAATCAGATTTGTTGAGGAGCTTATCAGCTAGCATAACTCGATACTCATTCACAAGCTGATCCTTTGAACCGATTATGCCCACAATCATACCGAGAATGTCGACCTTCCTCCTATGCCTACTTCCTTTTAAGGGGTCAGCCTCAACTGGATCAGGCTCCCAGCTTGTAATAGGGGAAATAGCATTACTGTTAGCTAAGATCTCTTGTCCATAATAGAATAGAGGTGTTAGTAAAGTTTAAGGCTTACCTTTGTGCATTAATCCAGGCTTGCTTGTCATCAACGTTCACATCATCATCATTAGTAGGATTCTCTTGACTTTCTTCATCTCTGTTTAATTCTTCAAGAAGGCTATCGCCACAAGTTCCAGGTCCATTCGCGTTTCCATCAGTTCCATCAGTAAGCATAGTAACAATGCATTTAATAGTATCTTTCCTTCCTCTCAAGTATTCTCTTATTGGTTCGCCAACAGACTCAAGGAATACGCCTGCTGGATCTATTGTTCGAAGTGCTTTTATGGTGGAAACATATTGAAGCAGTATATCATTGGTTGACGCACCAGCCGTCAGTAAGCGGTATTTCAAAGAATCAATGAACGAATCAACAAGTTTTGAGTGCTGCCCAGTATACTCAAGACATTGTTTCAGGTCCGAAATTGCAGGGGAGCTAATTTCAAGGATGATAGGAATACCCATGTGAGCGCAACATAACGGATTACATAGAAACACAAATCAGTTAAACTGGACCAACAACCTATCCTCCTATTATTTCTGTATAAGCAATTATGTAGCATGATTACGGTACGGCGCAGCGAAAAAATAACATACTTATTGCTTGACATTTTAGTATGCCTCAGTGTAAAATAATGGGCTAGCAAAGAAAATTTACCTGTCAGGATAATCCACGATAATTTCAAAAAGCTTGGCTATCCTAAGATCTTGTAATGTTTCATAAGCGAAATACTCTAAACGCAACTGCCATCGAACAAGTTCTTCAGAAGTAGTTCCGCTCAAATCATAGATAAAAGATGACTGAGATGCCAACGGGGATTTTGCACTAGAGGAAGCATTAGCATAGCGTTTTGAGCCACCAAGGTAGGAAAGAAGTGCGTGTAAAAACTGGAGGGGTACAGCCTGCATAACAAAGGTTCTACTCAGAATTCATGCATTAGTAGTGATTCATGCTGCATCATCAACTTGGTATCCCAGAATTGTCTAGAATGCAAGAGAAGAAAAGTAAATAAGCATGAAATCCTCACTCCACTCAAGTAACATATTTCTCTAAATGAATTACCTGTATCCACCTTCTAATGGACTCCAAAACTGAGAAGCTGAATTCATCACCAGCCAGCTCATGTACTTTAGCCTGTCAAAACAAGAGAGTATTTCAGAAACATAAACTAAACAAAGACACAAACAGGTACAAAGGACAAAAGGAAGATTGTTTCCTTCAATTTGCATGACTTACAAATTTACGTACAGCACTTGGGTATAGAAATTTTTACGAGCATAGAAATTGGAAAGCTTGCACAGGACATGAAGAAAAAAAAAGAAAAAGGAAGAAGAAGCAACCTTCAAAAGAGAAAATATTGCAGATGCGTAGGCATCTTCTGCAATTGAGGTGAATCCAAGACTCCTAAGATCACGTACCATGACGCCAATTTTCCTAACTAACTTGTTGTTACTCAAAATGGTTCTACTGTTGGGGGTTCCTTCAACATCTGTCTCTGCTGTCATATGGTCCGGGTCAATTCCATGATCCGCCTGCAACTCATTCTCAGAACCCATAGCCATGATGCTACTCAACTCCTCCAATTGTCCCTTAAAGTACCAGTGGAGTATGTCTACAGATTTATAGCAAAAGTCTTAACAGTTAGGCAGGTTATACGTGATACATCAAAAGCAAAGAATTTTCCAAAAGGCAACCTCCCTTTACAATAGCCAATAAGAAGAACATGCAAATGCTAGTTCATGTTATATCTGTATTATTACTTTAGACACAGCACAAACAACTTAAAAACCCTAATCCCAATAGCTGCTATGAATTGTAAGAAAAAGGTACCAGAAAAGTGTCGACGAAGACTGGCCATGAGAGCTGATGATACTGTTAATTGATATTTTGAGAACAGATAATTTATCTGTGAATCGGAATGGGTTTTCGCCTTTGACATGACTTCGCTGGACATCTCTAGAGCATCAAGCAAAATTAATAGACACTTCTCTAGGTATCGTTTTTCAGCCAAGATCTCTTCCAAAGCTCTGTGTATCACATCCTGCATCTCATGTTGTCTATCCTATTCCGACATAAAAACAAACACCTCGCTACATGAATATAGATTTAATGCAATTGCAATCCAAGCTCCAGCTTTATAAGACAAGTGACATCTCGTGAACATACCATATCCACTTCTTCCGAGTATGGATAATCAATGTAGGCATCGAAATGCTTCCAGAACCTAGATGCCCCCTTTTTCTCAAACACTTCCTGAGGCAATATAGATAATGAGAAGAATATAAGAAAAGTACCATGAAATTAAGAAACAGATGTCACGTACAGAAAGGAAATAGTCACCATTAAAAGGTAGGAAACTAAGTCAGTACAATAAAGCTCAGTCATTTATATGTCCAAAGTTCGATGATGCTCATTTCGATGATTCCACAAAAATCTCTTGAGCACGAACACTTCTAGCTACAATTCCAGTACACTTTAACATCACTCAAATGCTAACGAACCACAAGTGTGGATTTTTACATATTGCAAGTCCAAATTGGCTCCGATTCCACTTAAACGAGATAATATTCTGACTTATGCAACGAAACAACCATAGAGGAGAAAACCCACGACTCAAAGAAACTGAAAGTCACGAGCAATATGCAAATAAACCCCACACTAGAATACACCACCAGAACCTACACTTACACTTTCGATAACCCCACAACATCAACCACGCACACCGAGCACGTTGAAGTAAAATTCTCAAAGTACCTCCATAGAGGAAAGGAAATGTTCGACAACCAGCGATTGCAGTCCTTGGCTGCATAAAATTCGCACGTGAGTGGACAAGCTGTGCACGTGGGACGACTTGTAAGCCTCGCCTCCGAGAATCGCTTCCGACGTCGAGCAAAAAGCACTCCAGCTTTCGGACATCCCTCCGATGGTATCGAAGTCCAGAGAGTCCAAAACCCACAAATTGCACATGGGTGAAGAGTCCTTGGCAGCGTCCATTCGGTAAGAATTATGTAAAAAGCTGATTCAAGCCCAGATCCGACACGTTTAAGAAAGCAGTGCGTATCGGCCGGCTTAGATAATTCATTAATTTCTTAAAGCGTTTGCCGCCAAAGATTTGAGCTTTGGGAGAGAACTACTTGACTGCTGTTGAGTTGAGCAGAGCTTGAGCTTTCAGTTTCGAGAGGGACGTTGTGACCCGAATAATGTCGGGTCAGAATCAAACAACCCAACATATCAATTGGGCTGAGCCAATCCCCAGATAAAGAGCTTATTGAGCGGCGGCCCAATTATAGAATCTTTGATAAAAATTTGATCTTTGAACTCAGTGACATATTTTATGAGGACTGCGTTAAAGATTAAATCTTCATCAAGATTTGGATGATCGAAGAACCCAGCGATGAAAATGGGGACTTGGAGAAAAAAGTGTTAAAATAGGTTCTGAAAGTAGTACATGGTTTAACTATTGGGGCTAATTTCTAAATAGTATGTGTGGTTATCCTAACGTAGGATGTCAAACGCTCCAATGCGAGCCACGTTATCATCCAATTGTAGCAATCCCATTGGACGTAAATCTAATTCTTACATCACATCACATGACTTGTTTGTTAAAAAGGAAAATGAAAATAACCCTTCAATTCATTTCATGCCCACACTAATCTACTAAATTAGGCCGAATTAACGAGCTGACAATTTGAAGCTGGAAAGTACAGTCTCCTCATTCAGACACAGAAATCCACCTAAAAAACCCAAGGTTTCAACAGTTTAATTTTTTCACACATCCTTACAAGGCGAAAAGGAGAGCTCGTAACCTTGAGATCAACAAAAAAAAAAAAACCAATCTTGATTCTTTAGTATGAACACTCGCGACCAAAGATTGAATCTTTTTCTTGCCGTGCTTTCGATTATGTTGTTATGGACAAGGGTCGAATCAGTGAGATTCGATCTTGAATCGGGTCATACCAAATGTGTATCGGAGGATATAAAGAGCAATTCAATGACTGTTGGAAAGTATCATATTGTAAACCCAGATGAAAGGATCCCCTTACCTGAATCTCACAAAATCACCGTCCGGGTATGTATTGAATTTAATTTGATAGAAAAAAAATGAAGCATTTTTATAACGGTTATCATTATTCTTACTGCGTTTTGTATGCTATGCTCCAATTCATATCTGTATTGGTTTTATTGATTTTCTTGTAATTGATGTTAATTAGCTGTTCCTGAGATGAGATACTACTGTTTGTAAATGCAAGTTCGTATCTTTATTCTCCTTTGTTATCCATCCCAAGCATAGTTAGTCTAAAGAAGGTTTCTTTGTTTCTGTCTTTTTGGGACATGACTCTATTAGTCCGTTGGTGTTTACATACATTTATACATAGGTGACATCATCAAATGGGAATAGCTATCACAATTCGGACCATGTGAGCGATGGCAATTTCGCTTTTCAATCAGCAGAAGCAGGCGATTACATGGCCTGCTTCTTTGCTGCTGATCACAAACCTTCGACCACCATGACCGTTGACTTTGACTGGAAATCTGGCGTTGCTGCTAAGGATTGGACCAATGTTGCCAAGAAAGGATCTGTTGAGGTAAGTGGGACTCTGTCTTCTTCTTACCTTTTCTGTCTTTTCGTGTTCTTGATTTTGATAATTCCTTCATTCTGGTGCTGACTTTAAGCT
The DNA here is from genome assembly GCA_027422505.1 of Craterostigma plantagineum. Classification (NCBI taxonomy): domain Eukaryota; kingdom Viridiplantae; phylum Streptophyta; class Magnoliopsida; order Lamiales; family Linderniaceae; genus Craterostigma; species Craterostigma plantagineum. The sequence continues at coordinate 690,212 of JAPQWV010000096.1, read as the reverse complement.
TCTTTTTTTCCAATTCCTCATTTTTGCCTTTCTCACCAGTTGATGGAATTGGAACTGAAGAAAATGTTTGATACGGTGCAGTCAATTCACGACGAGATGTTCTACCTGCGTGACAGGTAAGCCAACGAACTAATGCTAACGAGGACAGAACTCTGAAATGTGATGTAACTTTTTCTTTTGTTATCGTCTCAGAGAAGAAGAAATGCAGGCGCTCAACAGATCCACCAGCGACAAAATGTTTTGGTTTAGTTTTCTATCGCTTGGCATTTGCTTGTCTGTTGCTGGGCTTCAGCTCTGGCACCTGAAGTCCTTCTTCGAAAAGAAGAAGCTTATCTAATTGATGCACTACTTCCCTTTATACGCAGCAATGTCGGTCAGGATTATGTAAGAATTGGAGGAAATCTACAGTTCAGTCGTAGAAATCAGTTCTTGTTATCTATAATCTCATCCTTGTAAGAACAGATGAGTACTACCACTTGTAATGGTTTTTCTTCCCAATATTGGACTGACCATTTGTCTTATGTTTGCTCTTGCGACGTTTTAATATTAAAATTTACTAGCGTAACCCCGTGCGTTGCACGGGTTATTTTTAAGAGATTTGTAGTTTATTAGATATATTGTTATCGGAAAGACCCGACATCCGTGATCGGGCCAACTATTTTATAGTAGACCCGAAATCCGCCCATTTGTTTTGTAGTGGACAAGACCCGTCCAATTACACGACTGCGTCAATAACAGTCGTGCAAAAACAGGACAAACCCTAAATAAATGTTAATCATAGATTACGAAATTAGAAACATAATTATGTAGAACTTCAAACAAAAAAATCAGAGAGAAATGTTCCAATACATACTCTTTACACCCGCAAGAAACTGGACGACTGTACGAAAACTGTTGCACGACTGTTATTGAAACAATCATGTAATTTAGGAAACAGGAGTAGGAACGATGCAATTGTGCATTATAACAATATACATCAGTAGTGCATTATGTTCTTATTACATACCATTAGTTAAGTAATCTCTCACCTAATTGTTGTAGACTTCATACTCTTTACACCCACAAGAAACTGCACGACTGTACGAAATATTGCACGACTGTTATTGAAACAGTCGTGGAACGATGCAGTAGTGCATTATAACAGTATACAACAGTAGTATTATGTACTTATTACATACCTTCAGTTAAGCAATCTCTCACCTAACTGTTATAGAATTCATGATAAACAATGTTGACTATTGCATCATCTTCAAGTTCATCTTCTTTCTTCGTCTCACGTTCGATCTAAGTCCAATACCAAAATGTTTTCATTAGCCAGGTTTTGTCACACAGATCAATCATTTTGATGTGTAATATTGCAGGATTATCCATAGCTTTTTATAAAAAAATACTCCGTCCCACTGATTTTATCACATTTTGCCATTTCGGACGTCCCACTAATTTTATCACCTTTCCTTATTTATCAAAAAAACTATCACAAACAATCAATATAATAATATTAAATATTCTTAAAAGACGTGTTAAAATATACACTTTATTACCTTTTCATTGTACTATATTATTATAATAATACCACGTTAATTTACGTGCCCGGCCACTTATGTGACAAAGTTACCGGGACGAAGGGAGTAATAAAATCATATTCTAGAGTCTCAGTCGTATAGTCTTACAGTCTTACGATGTCTAAGTAGTGCAGTCGATAAATGTGCATCGTTATGTTTTACAACGTTTAAGTATTGGTTGTGCAACCTTACAGTCATACAATGTTTAAGTAGTGGAGACCAATGTTCAAACAACTTGATATTTGACTCGTTTGAGACAGAGAAGTTTGACTTTGGGGCGATTGTTACATTAAGTAGTCTTTTAGTTGCCGTCTTACAAAGCTAATTTTATCATAACCTAATATAATGTCAACCCGTGAAGCAGTCTTATAACATTGTTATTAGAAACAAATTCGACTTTTTTTATTATATAGAATAATAGTATATCAGTAGAGCAGTCTTGCAATATTGATGCTAAAAAATTCTTACCAATCTCCGATTCCTTAGCTTGAAGGTGGGTAGAGTGGACTTGAGTTCCCTTCCTCACACTTCGACCCGTTGAAGATCAAAGAAGTTGAGATGCATAACAGAGTAATGAAGTTATATGATATGACAATATCCTGGTCCCATAACTATTTACTCAATATACATTTTTCATATACAAATTACTGCATTATACATTACAAATAATTTTATTTGACTTTCACCATAATAATATTTCAGTCGTGTTTTGTGAAGAATACCAACATTCAGATGTATCAGTAGTGCAAATTAAATGTTTCTAATGAATGTCAGTCGCTAAATAAATTAGAGTCAAAAGGTGAAATGCATTATACAATATAAATAATAATAATTTTGCATGATACATGATAAATTATTCATAATTATCGTCATAATAATATTTCAGTCGTGTATTGTAAAGAATGCCTAATATATTTTTTATACGTGTAACAATATAAAAAAATATTGCATTATAAATTACACCATTTTTGCTTGATCTGGTCTGGCCATAATAATTTTTCAGTCATGTATTGTGAAGAATGCCAACATTCAGATATTCGTATCAGTAATGCAAATTAAATGTTTACTACGCTAAGTACTCGTTGAAGAAAAATATAAAGATTATGTATCTTAATTTCAAAATCCATCATCTTTTGGGTGTTAAAATAAGCATTCTAGCGTATTTGATACAATAGGCCATTAACTCCGTAAATGTAGCAATGGAAAAAAAAAACTTAAAAGCAACATAATTAACAACAAAAAATTAATTAAAATGGTAAAGACTAACCGAGTAATCGAAACAGATGCATATGCCTTAGACGATTGATATTGGTAAGCACATCGAGAAATAATCTTGGCCCTTATTTCTCTCCCTAGAATAACACTTGGATGCAATCTCCAAATGTACGGCCATCGTAGGTGGATCAGTAAAATAAATTTTGACACGTCACATCAACAACAAAATTCTTTATATTCTTTTTCAGCGAGTACTTAGCCACATTTTCCCCACTTGCAGTTGTGACTAAACCGTCAAGGAAACGATTGATGAGTCAAATATTAAGGTATTACTATAAATGAAAGGAAACCCCAAATCCTATACCCTAGAAACACCAAAAAAGGCTCACACTTGCTCGTAAGCTGGAAATGATATCCACTCAGAGAAGTTCTCACCTCAGACTTTCTTCAAGTCATCCCTACTCAGTGAGCTCAATAGCTTAATATCATCTGCCTGTCCACAGTAGCACCAAGTAACTCGACGATTAAAAAATTAACGAACATTGTAGCACACAAAATCATAAACACAAAATTGATAAACAAAACGGGTGAAATACCTTGGCCACATGTTTGCTACTGTAGGGAAAAACTTGCACTACTGCTGGTTTGACCACAGGATTGCACTACTGAAGAACTGCAGCACTGAGGAGAATTGCACTACCGAACAGATTTGCACTACCGAAGAACTGCACCACTGAGGAGAATTGCACTACCGAACATATTTGCACTACCGAACACATGATTGCACTACTGAAGAACTACACCACTGAGGAGAATTGCACTACCGAACAGATTTGCATTACCGAAGAGATTTGCACTACCGAAGAAAATTACACTACCAACCAGAAGGTCAGTAGTGTGTAATTCGGTAGTGCAATATGCAATAGTTCATCCTATTCAGTAGTGTACAATTCAGTAGTGTATAATTCAGTAGTGCATTACGGCTAACATTTATTCAGTTAACAATATTTACAATGTTCTCCCGATTTGAACAACTTTGACAAATGAGAAACGGTAATTTGTTCGATCGGTATAATAATTAATAACTGTTTTAATTTCTAAGAAAATGGTCAGTAGTGTGCAATTCGTTAGTGCATTATGGATAAGTAATTCGTAAGGATGAAACTGCAAGAGTGAGACCGTAAGCGTCCAATTCGCACGACGGCTGTTTTGCACAACTAAATTGCTGAAATTATCGCGGTAAGTTGCACTACTGCAGCTCCATCAACGTATGACTGCTCGTAGAAACACACGATTATTGCCCCATATATTGATCAAACTTCACGTTAAATAGTGTTAGGATTCAAACACCATGAAGTGATACGCAGGGAGGTAAAGACATGCAACATCAATAAAATAACATCTCTTGCAGGATTCTCAATGATAACATTTAACGAACATCAGCACAACGGTACGATTTAGTCATCCACAAATTCATATTTCACGCAAAAAGAGAATAATGGACAATCAGAATTTAATTGTTCCATTACGATTTAGTCATCGACAAATATAGCAAAGGCAAATCATGAATTAATGATGCGATCGATCACAAAAGCGATCACATTTAAAGGTGAATTGGAATTAGATGGCATTACCCTTTTAGTCGGTGAAAAAAGATCGAAATGATCGAGTTAGATATAGCGAAATGGCATCATCGCCCGTCGTCCCTTACGAACCTGCATCTTATCAAACGGAAGGGATCACATGGACGCGAGATCACGAAGCCCGATCCGGCGTACACAACCTTACCCTCCACTCTGTTCTCCTGAGCGGTGGCCTTCATGTTTTCGAGCAGAAGTTCAATCAGAAGACAATGACCTGAAAAGACATAGAATAGAACAGCAGAGCAGAGACATTTTATTACGTGAGCTTATATGAGGCTGAATAATATGACAAACTACAGTTCGACGTTGTCTCGAGAGAGCGTGATGGAGGAGCCATAACACCCGCATTATTACTTTTGTCAAACAAATAAACAAAAGCATATAATGCAAGATTAATAAGGTATAGAAACCTCATTTTTTTAAGCTCAATCATCTTTATTACTCACATGAGAACGTGAAGAGGTAGCCCTAAGGAGTTATACTCTTATGCGAATTTTCTTACAGATGCCGAAGAACTGAGGTCGAGCTCCATGACGTCGATTTTAGCTTCGGGGATCTCTTTAATATCGTGTCCTGACCTTTTTCCCGCCTTTGACATTACTGCTATTGTTACATGAAAGATGTGCAGTGCGAGGACTCGTGCGGTTCAGTTCCAATGCCGCTCGAAGCTCCTGAAAAATAAATCGAATAAGAATGTAATGAGAAATTTAGGCTGCAAAAAAATCAATCACCACATCTTCAGGACTGAAAAATCGAGATAAAACAACCCATGATTATCGTTTACATCCATCTATACCACGAAAACGCCATGAAACGAAAAGAAGGGAAGCAAAAGTGATGAAGGGGGATGCCTAAATAGTATAAAGAAACAGAAAAAGAAAGAAATTTGCACTTATCATCAAAATAAATTCTACATACTCAACTGAAGACGCCTCTAAAATCACCACCGACATTGGAAGCAATAGCGACTACTGGCGACGGTCCACCAAAGCTGTGAAAGAAACGAATATAATCAATACAGTGCAAGTAAAAAATGGAATCAGAGCGCTCACCGGAGCGATTCCTCCTAGGAACAACATCGCCTATCACTTCATCGGTGGGGGAGCCAATAACTGCCACCGACGATCGGAGAGTACTGATTCCACCTTGGTTCGTCCGACGAACACCTGTCCTCCCGCCTAACTCATTTTCTTTGTACTCGTCATTTCTGTACTCTCGTTCTCCTTGTACTTCTCATTTGACCTTTCCATCATCCTCTTCAAATTCAGTCGATCTCGGTCCTTCCTATGCTCTGATTATGGCAGTCCACGTTGAGCAAATACGAAGCGTTTGAGATTACAGCCGAGACTTGAATCTGAAATCGGGGTAACAAAAACCAGAACGTCGAGTTAATAAATTGATCCAAGATAGAAAATGACGTCAAAATTGAAATATTAGCAAATCTTTCATAGCACCAGCCTTATTATGATGCTCAAATCAAGCTCGTTTCCCTCGATATCTTGAATTGCATTTTGACCCAAGAAAAGTTGTCGATTTAATCGCATCCTATTTTTATAACAATATACAAAAGTGAAGCGTAATTTTATCAAATTATGTTTACCCGAATCATTCCAGGCCAAAAATGTCAAGCTCCATTCCTCTTTGTCTCTCTCAGCCATGACAACCACTATTCCTCCACCCAAACTCTCATTGGCTATGGCAAGTTGATTCAATAGCGATCCCTGAGAATGTGGTACTACTCATCAATCTAAATGGCTACGTAAAGAAGACACAATCAAACAGTTCATCAACGTAAATTTGAACCTAGATAATCTCTTCCTTTTATCTAGCAAGAAAGAAGGCATTGTCCTTACCAACTTATCGTTCCACCTCAGGATAAGAGTGTAATTTTGATAAAAAAAAAAATAGATGGCAAAACTATCATATGTTACTCGAAAAAGAGCCAGTCCACCAAGACCTATCAACAATAATGTAGCAAGTAAGAGTGTCACAGCTTAACATACTGGTTGACGGATAAAAATAAGTCAACTCGGTATGCTCGCTGGTTGTTGAAAGATAATTCCTCCGTTTTATTCTCCAACGATCTCTTCTAGAGCTTGAAACATAGCCAACATGCTTGAACAAAAGGAACGGGAGGGATAATAACATTACCGAAGCAGCTAGAGCTGTAAATTTCAGACGTTTACGAAATTGGTAATCGGTATAAACATTCTCAGGCGGTGGCGAGTAGCTTATGTTTACAGAGTCCAACAAAGTGCAAACTATCAGTCGTGCTTCGAGCTCAGAAATTTGAGCCCTACAAAAACAGCGGGAAAAAATTGTTAATCAGAAAGGAAAAACATTAGGCTCATCGAATTAAAGGGCTCCTTCTTCTTGAAAATTACCCTAATTCATTAATCTCGCCTTGCAAAGAGATATACATGTACATCAACGATGAGAAAAATATGGCGAGTATCTACAAGAGACTGGCAATCAATCACTAACTCGCAGTATTCACTATAATTCCCCACTGTTGTTGTCTATGTAATGATCGCAGTCCACATTGAGCAATACGAAACGTTTGAGATTACAGCTGAGACTCGAATCTGAAATCGGGGGAAACAAAAACCTAAATGTCGAGTAAATAATTGATCCAAGATCGAAAAGGACGTCAAATCGAAATATTACCAAATCATTCATAGCACCAGCCTTCTTATGATGCTGAAATCCAGCTCGTTTCCCTCGATATCTCGAACTGCATTTTGATCCAAGAAAAGCTGTCGATTTCATCGCATCCTATTTTTATAACAATATATAAAGTGAAGGATTATTTGATCAAATTATGTTTACCTGAATCATTCCAGGCCAAAGAGTTCCATCTTGCATTGTCTATCCTTCCTCGGGCATCTTTTTGCGACCAATAGCATGAAGCTACACTTCAATTTCCACACCCCCCTTCAAAAACACTCAAATTTGCACAGAATTTCAAGAATATCATCCTAAGATATCAATCAACATGAAAATGGCCTTCAGCTAACCCATAAACTTACTTAAATCCCATAAACGAAACCCTAATCGGCATACACACCTGGCGTTTATCAAAATCCACGCCGACGCAATTCGCCAAGAAGAAGTACGACCCAGGTTTGCGGGAGATGGCTGGCTGAATCCTGCCGATCGGCTCGGCCACGGACCTAAACTCCAGCGTCCCCACGCACGTCGACGCCAGCAAAGGGATGAAGACCATGTGGTTCCTCGAGGAGACGCAAACGACATCGTACTTCTTCATATCGATGTCCTTGATCAGCCTGCACCCGGCCCAGCCCGAACCCAACACCACCACCACCCTCGGTTTCTCACGCCTTAGTGGGGCCAAGGCTCGGATGCTTAGGCTCGGCAGCCTTCATATCATCTCTCTCTGAAGCTGATCAGTGGGTGAACTGAGAAAATAGAGTCCTCGGCGAGTTTGGATGTCGTGATTTTCCGAGCAGTGAAGCTCCAACGACCAACTGTTCGCCATGATCGCACCCATCCTTTGCATCGTAGTGAAAAGAAAAGAAGAGAAAGTCACAAACTGAACAGACATTCACAATGACTGTTCAACTTTCTTCCTGTTGGGTTCCTTTTTTTTTATTATTCATTACTTTGCAACGTGAATAGGAAAAAGCTAAAAGGTGAATAGGAAAAGTCAAAAGATAAAACTTTGATTTATGGGGTTTCGTTTTTCGTAAGATGGCACTTGGTAATTCCATTCAACAGTAGACCCAAAATGGTCATTGTACTTTTGAGCGCTGACGTGTCACGCAGCGATTGGCTATAGGAGGGTCAATGAGAGGTCAACTATTTTACTTTTAATAAGTATATGATGATTATTACATTGTGATATTTGATGAACAAAATGTGGAATTGCAATCATGATAATGCTTTCTTAATCAACTAGGCAAAGACGACTTCAGATTCCATTTTGATGCAGGCAAGGCACATATGAACCTCTCCATGCAGAAAAGAAAAAGTTGGTGAATTGCGAAGTGACCCTCAGTATTTCATCGATTTGCAATTCAATCCAGTGTCCAAGAACATATTTTTTAGTATTTTTTTCTTAACATAGATATACTAAAAATTAATTTACTGTAAGTTGTAATTTGTCAACGGAATTTAATGTTCGGTCCTTTTTGTCAATCGTTTCATCACTTCTTCTATGCGAAGACGCGAGAACGTGTATTCCATTGCATAGAATAATACTATGAGATTATTTTCGGAGGTAAAAATAATACTATGAGATTTGTGCCTGTCTACATATGTCTAACTTGGATACTTAAAGGTAGGATTTTGCAAGTTCTCGTGAAGGCGATTGACCCGTCAGAAGCTTCACGCCTCCCTCAAAATTCAATGAACATTTCACCACGTGTTCGTATATATGCATACTCGAAATAAGGAAGCAAAGATTTCACCGCCTGTTCTCACTATTCATAATCTTCCGTCAGCTTTTCCAAGAACCCTGTAATATAACCTGAGCTCATACACTTTCCTAGACCTTCCTTCACACTCTCGATCAATCAGCTCACGAGCATATCGCACAACCAGCGAAAGAAACGATGTAAAGGCCCATGCTGTTAAAGGGTTGGATGGGTGCGTTGGGTTGTTTGTGGGATTGTTGCTGCGCGAATGTGATGTCCCGTGTGAGAATTTGAAGGATATAAATGTTGGATCTTGCTCTCTTGGAGGTATGGCTTAAAGTGTTAATTGATGCGTTTGAATGTTGATTTAGATCTGAGTATATAAGTTCGTGACTGGCGATAGAGGTGATCGCTAATGGGCGTGATGTATTGATTGATTGTCATCTGTGATTTGTTTTTTTATTTCCGTGGGAAAAAGTGAGAAACTTGGTGGCAGGAATGGAGGTTTCAAATGGGATGAACCCAAGGCATGTCTCAAATCCGTCAAAGGGTGATAAGGTCGATGAAGATAAAAGCAGTGATGCTCAGAATCTTGATGAGATGGAGAGTGGCGATCATAGTGCTTTAGATACTGATCACCATGCTCACACCTTGACTGCATTAGAGATCGTAAGAGACACAGCGAAGATCATTAGGTACAATCTCATCGGTTTTATGGGGATCACAGCTGTATTAATCTGTCCTGTCTCAGCTGTGCTCTTATCGAATGTTTTGGTGAACCAATCACTCGTGAAGACACTTACGATAAGGTTATTGCTAGTTTCAAAGTCTAGTGGGCTGCCGCTAATACCCTTCGTCAACCAATCATGCCACAAGTTATCAGAAACAGTTGTTTCTACCACGACTTGCTTCCCTTTGTTCGTCTCGTTATCTCTCCTATCAAAGGCCGCTGTGGTTTACTCAGTTGACTGCACTTATTCGAGGAAAAAGTTCGACCCCTCAAAGTTTCATGTGATTGTGTCCAAGATATGGAAAAGGGTTCTTACAACGTACCTGTGGGCTTGCTTGGTGATCAGCGGTTGCCTCGCTTTATTCCTCGTCTCACTGATCGTCGTGAGCAGCGTTTTTTCAATCATTGGATTTCCCTCGGATTTGATTCTCTTCCCCGCAATGGTGCTTGGAATGATATTCTCGATAATCTTAGCTAACTCCATCATCATCAGCAACATCGCTGTCATAATCTCCATTCTTGAAAGTGTTTCTGGGCCACAAGCTTTGCTAAGGTCGAGTTCTTTGATCAAGGGCCAAACTCACGTCGGGCTATTGATCTTTCTGGGATCGACGATTGGAATGGCATTCGTCGAGGGCCTTTTCGAGCATAGGGTGAAGACTCTTAGATATGGAGATGGGTCGTCTAGGAAATGGCAAGGTCCGCTTTTGATCGTCCTCTATTCGTTGGTGGTGTTGATAGATTCGATGATGAGCACTGTTTTTTACTTCAGTTGTAAGTCTTATCGCATGGGAACTGCAAGTGAGGAAACTGAACCAGTCTTGGAAGCGCTGGCCATGTCTCTGCCTCAACCACCATACAATGATATCGCAGTTGACTGATTTATGTATTCTTTTCCTTTTAATCTGAGATTATAATTTGCTGAAGATGAAAAATTGCCGGGAAAAAGAAGAAAAAGCTCGAAGCTTTCGTCATTGGGCAGGCAGTGTTGCTGATGAAGTTTCATGCAAAAGGAGGCTGCACAGAAGAATGAAGAAGCAAGGCATCTGAGAATTTTCTTACAGGCTTTTATGAAAGTTGATTCGTAAGACCGCACTGTAGTTTGTAATACTTTTTTCTTTTTCTCTGTTCAGCTATTTCCCTTAAAAAGTGTCGATTCTCGATTTACTTTTCATTTCTGGGAAACAATTTTTTATCAGAACAACTAACGTGAGGACATTGTTGATCATGGAGTGTGTTGATGTTGAGCTTAAATCAAAGCAGATGCATCACGACGATTAGTAAAATTTGAAAAATTACTGGTCGAAAACATGTCGTATGTGTACTTAAGCACTTTTTTATCTAAAGAAAAAAAAAAGAATTTTTATTTGGGGGTTTTGCAGAAAGTTGCTTGCATCTAAGCAGAGAAAACTTTTGCAATTGATTGCAGCAGTCTTTCAGGCAAATGAATCAGGAGCACAAGCACAGCGCCGAGAAAGGAATTCATTGCATCGTCAAGCTTGGTGGGTTAATTAGAATATCTTTCTTCCTTTTAAACTGTGAGTAACCCTAATTTTTGGGGTTTATGGTATAGGAGGTGCAGCAATCACCCGTAAAAATGAATTCGAGACGATACACGAGGAAAACCTAAGCATAGTTTCCTCTCAGCTCAGAGAAGCAATGATTACTGGGAAATCGCATGGGATGGATTGGAGTAAAAGGCGAGGATCTTCAGAAGCTCCTGCCATTGCTGATGATTTTGATGACCAGTTCGAAGCAGAATCCAAAAGATTTGTAGTGGTTCACGGAGCTGGTTGATTCTGTTTTGCTTCTCTTAATCTGATTTTTTTTTTTCACTCTGTTGCTTTTATGTTCAACTTAATACTTCGAGGATGATTTCAGCAACGTATAGTGGAATTCGTTATTAATGAGAGTCATTCTTGTTTGCCATTTAGGTTCTTTTGGCCATTTCCAGGCAAGCAGATCAGGCGTGCATAAGGGAGGGATAAGCAAGCCTCTTGTCAAATCTGGTTTCGTAGCAACTAGAATATCCGTAAGACAACGTCCATATGGTGCAAAACAAACTGTGAAAAGTTCTTACAATGATCATTGGCATTCATTTTCTCCCTTTTGTCTGGTATTCAATGTTTCATTTTCATTGCGATCTCCTTGGCTTTGTATAAGGGAGTGGATTGTCCTGTATTCCTTAACCACGTCGTCCTAACAGTGCATTTGGACAGTTGGTGGTACATCTATATGTACTGCTGGCTACTAATTCTTGTCTTAAAACTTCAGGTGACATCCCTCAATATGGAAATTGTTAGGGCACTTGCAAAAGGTATGAATGGTAATCAAATTTACTGTGTATGCTAATCAAAGTAGTGCTATGTGTTGAACCATGAATGGAATATTATCTGTGCAGCACAAAAGAACAGCGTCATCACAATCCTAAGCAGTCCATTCGTGTAACTTCTATTCTGTTTAAACTCTCCTCAATTTGTTGCAGAGGGTATCCCTTCTATTGGCATGTCTCCATTTTCTTGCGGCTGGACAACTAGTGAAAGAAATGTTGGAAGTTCTCTAAAACCTTACTTATCAATCAGTTTTTTTCTTGCTAGTTAAATTCTCTATGTAATTTACAGATAGCTGAGGCAGATAACTCAGGGGTGGTGAAAGCTATAGACGCCGGATTCATACCAGTGAGACTCTAATTCAGACAATGAATGCATTAGCATATGCACAGCTGCTCTAATATACCGATTTGTTTCAGGTTTTGCATGGAGATGCTGTACTGGATACTTCACTGGTTTGACACTTGGTCTTCTTCTTTGTATTCTCTCTTTCCAGTCTTTCCATGTCTTAACTAAGTAGAGCGTTAATGAATCGCAGGGTTGCACTATACTAAGCGGAGATGTTATAATTCGTCATCTTGCAGAAGAACTAAAGCCAGACTACGTCGTGTTCCTCGTATCCATCATATATCAGATAACAAACACCTTCCTGTTATAATCACAGATACTGAGCTACAAACAGAACTCTATATTAGGGTCTTTGCTAAGTTCAGAGTTCATGGGATAGTTTTGCCTTTTACTTTCGGCTAAATTCAGACAGATGTCTTTGGGGTTTACGATCGACCTCCGTCAGAACCTGGCGCTGTGCTCCTCAAGGAAATCGGTGAGTAATGCAAAATAATAATGACAAGTCGAAAGCAATCTTGTACTAAACTGCATAAATACCGTGCAGCTGTTTGTGAAGATGGAAGCTGGTCCGTGGTGAAACCTAAACCACAAGACATGGACAACAAGCAAGGCATGCGATTATCTCCTATCTTTCTTTTCTCGTTTTGTGAGTAACGATGATAACATGTATGTAGAATTCTTTCAACCTACAGTGGAGATAACGGTGGCTGCTCATGACACGACGGGTGGAATGTCCACGAAAATATCCGAAGCTTCCATGATCGCAAAGTTGGGAATCGACGTCTACATTGCCAAGGTAACACGTGTTGGATAGATAGATCTATCTATACTATATGCGCAGAAGAAGCAGAAATTAGATGTTTTCAGGCAGCAACTGAACACTCATTGAAGGCTCTAAAAGGACAAGTCAACGACCAACACTGGCTTGGAACTATCATTCGCCTCGCTCGTTAGCTAAATTTGAGTTCGTGGAGAAGAAGAAGATGATGACGTCAAGTGTTGTTTGTTTGTTTGTTTGTACTTTCAAAATAGTTTGGTTGGATGGATACGTTCACATATGAGTGATGTGTGTGAGCTCTTTCTGATGGCTTTATTGGGTCAACGCCCTATTGACTTTTATTGACTAAGTAAATGTTGATTGGATTGGACACCTCAGCCACGTCAGCACTCATGGACGACGTCATCAGCTTGTCTTGACGAAATTGAACTCTTATAAAGAATTCCCGATTACTGTGTGATCGGCATGCTTCATTTGACCAGTCGAACTTTCTTTAGTTATTTTTAAGATATTTACCTTATATTATAAAATCGCCTTTTTTGGTAGATAGCCAAAACTAGTCAAAAAAATGAATAATGGGATGATTTGTTAGCATTTTGTTTATGTTTCCTAATAGATTTACGCGCTCTTGTCCATTTTAACACTTGTCCTTGATTCCGTTTGACTTGATCAAAATTCTAAAGATAATATTTTATGTGGATCTCTCCACTGTCTTTAGGATTTTTGTCTATTTATTTTTATCTTTTCTATGTATGTGTTTAACCGCATAATGAATATTTTTCATTTCTATATAGTTAATTATGTCCAGATGATGGAAAAATTAAGAAAATATATATCAAAATAGTTGAAAGAAAATCCTCGTGCCTTGGTAATCTAAGATCGAGTTACTCTAGATATTTTAATTTTTTGTGAAGAAAAGTCAAATTCGACGATGCAACTGGAAAGCCCAAACTGGTCGTTATCATAAGTACATTAATTTATTATTTGAAAAGATTATTTATTGAAAACAATTTTAACATATCTTAAATACTTTTATCTTGTCGTTTTCAGTTGTGAAAGCATTTGGCAAAATATACATTGACTGAATACGTAAAAAGAAAAAGAAAAAGAAAAAGAGAAACAACATCGTTATTAAAGATCCGTTCTTTGGCAGTTGGATTTCTTTATAAAGTATCTAAATACGCAACTCAAGAAAAATACAAACAACGTTGACCTTAATGGTCTTCTTCATTTCCGCAAAGGTATATTATATTAATTATATGTTGTGTACGTATGTATTTACGGATCTTCACAGTACGTTTGTACGCATTTATGTACGTGACAGAGCTTCAGCCAATCATACTTAACTAGGAGAATCCAATCCATGTATAACTGTAATAAAAACCCCACATGCATGGATATGGTTATTATATAACATTCTCAAATCTTAAACCAAAAACAAAGAAGAAATCCACAGTGCCTTCAAGGACTCGAATGGGACCCACAACTTGTCTCGTGGAAGAATGATGAAACTATAACTAGGTAATAAGATGAATACTTAGAAATAGCCAGTAAAATATTAATGGTAGGTATGATAAATGAATTAAAAACTGAGCATACTGATATGATATATATAGCAAGTTGCTGTTGTTGGTTGTCATTGTCCTTAGTTATATACTGATTGAATAATTGCGTTGATTTCGCTGTTTAGTTTCTAGGAAAACTGTATTTCTTTAATGAGACGCACTCGTACATTTAAGAACCTACCAAGTTGGGATCATTCATGCGAGATGCCAACCAAATATATTGATGTCGGTAAATATGTTTTTTATCTACGTACATAAATCAATCATATTACACAAAAACATAGAATCCCCGGATTTTAACTAAGCAATAAATAGAACCAAACGAAATCAAGAAAGGTGGAGAACCTAAAGATGCTCATTTCTTTACACGTCAACGAGAAAAGCCATAATATATGTTTTCTTTCGGGTTTGAAGTTTGAACCTAAAAGAAATTTGGGTTATTTATTACCAATCAGCTAAGGTAAGTCACTAGGAAGATCAAAAGGCAGGTGTACTTAGATAGAGAAAGGAGAGGCCATATGGTGCCAATTTTAGAGTCATTGTTCTTAGAAGGTCGTTAGTGTGGAAGATTTCTTAGCTGCGATCTAACTTTTTTTTATCTCTCCTGATTGAAAAAGAAAAAATATGCACAATTATTATTCATAGTAAATGCCATAGACAGTTTTGCTCGAAACTTTTTCCTCGTTCTTTTCTTTTTTTCTCTCATCATTCTATCTCTAAAGTTGCTAGCTCTGTTCTTCCTAGAGAGAAAGAGAGTGGCCCAGCAGATCCCTTCCAATTTTGTATCAGTGGTGACTCGTATTAGTCTAAGAGCTGTTCCCTTACCATTGTATACAATGCTCGATTCTTGAAGGGTTCCTAAGAACAGGAGATTTCAAGATGTGGGTCTAAGGTAATTATCATTTATAAATTAGTTTATTGTCTTTCTTTTTCAGGTTTTGATTCGTTTTGTCACCTATGACCCATGAGAGTCTTTTCTCAATTCTTCAATTTTGCGCAGTAGCTATTTAGCTGTTAAAAATGCTTACTTTGGAGTTTCAGAAATGATAGCTGTCACCGGCTAGAATAACCTGAGATGACGAGTTGTGGGATCATATATGGATCGAATCAGAAAAAGTATTGACTTTTTTACTCCGTTGCTTATGTGTTCTATTCGATTTGTTTGTTGCTTTTGTAGTTCGCCACCATGAGTTCTACATTGTAAGATTGTTGACCATTGAACAGCTTGAATTGTATTTCCTTGCGGTTAGTTAATGATCATATCTTCAACAGAATGGGAAAGAAATTGCACAGCTGAAAGTACTTTCAAGGACATAACTCCATGAGAGATCTTAACGAAGATTCAAGTAGTAATAGCTGGCCCTCATATTACGGAGATAAGGACTTAGCTAATGGGCAACAAAGCTACAATGGCTTCGTCCCTAGAACAACTACAGATGGTTATCCCATTCATGTCAGAGATGCAATGAAGCAGAAAATACTTGAACATGAGACCCTTTTTAGGAGTCAGGTAAGTAGTGCTTCTGTTTCGTGTCTTCTTCCTCGTAAGAACAGAGCTCGTTTGTGTATCAAGACAGACGAATGAAATTCTCTCTTTTCTGTCCATTTTTAGCTCTATGAGCTCCACAGGCTTTATAGGATTGAAAGGGACCTGATGGAAGAAGTCAAAAGGAAAGAATTGCACGAGTTTCATTTTTCGACAGAACCGTTGGTTAACTCTGGCTATGGAAGAGCATCAGCTTTTGGAGTTGAAATTGGTAATTCGCCGATGAGTTGTACCAAAGAGTACAACACGGGTCCTAGTCAGCTTCCGTTCCTTAACGGGTCGTTAGATTCAAGACCATCGAAAGTGAGGAAGAAGCTGTTTGATCTTCAACTTCCAGCTGATAGATACATGGAGAACTAAGAAACGGAAAATTTTCAGGAGAAGAATATTAAGTTGGCTGATCTAAACGAACCTATTCAAATCGAAGAGGAATTGGTAGTTCCATCGCCTATTAACTTTCTTGAAAATGAATCGGTGGTTATACTTCCCGAGAAGTCTCGTATATCGAATCCGTGCCTTCATTCTGCACCGTTGTCTCATTTGGTGCCTGCTAAAAGCTTTACTCAAAAGAGAGCCATATTCGACTCATCGCCAAATTCAGTGACAACAGTAGATAGAATTTTGCAGCCTTTTGGAGGAAATTGGAAGGTCAGTTTTAGTTCTAGTTTGAATCCAAATCTCGCGGGTGAATTAACAAGGAATGGTTCTTATCGTGGGTCGACTTCGAAAACCCAAGAAACACAAGTTTTCTTACCATTATCCCGTCGTAACTCCGATAGGGGTAACAATTCATGCCATGAAGGTGGAAAGAAGACAATGCATATTGACCTGAACAATGTGGTTGATCTGACTATAGAAGATGAAAGAGATAAGCCCGGGGATTGTCTTTCGTCATTGCCTTGGCTTAGAAACAAGAGATTTCATGCTGTAGAGACCGCCAATACTAGGCAAGATGAATTTCCAGGAGATAAGAGTATCGCTCGTCCTTCTTCAAGTCAACCATGGTGGAAGAGTGAAAGAGTTGAAGATCTCGATCGACATGGTGCCCCAAGATTTGCAGGGATTACCAGCCACTGTGATATTCTAGAGACTAAGAATGTCAAAAAAATTCTAGGAGTTCCCATTTTTGAGAACAATGCTCGTGGAAATAACCGTTCGCCCACCTCGACAAGTGTTTGTTTCCATGCTGCTAGTAATGAGCAGAAGAAGAGGGTAATTGATATAAATCTAGAGTGTGAACCGATCGATGATGACGTGGCTTCGGAGAAGGAAAATGGGACGGGAGTTGTGAAAAACAAGATTGATTTGAATTCTCGTGTGAGTGATAGTGAAGATCCATATGTCCCATCTTTTGATAGTAAGACTGCGACTGCTAAGAGAATATTGGAGATAGATCTCGAAGCTCCACCTCTCCAGGAGAGCGCGGAGGACGATTTCGCAGCACCCGTCGAAGAAAATACGAGAGACTCGTCTTTACAACCTCTGCAAAACAAGAATATGTTGACACTAGACGAATCCCTTGAAGGTGCAGCTGAAATGATTCTTTCGATGTCATCGTTTTGCCCTCAAACTCATGTGGAGGAGAACGCCAAACCTCTCGTCTGGTTTGCTGACATTGTTTCCTCTTACTCCGACGAACTTGAGAAAAGTGACTCGCTGGAGAAGGGGCAATCTGAGGTTATTACAGACGATTTTGAGGCCATGACGTTGCGACTCCGTGAAATGAAAGAAGACTACTTACCTCAACCCTTTATTCGCAAAGAAATCGAAGAAAGGGAAACTAACAACTCATTGCTCAGCAGCAGACCGAGAAGGGGTCACTCAAGGAGAGGAAGGCAAAGGAAGGACTTCCAAAGAGACATTCTTCCTGGCCTGTCGACTTTGTCAAGACACGAAGTGACTGAGGATCTTCAGACATTCGGTGGCATAATGAGAGCCATGGGACATCAGTGGAACTCGGGGTTGAGCAGAAGGAACGGCGGGGCCCGGGGTAGGCGGAGAGCTGCTATAGTTGAAGCGGTGCTGAACGTTGTTGTTGTCCAAAATCAAGTCCACTGCGCTGATGCTCCTCCTCCTTTGGTACAGAAACTCAGTAGTAATTTTGAGCAGGTTTTGGAGGATCGAAGGCTAAGTGGTTGGGGAAAGACGACTAGACGCCCAAGAAGGCAACGTTATCATGCAGGTAATAATAATGCATTCACGGCTGTTTTCACCTGAGAGGCTCCATCAAAATTTGAAGGCGTTGAGTTTGTAAGTTTCGAAACATGAGGCTTGAGGGAGGTTGTTTTCCTATTGATGACTATCTGTTATCCTTGAAAATGCTGATTTGCTGTTAGAAAACATGGATTTTGATCATTGATGTACACAGAGGTCTTGCCGAGATTTAAAGATTCATCACCCATGATTTAATTGTCTGATTCTATGTGCAACTCAAATTTTGAAGCGAGAAGCACTTCTCCTTGTTGGCTTACATTCTTAGCTACAAAATCAAACTAATTTACAAGGTCTATTTTCTCTCCATATGCTGCAGTTTTTTTGCTCAATATGCAGTTAAAGAAGCACCTGTGTATCACTCTTCACACTCATTTATGCATCTTTTCCATCTTCATCCTCTGGATCATATGGGAGTTCATGTCTAGGTTGATTATACTTCTCACGGAGTTGTTTAATGGGGATGAAATCTCCAGCAGAATCCATTCCGTAAAACAAGAAAGAAGCATATGGATGATCAAACGTATTCTGGAAAATGAAGAATGATACATCAGATGCAGCGTAAATGCATAGAAATTCAAGTAAAAGAAAATACTCAGCGATCTTAACCAACCGTGTCTTGTTGCTCGGGTGCTAGTAGATTCTCCTCAGCTACTGCAAGTAAATTTATTTGCAAATTAATACAGATGATCATGTACGGTTGATCATAGTAAATGGAAAGAGCTTAAATTCACAGCAGAATCGGAAAGAAGCGACTATAATTACCATATGCCACTAAAAGATTAGGGTCTTCATGCATGTCAACCAACACCTGAAGAACAATAAACATTAACTACTGAGAATCTAACTGAACTTATTATCTCAAAACTAACGAAAAAAATATGGAAATTTTGTTCGAACCTGATAAAAAGGTTGACCAGGTCCACGGGTCAGCTTCTCTACGTTTGCGGTATCCATCCATGACTTCGACTCACAGCATACAGGGTCCATGCCACATATTACAGCTCGATACCCTATAGAATGTTTTCAAATAGGGGAACCGTCAATATATATATTCAAATATGTTTGGGCTTATTCCTATTCCCAGTATACAAATAACTAGCAATATCAAGAATGCACTTGCTCAACTTAACCATTCGATTGTAGCGTAAATTAGTACCAACACTGATTCTATTATTCTGTACGTTCATTTACTGACAGGAACAACCTGAAGATGAGCTTTGAATGAACCAAACATTCCTAAACTTTGACTAATTGCAATGATGAAGTAAACACACGCAAAAAAGAAAATGAAACGTGCAGAATAGTACCAAACGTCTTGTGCCTCACTTTCTGGCCTAAGCGGAAAGCATATTGGGCATTTTCATAAGCTTGGGCTTTCACGGATGCAGCGAGAGAGTTTGCTTCAAGTTTAGAAATTTCATCTCGTAGCTCAGCTGCCAAATTGTAATTCTCATTCTCAATTGCATTCTGCAGGTCAGCACTGAAATAAAGAAAGAAAATTCAAGTGTTCAAAGCAAATTGAACCAGTGAAATAACGAAGTCATGGAGGAGAAGCTAACATTTTGCAGTTGAATGAAACAAATTAGCCAATAATTGGAGACTTAGTACCGCAAACGGAGAAGACTTATTGCAATGTCTTGAGCTTCACTTTTTGAAGCCGAACCCCTTCTGCTTTCTTGGAGTTTGATAACTTCTGCCTCAACCTTTAAATAGATGGTACAGCACTAGTTAGCATGGATATCAATCCCATAACACATTAATATGAGTATATTAAAACCTCAGTCAGCTTATTCCTCAGTTCCTGGGCAATATCATACTGCTCCAAGTTCAACGCATACTGCAGCATAACCACGGCACTAAAATTAGAATGGGTGACTGTTATCTGTCAGCCGTTGGAAAGAGAAACAAATTTGCTTCGCATCTCAAACCTGTACTCTAGTTGCTAAGTCCAGTTCAAAGAAAAACATAAGTATATCTTCATTTGCACTTTCACTATGCTCACATCTTGCATCAGATTTTGATTCCTTCTCACTTCTTCCAAATAGCCAACCAGCACGGACTTTGAACTTTCCAGATTGGGATACCTTGCATGGCCTAGAAAATAGAGTCATTTCTTCATTGCACCGACGAATGCACGATGATTTTCCAAACCCGAGAAATATATGGTTTTTCCTCTGAAGGACAAGATATCTCCTACATTTTTCATATTCTCCACAAACTGCACCGAATCTAGAAATAGTTGACATGTTCATCAAGGCATTTTGCACCATGTCTCCTCAACCCTTTAGGAGAAAGATACGGAGTTAGCTCCTTAAATTTCTGGAATAATTGAATCGAATCCCATATGCTGCAATCCATACAGGCATGCCACTTGTCAGTGAATAAAAATTAATCAAACCAATCGAAGAATTAATGAAGGCAAGCGAGCATTTTCTGATAACGCCAGAACAAGCTTCAATCTTAACTACGATATTGCAAAGTTAACAGCAAAATCAAAAGCAAAGCACCCATATCCCATAAAAGCACAAAACATGAATAGATTTCAATAGCATTACTAAATGCCCCAAAAAGTACAGTACAGATAAACACAAGCACAAAGACATACTCAGAGACTAGCAATTGAACAAGCCAGACAACCGAAAAACATCGTCTTTGAATCGAAGTAACCAAACAGTATAGCTAACGATTCTTCACAGGGGTTTGAGGCTGTGCTAAATCACCTGGGAGAAACGAACGCGCAACTGAAGCTGGACAGCACTTCTGGTCGGAAGTTTAACACGCCTCCGATTAAGAATCAGATAACGAGCTGTGTCTTACTTGGAGTGTTTTTTTTACCACGGAGCCAGAATTTATTATACAATTCCTAACCAGAAAAAATAGGGAAGAAATACGACCCATGCGAAAATAAAATTATATCCCAAAATCGTGAAGGAAAAAAGAAGACAAATGATAAAGAATCGAACTTTAGCTATATCTTGGCCACTGGACTTAGTAATGTTAATAATTATTTTCTATTTATTAATTTAAGTATTGTATTGGTGATGAGATAATTTAATCATTCAAAAGAGTTGACATTTTGTACTGGTGAAGCTCATACACATCTGAAGACGACGGCGCGTGAGAAGGAATCAGATTGATCTCGTCTTTGGGAGTAATTTGCAAAATATTATTATTATTACATAATATTTTACGTTGTTACCTAATACTACGACAATGACAGCTGAGCTATTTGAAGAGTTTCCTTCGGCCACTCGCCACCAAACTCGTCGTAGCCCGATGTAAAATATTCCGACGGGGAGACCAAAAGGCTTCATTCATTGATTTCCTTCCATCCATTCACCGATCTTAGATCATATTTTTTAATTGGGTGCTGCGAAATCAGAATTATGCGCCCGTCAAACCCAATGATTATATCGCTCCTCCTCCTCCTCCTCTTTGCCGCGTCATCGTCGTCGTCCCAAGTCTCCATCTCCGTCACACCGAGAACCCTCGCCCGAACCGGGGACTCGATCACGGTCCACTGGTCCGGCGTAGCCCAACCCTCCCTGCGGGACTTCCTCGGCATCTACTCGCCGCCCGATTCGCCAAACCACCACTACATCGGCTACGTCTTCCTGTCGACCCGACCCGGTTGGGAATCTGGGTCGGGGAACCTCACAATGCCCCTCGTAAACCTTCGCTCCGATTATCAGTTCAGGATTTTCCACTGGTCGGACTCGGAAATCGATCCCAAGAAACTCGACCACGACCGCAACCCACTGCCCAGGACGAAGCATTTGCTGGGGGTCTCGGGTCGGGTCGGATTCGGGCCTTGCGGAGGGCCGGAGCAGGTGCACTTGGCATTGACGGGTCGGGATGGGGAGATGAGGGCGATGTTTGTGACTGCCGATGGGAAGGAGAGCTTTGTGAGGTATGGGTTGGGTAAAGAGGTGAATATGACGGGTCGGGTCGTGGGTACGAGCGTCGTAAGGTATGAAAGGGAGGATATGTGTTGTGCTCCGGCGAATGATACTGTTGGATGGAGAGATCCAGGGTTTATACACGATGGAGTTATGGTTGATTTGGAGGATGGAAAGAGGTATTATTATCAGGTAAGTAGATAATTTTGTGTTTAGTTTCTTATTACTTCATCAACGTTGGCCTTTTGTATGATCTTTAAGGTCAGTCCCTTGTTGCAGGCTTGATTACAGTATATGCGTGGAAATTGATACTTGTTATTTGCATTGCCTTAATCTTACTTGAGAAGTTGAATTAGCTTCACTATTGTTAGTGTTGGTTGAGAGTTGCAACATTCTTTTGTATCAAGTCTTAGCCCAAAACTTGTTGCAATTTATACAAGGTTTTAACTTTTTAGTGCAAAATCTCATTCTGGTTGAGATTAGTTATCCTTGTCTTCATATCCTTTTGGAATGCTGGTTTACATCTCATGTATATTATTCTTTGCCTGCATTAAGAGTTTATGCTCCACCTAGTCGCTGGAAAGGAAACATATGTGTGCTTTTAATTCAACTGAGTTTATGTATTCATCTGACACCTGGTGCAGGTGGGTAATGATGCAGGGTGTTGGAGCCCAATCTACAGCTTCGTATCGCCAATTAGAGAATCCAACGAAACGATAGCTTTCTTATTCGGAGACATGGGCACTTCAACACCGTACTCGACCTTCTACCGCGTGCAAGAGGAGAGCACATCCACCGTTAATTGGATCGGCCGAGACATCAAAGCTCTCGGAGACAAACCTGCTATGATCTCACACATAGGAGACATCAGCTATGCCAGAGGATATTCTTGGATATGGGACAACTTCTTTAACCAAATAGAACCAATAGCTTCCACCACCCCTTACATGGTATGCATAGGCAACCACGAATACGACTGGCCATCGCAGCCTTGGAAACCCGATTGGTCATACTCGGTTTACTTCAACGACGGCGGTGGAGAGTGTGGCGTGCCTTACAGTCTCAGGTTCCACATGCCTGGGAACTCCTCTGAGCCAACGGGGACAAGGGCCCCTCCGACTAGAAACCTCTACTACTCATTCGATATGGGGGTTGTTCATTTCGTCTATTTCTCCACGGAAACTAACTTTCTCCCGGGCGGTAAGCAGTACGAGTTCTTGAAGAATGACTTGGAATCTGCGAACAGAACAAGGACTCCTTTCGTCGTAGTACAAGGGCACAGGCCAATGTACACGACGAGCTACGAGACGAGAGACGCCCCTCTCAACGAGAGAATGCTGCAGCACTTGGAGCCTCTTTTCGTGGAGAACAACGTCAGCGTAGCTCTGTGGGGCCACGTGCATAGGTACGAGCGTTTCTGCCCCCTCAGCAACTTCACCTGCGGGCAAGGTTATCCCGTGCATATGGTGATTGGAATGGCCGGGCAAGATTGGCAGCCCATCTGGCAACCAAGGATGGATCATCTGACGGACCCTGTTTTTCCTCAGCCAACGAGATCGCTGTACCGCGGCGGTGAGTTTGGGTATGTGAGGCTCGAGGCGACTAAGGAGAAGCTCGTTCTGTCTTACGTAGGGAACCATGACGGCGAAGTGCATGATGTGGTGGAGATAACTGCTTCGGGGACGGTCTTTAATGGCCGTGCTGCTGTTTCTGTAGATGCTGTGGTTGATGTGGGCAGTTCGAGTTCGGACGGGGGATTTTCGTTGTATGTTAAAGTTGCGAGCTTGTTGGTTCTTGGAGCTTTTGTAGGCTATGTTTTGGGATTTGTTGTTTCGCGGTCGAGAAGGGATGGAACGAAGTGGACTGCGGTGAAGAGCGACGATTTTGTGAGTTCTTGAAGGTAAGAGAGCATAACAGAGTCTGTATCGTCGTCATTCTACCTTGTTGTTAGTAGGCGTAGGGGATCCAACAGAAGCGATTTGCTGCTATTCTTGTGTGTAAAGCATATTGCAGACTGCAGAATCCCAAATGTGTTTGTATTGTAGTATGTAATATACGGAGTAAAGATTGATATTATTGGTGTATGTGATGAATATCTTTGGACAAGGCACACGAAGTTCAGTCGAAGATCTATGTTAGATAAATGATGATATACCACATACATCAGTAGTGATGAAAAACACTTCACAACAGAAGGGCGTTTGGTCTAGTGGTATGATTCTCGCTTTGGGTGCGAGAGGTCCCGAGTTCGATTCTCGGAACGCCCCATACCTTTTAATTTTCTTTTCTTTTTATTGGCCCAATTTCGGCCCACAGTTGTAAGGAGACGTGGGCCAGGGCCACAATCATGCTAATGATTCCAATTATGGAAAACAGAAAGCATAGCTCACTACTACACTAGAAGAAAATACAAATATACCACCGCTCCTTCCAATCCAATCCAACCACTAGCCGAGAGTAGACATACTTGCTTAGTCAAGCACTCAAATAATGAGATTACTATTTCTGTCTCTTAGCTGAAGTTGTAGGCTGGCTGGCCTTGCAATATTAGTTTAATCCTCTAATAAAATTGCTCTCTTTCCTTCACAACAGAAACTTCAACCTCAATGCAAGCAACCAACCACAAGTAAGTGCTAGAAGATAGGTGCCGGCCGTTTTAAAGGGACTCTTCAGAAGTTATTAATTAGCTTTCTCGTGATGTTCGCTTCCTTGTCTTCTCTACTCAACCTATATTGAAGGGTAACTAATAATATTGAGTTGAAGAGAAGAAGGACCCTTTGATTTATTTGACACGCATAATAATGTTACAAAGGGACAATACATGGCGATAGTTTCACAAGCAAACAACATAATATAACTGACAAACACTGGTTAGCTTATTATCATCTCAGATCAGATGAACTTGAGATTTTCTTGAATTTATCTATCTCATGGCCCGTACCTTCTACGAGGCGGTCGCCTCGGGCCCAGCCTTGGAAGGGGGCCCAATATTTTTTATACATATATATTGGTTATAATTTCATTTACAAAATAAAATAGAAAATAGTGCAAAAAATTGATAGTTATACATCGGACCTAATTTAACAAAGCGAGCACAAACTTAACCTTTTTATTGAAATTTTGCTCAAACAATAAATATTATGTGATCTTGTTTAAAAAAACTAGACGCCATTATCTTCCTATTTACACAATCTAAACCGGAATTTCTCAAAAAATAGTGTTTATATAACTATTTTAAGTATTTATTGAACATTCAATTTACTTATAATATAAATTTATGCTATATTACGTATGTCTCTTGAAAAAATTTAATTAATAAGGGTTCGGGCCCGAATTCGAGTTTCGCTTCAGGCCCCGAATTCTTCAGGTACGGGTCTGCCTATCTCCACCTGTTCTGCTTGATATATTTGTCATGTAATATGCGAATCGCGAAGAACATCAAAGATTAATGGAAAAGTTCACCATCTGCAACAATGAATTACAGAGAGTTGCATGGAAATGAAACAATCAACTCTGGCTCTATAAGTCCGCAATCAAAGAACTAATGCTTGCTATCAAAAGTCGTTGTTTTTCAGATGTTGCATGAATGCACTAAGCAGAAAATTAACGAATCCCTTTTTCGTCTGCTAATTTCCAATAAAAGAATCTTCTTCTGGAGCCGGAACATTGAGATCAAATAGATCAAAAGGCTCGCGCTTTATTACAGGATTTTGGCTTGCATTGTCCTCCTCATGGCCATGGCCAACGCCACCATTGCGAAGATGTGTTCGCTTGTGACCACCTAAGGCCTGACCACTCTTGAAGGCTTTGCTACAGAAAGGGCAGACATAAGTCATGTTGTTCTTCTTGGACTCGGCATTTTGCCGAGGCAAACCACCAGCTTTTCTTTTCCTGCCAGATTCAAACTGTTGAGTACTATTATCGCTAGAATCCCCTCGAAGACTGCTTTCATCGTCACTTTCGTATCTCAATTGGTAGTAAGCGTTCGTTCTTTTATGGCACGGTCTGTGCCCACCAAGAGCTTGAAAGGACTTGAACGTCTTCTTGCAGTTGAAGCATTCATATTTGCTTCTCTTCAGCGAACTGTCGCATAATGTATCAGCGTTCCGTCGACTAGCATCTTTCTGAAAATCTAACTTTCTCCTCGAATTCTTACCGACGCCAGCATCATCATGTTCGTACTTGTGACCTCTTTCTCTGGCACTAACATAAGTGTTATGGTATCTGCTTGAAGCAGAAACATTGGACTCTGCCTTAGTGCCTTCGCCACCCAAGAAATAGTCTGAATCAGAATCAGTATCGTACGATTGAGTGATGTCATCCTCCAAAACACTCTCTTTTAACTTCTCCTCCTCCTCCTCCACGTAAAGGAAGCCACCATTTTTAGCAATTAGCATGTCAGTGGAAGAAGATTTAGTAGCCTCCATAACCACTGAATTGTTATCGGACGACTCGACAACTGAGTTCACACCAGCCCTTTTCTCGTAGTCCCTTGACAACATCATCAAGCACTCGGCCACCTCTTCTTTTTCATCAGTCTCATAAGCAGATGAAGAACCATTTTGAGGACATTTGGCTCCTACTTTCTTTAACAACTCCTTATTCGTCGAAGATCCGATCACATTCTCAGATTCCTCGGTTTTTTCGGTATCAGTGTGACTTTCGAAGATGGTCTTTTGATCCTCGTCAATCCAAGAATCGTCATGCTTCAACTTGTCAGAGTGAGAAGCCATGTGACCACATAAAGCTTTCATGGACATAAATCCTTTCCCACACAGTTTGCAAATGTGGTCTTGGAGTGAAGGAATTGTGGAATGAAAAGCCCTCCATGTTTTCCTAGGATTCTCTCTCAGGCCATAAACGGATTGCCCCTTTGCAAGCTCAAGCTTGTTGATTGACGACGCTTTCTGCCCTTCTCCCACAGTTTTTTTCTTTGTTTCAGCTGATTTTGCTACTATATGGGACTTCATATGACCGCCTAAAGATTTCCCACATCTGTACTTGTTATTGCACAACTTGCAAACAAACTTCTTCAACTCTCGATCTTCTTCCATCTTCATCACGTTTCACTTACTTCAACCAACCAAAAATAAGATCAGATCACGAAACAAAGCTAAGTAAACTCAATCTCAGCCTTTGATCTACTAGAAAACAAACAGTTTCAGCAACCAAAGCAGCTCACAAGACAGAAGGAAATAAAACAAAAAACGAACTCCAAAAAATCTTCAATGTGGGCACAGATCACGAAGTTTATACCTTGGAAGGGATAAAAACTGGTCATATGTGACGTCAGCTAAAAGAAAAGGAAAGATCGGACCCGCTAAATGCGGCAGGAAAGAGCTCTTTAGTTCCGTTTGCCAAAATTAATTTCCTGAAGCTATTCTTTCCCCCAAAATTTTAATGAAGGAAAAACGATGGGTCGCTCGGTAATGATGGCCATCGATCAAAACAGAAACTGAAACGCTGCTTCTTCCTTAAATTTATCAACCACCTAAACTAAACGCAACAGTGAAAGCATCCGTTTCTTTGGTCTTTAGGAGAAACCCATGCATGGAAGCAAAAATGTGCAAAAGAAAAGGAAAATTACAGAACGGGTAAGGCGTCAGCTGCTGTACCTTTGTAGAGTTTGAGCTCGCTGCTAACATATATGAGATGTGGTTAAGAGTTTCCTGGAATGATGTTTGGGTTCTTAGTTTCTTCAGAAAAATATCTAATAGGAAGGAAGTTCCAAAGAAGACTCGTCGTCGTCGTCGTCATAGTTCATGGCGTCAGATTTGTCTTTGCTCAAAGGTCACGCCTTGGAAAAGCTCCGAATCATCAGCCGTTATTGTGGTCATTTATTTACTGTATTTTGTTTTGCCCCTTAAAGCTTTGTGTTCGACTCGACCCTTTTTGAACGTGCTTGCATTGATTTAATCAAGAAAAGAAAATATATTTACTTCAACAAATATAAAAAGTTTATTTTTGGCTTTTAATCGATAAATCTCCCATACCGTTCCAAAGGCCGAATGAGAGAGAAGCCAAATTGTCGAGTAGGATTAAATTCTAAATCACTTTCTACATAAAATAATTGTTTTGTATATTTATTAGTGTGAAAGGCTTCGGACTATTTCCCATATAATTGCCTAAATCAGGTTGCTATAAGTGTGGGATGGCTGAGTAGTAATATCTTCAACAGATTTTTCCTATTAGACATTAGTAGGAAAACAAATCGACCATCATGGCATCGAACTAATTACGCAAGATCTGCCTCCATTTGATATTATAAAAATAAGGGATATCATTCATTTTGATTTTTATTTCATTTAGGATAATATGAATCATATTATTAACCGATAAAATATTATTGGGGATACCATTATAATGGTTGTGATGTTCATGTCAAAGGCTACTACGTGTCCAACCACTACTTCGCATGAGGGTTAGGTTAGCTATGGAATAGGTCACCTCACCACCAGCCTAAAAACTCATTACATACATTATTTCTTCATATCGAGTATTTATCATTGATGTTTTCAATGGGAAGGACTAATATAATAGTTGAAGAAGGTTTATTTATTTGTGTCTACTTGCTTTTATAAAGGATTCTATTCTTACGCTGCCATGACATGCTTGAGATTTCTCATTACCAATTCTGATCATCTCCAGGTTGGGCCGCGTGCTTATTGGGCTTTTTCCTAATGGGCTTAAGCCCATCGTTCTGACGAACAATAAGTAAGATCCAATCGGATGAAATTTATTTCTCTCATTTTCTCTCTTCAACAAATCGGCGTTGTTCATAAGCTGCGGCGAGCTCAATTCCATTCTCCAGGTACTGAAACAAAATTGTAAAACGCAATGTTTAATACGTTCGTTCCATTAAGCTAAGATTTTTTTATCCTTTTATCATCTGTGATTTAGCTTTGGCCTTCTCTTCTCTTAGCTGGCGAGGTGTTCGATTAAATGTCTGTGTGGCGTGTAGTTTCTTGTTGCTATTTCTGAATTCGATTAAGGAGATATGGGGCTTGATAATTCGCGTGGTTTGATGAATTCGGTTGTTGGTTTTTGCACTGAAACGAGCTTTCTGCTATTCCTTAGATGGCTTTAGTCGTTATCTGCGGCCAACCTTGCAGCGGCAAGACAACAGCTGCGTCTCACCTTGCCGAAGCACTTGAAGAAGCAGAACCTAAGCCCACAGTTAAAGTAATCAACGAATCTTCCCTTCACCTCAACCGTAACCAAAGCTACGCCAGCATGCCATCCGAAAAGAATCTGAGGGGCGTCCTGAGATCAGAAGTCGATAGATCTCTATCAAGGGACAGCACCATCATCATCGTAGATTCACTAAACAGCATAAAGGGTTACAGATACGAGCTGTGGTGCTTGGCTCGTGCAGCAGGCACGAGGTACTGCGTCCTTCACTGCGACATCGACGAGGCCCACTGCAGAAAATGGAACGAAGAACGAAGGGAGAGGCAAGAGGCTTCTTACGACGATAACATATTCGATGATCTCGTTGGAAGATTCGAGAGGCCCGACAGCAAGAATCGTTGGGACTCGCCTCTGTTTGAGTTACAGCCTGCTATAGATGGGATCGAGAAATCATCCCCTGCCATAGTGGACGCAGTTGCTTACCTTACGAAGAAGGTAGGTTCCAAGACAAGGGATGTCAGAGTGCTGCAGCCTACCATTGCGACTCAAAATGCAAGGAAAACAGAGGCGAACTCACTCTACGAAATGGATAGGGCAACCTTGGAGGTCACGAACATGATAGTCGAGGCACAGTCCCAGGCTATGGGAGGTCCCCTTAATGGTATCTCCCTCGGGCCGGGCTTACCTAGTATCGATATCTCGAGGCCCGTTGGCTTGCCGGAGCTACGTAGATTGAGGCGAACGTTTCTTAAACTGACGGGCCAGTCGAGCTTGAGCGGGCCACCACCGCCTTCGGACGGTGAGAGTGCAAAGAGGATGTTTGTAGATTACTTGAACAGAGAACTCGAAACCGGTTAGTTAAGAAGGTTCGACTGTCGGATTGTATTAGGTGTGCTGATGCTAAACATTTTTAAAAATATTTGAAGTTTTTAATGATGGCATTTCAACCTTACACATTTAATCGTTTCCCTGTGCTTCTTCAACCTCTTACATTTCATTCTTGTAATATCATAAAACTAAAGTTCGAAAGAAGGGAGCACAGGAGGAAACTGGTGCTATTATATGTTTCATCAATTTCTCACATCAAATGAAACTAACCATGAACACTTTGTACTCTATAGAGGCTAACAACAAATTTTATGAACAAGAGAAGGTGACCTAATCCATGAGAAAGATGAGGCTAAGTTTCGTCGTCAGCGAAGTAGCTCTGTGGCAAGCGGAACTCTTCCTCGTGATTTAGAAACTCGGCATCCTCATCATCTGCTTTCTGAAAATTCCGAAAATTATGGGAGAAAATTGCATAATCAGTTTGTGCCTAGTTCTTCCATCTATAATATAATACCATGAACTTGTATGCAAAATTGCAAATGACCCTAAAGTTCACTGGCTATTTCTAGATGACTGGACACTTACATTAAATGGTCGATCGTATGAATAGACGGGCTATTACTTGATACCTCTGTGTCAATTGATCTTCTTAACTTAGATGACAATAGTGTGACCATTTGTTCATTCAATTATTACTACGAATTCGGAAGCATCACCAAGGAAGTCCGAAGAATACGGTGAGGAGGTGGGCTGATACGTACCACCATTTCCAAGTTGTAAAAGCGTTCCAACAACTTGAGAACCTCTTCTGCAGTAAATGGCTGATTGAAACTGCGATCACAAGAACGCGGATGTTGTAGAACAGATGAACATCAATCAGACAAACAACAACGATGATCAACACAAACCTCTGCCTCATATGCTCAGTTAGACAATAAAGCACAAAATGACGATGCACTCCTGCAATGCAATCAAGAAAATAGAGAAATTTTACTATGGCGACAATAGCACACATTCATGGCAGTCTAATTCGGATCGGTTCCTTCCTTTTTACACGAAGCACAGTACCTCGTAATTTAGCCAGAGGATAAATTTCAAGGGCTTCAAGTAATCTTAGCTCTAGCTCAACCTCTGGGTTTTCCTGCTCGAAATATTTAACGACGATTACGATTACCAATCAACCACATAGGCATACGCCATGAGCGTTCAAATCTTACCTTGTTAAGGGACGACGCCTTGATCGTACCAGGACAATGCACGGAAACGCCGTCCTGTTCATGTTCATCAGCTTCATCATTATTGTGATCGATTAGTTCTTCCTTTTTAACTTCTTTTCCTTCTTTTGCTCGCTTCTTAGCTTTGCTATTCGTCGCCATTTGTCCCATTCCTTTTCCGCCTCCACTTTTACGGTGATTTACTCGTAGAGCTTAGCTTCCATGTTGTCTTCTGATAATTGCGATGCGAGAGCTTTTGGGGATTTTGCTCGCTCTAATTCGGAATTGGGCCTTTGTTGGGCCTTTGAAGACAGTTGGGTTAACTAAATGGGCCCCATCATGCAGATACGAATCAATCAAGTTAGGCCCATCATCCATTGTCCACGTTACTATAAATCATAGTAATACAAATGGAACGAAATATTTCGATATGGAAAACACTTTATGAAGTACTCGAATAAATTATCAGCATTCAGTTCAGCTTCTATTAATCGAGTTTGTCCGAAGAAGTCGAAAACCATGTTGCCTTCCATGCAACCGAGGGCGATAATAGGCGTTCAGTTCTCCATCCCAACGACTGAAGCTGCAAAAACCAACAAGGTGGTAGTAATCAATATTCTTGTCTGTGAATGTAAAAAAAGGAAAAATCTTCTTAATTGTATTGATTTTCGCAGCTCTGAGATTTCATAAGCAACCTTGTGGAGAAACTCTTCATAGTTTTTATCCATCCACGATTGGCTCTCCAAGTATCTATCTTTACCAGTGACTAGTTTTGCCAATACTAAGGCATGCATGAATGCTTTCAGGACATCTTCTGCTGTACATTCTTTATGCATAATGACACTGATGATCCTTTCTCCTTCGAGCACTATGTACTTTCCTGGAACAAGCAAACAAGTTTTTTAACGTAACACAATCTTTGCGACTTGTAGGACAAAAACAAAAATTAAAATGTTGCTCAACCCTTGGTGTAATAAGATTCAGCTACTCGTGAAAGTTCCACCCTGTTTGTAATAAAATTCAACCATCAGCGTGCTGTAGTTCCTTCTGCATAGAAATCTTCTCTTCTGAACGATATAAATAAAGCAGAAAAACTCACACTTCGTCACTGCTAAGTGAAGAAACACGGACACCTAAGTGTATCCTTCTGTGCAACCATGTAGCACCATTCGATGTCCAAGAAGTCATCCACATAGGCAGAATATGTTCCATCTCTGAGACCTCTGTTCTAGAAAGAACTAGCAATGCAGTATAGAGACAGTTATGCCATTACCTTAGTACTGAAGTTTGAATGCAGGCATTATTACAAACACACAATGTCATCATAAAATAATACGACCTCTCACCCTGACCAGCCTCCATGTAACGGGACAAAAGAATCGAGCTTCTTTCACAATTCAATGTCGCCAAAGAAAGGCAGCAGACAGCCTTGTAATTTGCTGCGAGAAACAAAAACAAATGTTTGTATTCAGAAAACTGCAAGGTAAGGAAACTGTGATTCTACTGTTTGCAAGACTTGATGCACGGAAACCAGGGCTTCTATGTGTATGCAAAGTGACAATTGAGGGAGACTAACCATACATATGAAAGATGGTGAGTGACAGAAAGCAAAACCAAATGGCCACAGAGTGCCCATCAGTGAGTCGAGCGAGGACCATCCCAAAGGCCATGCCAATCATTGTAGCAACTGTCTCTTGGCTTCCTTCCTTTTCGAGCATAGGATATGCGTCACAAATGGATGGATAAGATATATAAATCTCACTCGCAATTTTCTTAGATGATCACGGAAGTCAGGATGTGACCTTAGCAGATATATCCGCTGCATTATTCTGAAGGGCGAAATGTTGAGTTAAAGCAGCTCTAGTAGCACCACTGGCAACTCCAGCTTAGTAGTGACATGAAATTTAAAGGAAAAAAAACGACGATTCAGAAATCCCAACGGTTCTAAAGACTTCATTGTCATTAAGTATAGTTAGAAACTTACTGAAGGAGCGTGAGATGCTCCCGAGACAAACAATGACCAAGAATGCAGATGGGAACAAAGGCGAAACGAGGTCCATAAGCATCCCTGCAAAAATTGGTTGATCCAGAATTAAGCATAGGACTAGGACTATACAATGGATTTCTACGCTTACGTAAACAGAGAAAACATAGGAGACCAGCAATAAAAGGCTTGATGGTCTACTTACCAAGATCATTCATGAGATCAGCAACAAGTCGCCACATTTTGGCATTGCTATCCAGATTCGCCCCCTAAGTGAGATCAGATAGTGTTGTTAGCAGACAGCTCTAGTTTTTACAAATAATAATACCGAGGCAACAGCTTACGGTGGAATCAAAGAGCTCAAAGAAGCCTCATTACCTGGTAAAAGGTAAATAGCACACCTCCAAGCATTCCAGTTAAATCTCTCAGAAACCACTATATCGTTTCAAAATGGAGTTTTCAGAAATTGAATTAAGCACTGCGACATCAAGGACTAAAGATCTTTCAAGTAGGCACGTATATATACCTGGAAAGTGGCCCCAATAACTGTAGCTGACTTCTCACCAACCCCTATAGCACTCAAAAGTGCCTGAAACAATTTGATCAATAAGTATGAGTCAGTTGGAACTCAAACCATAAATCGAATAAAATCTAGACTGAAAGCAACTGATTTTACTTGGGTGGAAAGCATTGTTCTTGTATACGTTGAAAGAGCCTGTTGAAGCATCAAATGGATTTAATATCAGAGCGAGTTTGATTTGGTAGTCACGCATTGTTAACTCACCAACACCTATTAGATATGTCCACTTTGTCTGAAATTCATGTAATTATATCTACTAGGCTCATTAGAAAATTCCACCAAACAACCATTGGCTTTAGGACATGACCTTGTAATCAAAATTTAACAAACAAAACAAAGGTTGAAAGTACAAGCGAGGCAATATACCTGCAGCGAGTCCCATATTTGGAAAGGGGCATAGTCAGGCGTCACGCTTACGGGAAAACCCTGCATTACATAGTTTTTCCTCATAAATCGACTAAAAGAAGTACCAATTCCCACACTCAAACTCCTCACTGTAGCACAACACCTCAGAATCGAGCGAAATGAATGACGAATATTACCTCGGGAACAAAAGCATCGAGGATCCTACGAGAGAGATGGTTAAACCGGCGAGAGGATTTTCGAATCAAGTCACCTTCGATCGTAACGGTGGCAGTTTTTGTGAGCTTCGACGACGCGGTGCCGTTCCACTCCTCGATCACGGCAGTTTGTCTGCGTGGCTTGCTGCTCTCCGATTGTTCCATTGCAGTAATCACTGGCGAGTCAACTACATGTAATGAAAGTTAGGGGGACAAGGGGACGAAAGGTGCAAAATAAAGTACTAATGTATCAAATTGAAATAAAACCAAAATGTTGAGCGCAAATTTAATGGGGAAAAAACGATGAAAAACAGGACTGAAGGGCTTGGAAAGTGGAACAAAGTTCGTCTTTTTCGTTCTTGGTTGATCTGCGGAGTTAGCTCGTTCATCAGCCGATGTCAAATGCAGCGAAAGATTGGAGCTTTCGAAAGGGTTTTGGGGAGGTGCTCTTATTAGCATGTGTAAGAAATATGGGAGCTTTAAAAGGGGTTTTTCGAGGTTTTTTTTTTTTTTTTTTTTTTTTTTTTGCGATTGTTGCAGTGCCGTGGTTCATGAGAAGGTGGAGTTTTTGAGTCCTGATTTCGCATTTCGTGTGGCGCTAAATCTTCGGCGATCAAGCAAGCAAAGGTCAGGTTAGGTAAGCCAACTGTCGGACAAAAATTGTTAAGCGTAAAACAGATATCTTCGAGTTAGAATATATGCTCCGCAAAAATTGCTTGGTCTTCCATTCGTGCTACATTACATGAACCTAAACCCCCAAATTATAATGTTCTTTTTTTTTGCTGTACCCAAAACCCAGATACACCTTTGGCTCCTTTTCCATGCACGATGATTCTTGATTATTTTCTTTGATATTATCAAGAAAATTAAGAGAGAACGGAAAATAGCCCATGCCCGGCTCGATTTGCCTGATCTTCGATCGTACCATAGAGGTAAAAAATGAGATGATCTTCTGATTTCAGTTTCCTTTTTTTCCTAGATATTGCTTAATCATACGTTTCCCTTTCTTTTAATTTGTGAAGGGCTCTTACCTATCGCATATAATTCCTCATGGGCTGCCTAAGCAAGATTTTTTGCGTGCTTTCTTCCCTATGTTGATCAGGTGAGGTTGTTTCCTAGCTTCTTTTCGTGTCTCTGTCATCGTAACATGTTCTCTAGTAAAATGTTTCGCTCGCCGTCATATGAGGTTTTGTTTTTGTATATATATAAGCAATCATTGATTATGTTCTAATTCAGTTATGGGCTATGGAGCTGCACATAGCAAGCGCACAAAGGCAGAAACTAGGAATGCCAACGATAGGCCTGCGGTGAAACCGCATCCTCGATCAGAGAACATATTTGATTCGAAATACAATCTTAAGGCAAAATTTCACAGCTCGGCCGAAGACTTGGACTTTTCTGACGTCGAATCTTCATCTTCCTCCGACGAGTTCATCAATGTCCATCCACGGCTGCCTCCCAAATCCCCAACATCAAGAATTCCCAAGGCCAATAAAAATCATGGGTTTACCAATACCAAGCCATTTCAGAAGATCGAGAAAGTTGACATCTCAAGCGAGGTGTTGTTCAGGTTTCAGGAATCTTTATACGACTCGCCGGTTTCTACGTCAAGATTCTCAGACGTAACCCACGAATCTCTGGCGTCGTTCAAGCCGCCTCTGAAATATCCATCCGTTCAGTTGATGGAAAGGCAGGGAGGCTTTGATCCTAACAGAATTCCAGACTCTGTTTTTGAGAGATCATCGACGCCGGCGGAATGGAGTGCTGCTTCTAACGATTCTCTGTTTAGTATTCGTCTTGGAAACAGAAGCTTTTCCAAAAATCATGTTTCGACGACGAACGTAGACTTGCCGGAATCAGAGGAACAGCAAAAAACTGGAGAATTTCATGAATCCATGCATCAATCGGGAAACCACAAAAACCCCAGAGGAAAGTATCAATCTGAAGAAAATTGTGATTTGAAAGGGCCCGATCGTTTTATAATGACAACCCAAATACAACAGAGCATGGAAGGAAGAAAAGCCAAGGTAATAAATATGGAAATTGAAAAGACTTCGACTAACGATGGAGCAGTTGGTCGGATGAAAGATGTTTCTGCGGATATCATGAATAATAGCGAAATCAATGAGACAACACAAAACTCCAAGAATTATCTGCGCGGAAACCACCTAGTGGATAAGAGAGAAAGTGCCATAACAAAGTGAGTGTACCTATCATGTCTGCTATGGTTGTTTTGTAGTTTCTCATAAGATCTTATGTGTTTGTTCCCTCTGCTGATAAGCGTGCTTATTTTAATCCTCTGCAGAAAGAAGAAGCGTTCATGCCCACTGTGCTACTCTCCTCCTAATTGTTCTGATCACACGTGTGGTTTTTTTAAGTGTCGAAGCTGCTCGTGCAGATCATGCCTTAGTTTCCCGAGCTGCTCGTGCAGATCGTGCCTCCTAAGCTGTCCGAGCTGCTGCTCGTGCAGATCGTGCCTCCTAAGTTGTCCGAGGAGTTCTTGCAAGAGCCTTCGATGCCCAAGTTGTACTAGTTGCGGGAAATGTTTCAAGTGGGGGAATTGGTCTTCTTGTAGTAAGTGTATTGATTGCCAAAGTCTCTCTTGCAAGTGGTTAACCTGCAAAGGAGGTTGTTGTTGTTGTTGTCGTCGTCCTCATAGGTGTTGGCCGAGTTGTAGTTTTTCTTGGCTGAGCTGCTGCTGCTGCTGCTGCAAGGCAGAATCTAAAAGGAGGTGGTTTTGCTTTTGCTGTTTATAATCAATCCTTCCTTGCTCTTCTTCTTCATGTAATGTGAATATTGATAGTTGTGCCACCATTGAGTTATATAGTTACTAAAGAGAAGTAAAGAAAATGTTGAATGAATCAAGGAGAGAATACGCTCAAGCATATCATCCCATGCAATACATATTCTCGAATGTGCACGTCTAAGCATTTCATTACAAAGGCCCGCCCATGTGTCCAAACTTGGTTATTTATTGTTTGTACTACCTCCGTCCCGTTATTTTTATCACATGTATTGGTGGGCACGGATATTAAGGTGGTATTATTATATTAATATAGTATAATGAAAAGGTAATAAAGTGTGTATTTTGACACGTCTTTTAAGAATATTTAATATTATTTTATTGATTGTTTGTGATAATTTTTTACTAAATAAGGAAATATGATAAAATTAGTGGGACGCTCGAAATGGCAAAATGTGATAAAATTAATGGGACGGAGGTAGTAATAAGAATAAAAAACAAAACAAAACAATAGCCTCACACTAGCCCCCGGCGAGGATCGAACTCGCGACCTTTCGCTTACGAAGCGAACGCACTACCACTATGCTACGGAGGCTTACGAATATTCAGCAGTTGATATGGTTTAATCATATATATATAAATGATATGAAATAAGGAAAAGATGTAGCCATGAAGGTTGAACTTGGGCCTTTTTGCAGCGCCTTAAAGCTAATTCAAAATCCTGCTTTTGTTTTTCGTTTTTTCTGGAAACAAGCATTTTGCAGGTTCTTGCATGAGCTTGTTTACGACGAGTTGTCGTCTTCAGACACTAATTCTATGTCTTATGTAACAGTTGATCTGCTATATTAATAATTTCTTTAGGAGAGATATGAAACAACAACGACGGCCAGACGACCATTTCATGCAATCATCTCATCCCGAGAAGAGAGAATGCAAAAGCCACTGTAAAAACAGATAGAATACAACCGTCGAGGTCAAATGAATGTTTGCCAATAAGCAAAATATCGGGAAAGAAAAGAAAATGGAGTATGTATGTTTGTTTGACTATTTATTCCAACGCTTCTTTAGATCGCTTCGCAGAGAGTGTCGCACACAAGTCATTCCTCCGTTCAAGGCCTCAGAGCAAGAGAAACACCAAACTTGGGAGTCTTATCCAAGGCCTTTGTGTCGAACTCGCTGGAGATGGTCACAAGAGACTTTCTAACAACTTCATGCTGCAGCACAGCTCCTAATGCCCCGTGATTGTTAAGCTTCATTTTGACGAGCATATGGCTATCGATGGCGTAAGAACCACCCACCGTGAAAGTGTTCTCGTTCGTGGATAACTTCCTTGCTATCTCTCCCACAGCAGCACTCCTCTTCGTTTGGTCCATGAAGTGTATGTACGATGCCTTTATACTATCCCCTTTGTCGCCCCTTGAGGAACAAAGCCAACATCCAAGAAATTTGATAAGATATTAAACTGAATGAAAAAACAGCCAACAAAAGTTGTGGTGAACGCATCAGAACTAACTCACAGAATAACTGAAGCACAGGCATCGGGTTTTGAAATAGAGATGCCTGCTGTGTATTTAGTCAATTTTCCAGAAGTGGTCTCATAACCCGCCTCTGCACCCAGCGCAAAAGTTGGAGTACCGAGGGTGAGCGACAAGTCGATTGGAGGGGCTTTGCTTAGACCAACAGCTGCGGTGAGGGATGCATGGGGATGGAAGTATTGAACTTCCAACTAATGTTAGAAAAGTAAGAACAGCAAGTTAGACGAAGTAGGATTGTTTGTCACAATACGATGTAAATTGTATGTAGCAGTTACCTTTCCAGATTCATAGTTGGGAAATTTCAGGGTGGCAATGGTCTTTGATGAGGGAATGACATCGGCAAAAGATAGAGTTGCTGATATCTGTTAAACGAGGATCAATGCGATGAGATGGAGAGTACAGTTGATGCATATGGATAAGGTAATATTTGAGAAACTCACATTTGAATCTGTATCGAACTTGACATCAGCAGTCGCATTCTTGTATGCATAAAGAGCTGCTACGTCACCCGATGAGTAGCCTCCCTTTTTTGATGTGGATGTTGTGAGGGCCTGAAAAAAACAAGAAAAATGAGGCCTTGATTGATGTCTCCATTAAATAATATGATATCATATTCATTAGATGTCCATATGGGTGATATAACCACAATTGATCAGCCACAACCCCAATCCCACAAGCGGCAAAGAAACAATGCACAATGTGCCATGAAGGGATAACAATAGCGACTATAAGTAGAAAATGAATATTAAGAAGACCAAGAAGAAATTCAATGAATTACTCTATAGGAACGATAGTTATTGAAAAACTCGTTTGAATGTTGTTCACCGGCAAATAAAGGAACTTTAAAATCAAGCCAAGTAAAAAATCTCAGAGCTAGATCAAAGATAGCATAGATGCAGAATGAAATGATTCATTCAAGAACTATACAAAAATCCGTGAAATTCAATGATCTATGATTCGCTCATATCATTAGACCGTTACCATAAAATCACGAACTAAAATATTCAAAGGAACTTTCTCCTTGCCCGTTCCTAAATGCAAAGGAAACTGCTAATCATTATCAATACAAACATTCTTAAATGAAGCCGGAGACAATAAAGCAGGTGCATAGAAAATCAACATACAGCAAGGCTTAACACGGACATAAACTCAACCGATTCAACCATTTGAAGCTTACAGATGCTAAGGGCGCCCACTAAAAATGTAATGTTCAAGTAAAAAACACTCGAATTTTGACGAGGTATGCAAAAGATACAATAGTAGGATTCACTTTCCACAAACCTATATCTCCAGAACATCCGGCATATCTTAAATGACTAACTCAGTAGACTAACAAATTTCTTCCGATTAGATAGTGCATCGTATTAAAGCATAAAGCCGGAAACCAAACATAACACTTAAGTCACGCTAATTACAGGCATTGACATCTTCATCTATCTATATTGACAAACAAAAACGGAACGACAAATCGAACACCTACAGAAACAGCAGAGAAGATAAACAACATCAGCTCAGCGAGAAAAAACACAAATCAGAGCTGACATACAAAGGTGC
This sequence comes from Craterostigma plantagineum, assembly GCA_027422505.1. NCBI lineage: Eukaryota > Viridiplantae > Streptophyta > Magnoliopsida > Lamiales > Linderniaceae > Craterostigma > Craterostigma plantagineum. The sequence continues at coordinate 649,877 of JAPQWV010000096.1, read as the reverse complement.
AGCAACAAAACCTACCACACCAGATTCGGAATAGGTGGATACAGAAAGCTTGTGATCAGAGAGATAGTCCTTGGTCAGCAGATCTACAAATCAAAATCAAGCTGGAATCATAAACCATTACTAAACGAATACAAATTAAATCTTAAAAATTGATTACAAACCTTTGGCTCTCTTGCCAATATCAACGAAAACTCCCGGTCCTTTGCTCATTCTCACAGCTCTCAGGTAGATTAAATAAAATAAACGAGAGAAATGTTTGCGTATGTTTTGAAAGGGGGAGCTGGCTAGTGCTAGTATAACGAAATGGTCATATTTACATTCCCGCCCTACAACTATAATATATACATTATTTACTCCCTAGCCCAACAAGCAAGGCAAATTAAAAACTACATGGGCCATTTATCCCACTAAAGAATATTGGAGTGGGAATTTCCGAAAATCGTATTGGGCTTTAGATTCAAAATGGGCCTCAGAAAGCCCAATATCCCGCATAGATTTGTGCCCACAAAAGGAAGGAGAAGAGAAATAAAGTGAGTTGGAACCAGGAGAAACAAAGCATTCATGACCAGCAACTAGAGGAATGGATGATATGGTTTGGCAATAAAAATTATGGAGTCACCGACGATGGCTGATTTTAGTCGTGTAGTTATATACTATCTTCATCCCACTTATTTCTTCCCATCTTTCTATTTCGGGCGTCCCACATAATTCTTCCCATTTTGATAAAAAATTATCCCACTAATTAAACTAATTACACCATTAATATTAAAAATAAGTCCTCTTGATTTGCGTGTCTAATAATAACTTTTCTCTCTCCATACCTCAAAAGGTGTACTATAATATTAAAATAATATGATTTCTTAATCTCCGTGCCCACTGATCTTTGGGAAGAAATAACCGGGACGGAGGAAGTATTTCATAGCCAGCTGGGATTCATTCATTCCTGAAAATTACTTGAAAGTTGAAGACACGTTAATAATTCCGTTGGCTTCCATTCCAACAAGGAGTGTTCAACATTTGAGAAACAAATTCGAAATGAGTCTTAGAACAGCCGAACAATAACAAAAAAATTGCTTGCAATCACGATTGGCCACGACTTCTGCTGCGACTTTCAGCGTTCTTTATGGGAGAGAAATATGGATGAGCCTGCATAAGCATGCCAAGTGATTGTAAGGGGCGAAGAACACACCATTACAGACAAGCCAGGATCATATAACGAACTAATCTGGGAAGATGTAAAAGAAAGAAAAAGGATGGAAGGATATACACACCATTGCTTCTTTGGCAGTTGGCCTTTCTTGATGATCATACCGCAGTAATTTATCAACAAAATCAATTGCCTTCATGGGAAACAAAGAAAAAACAAAAACCAAAATGCAATCGTAACCTCAAAATCTTCCCAAAAAACGCACCATCACAAATTATATAGCAAGAGACTTTACCTCTGGAACAGCCAAATGTTGATTATCAGAATTGATAAATCTTGACCATGGCTTTCTAGTATGCCTAAATTGACAAACGAGTAGAAATTATATCTGCTGGCAGAGCATCAGTAAAAAAGAAAGGTAAAAATATGAAGGGGAAAAATCTCCCACCTCCCAACAAGGGCAGCAAGACGTGGATCCAGTTCAAGTCGGTATTTGTTCAAGTAAGCATTCAACTCATCGGTGCCCAATACCTGCCATGCATGTACGAATGGATTAGTTAACTGGTTTATCTCGAAAAATAGTGCACAAAACACCAACCAGAAAAGTGCCTGGCAATACAATACCTTAGCAATCTTAACAAGCTGGTCGTAATTATCGTGTCCATAAAAGAAAGGCTCCTTGCGAAATATCTGTATGGAGAAGCTCTTGAAGTCAGCATTGGTATATACAGCACAGAGACATAACTTAGTATGGTGTTCAATTCTCAACATCAGTTATCCATCACAATATGGTGCGAGAGGCCAACGCTAACACCATCAATTGTTCACAAAAAATAATTCAGCTCTTCAAGGAGACGAGATTAATCAATCATGAGATTTCAATCTGATTCTACTTCAGCTCCATATGTGGTACATATTAATCAATCCTAGAGCATCTGAACAACACTGGAAACTAACGGTGTGAAGAAAAATATACCATTCCGGCAAACATACAGCCAAGGCTCCACAGGTCCAAGGAGTAATCATAGTCTTGCAAATCAACAAGAAGCTCAGGGCCCTTGAAATATCTGCGCATGATAAAAAGCAGAATCTGAGTAACATATTCTTTTCCAAGAAAAAATAAACGATGGACACTATATGGAAGATGGCCAACCTAGAAGCAACACGGACGTTGTACTCTTTTCCAGGATGATAAAACTCAGCAAGCCCCCAGTCTATAAGACGAAGTTTGCGCTGCTCGTGGTCAATCATGACGTTGTGCGGCTTTACATCTCGATGCATAATACCTTGAGAATGGCAATAATCCAAGGCCTACATGAAAAAAAAGGGACTACAGATAGAACCAAGAATGGAGAACAGAAAGCTACAAAACCAGAATAAAAGAACTTACAGAAAACTTACTTTCAACAGTTCGTAAATGTAGTACCGAATATCGAAGTCCGAGAGTGTTGGATATAACACTTTAAAGTCTACATTGTTTACGTGTTCAAATATAAGACTTGGGGTCTTTGATTGTTGATCTCTAACAATATCGAGCAGCTTCACAATATTTGGCCCACCACAGAGATTCTGCAAGATCTTTATTTCCCTCCTGATCTGAAAGAATTAATCAAAAAGCAACCAATAATTAAACTATGCACTGAGGTTTCCAAGTATTCAAGTCCTGAAGGAAATCATGGAACCTACGGAATAGCCTACAGTTAGTCGAAAGATTGAAAAACTGCAATGTTATTTGATTTGGTTCAGCGGTTCATACCTACTATGTTATCAAACATAAACAACCAATCCATCAGTCAAAGATAAAAATTTTTGTAAAAAAAAGCAGACTACGATATTATTTTCAGCACAAGTAAAACATTCGCATGGCTAGTGAAGAAGCTTCATGACCGCAAGCTGCAGATCGATATTCATAAAACATTTTTCTTTTCTAAACCAAACTCAGCCGCGCAAACGGAGTATCCAACCTCATTTTGAAGAATTCGAACAAAATTAATTATCCTCAATTCACGAAAAGGCGAAACATATGTGAAAAAAGAGAAAAAGAAATGAAAGCTAAACCTTTTTCTTCTTCACAGGCTTAAGTATCTTGATTACGCATTTCTCGTCGTTGGTGGTATGTATTCCTTCAAACACCTCGCTGTATTTTCCCCTTCCAACCTTCCTTACAACCTCGTAATCATCCTGTTCCCTGCACCAAATACACGCACACAAAACCAAACAATCAGAACCATAACCTCCAAAAAAAAAAAAAATCAAACCCAATCGACATAGGCAAACGTGAATATGTATATCTACCCCCACTGAACAGCGAGCGATTCGTAGTCCCAGTACTCCTTGGGCCTGACCACGTTGACGTCGGCATAGACGCGAGCATTGGACGGTGCACCGGGACGACGAATAGCCTTTCCTATCTTCTGTGACATCGGGTCGGGTACCGGCACGTGGCGGCGGGCGGTAGGTAGGTCCGCAGCGCGGTGAAATGATTGCTTTTGCTGCTGTTGTTGCGCTAAGGGTACGCGCCGGAAGACGGTTGTTAGGTGGTAGCCGCGACAGAGGAAGAATTGGAAAGGCCTAACGGCCATGAAATGCCTTACATTTACAGATTAATAGGAATTTAAGGGTTTGCATCTGTCATGGCATTTTCTAGGGCGTCGATCTCATTTTTAAAATTGAATAAATCTCGCCCCGAACGGCGTCGTTTTGGGATTGGGAGGATCTGATTTTATTTTAGGGACCATACGGTTCCATTGATTTGGGCTTGGGCCTTTTAGCTTATCAATAATCAAGCCCAATAATGGCTTTTCGATTACGAATGACGGATAACCGAAAAGATATGTTTTGTCTAGGAAAATATCAAACAGCCAAGCCAATATTCATTAATTAGTCGGAATAAAGCTTTTTTTATGTTTATCATTTTTACTTTTCTGTAAATCATTCCCCCATTTGAAAGTCAATTGGAGAAGTGGCAGGCTTGTGTTTGGAAGGGCTAGGCGGTAAGATAAGGATGCCACGTCGTCCACATGCAAAGCCAAGCATGAATACGACATTCATCTCTGTCGTTTTTCAAATTTATTTTTTCCCCTAGAGATGAAAAGAATTAACCATGTATTGTATATGTTTTGAATCCTGCAAAGATTTTGCACGTCGCTCCTATAGCATGTTATGCTACGGTACTCATCAATCATCATTGTTGACTGCTTAAATATTTTTACTTGATATACTTTTCTAATTAATATACACATAAATAGACATATGTGTGTGTGTGTGTCTTTTATCCAATTAAATCACACTACTACCGCTAATGGGCAGACAAAGTTATTGACCATCACCAAGTTTCGATACCACACGCACCCATGCATTAGTTTTACTTGCCTTTTTTTTTCCTCTGTTTTTCTTTGCCCTAGTGATGCATGACATCATTTTCCAATATGATCTACTACTGGCCACATACCAAAAGCTAGCAAGCATAGAATTAAAGAATGGCAAAATTTCCTTTTTTCCAATAACAAAAGGAAAAAAAAAAAATTGGGAAAAAGTAGTGCTGCCCTTCACAAGTAATAGGAAAATATTCCTCTCTCTCTTTTTTTTTTTTATGCCATCATCACGTATATAATAATTATAGGTATATGTAAAAAAGAAAATAGAACGGAATGTGATAGCTTATCATCCAACGGTTGAGGACTAGCCATCCGCGGAAACACGGAGCCGCTAGATGGAATCAATCTGATCTACTACTTACTTCTAAACCCAACCCCAACCAACACCACTATCCACTCCATCGTGTCTAATTTCTCAATTATTTTTTCCTTCCAAGTAAAACTAACCATGGTTAAGTTAAGACCAACGATGAAGGGCAACACGAAAAATAAAAACTTGAAATCTACTCTTCCTCATCGCCAAGTCTCGTCCTTTATATATCCATCTTTTCTCGTCCCTTCAACCCTTGAAACATCATCCCTTTCCTTGAAGTCTTGTTTAGGTTTGTCCGTAGAGATATTGGAAGAGAGAGAGAGAGAGGGAGAGAGAGAGAGAGAGAGATGAGCTGCAATGGATGTAGGGTTCTTAGAAAAGGTTGCAGTGAGACATGTGTGTTGAGGCCGTGTTTGCAGTGGATCGAAACCGCCGAGGCACAAGGCAACGCCACCTTGTTCGTCGCCAAGTTCTTTGGCCGCGCCGGCCTCATGTCCTTTATCTCCGCCGTCCCCGAAAACCAAAGACCTGGTAGTAAAAGTATTCACAAGAAAAAAGAATTTCATGTAATAAAGATTAAATTTTTACAGATTCTGGAAACAGAAAGTAGTGAAATCAAAGAAGCTGTGTTGTACAGAGATCACTTACGGGCATTTTTGGTTCTTTGTTGGCAGCTCTATTTCAGTCCCTTTTGTTTGAAGCGGCGGGGAGAACGGTGAACCCCGTGAACGGAGCCGTGGGCCTCCTATGGACGGGCAATTGGCACGTGTGTCAGGCGGCGGTGGAGACGGTCCTCCGCGGCGGCACGTTGAAGCCCATCCCAGAACTCCTGGGCGGAGCTCCGCCGGACATGGCTGACGCGTCGGAGAGCAGAAACTGCATGCCCAATCATCATCACCACCGTTCAAGGGCCACCAAGGCGGCGGATCTCGATCTCAGCCTCACGCCGATCGGCCCAAACTTTGGTGGTGCTGAGAAGAGAACAAGCCGGCGTGGGAGCCCATCTCTGAATTCTGAAGAATCGGACACCACCACGTGTGGAGTAGGAGATCATTGCCAGCAGCAACCTTCTGCGATAAAGCTTCTCAGCTTGTTTAACTGATGATTGATCGTGTGTTGTTTAGTAGCTATAGGCCATGATCGATGAATAATTCTCAGGGATTTTCTTCTTCTTTTTCTTTTTCTTTTTTTTTTTTTTGGTGCTGGAATTTGATTTCCAGGTGAGAAGAGGATCGCCTTTATTTGCAGATCACTGGCACATGATTTTCATCACCTTCCTTCTGTTTTTAAGGAAGAAGATGGGAAAATGAAAGTTTTGTCTTTGATTTGATAACTCGCGTTCTTTTAGATCATGAATCCATGACCTTCCTTTTGAGACGTGCGTAATTAATGAGTATCTTTCTCTTCGTCATTATTGCATTGCATCGATCATGTATAACATCATATATTCAATTATCACGGAAAGAAGTGAAAGCCATGGAGTAGGAAGAACGAACGCCCCACAAACTTTATCCTTGTGTTGCCCACTCTATTTTAGTGCTTATCTTGGTATAACGCCTCCAACAATCGCTAATTAAGTTACGGTGTTTTTTATTTTCAGAGTTCTTCCCAAAACATTACATGCAAATTAATGGAATCTAACACTTAAAAAAAGATAGAAATCGAAGAAGCTTTATGATGAATAGGCGAAGGGTTAACATAGAAAAAACGCAAAAACAAAACATAATTCCAAGAAAATAGGAGGATAGTGTATATATAACCTTGGTAGTTCCCCGCAGCAAGGGTCAACGTTTGACCCCCAACTACATTCATATCATATCGATCCACACTGGTCCAAGAATTTTGCGTGGTTGCCGAAACGCCGATCAGAAAAATGAAATATTAACTCATCCAAAGAAGGGAGAATCATTGGCCAGATTGGTATACAATATTCCGTCCTTTTCATTGTATTTAATAAATATGAGACGTACACTTTGAGAATTGCGGAGTCTACATTGGAAAACTATCATTGGCCCCTCTCTATTATTAATCGATTAAAATGGTGTTTGTTTATTGTGTACTTGGGTCCTCGTGTTTCCTACCGCTTGCAGAGGAATTGGCTTTTGGAGGCTTTCAAGAGTCGGAAATATAAAGAAAAAAACAAGAGGAAGATAGATAGATGCTTTCTTTACAATTAAGAATTTGCTCAAGATAAGATTACAACATGATAAAATATCAGGCACACACATGGTATAAGTCTTACACATTGATAATGCATATATTTTATATAGTCATCATCGCGATTGGGTCTAAATATTAAGACATATGAGTAGGAAACAGTCATCTCAATGAACTTGCCTGTCACGACAAATTTCCAAGGTTCTTGGTTACATTTATTTAATTAAAGATAATGTAACAATAATGACTTGTATGCTTTGGGCAAAGCCCCTCGTCCTAAAAAGATACTTTATTAAAGTGATCGATCTACCCCGATGCAGCGGCCAGACACATAAACAAATATATTTATTGGTTTGTCACTGCAGACATATAGATCGGTATAAGATGATCATAGACTACGATTTCGTAGGTGATTTAGAAGAAAGAAAGATATTAACATTGTTATCGGTGCAATGATCATATTTATCACATCGTAAAAAATAAAGTCGTCCTCCATTAACAGCAAGGTTCGTAGGACCCATATCAATAACAATGAAGATTTGAAATCAGATTTTGTTTCTGCAAGTTGGCCGCATAAGTTTGGCCAGTAAAATTATGAAGGTGGCCGTGACGTATTATATATTAAAATCTTGGCTTCGTGGATTATTCTGAAATTAAATAACGTCTAATATATAAAATATCAACATTAAATTAAAATATCATTGTCAAGTACCACACACGGTACATTGGATTGGACCAACAGATGTCTGGCCTGGCCTTTGGAGAATGTCTTAGGTCATTTGTTCTTTTATCCGTTTCTTCTTGGCAGTATATTAAATTACTGCCTGGGCTTAGATTCATTTGAATTACAAAAAAAGAAAACAATAAAGCCCAGTCCAATTTTTGACGTGTTTGTAGAGTTGGAATTATTGGGGAGCAGATCAAATCATCCAAAGTACTGAATACGATGTGCATGGACGATCACCACACGATACGTCTCAAACTTTCATCCTCGAATCTAGAAAGAATATATTTCATATGTCATCATGTCAGAATATTAATTTATTATCTCGGAAATAAGTACAATATAAGCTTGAATTAAACGCATACACCTTTTTCTTCTTGGTTTTTAAAAAGATCACATTATCATTTAATAAATATAACGTCGTCGTTAGTTAAATCTCGAGCAATCGACTCGAATATTCCCATTACCGTTCCCCGCCGCCGTCGTCGTCTTGACACCAATGCGGCCCATCTTAGTAATAGCCTGGACAAAGGCACTGTTGAAAGCCCTCGAGTTCGAAGACCAAGCGCTGACATTATTCCTCGACCTTACATCGGTGAACAGAACTTGATCGGAAGCGAACAGCCCTTTTCCCTGCACCAGATTCTGGTAGTAAGCGTTGTCGAACGTGTTGGGAGTATTCGGATCCATGTTCACGGCGATCCTCGGGTCAACGTTCACGGGGCACATACCCTGAAGCTGGGTCGCGTACTGCGGGTTTAGGGTCGGGTCGACACCATTTGGTCCGCTGCTGAAGTTGTAAATTCGGTCCGAGAATTTGCTGCAGTGGGAAAACCCCACAGTGTGTGCGCCTGCGCCCCGAAAAGATATCAATCGCATCATCATCGTCATCTCTATTATTATTACAAGCTTCTGAATGATATGGTCTTAATAATAATTATATTTAGCTACCTGATAAAGCGATCATGTCCGTTTGAGACAGGCCCTTGGAGCTAAAGATGGCGTTGAGCTGGTCCAGGTTGAAGTTTGGCTGAGGAAGGTTTACAGTTGAAGCAGTTGAGCTTAGCCCATCTAATCTTCCTAATTCCACAGGATACGATGGCCCACCAGCCTAAAAAGCAATCATATATTCCAAGATTATTATTGCTTTTTCTTCAACGGAAAATGGGAAAGGAATATTATTATCTAATGCTATGGGATGAGAAGAAGAATAATATGAATTAATTAGTGGTGGAACGAACCAGGACTATGGCATCACGAGCGGCCAAAGCAAGGACATCAGCACATGAGACTTTGTTCTTGCAGCTTGGGACGGCGTCGACGGCTGCCTTGGCTTTGATCACGGTGTCAAACCCATCGCCGGCCAGCGATAAGTTGTCGGGATGATCTTTCTCAGCCGTGTTCCCAGGCGTCGAAGCTATCATTATCGATGCATCGCAGCCCTATATGTGAATACAGTTAACTAGTTAGCCAAAATCAAGAAAACGATCAACGTTTGATCATAGCCGTTCCAATCCATTATGTATAGTTCAGTTATACAGAAGAAAGAAAAAAAAGAAAAAGAAGACGATGAAGAGGCGAGGAAATAAAAGAAGCTGAGATCATACCGAGACTATGCAGTCGTGGAAGTAGAGACGAATAGTCGCAGGAACCGTCACAAAAGTTTGTCTGAATTTGGCAGTAACTGCTTGTCGGACGAGGTTCTCTACGTTGGGGCAGACATTCGCGTAGTAGTTTCGGCTGAGTTGTTGAGCAGATGCCGAGATCGAGCACAGCAAAATGACACCCAAAGAAAGTAAGAACGTAAAACTGATGAAATGGCCCATAGCAATCTCACTCAAACAAATGAACGTCCTTTGAAGCCCGTGAATTAGCTTTGTACGTGACTTGGTGAAGAAAGACGATGACGTTCTTATGTAAGACAAAAAAAAGAAGTGCGTGGTCGTATTTTACCAGCTGGCTGGGCCAATATTATTACCATCTGGTCAACGTAGGTTGCTTGTTTTGATTATTATCCGAATATGTATGTGTGTTTTGCGTCTTTAGAAATAAAAGTATAATGGTTTTATGATAATATAAAAGCGACTTGTATATATTTATATTATATTATATATAGATATCGTGCAGAGCAGAGGCTTTGGTCTAAACTCTAAGCCAAGGCCGCTTTTGTACTCTCTACGTGCGCGTAACATGTCATTTCGTTTGATCAAGTAATAATACGAACAGCAAGTTTTGCTTTTTAAAATCAAATGTCGCTTAGGGTAGGTAGCCATATACATACAATACATAGGAACTACATTAATAAAGAAATAAACAATGGAAAGATAGAAAGTCGTGGGGTGGGAGAGTTGCTGCAATAACATAAGCAAAGACTTTCTTAACCAGCACCTCGCCAAGAAAAAGTATTGGCCCAATAAACTTAGTAACTATGGGCTAATCTAATTAATGCCAAAAACGAATTAAGCAACGATCTTTTTTCCTTTGTAGAAAGGCAAGATGCCGACGGATCTTTAGCACAGCTTTGCGTCGCATTCTGTTCACAAAAGGAAGCACTGCTGCCTTTTCATTTAATGTGTTTGTAACCGTCCACTTTTGCTTGCTTGCTTTGCTTTGCACTTCACAAAGTCAACACAACACTTCCATATATGTTCATATATTCTGAGGACGTCGACAATAATATCGATCAACAAAAGCAGCCGAATAAGTTCTCCAAGAACCATATGTTACAGTAAATGGGGTTCGCCGTGGAATCACACAACGCTAGAATGTTGGGCTCCGGCGAGAAGGTGGTGGTCCTAGGTCACGGCTTCGGCTCCGACCAGTCAGTTTGGAAACACATGGTGCCTCACCTCGTCGGTCGTTACAGAGTCATACTCTACGACAACATGGGAGCTGGGACAACTAACCCCGACTACTTCGACTTCGACAAGTATTCATCTTTGGAGGGTTTTTCCGCCGATTTGATCGCCATACTCGAGGAATTTGAGGTCAAAAACTGCATCTACCTCGGCCACTCCTTGTCCTCCATGACCGGCGCCATAGCCTCCATCTTTCGCCCAGATCTATTCCATAAGCTCATCTTGTTCGCCGGCTCTCCGAGGTGCCAATCGTCTTACCCATTGATCTCGATTGGTCTCTTCTATGAGTTTGTGGGCTGATGATTTCACAGGTTCGTAAACACCGAGGATTACTATGGAGGGTTCGAAAGGGAAGAAGTGGACCAGCTTTGCACGGCCATGGAGACGAACTACACGTCGTGGATATCAGGGTTCGCGCCGCTGGTGGTCGGCGGCGACATGGACTCGGTGGCGGTGCAGGAATTCGGCCGCACGTTGTTCAGCATGAGGCCGGACATAGCTCTGAGCGTCTTGAGGATGGTGTTCAACTTCGACCTGAGGCACTTCTTGGGGCGCGTGTCGGTGCCTTGCCACATAGTTCAGAGCTCGAAGGACATGGCCGTGCCCTTGGCCGTGGCGGAGTACCTCCATCAGAACGTCGGCGGAAGGTCCATCGTGGAGGTGGTCGCCACCGAGGGACATATTCCTCAGCTGAGCGCGCCTGAGGTTGCCATCCCCGTCTTGCTCAGGCACATCGAGTACGATATAGCTGATTGATTGATGTTTTGTAGCTATTCATGACTTTATTCATGGGATGGGGCTATAAATGTCGTGTCATGTCATCGTACTTGTGATTAAGTTTACGTTGACTTCGTGACGGCGGCCTTTGACATTTCGTGAACATCATTTTAAAAGGCTAAACTCAATATATCTGGTCGTGGTTTCGCCGAAATGCACATAAGCTCTCGTAGTTTTTTTTTATTATACGATACTTCCTCGTGGTTTAACTAATGGTGTACCGTACCTCGGGCAACAGTTTTGTCCGAAATTCAATTACACGGGATCTTACTGCATGTGGGTTCAATTTGAACCATATTATTTACTGTAAAATGATCAGAATAACCCCAACTATTCATCTTCTTTCAAATGATAACCCCGGACAGCAATTTTTGCTCGAAATTCGGATTGCATGCGCTCTTACACGCACTCCAATGACCATCGTTAAATGAACATAATAACACCAACTATTCACCCTTTTTTCAAATAATAACACCCCGACCAGCAGTTTTTATTCTAGAGACTGTCGGGGGTTATCAATTATTATGTAAAAAAAGGTGAATAGTTGGGGTTATTATGGTCAAAATAATATGGTTCAAACTTAACTCACATGTAGTAAGAGCGCTTCTAATCCAATTTCGGGCAAAACTGCTGCCCGGAGGGAGTACCGTACAATAAAAAGACCACGGGGATTTATGCGCATTTGGGCGAAACCACGAGGGGGTTATATATATATATATATATATACATATATATACATGCATTTTAGCGTTTTTGAAAATGATAAGAGTTATTATTAAGAAAAGTGACATGCTATTATTGTCTTTGAATGAATTGGGGTGGTGTAGCAAGTAGCATTACATGGTCAACGCGTATTGGGCCTCGCGGTAGGACCATATATATCCTTTTCTGAATAAAATATTGTATAATCGGACCTAATATTTCGATCTTGGTGGGCCGAATAAATGAAGAGGGCCGCCATTTGGTAACGAGATTTTAAAATGTAAGAGTGGGCCCGGTTGCCAACAATTATATATTATTCAAGGAATAAAATATTTTTGGCAAATACCGCATGCGATGACTCTGTCTTGATTAGAGCCTCAGCAGCAACCATGGAAGTCCAAGTGACCTTTTAAAATTCTTATTCAACAGTTTTGACTGTAACTACATCTCAGACAAAAAGTTATTGGCCGTAAAAATCAAAGATTAATTTTGTCATACAACATTATAGTCCAAACGATGACGTTTGGCCATTAGGTTGCAATTTTATAACTTATGTACACATAATAAGCCTAATATGGCGCAGTTCACAGAGGAGCGGAGAGACGACATTTGACCAAGCAAAAAGAAACATTATAAAGTAGTAGGACGATTATTCATCTTATATTACTTGGAATTGGATGTCACTAGTTTTATTTTTCTTCTGTTTAGAATAAATTCAAATAATGACACTTACCCAACTTAGACTCGCAATCTAGCAGAAGGCTAAACTACTAGTTTTCCTCTTCTGACCACATGCATTTATTTTCAAGGGTTTAGAATTTCCAATGCAGCTTCTTCCCTTTGAAAAATAAATATAAATGATAATAAATCTCTTTCACATCGTCTCATCACGCTTGTTTGAAAATGTTAATCAAACAAGCCTCCTCCACGCATGCTCATGCGTACAATAACACATACATGGTAAGACCAGCGTAACTATAAATAGGTAGCATCCCAAATTCCCATCTTCACACAATCACAAAACCTCGTACGTACGTACTACTCTACGAATCAATCAATACATATCGTCCTCCTAATACACGCATTATACATAATCGTATACATAATCGTAACTATACATATTTTGTTAATATCTCTGAATTACGCGGTATGAGGAGATCAATCACTGCATCTTGTTGTTTCTTCATTGTCCTACTTATTTTCTTTCAACCGCCCACAACAAGTATCGAGGCTCGACGTCTAAAGAACGGCGCTGCGCCTACTATGAAATTACAAGAGTCGTATAAAAATACGGCAAATAATTTCAAAGGGATTAAGGATTCTGGTCCGAGTCCAGGAGCTGGCCATTATTTCGTCAACTCAGGTCCGAGTTCTGGCGGCGATGGACACTAAAATTCTTATCATAGCACATAAGAATTAGAGGCTGCTTATAACTGCACTGCATGCCTATTAATTATTTATACGTTAATTATTGAAGTACCATCATCTATACATTCTTTTCGTATTTTCAGTATCACTCATTTCTTTGTTCCTTTTTTTTTTTGGTATTGGCTAATCTGTTAATGTATGTTTGTAAGGGATTATGCATAAAAGAGAAATAAAAAATTCAATTTTTTTTTTTTTGTTAACCGTCAGTTTCCGCGCGAGAAACAGTAGTATTCTTAACTTCGCCTCCGACGATTTGAAGCGCCTAACCAGCCCAAGCCCAGGAGATTCTTGATTCCCTTTCTTTTTTTAAACAACGAATTCGATTTTCTGTTCATTTAAATGCCCTGGCGATCGAAGATAACGGAGATCTCCGGCCATTTTTCGTTTTGGCTTCGAAGCAGATCCTCGCCATTGCCAGGGATTAATCAATTACTGTTTCCATCCAAAGGCCAAAAAAGTCAGAAAGTTAGTCTATTAAAGAAGCAGAGTCCATTGCCAACTTGTGTTCTGCCATTAAAAAAAGCTTCCTTTGTTGCACAGTTACATCAAGAAGAAACTTAGTATTACCAATCCCTTGTCTCTGACCTGACCAAATCAACGCATATATTAATATGTATAGTAACTATAACAAGGGAGGGGAGGGAGTAGACAACATGGAACATACAATGAATAATAATGTCATCGAATTATATTAGTTGCCCAAAAAACATGTAGTGTTATTCAATCTATCATCAATACGGGAAGGGGATGATGGTCTATAAAATAAAGAGAGAAGAGATGATTCACAAAACATAGCCCCCGCCAAGAATATTTATTGATCGACTATCAAGCAAGCAACCCTTAGATCCTATTCTGAGCTCTGATTCGCTTATAAAATGGCTCGGTCGAAGACGAGGGCACAGCCGACCAAGAATCATTAGAACTATCGCAACTGAAATAGTAGGCATCGATAACACCACTTGGACTAGTTGGCAAGGACTCGAGTCGACGCTTGCGGGAAATCTCAACACTAGAAGAAGAACAAGTATCCATTGTCTCCATGATTAGTTCGCGGCAATCCTCAACTTCGACCTGTGTAATAGATCAAGAATGGCATCCCAAGATTACGAGAAGCAAAAGAAGAACCAAAACGCATGCATTATAACTATACACACTGCCCAAGCTTACCTTGCTAGCTCTCAGCAAACTAATCAGTCGATTTTGGTATTCCAGGGCATGAAGGGGGTCGAGTTCTTGAATAACGCAGTTCATCGTCGCAGAAGCAACAACCGAAGGATTATAACACGAAAACCTACAATCTGTATTCATGTACAAACTTCAGGGACGCTTGGAAGGAAAGGAGTCAGCAAAGTCATAAATGAACAAAACTTGGCTGCTATGAATTCATGGACCTACCGTTGATGATCGATAGCAACACACTCTCGCACCTCGTCATGAAGTTACAGTGTGGCTGCTCCCTAATTAACTCAAATCTCCTCACAATGTGGTCGATGAAAGACATTGGAGTCGCAGGATGCATTTTCCATTGGAGAGTTGAGAGCACTAAAAGCTCAAATCTTTGGATCGTCTTTGCTTCGAACACATACCTGGATTCTTCTACCTGAAGTAGCGTAAGAGGTCAGAACAAGATTCTCAAAATCAGAAGATCCCACGGCATCTGAGCACAGAGCCATTCACAGTCACGCCATGTTTTATCAAGAAAACAAAAAAAGGTACTCACTTGGAAGTCCATCAGAAGCGGCACTTGGGTCTCTTCAACTTTGGCAGCTAAAGAGAGACATGCTACAGCAGACAATTGGCTCATCCATGGTTTATCTCTCTGAAAGGAGACGCTTGTAACAAATCTATCGTAGTAGTTAGCTGCCAAAACAGCAGTCAAGGCATTGAATCGGTAGCGTGCAACGACCTTCAGCATCCACTTCACAGCATCCGTTCTCGCCGATTTCAGAGTCGCATCAGAGTTTATATCAATGCGAAGCGAATGGGCTTGCTTCTTCTCCTTGGACAGAAGGACAACGAGTTCATCGTCGTCCCACAGAAGGTCGTGGGCTTCGGTTGAAAAGGTTGGAGCTTTTATGCGAATCTCATTAGGAAACTCTAATTCTGACTCTTTCTCGTCTGAACCACCGCACAACTGATCGTCAAAATGCTCTTCTGCGCAGTAAAGGGAATCAAAGTTTGGATTTTTGAGATTTGAAAACATCTTCTGATAATGAGAAGAGGACAGTGGAGACGCAGCCCATTATCTTAAAGGAAGAAGTTTACGAGTCATTTCCGTATTTCCTGGCAATTTGTGAATGGGGGGAAGCCCTTTCTCTTCTCTATTTATCTCTCTAGAAACTGGCGAGAGAGAGAGAGAGAGAGAGAGAGAGAGAGGGAGAGGTACAGCCTCAGGCCTACTTATCTGTGAAACCTTTCCTCTACCTATTCTTTTTTATATTCAACTCTGTAGTTAAACATTGCTATTATATTATAACAATTCTTGAGCAGATTTACTTTAGAACTTTAACGTGCGTACGTAAATAAAGCATATCGACGAATGACAAATGTGGGGAGTGATTGCATTGCACGCTCTTGAACCACGCGTGGAAAGCTGACCTGCTATCTACGGTTTTTCAGTTTGGTCTCATCTCGGATTCGTAACGCTTTGAGATGGAACCAAACACAAAGGTTCTTTTCTTGGTGTAATGAGAGGCATGGGTTTTAACGCCTGCCGTTTACATTTGCTTTTCTTTAAATTAAAATTACAGAAAAAATATTATTAATAAAATAGATAGGTAGGCAGGTGTTGGGAATCCATGAAAATGTTCCGAGATTTATCGTGTATCTTGAAAAAGTAATTATACATAAAAAACATAATTATAATTTAGTACCCTATCACATATTTTATAAGTAGGACTTAGTAGAATAAATTTTTTGCACATAAGTACCCGATCCGCGTAGGTACGCCATACAACAATTTAGATACCATATATCAACGTATTATGGTACGTCGTACATTGAGAAAATGATACGCCGTATTAGAACAGTTAAGTACGCCATCTTTAACACATAAGGTACGCCGTATAAACACATCTAGGTACTCTATAATTATATCAACGTGTTATGGTACGCCATACACACACAGGAAGATACGACATGACTGAAGAAACTGATAAATATAAATTGGGTACCTATCTATAAAATTTCTGACATGAATACCTATCTGTAAAAAATTTTATTCAAGTAGATATCTATGTGTAGTGTCACAAAAAGTAACGAAAAAAACCGGCCAGCTGTCCAACATGAAATGAAACTTGGTGACTACTAGACGAATAACACAAAGTTCGAGGACTAAATTGCAATTACCTATAACAATCTCATCGCAGTGCAGTGACACCACTACGCACTCGATCTTCCAACCGTACGTCAGCAGGCAGCTCAAACCCCAATGGAGACCGCCGCAAGCGATACAGTCATCGGCACGCCGTCATCTCCGCCGTGGATGCTTGGGTTATCTCGCCGCTTCCAGCACTTGTTAGACAAGTCAACCCCTCACGTCTTCTACCGCTGGGTCGCGTTCTTCTGCGTCGCGGTGGTGTACGTGGTCCGAGTTTACCTCATAGAGGGATTCTACGTCGTGTCGTATGCGCTTGGCATATACATACTGAGTCTGCTCATAGGGTTTTTGTCGCCGCAAGTCGACCCTGAGTTCTCCGGCGACGAACCGGCGCTTCCTGTCCGGGAATCCGATGAATTTCGCCCCTTCGTAAGGAGACTACCCGAATTTAAGTTCTGGTCAGTACAAATATATTTTCCCCTTCAGTCTCTTATACTGGCGTGGAGATCATAGATAAAATTGGTTAAGGCGCAGCAAAAGAGGTGAATTTTAAGTATAAACTGAGATTATATGGGTGCAGCATCAATTGCTCATTTTAAACCACATCGTCCGTGATCCTACATATAGAGTTTCGTGGGTTCATCTCAGGCAACAGATTTTCTGATGATTAATGAAGATTGTGAATCTTGAATCACACTGTTCCTAGTGATGACTGATTTGGTAAAGAGGGTGTCTATACAGATGAGATGACACACTTCACTGAATTATTCACCTGCGAAGGTTCTGGAGTTTATTGAGTACTTTCCAACGTATGATCTGCGAAGCATATGATCGATTCAGTAGAGTTAGAAGGCCTTAGATCACTATTATGCATGTTGGATTATATCTGAAATGACCGATGTTGATCCTTGTTGTGTCGCTTGATGTCGTTCTTTTGCTCTTTTATGAGTTCTTGATGCACTGTGTTGTCTTCTCTAAGATATAGCTTCATTTCTACCGTGTTTTGTAGTTTATATTCTCAATGACAATTCAGAAGCAAATTTCATGGCTTTTTTTCCATTCTCCAGGTACTCACTCACAAAGGCTTTCTGCATTGCCCTTGTCCTTACATTCTTCAGCGTATTTGATGTACCTGTTTTCTGGCCGATACTCCTTTTCTACTGGATTGTTCTGTGCATGCTAACTTTAAGGAGGCAGATACTCCACATGATCAAATATAAATACATCCCATTTTCTTTTGGGAAGCAGGTTTCGATTTCATAGTTGCAAATATTCATTTGGTTTAGAAGATAATTGCTATCTCTTCGCTGAAATGCTGATTATGCTTCTATCTTTTCCAGCGATATGATGGAAAGAAAGAACCTGGTACAGAGGGTGAGAGTGTTCCCTTGGTCTGAATTCCTAAGAAAGATCAAAGGTATAGTGGCCCCCCAAAGAATTTCTTTCTTCACAGCGATCCATCGAACCGCTTAAGTAACTAGAAAAAGTAACTCCTTTTTTCTTTTTCTCATCCTTGTTCGCTTCTTGTCGGCTGGCCCGTTGTGTCGAAGCAGCTTACAGTGAAATCTTTTACCTGCAAACTTGAGTCCATGTTTCTGCCTACGACTGACGTTTGGTTATATCTTGATGAATGCATAGATGAAGTACTGACTTTCATTATCGACTATAGTGAATTGGGGAAATATCTCTATTTGCGTTTTTTGTGTGTTGTTGCACATCGAATAAAGTTTATTTCATCTACACGCGAATTTGCTTTTGATGACGAAAGAGTAACCCATCCCAGCCCACCCAGCCCAGCCCAGCCCAACACCACCAAATTAATTATAAAAAAAAAAGCAATTTTTTTTGTCATTTATTAATGTAGAAAACTCATTTTCTCCCCCCCCCCCCCAAAGTACCAAATTCCTTCCACAAACCCTCACCGCCTTGCATCCAAACCCTAGGCGAGGCGGCGATGGGCCAAAGTCAGACCTCCGCCGCATGAGATTGAAGTCACTCACCTCAGCGTGTACGACGCAGCTCAAAAACCTCCCGCCGATCCCTTCGCTGACTCTTGGCGCCCAATTCATGGCCACACGCGCGCATACGGAACCCATTAATGACTCCGATGACTCCCTCTGTTCTTCAGACGTCGTCTCTTTGCCCACCGAGGCTTCACTTCCCGTCCTAATGGCTACTTATCCGGCGAGGCAAGGATCGAGCGGGCGTGGGCCCACTGGAACAAGCTGGGGAGACCCAAATTGATCGTCGCCCCTATGGTTGATAACTCCGAGCTGCCTTTCAGAATGCTATGTCGAAAATACGGTGCTCAAGCGGCTTATACGCCGATGCTGCATTCGAGGATCTTCACGGAGACCGAAAAGTATCGATCTCAAGAGTTCACCACGTGCAAGGTGCGGTGCTGCTTTTTCTTTTCTAAACTAATTTCTTAAAGATAAATTAAGTTTATTCTTCGCCGAATTATTGACGTCATCAATGGCAGGAAGACAGGCCATTGTTTGTGCAATTCTGCGCAAACGATCCAAGCACTTTACTCGAGGCTGCGCGGAGAGTGGAGCCCTATTGCGATTACGTGGACATTAATTTTGGGTAGTTACATAGTTGATTTCCATGTTTGGTTCTGACGTTTATCTGAAGACATCTTCTTTTGACACTAATTGTGATTTGCAGGTGTCCGCAGCGTATTGCAAGGAGGGGAAATTATGGAGCGTTCCTCATGGACGATCTCCCTCTTGTAAAGTCCTTGGTAGAGAAACTGGCCCAGAACCTTCACGTCCCCGTCTCGTGCAAAATCCGCATCTTCCCACGCTTGGAAGACACGATTAAGTATGCCAAGATGTTGGAGGAAGCTGGCTGTGATCTTTTGGCCGTACACGGAAGAACGAGAGACGAGAAAGACGGTAAGAAGATCAGGGCCAACTGGGAGATAATAAAAGCAGTTAGAGAAGCATTGAGGATCCCCGTCCTCGCCAATGGCAACATAAGGCACATGGAAGATGTCGAGCAATGCCTTGAAGAGACTGGCGTCGAAGGAGTGCTCTCAGCTGAGACCCTCCTCGAAAACCCCGCCCTATTTGCTGGGTATCGAACGCCCGAGTGGGTTTCGAACTGCGAGGAATCGTTTGAAGAGGGGAAACTAAACCAGGCTGAGTTGGTCATAGAATATCTGAAGCTGTGCGAGAAATATCCAGTACCTTGGAGAATGGTCCGTTCGCACGTCCACAAGATGCTGGGCGAGTGGTTTAGGATCCATCCTCATGTAAGGGACGATCTTAATGCTCAGCACAAGCTTACGTTTGAATTTCTTTACGACGTGGTCGATCGACTGAAACAGCTAGGTGTTAGAATCCCGCTGTTTGTCAAAGTCGGCCATGCCGTGGATTGTTGAGGCATTGTCGCTTGATATGCATCGAGCTATTATGTGTAAGTCTTTGCTTGATTCGTAAGTAGACAGAGTGATGATGTGCTGCTGTGTCAATCAGTGCAAACTGTATCAGAATCTGTTTAACTAAACGAAAGTACTACCAGTCAATTCACATCACCTCGTTGCATATATTCCAATCGGCCTTGATGATCTTCAAGATTTATAACAAAAAGGAAAAAAAATGGTCCATTTCCCTTTTGAAGAAATCGGTCTTCGGCGCTATATAGGTTAGGTATTCAAAACCAGTTGAAGTTGAGGAGGTATGAAGAACGGCAAGCAAATGTGTGTGTGTGTGTGCAAGCAGTATGGCATGGGCCAATTCTACGTGACCCAATAATATATCAAAAGAAGCCCACCATCCGAAGCAGCACGTGTGTTTCAAAAAAGAAAGAAAAAGGAGCATGTTAAATAAAAGCTCCAATGAGTAAACTGAAATCCCCCCTCACTGTATTTCTTCCTTAATCGTGTGTTGTGTGAATCATTCACTCACAGACAGCATCGCATGTGACGCAAGGCAAGCAAAAGTTTCCTTACTGATCCCTATATGCTTTCATCGTCGCTTACAAACTTCGCGTGAAAATGCGGAACATCGGTTAATATCGCATAAAAAAAAAAGTTTGAAGTTTAACCGAGGGGAATGAGGCCTATAATTGCTAATCTACACAACAGTGCCTAGTGAGAAACGAGGATTATAAATTCGGGTCTACCAACAAAACACAACAACACTCTATCGCTTTTTCTTTTTTCACGTTCATTCATGCACGCACCTATCCGTGTCCATTATTTAATATACTAAAGCGAAGAGAGAGAGAGAGAGATATGGACCACTGATCACTATGTTTCTATAAGATGTTGTTGCCTTCGTGAAATTTAAAAGTAACAACACAGTTTCAGTCTCTATCTCGTCGATCTGTGTAAGTGTACTATGACTTAATTAACTAACAGACATGTCCACATGCTTGTGATTCATCACAATGTGGCAAAAGAACTAAACAAGCATTGGCTGTAATGATTGCCCCCATCAGTACTACTATTATTCTGTTGTACCTAACACTTAACAGCAGGGTGATATTGAAAATGAAATGGCAGCTTGATTATGATCTTCAATATCTAAGCAGTAGAAACAACACATGCATAGCACTCCACACAAAGAAAGAAGCTTTTGGGTTCATTTATATACTATGTTGTGAGTGACTCCTTGATCTATCTAGCCATGCACATGTGATGTCTTGTTAATCTAGGAATATCTGCATGATGAGGGACTCCTCTACAGTCTACCAGTGGAAACAGAAAAGAAAATGGAAAGAAAAGGGGGGGGCTTAAAAACTGTCAAGTACTGAATGTTATATAGCTATCAGATGAAAAAGAGTGGAAACGGAAAAAAGGTGGCATAAATGCACTGAAAGTTGAAACCTCTTAACTCTATAGGAGGATTGATTGCAGTGCATAACTGAACGCAAATAAGGAAAGAGAAGCATCACTGTCCGTTTTCTTCATCAATTTAGCTCTACTCTACTAAAAGGGTTATTTGATTCTTTTCTACATTTTTCGTCAGAAAGATGCTTTTCCTACACAAGCACGCACAACCATAAACGAAAACGAGAAGCAACTGTACATGCATCTGTTCTTTTTACCAAAAATACGCAAAGTAGTAAACAAAGGAGTGAGATAAACAAGGAAATATAAAGGATCTTCCAACACGTGACTCACTAATTAAATTATATATAGATTTATGGAATAATACCTGCTGAGCTGAGCTGAGCTATAGCTAGCTAATGTAAAAGTTTTGCTTCCGTTCAGAAAACAATTATTACATTTAATTGTGAGGTTTTCTCATCTCATAGTCAAGGATTCACCTGAACCCACTCGTATCGTCCTCCCAACGGCTCGTCCTTAACTACATCGAAGTTATACCTGCATTATTATTACTCTCACATTCAGATTAATTGCTAAGAAAATAATATTTCGAATCCATTAGCAACTAAAGTACATATATTACTTTTCGATAAACGTCTCGTGAATTCTTTCCTCAGCAGCTGCAAAGAATTCTTCGAGTTCAGCTTCCGTTGGCGTCTCCTGCACCAGCCGAGAACTGATCAGCTGGTGTGGCTTAGCCGTTGATTCATGTTCGCCGTCGATCTCACTTATCTCTCTTCTGTTGAAAATGCCACAGTGGCGAAACCATTAACAAAGTGATTCACCACGCATGCTGTTTCGAAGCGCGGCCATACAACTAATTCGAATTGTTTAGGATGCGTTTTATTTTCTGGAAGAAAGTAATAATGTAAAGAGCTTACCCGTAAGTGCCACAGCAATTCATCAACGGATCCTCCGCCGATGTCCCTGTAAACTCCAGAATGACCTCATTCTTATGTACCTGCGACATAAAAACAACAATTTAGCTAACAGTTCCCAGACGCTCTATACTCATTCTCATGTTATACCAAAATCAAACATCACGGCTTCGGAGTACTTTCACGAAAATACACACACGCAGAGAGAGAGTAAATATCATAAAATCTACCTCCAGATCTGCGCATTTCGATGTGAGCTGATCGCTCAAGCAACAACTAGCAGATGTTGAAATACGATCACCAGAACAAGTCGAATTATCCCCTAGACGACGCTTTTTGATCGGAATTGATGACGATGATGGCTCAGAGTCTTCGGAAGGGGATTTTCTCTTCCTCTCTGCATTCTCCAGCCGAGACTTCTTCATAATTTCCCCTGGCGATTCTTCAGATTAAGACGAATGTATGTTATTTTTTCTTAAACATACATGTTTGCGCTAGCGATTGTGAAGATTGACGGAATTTGTAAGTGTCGTCATCAATGTGCACGGACGAGTGTTGCAGAGAATTTTTCTGTTACAGAAAAAGCTCTTTTATAGAGCGAGGAAAGAGGGAATGCGTTGCGTTGTCTTGTGAGTGGCGTGGTGGTGATGATAATGATTGTTGATATAATTTATTATATTCCCAAAACTACCGTTTACACTGTACTGTAAGTATTTTTGTAGATTCAATTACACATAATATTACGATTACAGATAGATAAAATATACGCGCAAGGATTAAATTCAAACTATGCTGAAAATCAGGTCAACCAAGATATCACACAAAGACAACATATACGTGACAGACTCATTCTAGGGACAGAATATGCACATTTGAGAGGCTCATTTTAAAAATTAGGTGTTAGATGTTTGATTATATAACGAGTGATATTAAATCCCTGACTTAACACTACTACTGGCATAAAATGAATTATCATTTATTAAATCGTTAGTATACGGCAAAGAGACATATCTCGGTATATATATTTAATATGACTGATTAGTTGAAACCGAAACATGGTCATTTAATTTAGGGCCATAACGGAACAGCTAGCGACACCAAGCTTTTGTTAGGTGATTAAATGTAATCAATGCTTGCTGTAAGAAGAGATTATCATATATTGTATATTATATGTAGTATTTATTTTTCAATGCATGTAAATAATGTAATCCAAGGAGTGAACTATGCAATGCGAGTATATAAGATAATGTTGAATTTGTCGATCGACGTAGGGTCGAAGACGTAAGTAAATAATTTTCTGAAAAAACACACGTGGGGTTTTATACTGAGGAGGTTTCCGTTAGTTGTACAGACAAGTCTTGGTAAAAAAGGCAATACATTGATGAAGTTAATTGTCTTCTTGTGTGTGAAGAATGTATATCATAATGTGTATGGACAGTAGTGAGATCTCTTATTGCAGCAGCAAGATCTCTTGCTGTCATTTATTTGCTTGGACACTTCTTGATATATTCATATATCAGTTGACCATAATTGTTAACATGGCCAAAAGGATTAATTCGATTTGAAAGTTAAAAGGCATTGTCATATTGTAGGGGTAGTTTCTCATCGTCATACTTATTACAACAGTTATAGAACTATAAGGTAGGGTTTTGACTGTGTTTCGATGATCCATGGCGCATGTGTTCATTTTGAAGATATAATTAAGACATATGGGCATGCATGATCGATCATAACCATATAGTCATGGTCCCATGTTTCAAAAACCTTATTATGCTTGAAAATTAATTATCGTAATCCAACCTAGAAAATGATGATGAGATTCTCGTACACAACAAAGGCAAGTGTTCAATAATTATATATTTACTATTTCGCACGAAATCAAGGCTCGCCTAACGTTGGTTGGCAAAATGATTATGTTCCAATTGGATCAAGGAAAGTAGAAAAGCAGATAAAGATAGGGTTAATTCCTTATGAGCACCTTTTGAGTTTTCAAATTCCTCTTAAATACCCCTCGAATTATTTCTTCCTTATAACTACCCATTTGAAAATTCCTTCCTGTTCAGTACCTAAAAAGGTCTTTTCAGGATTAAAAAGTCAAAAATACCCCTGTCTCACACTTCAAATTGGACATTTATACCAACTGATTTTGAAATTATACCAGAAATTATAAAAATTATACCATCTGTTTTGGTTATCGTACTAGTAAATAACGTTATTATGATTTTATACAGCGAAATCGGACATTTATACCAACTGATTTTGAAATTATACCAGAAATTGTAGAAATTATACCATCTGTTTTGCTTATCGTACCAAAAAATAACGTTTTATAATTTATACAGCGAAATTGAACATTTATACCAACTGATTTTGAAATTATACCAGAAATTGTAGAAATTATACCAACTGTTGTCGTAATTATACCAACAGAATTGTACACTATACCAGTTGGCATAATAATGATACAGTTGGTATAATTAGGATAGCAGTTGGTATAATAATCAAATCAGTTGGTATGATGTCCAACTTAATTCAGGAAAGCGTATTTCCGTCCGATCACTGTTTGGGGGTATTAAACACACAACTTTTTGCAGATGGGTACTGAATAGGAAAAAAATTTCGTAGGGGTACTGATAAGGAAGTTTAGTTTCTGACAGGGTCTGATAACGAATTTACCCATAAAGATAAAGGTTCCCTTTGTTGATTCAGGAATTTAAATAAATTATATAGAATAACCAATAAATTGTTACTGAATAATCGGTTCCTTAAAACTAATTTTTTTTTCTGACTGAGCCTGAACAAAAATTTCAGACCCTGACAGGGACTGAACAAAAATTTCCCCTAGAATATTTGGCTATGGGTTTGGGCACCGAAAACTAGAAAGGAAAAGGAGATCCTATGATTATTAAAATATTGTTTTTACTGTTACTGTCACCTTTTTGGTGGATAAAAAGTAAAATACATATAGCTATAATAAAGGACGGCGAAGTTTGTTGGTTACAGAAAATAATAGGGTCTAAAAAAGATAAGCCGTCTTTTCATGGAATCAGAGTCATCCGTAAATCAAATATGAAACCGGGGGGGGGGGGGGGAGTAAGAGGAATCTATATGATAAAGTGTAAAAATTGAATTTCATTTCATTCATATGCATGTCTATAAAATGGACTGTTGATCGAGTCATCAAAAGCACTTCAAATGAATCCCATCTTTTGGAACTGACAGGCTTGGTTTGGACGGACTTTGGTCCCTCTTGTTCATATCAAAAAGCTCCATGTAATAATCAAATTAATACAGATAAATATCATATAATGCATGCATATATATATGATCGAATGAGATTTATCTAGGGGCATCTCTGCACTTTTATTCCAAATGTGAACTCTTATGTTTTATACATATCTAATTCTTAATCATCATCATCATCATCATCAGTAGTAGTCATACTGTCGAACTCAGACAAGTATTCATAGTCGCCCTTTTCTTCTCCCCACTTGGAAATCTCCGCAGCATATCTAAGTGCTGCATCAACGCTGAGAGCGTCGAGGCAATTCACCCGCGCGGCGTACATCTTTCGAGAAGTGGTCGTCAAATCAGCGAAAAACCTCTTGAATTTAGCAGATATATAATGAAACCCAACTTCTCCCCTCTGAGGTTGTCCATTCCGTCTCCGTGCAAGAAAATCATCAAACCATTCGCGCTGATCGTTAAGAGTAGGTATACGCTGAATCTTTTCCTCGAACAAGTCATAATCTGTGAGCAGCAGAAGGACCTCACTTCCTTCAAGAAACGGACGAGCGACCAGACGCTTTAAATACTCTCTCGCATACACCATTTTGTTCACCGATTCTCCATATTCATCAAGAACGAACTGGTCGTAGTCGGTTAATGAAACGCACAAGATGAGCACCCGAACACCTTCATATATTCCTAGTGTATTCTCATCTTCGTCCTCATTGCTGCTGCTAAGCGATGTTGATCTGATGAGTTGGTATCTGAGCGTTCAATAATAAAAGAAATATGTTCAGAAAATATGCAAGATATGCGAGTATGGATAGAAAGAAGAACTAGTTGACTTAACTGTGCGATATATTCGTCGTCAACATTTGGACGCAATGAGAAGGTGGTGTAAGATGGTGAAGGTGGGAAGAAATCTTCAGAGTGTAGGATATCTTCTTGAGACGGTTTATAGTCTGGTCTAAGTATATCGCCAGCACGTCCAAGAAAGTAATTAGCAGAGCGAGTTATGCATTCTAACTCAGCTCTGCGTATAAATGCTTGCTGTAAAGCCGTACTGCTCAACAATTCCAAGACCAATGGTGAGGATGTCTGAATAAAAGACGCTTCGAAAACTTCTGAAGTTTTTGACGCCATGACATTGACAAGCCATTCGGAAATCGCATTCAATCTCGGGTTAAGCGAGAATGCGCTTTCCATATTCACACAGTTGTCGGCTGTCATTAACAAGAAAGAGATTTCAAGTTCGAGATTTGATATTCAAAGAGTCCTAAACGTCAAGATCCAAATTACACATCTGTATGTAATGTGTGATTATACCTTGAAGACGACCATCTTCATTCAGCTCTGACTCGCTCATACTTTCTTCTTGAAATCGCCTGCGGCCCTCAAGAAGCAAGCAAGCGTATCGATAAAGGTTGGTCTGTATGAATAATCTGATGTGCTCAAGCTCACCCTTCAAGAAAGGTATATCTTTGTACCGAAACAAGGCCTACCACAAATAATGTGAAATCGTAGGATTATTAGCATACCAAAATGGTGTGAACCCACCAGCGCAGAATAATGATCCATTTAGTTCCAACAAACACACAAGAGAAAAAGGAAATTGGCGATGAACGGTTTATGAAGGAAGCTAGTGCTTCTATCCACAATCTAAATGTTCAAAAAGGGAATTTAGATAACATAAGAAGATTCTTGCAATAATCAACTATGGATAAACGCTTAAGAATTTTTTTATACCTGCTTAAATAAGGTACTTGTACCAGATCCTCTACTACCAACCACGAGAAGTTTATGAATAGGACTCTGCTCCAAGTTTAAGGATTCTCCCGGTGTACTACGAGCGGATTTAGGAAGGTATGGAAGAGAAAGAAGAGAACAGAGCAGCTTAACTCCTGGCTGAGTAATAAAGCGAATGGAAAAATGATGCGATGGAATTTACTACATGATTTTGATGTCTTAATATATGGAATAAGATATGCCACCTTGCTCCATATGCTTCCTCTCATGAGATTCGCCTCTTCTTCGTATCTTCCATCATCATACAACCAAATGTGATCACCTCTACGACATCCAACCCCAGCGAACTAAGAAGCAAAGGCAAGATCATAGTTAATTAGAGAATGAACACACATGACATTTCATATTTTATCAAACAAGGGGATCACCTTTAACAAGCGCGCTTCAACTCTGGTTATCTCGCGGCCATTAGCATAGACTCTTGTTTTGCCATTGCTGGCATCTTCTTGAACTCTACCTCCCACGTCCAAATAGGAGCTTATAATTTGCCATGGCTTTTGTCCTAGCTGTCGATAAGAGAAGTCAAATGGATACGGAAAAAAAAAAAAAAGGAAAAACTGAATCCTAAGAAAGAGCCTTTCTTCAAACTTTTGAGTTTACCTTCCCCAAAAACCCGAATATTTGTCATACCAATAGTCTCCTGGTACCAAATCTTTTGGAGGAATTGAGCATCTTTGTAGCAAATTGAGCTCTTTTCTCGTAAGAGGCTTACCATTTACAAGGATTTCTTCGGGTACCAATCTTGGGACTGTAATGGATTTCTTCGTCTCATCCTTATCAAAACCTTGAACTTCTGGGTCGTGAGCACTATACCCCCATCTATACACTCCATCTTCAGCAATTGGGTACCAAAAACTGGAACTTGGATATGGAAAATCTGGAATATAACTAAAAAAACTAAAATCCGACGATAATGAGCTTATGCTTGTAGCTCTTGAATCAGAATGAAAGAGTTCCCAAAGCTCCTGTCTTTTGATGGTGGCTGCAACTAGCCTCTCCCAATTGTCGTAGATAGCTGACATTTTAACAATTTCTTCCTCCGCCTAAAGAAACTGAGGGTTGCTTCTCTCTTTGAGCTTTTCTCATAGAATAGGTCAAAATCACACTCAGAGCTGAGAGTGGATGAGATGATACATCAGCTCTTTCGCGGTAAGTTCCTACGGACAGTTGACTCATAATATTCAAAGTCTGCGTTTGTCAGTTCGCTTTCCTTCTCTTTTTTTTTTCCCTCAAATAAACATGAATATACGAACAATTTCGCCAGCGGTTCGATGTCACAAAAAGTAGACAGTAGAGAGAGGTTTGAGATAAAGTTCATTACATACCTCATCAGTCAAATATTTTAGCTGAATTTTTCTCATCCTTTGAAACTCGAAAGGGCGGAGTTGGAACGCGTTAGAATTCTTGATCGATCATGTAATAATATTTTGGAATGTCGATTACAAAGGCTTATTTAATTATGGCTAGTTGTTCAACGTTCTTTTTATATTGCTCTCTGTGGTTCTGTTCAACTATAAAAATATCTAATGATGATCATATCTCGTTTTTCATACGTCACATTTATATATTGCTTCATCGAATTAGTTTTCATTTAAAGAGAAAAAAAAAGTCAAGTATAATATCTCGCATTGCTATTCTACTGTGCAATCCACAATCATGTTATCGGTCCAAGCTTTTGTTCGAAGTTGATTTATTACACGTTCAAACTTGTATGGTTTTATTTAATCATTGACCACGTTATGCCTGTCTTAAAAGAAAACGAAACAGCAATAATCTTACTGGCGGAAAAGTAAAAAAAAAAAAATTGTATAATTAGATTATACTAATTCAACATTTTATCTAGAAAGAATGAAAGATAGTGAAGGGGCTAGCGCAAGTTTTAAATTGGCATGTTACTATACTCCACTCGCACTCTTTCCTGGAATTTCACCAAACGACGCATCTTTTTTTTTTCCTCTGTACCACACGGTTTCATTCATCGGATAAGATTCTTAATTCAACACAGAATTAAAATCAAATAAATCATTACCCAGAAACAAAGAATAGCAGCAGTTGCTCATAAAAATCATTAAAAAGCATTTAATTTTCTTCCCACCAACATCAACTGCACCTAATAAATATTGCGTCTCCCTCACAAGTCAACCTTTCTCTCTTTCCATAATGCACCATTCACTCGTCTTCTCTCCATCTTCATCTTCTTCCTCATCGTCGTCGTAAAAACAGAGAATTTTCTTCACATGTTTCACTCCCTTCTCCACCGCACGATCCTACTGCTAATCTCATCGCTCGTCCTAACAACCATTACCTCTCATGCTCGGAACACCACCGCCGGCGACGTTCCCTGCGACCGTACCTGCGGAGGCGTCGAAGTACAGTATCCGTTTGGGTTCTCCGGCGATTGCCCGATAAGACTGAACTGCTCCGGCGAGAACAACAGCAGAAGCGGATATACAATAGGTGGCTATGCAGTAAAGAACTTGACTTCAGATCGAATCTTGATCAGTCTACCCCCAAACTGCAGCCGAAGCATCGACCAACTGTCCGAGCTCTTCGGAGAAAACTACGCCCCCACGTGGCGCAACGGTCTCCTCTTAGATCGCTGCACCTCGACTTTCAGCGACTGTGCGATCCCGGCCAGGTTGGTTCAGTCAAGAACGGGCTACCTAGCATGTGGCTCGAGTTCTCAGACCGGCGATGTGTACAACGTTAGCTGCCACACGGGCGGCTTGGGTGATGTTTCCGACGAGTTCATGAATCGAACGCAGGTGATGGGAAGAGGAAACTGCAGCGTTCTGTTTTCTTCGGTCATGTTGGATGCATATGACGACGGTTCTTTGAATAGCAGCAGCGTATCTCTTGATTTTTGGACTATGGAGTTGGGATGGTGGGTAGGTGGAGAGGCGTGTAATTGCAGCTCAAACGCTACTTGTACCAAGTTCATCGTTCCCCAAGGACAAAAGATGGGTCATCGTTGTCGCTGTAACGAAGGCTACGAAGGCGATGGTTTCACCAGTTGCGCCTCGAAAGGTTCGATATTTTCATTTACTTGTTTCACTTGTTCATTGATTTCTTGTTAATGATTTATAATCCAAGACCTAGTATGAGGAAGACGAATGATTCTAGACTCTAGAGATCGCGAATTGATGCTATTAGGATGATTGAGATTCATTACAAGAGAGAAAAAAAGTCAAAGCTTGTTCCGTCATTCAAGTCGAGTCTGTTAGGAAAGATATGAGCAAGGAGCAGTACATGGTCGTCGTCGAGAAAATTCAAACACTAGAATAAATAAATAAAAAAATAGTTTTGATCTTTCTTTTTTTTTTTTTTGAAAAATTCATTCTTCGCCAAGGAAAGTCGTAGCGTAGGAAAGAAAGATCTCATCTTTGCACTGTAAGATACTACCCACGATGGTCAGCGTAATAATAAACTTTTATATTTCTCCTCGTGATGAAAAGTTGCAACTTCATTACAGTTCCCAAATGTCCGGGAAGAAAGCACTGCAGTAATAACCGCGAGAAAGTCGGCATCCTCGTCGGAGGTATATGATACATACATCGATTGGAGAGCACATTTGCTCAAAATTTCTCCCTATTTTTCAAATCATATTCATCTTTTTACTTTAGGAGTGGTGGCCGGCGCCTCCTTCGCAGCCATCTTGGGAGCATCCATCGTCTACTGCTTAATGAAGCGAAGGTCCAAGACACTGAAGAAGAAACGCCTGAGCGCAAAGCACCTCCTCTCCGAAGCAGCAGGCAACTCGAGCGTGCCGCTCTACTCCTACAGAGAGATCGAAAAGGCGACCAACAATTTCTCCGAAAAGCAGAGGCTCGGAACAGGCGCATACGGCACGGTCTACTTGGGCAAGCTCCACCACCACCACCACGGCAGCGAAGATCATCAGCTCGTCGCCATAAAGAGGATCAGATACAGAGACCGTTACGACGAAAGCATCGACCAAGTCATGAACGAAATCAAGCTCTTATCCTCGGTCAGCCACCCAAACTTAGTCCGACTCTTGGGCTGCTGCATAGAGAGCGGCGAGCAGATCCTAGTCTACGAGTACATGCCCAACGGCACCTTAGCCCAGCATCTCCAGAGAGAGAAGGGCTCGGTGCTCCCGTGGACCGTACGTCTCACCATTGCAGCGGAGACGGCCCACGCCATAGCCCACCTCCACTCCGCCATGAATCCTCCCATATACCACCGAGACGTAAAGTCGAGCAACATATTGCTCGACTACAACTTCAACTCCAAGGTGGCAGACTTTGGGCTGTCGAGGTTCGGCATGACGGACGATTCCCACGTCTCCACCGCCCCGCAGGGGACGCCGGGGTACGTCGATCCTCAGTACCATCAGAACTTCCACCTCTCGGACAAGAGCGACGTCTACAGCTTCGGGGTCGTTCTCGTCGAGATTATTACCGCGATGAAGGTGGTCGACTTCTCGCGCCCCCACAGCGAGATTAACCTCGCTGCCCTGGCAATCGACAAGATAAGCAAGGGGCGGGTCGACGAGATCGTGGACCTCTACGTAGAGCCCAACAGGGATGCCTGGACTCTGTCGTCGGTCCATAAGGTGGCTGAGCTGGCGTTTAGGTGCTTGGCTTACCATAGGGATATGAGGCCTTCCATGATGGAGGTGGCCGACGAGTTGGAGCAGATTAGGGTCAGCGCTTGGGCGCCGTTGGACGATGGCAACGTCAACATGGGTTCGTCCGTGGCTTCGTCTTGTTCGTCGCCTTACATTGGGAGGGATAAGCCGACTAGTTTGAAGGCGACGGCGACAGGTAATAACAGCATTAGTAAGGTTGCGCTGGCGGTGAGCAGTAATAGGTTGGCTGCTGCTGCTGCTACTTGTATGCAGCGAGGCGGCGGCGCGGCGGA
The DNA here is from genome assembly GCA_027422505.1 of Craterostigma plantagineum. Lineage (NCBI taxonomy): Eukaryota > Viridiplantae > Streptophyta > Magnoliopsida > Lamiales > Linderniaceae > Craterostigma > Craterostigma plantagineum. Next base: position 617,439 of record JAPQWV010000096.1, on the reverse strand, counting down.
GGAGAAGGAGTTTTCACCTGTTTCTGTCCATGAATCTTGGCTGAGCGAGCGGAGCTCTCCGTCCACTAATAGTTTGCTCGCCAATGTCGTTGTAAAGTAAAAACACTAAGACAGTCTTTATTAATGTGTAATTAAATCCACGTTTTGCAGAATCAGATCAGCATTGGCGAGGTAACTCGTTATTACATAAATAATCAGTGATGCTATAACATATAATAAACTTGGAGAAGATTAGCGAGTCCCATTATTATTATTGTACCTCGGACGAAACGCATTGGTTAGAGCTTCATAAAGGCCTTGATGATTCCCATCATTTGGCTTCCATCAAATCTGCCGAGACATCCTCTGGCGGCTGATATCTCATCAAACGCAGACACGCTATCACATCCAAAAGCCCGACCACCACCACCGCCATGTTTGTCTTTTGTGTCCAAGTCTTCGCCAGTCGTAGGAAGTGGGAATGGTTCGAGAGAAGTTTCCAGAAGGCGTGATTCCCCGCCGATCGCGCCCACAAAGTCTCTCAAGCGACAGATGGCGAAAGGGACGGGTTCGAAGCTGTGATCTCCGTACTCGACCGGGGTTGAGTGATCGCCAGTTACGCAGACGTAGTACTCAAATTTCCCAGTTGATTCTGCTTCCCAAAGGAGCTTAGCCAGCTGTCCTATGGCTCTATCCACAGCCTCCAATCCTCTGGCCTTGAACGTGCTTGCTTTATCGTGGCCTGCATCATCTATTGCCTGCACATCCTCATATAAATCAACTCCTTTTTCTGTTCCATTACAATTATGACATAGTAACATGGCTAGTGAAGAAACACGCCCAGACAACCTTAATATGGAGGAACCCGAAATCGTAACCGTCGAATCTGCCAGGTCTATGTTCATCTTCGCCGGGCACAAAGACGTTGGGGCTTGGATGCAAAGGAGCAGAGAGTGCCCTGGCTATTGCAGTTGCTTTGGACGTTAGCAACGTTCTGTAGTCTCCAGTAGCTCCTGGAGCTTCAAGAATGTCGATACCAAGTGATAAACCCAACCCAGCAATAATTTTGGTGGGGGCAACCATACAAGGCCATAGGCCGTGGACAGCCTCGAAATGTGGAACCTACGATTGTAGACAAGTCGTTTCAGCTTCAAGTTTATCCAAAACTGATGATACAAGAGAACTAAGTGTCTCAAGGCTTGTTTGGAATGGAGAGATAGTAGAGAGAGAAGAAGCGCGCTACCTCTATACGAATGCCACAACCTCGCAGTAGGACCACATTAGCGATATTCTTTCCTTCGGCCATTCTTCTTGCATTAATCGGGTGAGCAACCAAGATGCGTGATATCTCCACTGATAACTCATTAACCACGGCAGCAGTGTTCTTTGCTTCCTCAGAATCATCGAGAGGTTGTGCTTGTAAGAGACGACGATCATCCTTCAAAGGGTCAGTGCCTGATATGTTCCCGCTTAGTTTCGGGCCCTTGACAACTACCCCGCATCTGTGCTCTGTTGCATACCTGAACAAGATGATTTTCGACTCGTTAAATAACAAGTTTAAAAGCAGGCCAAATCTGTATATAATGCGACACGAAATAGCTCAGTCATACCTGACTCTCACTTCATATTCAGGAAAATTAGGCAATTTCATCCCATCCAATGCAGAACAAAGGATAGGTCCTTCCTCTTCAAAGTGCCTATCAGCCCGCCTGCTGGTGACTACACCTGTTCTCTCATCGAGGGTCGCAAAGTTCGACTAAGAAGAAACGACAACACACGAAGGGGAACGTACTCAGACGGCACTGAATGAATGCAAAATCCAATAATTGATCGTAGAGGACAAGGTCACAAAAGCGAAAATTGCATACTTTAAAAGCAATATCTCCTGGAGACATTGCCAAGCCAGCACCCATTGATTCAAATGCACCACGTCCTCGATAGTAAACTCTTGGATCGTACCCCAAAAGAGAAAGATGAGCAGTGTCACTTCCACAAGCCAATCCCACTTCGACTGGATCCATTAAACCATTGATCCCAGCTGAAGCAATTGCATCCAAATTAGGCACGTCAGCCACCTGAAGTGGCGTCTTGTAACCAAATCTCGGTAGTGAAACGTCTCCTATGCCATCAACCAATACGAAAGCCACCCTTCTCTTTGGCCCTTCCCCTTTAACCATGTTGTAATCCTTGCCTGAATCATATTGAAAATATAATGCAATCGTGTATAGTGATAAAGAATAGGTTAAAAGTTCGACTCTTTTGGAAATGATTGCTTCATCTCGGAGTAAACTCGGAGCAATCATCGATAAGCTACTGATAGACCACGCAATAATAAATCGCACGTTACCAATTATCTTTGCAAGTGAGAATCTCTTTCGGTAAGAAATAATACCTTCCAATAGCCTTTAAACTGGGAAATTGAAAGGAATCTGGAGAGTTTGGAGCTTCCTTCGTCAATATTGAGGAGATGAGAGTTGCCAGAGTTGGTGCTTCAAGAATCAGAATATGTCCGAAATTCGACAAAAATTATAAATAGCTGCCGCTGGATTTATTGGTGGGCCGTGTAAAGAAGTAAAAAAGTCTTTCAGTTTATCTTCTCTATCCTTTTTTTCGTTTAGTAATTTTAGGATATGTATGGCTAATTTTATGGGCTAGTATGTGAATAAAGCCTACTATTCTCAACTCTATCATCAGCCCACAGTATCCCTCTAGCTAGTACCAAAACAAACTACCAACTCGCACTATTTCTCATCAAGGCTCTCTGATTTTTTATTTTGTGTTTGAATTCTGATTGATAATAGGTCTTGTTTCATTTAATCCAACTTTTTTCGATCTCGGTAACGATCTGCTTGTGTCCTTGACGTGGTTTTTTTTGCTTTACTGGGATTTCGACGGTTTTCTTTCGATGGGGCTTTGTTGAAGACAGAACGTTGCGATGTTAATTATATGGTGTCTCTGATTGTGATCGATTGAAAGGTTGACTTTTTCTTTTCTTATTCGTTCTATCCCGGACACTCCGAGTAAGGCCTGTGTTGAGTGATGGCGATCGAACTTCGCAATTCTGTGATGCTAATTAGGAACTGTTTGGTTTTGATGATTATTTTTCTTTTGTTTCTTCCTGTTGTTCGATAATATTCTAGCTGATTTTCGCGTTTTCTTAGTGTCGTTAAGTTCATGTTTCTTTCTCGATGTTGATCGTGTAGTCTTTAACAAAAGAAATTTGGATAATTATGTTTGAGTGGGAGGTTTTTCATAGAACTCCCTCACATATAATATATTCGTGTCTTTTCACCATGATCGTTCTGGTAGCTAATTAGCTGAGCCAATCGAAGTTTGTCCTGGACAGGATGGTTTTTGTCTAATTAGGATGTGGTTATTTGACAGGTGAAGTGATATGATAGACTCAAAAGGTATGAATATGGAATCATTATTCAGTGAAGCATGCGTCCAATACAGCATTGAAGATGTCCGCCCTCATGGTGGAATCAAGAAATTCAAGTCTGCTGCATACTCTAACGTAAGTCGTACTTTTCGGCATAGAAGTATTGATTTTGTGTCCTCGTTCTATTTATTTATTTTTCTTGTTCGTCATCTCCTGACTTTTAATCATTAATGGTATTCTTTGATGCAGTGCACGAGACAGCCATCCTAACGTTCTCCGAGCTCTTATAACACCACCCTTTGTGGTTCGAAAGATTTTCATTTTGCTTTTCCGTCTCTTTTCGTCCTTCCTCATCTTCTATTGCTTCAAGGCCGCAGTTCCTTCTTCCGATTTACAATGGCCTTACCTGTTTCGGCAATTGGTTTCGAAGGTTACGAGAAAAGGCTTGAGATTTCATTTTTCGAGCCCATAGTATTTTCTGATACTGGATACCGTGGCCTTCGTTTGTTGCCCAGAGATCAGTTGGACAAAATACTGGAGGCAGCCAACTGCACCATTGTCTCCTCATTGATCAATGAGGAAGTTGACTCTTATGTCCTTTCTGAGTCTAGCCTTTTTGTTTATCCCTACAAGATGATCCTCAAAACTTGTGGCACCACGAAACTGCTGCTGTCAATCCCACCTATCCTTGAAATGGCCAATAAAATCGAACTCCGTGTGAGTTCTGTTAGATACACCCGTGGGAGTTTCATATTTCCTGGTGCTCAGTCGTTCCCACATCGCTGTTTTTCTGAAGAAGTCGTGCTTCTTGAAAGTCATTGTAGCAAGCTTGGTCTTAATAGTGAAGCTTACATCATGGGTGGTGCTGATGAACGTCAGAAGTGGCATGTTTACTCTGCATATGCCAAATCGAAGATCAATACGAATCGACCTGTTTATACGCTGGAGATGTGCATGACCAATCTTGACCGAAAAAAGGCTTCGGTCTTCTTCAAGAACCAGTCGAGCTCTGCTGCTGTCATGACAGAAGTTTCTGGAATCAGAAAGATCCTCCCGAACTCAGAGATATGTGATTTTGACTTTAGTCCATGTGGCTACTCAATGAATTCTGTAGAAGGAGGTTCAGTCTCTACAATTCACGTCACACCAGAAAATGGCTTCAGTTACGCTAGTTTCGAGGCAATGGGCTATGATTTTGGGCAGGTTGGTTTTACTCATTTGCTCAGGAGAGTGTTGGCTTGTTTCCAACCAGCGAACTTTTCTTTTGCTCTGCACTGTTCTCATGCTGAAAATGGTTTATTTCATTCCAAGTCTGCCCTGAATATGATGGGATATATGTGTGGAGCAAGGAGCTATGAGCGTCTTGAAAATGGAGGGGCAATTATGTACCACAGCTTCACCAACGCTGTCATTGTTGGTTCACCCAAATCAACTCTGAGAAGCAAGGATGAGGATGAGGAAAAATTGTTTCTTGTTAGTTGCCTTTGAATTCTTCTTACGAGAACTAAGAAAGATATTCATTCAGTTTTCATGTTCAGTTGATGTGTCGTTTTTCATATTACAACCTTCTATTTGCTATACTATGAATGATATGGCATTGAAATAATTACTGGTCTTTGTCTGTTTTCCTGCTCTACGTTTCCGTGCAAAACAGGTGTACTGCAAATGCACCTGGGAGAGCAAAGCAGAGATTCAAGCTTCGAAAACAATCACGATAGAAGCACCTTGTGCATTGAAAAATATACCTTTCTGAATATTTTTATACATACTATGATAGGATTTCCTCAGATATTATCGGAATTTTCTATCATATACAACAATAAAGAAGGTTGTACATCGATTCCTCTATATACATCATATACATGCATATAATTTCCAACTAATCAGTAAGAAGGAAAAACTCTATGCGGCGGCAAGTTTTTCTCTACTACCATGGGTGATATCAGAGAATAGCGATTTCAAACCCGTGATTCTCACCAGATTCCTCTACCTGTGCTTATTTGCACCGCACCAATAGCTACCTACGGATCGATAGGTGATCAAAATGAGCGCACCACACCACTTTAGCCTCCATCAAATAAGAGATCATAGGTTTGAGCCAACATGGTTTCACGATCTGCAGGGTCATCCTTGTTCAGTTATTCACAATGAAAGGGCACCATAACGTAGATCAGCCCCTCAGCTTGCTCCTTTAGTTGAAGAAATATGGCGACTGCAATACGTCTCTAAGGTCAAAGTCCCCACGGTCAGGCAACGGTGGAAAAGACAGCGTAGGGAAAGACTTTTGAAAGCAATCCAGCAACTATTTAAGCAACAAACAGTTAGACGTTACAATTGGTGGAAAGAAACAAAAGAAAAGAAATTCACAAGTTCCTGCAAGAAATATGCACTGGTGAATGAATGATTGGAATATCAGAGACTTCACATTTTCAAGAATTGGTGCTTCATATAGCTCAACGAATTTCTCTCTCAATATCATGTTCATTTCATCCACATCACATGCATGTGTCCAATATGAATCATGAACACCTGCAAAGCGATGAAGATTTTACGTTAAAACGTCACAAGTTTTTTATAGTCAAGACGAGGCACATCAGATGAGACGAACCTGCGAAATTCAACCCTGCAGCCTTGCAGGCAATAGCAGTCATCATCATATGTGAACTGTCGAGAATGAACAAAGTTTGGTGGAAAAGCTGTTCTCTGCCTCTTGACCATTATCTGCAACAGGATCAGAAAAATTCTACTCAGAAATTTTATCATTCTGCTCAAATCATATTGGCTGGTCATCACAAAACAAGGTTTCAGTTTGAACTTTGATTATAGTTAAGGTGATGAATCGCATGAGAATTTAACTTCAACTAATTATAGGTAGAATCTTTAAGTGTCGAATGATATGAAAAAGACTACCTTATCTGTCTCCCGCTGTAGAGTAAACACCTGAAGGGAAGTTTTAATCTGCAATGGAAACAAAAGAGATGAATGAAACAAAGCTAATTGAGAATAAGTTATATAATGCAAAAGAAGTCAGGTACTCACAAGGTGTCTTCCTGTATTACGATAAGGCTGAACCACTGGGAGTCCAAGAGGAGTAGTCCAGCAAACAGGCTGGTTCTCTGCAGCTATGATCTGTAGAAGCATCATGGTTGATGAATATCAAGTAATTAATGACATGCCAGATTATAAGTTAGTCCAGTAGTACATTGTATTTAACATGGCTGGATTGCTCTTGATCAGATTCCACCCCCACACTCTAGACATGCTCATATTTATTTTATTTACAGCGAAAAACATTTGTTTATTGCGTCGCTGAACACAGCATGATCTATATGGAATGGCACTAATCAAAGTATGCATTTGAGAAAGATACAACGCCCACCTTTGCACAGTCCCCAAGCCAACTCATGATACTACGGGCAGCTTCAAACATTTGGCCCAGTGCAGTTAAAGTAACCTATCAACCACCACGAATTTATGCATATTTTTCTTTTTTTGGCTCTGGAATCATAAAAACCTTCCATAAATTATGGTAAGCTGTATCACATCAAAGGAGTACAGGCAAAACCATGTCATACTTTAGCTGCATAACATGCGGCACCAAAGAGCTCCGCATCATCTGCTATAGCATCACGTTCCTTTAGCCTCCTTTTTATTTGATCTCGGGCACCAATATAAGTAACACCATACACAGATGTCATCACCGTCTGCTTTACCAGCTTACGGTCCACCTACAAAAGTACGCGGAACATCAGAAATGGATCAAGTTCCCATAGGAATAAGCAAGACATAAAATGGATATCAAGACACAGTTTTGTTTCATTTAGTAATAGAGCTCATCACATTTATCAATATAGTGTCAATTAAATTAGCATCTAAGGTATGAAAGCAAAATTCAAGCATCACAAGAAACCTGATTGATCAATATTCTAGCCCTCGAAGCATCAGGAAATACTGCTGGATCCTTTTTGGCATCTTCCTTCATGATATTGAGAACCCTGCATCAAAGCGTAATCATGGATAAATTACCCTTTTACAGAAAGAGTAAACTAAGTATTTTCTGTTCCTGTAAAAATAGGGGAAATGGGGTTATACTGAGGGTCGCGACGCACGTTAGATAAATGGTTTTCCTGACTAACTACCTGGCAGCTATTCCTGAGTAAACATCCGCAGGTTTTTCTCCAGTAACCAAATTAACAGCTACTGCTCCTAACTGAAATATTAATACCATGGGACACAATCAAATATGTTAAGAGTGATCACGAAGAAGACCATGAGATTATTGGATAGATAATGTTACATTGAAGATGCGAGATAAACTAAACTTGAATTTCAAACCTTATCTCTACCAAGGGCAGCATAATGCTGTAAGCCATTGCAAGAACCATCCTAACAAATTTCAAGCAGAAGACATTCAGCACAGCACAATCAGATCGTAATTAGTGAAGATTTTATGATTATGAAACTACATGCTAACCTGGTGCACAGGAATATGTGAAATTGTTCTTTCAGGTGAAGGATTTCTCAAAGCTTCGGAAAGATTAGTGCAAGCTGCCAAAAACTGAAATGGATCTTCTGCATTCAACCACCAGCGCTTTCCTTCAAGTGGACTATCTGCGGAATCAAGTATTTCATCCAAATGGTTCTCGGTAAATGCTATTCGACCCTCATGAGATAATTTATCCACACCATTGGCAAATAAATTTGCCGCGTGTATCTTCAGCCAGCGCAAACCCGATTCTTTAAGAGGTCTTCCCTCTGCAAATTCTAGGACTCCCCTGCAAATGTCCGACCCCAGATGATTCAAGTGAGGGTGCATAGGATATGCACGACCTCGGAAATCAAGATTATGCGGGTAGAAAAATCCTTCTTCATCCTTCATTCTTCGTGCAACCTGTCAGCATCAAGAATACATCTCGAATATTGCTTTGAAATATATTGCATATGGATTTAAAGAAAATCCACTTACGGAAAGTTTAAGCTCTGTATCGCATCGCTGTGAATGCCTCTCGCGGTTTTCTTTCTTGATGTTTCTTACTTTCCATTTCCATTTATTAAGTAAACTTTCATCATCTGTATCTGGCTGCTCGGGAATGGGAATCTACAGAAGATGGTAATAGAGTATTTATTTGCACATCCAAGCAAAGTTGCTTTATAAAGTGGTACCAAATATCAATCTACATCAACTTACATCATTTCGGTCAACTAAGTCCCCGAGGCAACCTCCACTAGCCCAAATTCTGTCAACAACACTTAGCACTTTTTTGTTTATTCTCCATCGCGTGCTTCCCAGAGTATCCAATGCCTGCAAGATGAGTCAAAGCCAATTTTAGATTAGCTTTCCCACCTAATTTTTCAATATCCAGAGCCAAATGGTCAACTACATATTCCATACCTCAAATACTGGTTTCAGTTGTTCAGCTGGGGTCCTCTTAACCGCTTCACGTTGTTGTCGTGCTCCATGAGTGCGCATCACATATGATGGCAAATACAAATATGCACCTTTATCATATCTGTTCAGATGAGATGCCAAATCAGCATAACGACATTGGTGTCCATAAAAGTCCAACAAAAGAAACAAATTAAGTGAGGAGTATGACGAACAACTATACCCTGTCCACTTGACTGGAGGCACTAACATGGGCATGTACGGGATTACCATGTGCCTGGCCTGAACGCAAATACAACTCTTACGATTGCCACAAAAAGTTTCCAAACAGTAATCAACAAAAAACTTCATTTACTCTAAACCATAATATGAGAAGTCACTAGTTCCTTCATGCCTCTTCCAAAAACTTATCCGAGAAATTTTAATGATTTCTCTCTTTTGTATACGTCTTGTTAAGTCACTTTATCGAGTTTAACACGCCATATGTGATAATTAAACTTACAGTTTTCTCAAGTCCTTTGCGAACAAGAGGATCACATTGGATAACACCATATCGTCTGCTAGAAGTCCTGTTAAAAGTAAAGAATTAGAAAACAAATCTAAAAAGATACCACGACAACTTTATGTGAGTAATGAAGTTTATATAAGGTATTACTTTGCTTCTTTCATCACGGTTCTGAAAGTGTGTATAAACGCAGGGCGAACATCTGGAGCACTGTCTTCTGATTGATTAAATGGGGCTTGGATATAGGCCGTTTGTATAATCAAGTCAATCAAATGACATCCAACCTGAGAGTAAAAAAGGCATCCCACACAGATTTTAAAAAGACGAAAATAACCTTCCTTTCCTGCAAAGATAAAAAATAAAAAAGTTCAGACCTTTGCTCTAGCATCTTGGCCCCAAGGTTGATACTCAATATTTTTGTTCACCAAGTGCCGTACTGCTCTCAGTTTTTGTTTCTTCATCAAAGTATTGACCTTCTGCTGCAGTTTTTCATGTTCTTTGGTATCTGAATCTAACTGACCTCCTTCTGTATCACTCTCGACTTCAGTTTTCTTTGTTTTTTCCAAGAATTTACGTATCCTCACCTGATGAGGTGTAAAGCGGTTTAACATCAGTGGAAAGTATATCTCATCAATTAAATCATTAGATAAAGGACTCTCAAAGAAGTTTTAATATACAATCCCAATAAGATTAATACGATATATAAGGTGATTATCAGTCTCTTTGGAATAAGCATTGTTAATTATAGCTCAAAGAACACGATTTTTGTCCCTTTATATTCTTTCCCACCACCTAAGTATAGCCTTGGCTAAGTTTCTAATATACTTTCACATGATAAATTGATATGCTAGAGTCGCAGCTCACTAACCTCCTGCTCAATTGCATCACCAATTACACACGAAGCCTGCACCACCCTCGCACATCCATGTTCCCCACCGGTCATCAGCAATGCCATTAGCTTGTGCATTGTAATAACGGCCATCATATCAGCTGGCAAATGATCAAAGTACTTGGCATAAGCTGCCTTACTCTTTCCTTTCCTAATAAACTCTTGCTCTTCTTTGATCTTATTTCTCAAAGGCTCAAACCATCCTAGAAACAGAGATTTCATGTAAGGTAAATTCGGAGCCAACTTCTGCTCGCACATGTCATTCAGAAGCTCCCTATATTCCTTGGCCGCTTGTTCCCATGCTTCTGTTTCGATCTTTACTTGCCTCTTTCTGAGAGCAGCATACTTTTCTTTCCCAATCCCTTTGACTTTCCTATGTTTCCTCCACATGATGTGGTAATTTCTTCTTTCCTCTTTTCTAACCTCTTTCAGTAGCTCTTGAACCTCGTCAGCTACACTTACACCAACACTGCTATCCTCTTCCACTACTGCCTCGGCAGCAACACTAGCATAGCTTCTAAATAGAAACCCGTCCAACTGTACCTGGCTTCTTGTGGACAAGGATGGAAATTGACCGTCTTTCTGAAGAAATCCACCTCTCGACCTCTCCGAAAACCCAGGCACGAGACTAAAGCCCAAGGCATCGGGCTCTCGGCACGGTCGGACAAAGGCGCAAGCACGAGAAAGCGACTTGGAGCAATTACAAAAACGGAGCCGTTTGGCTGCTGCGTTCCTCCACATAACTGTGCGATCGTTGTTCAAGGGGTTATGGGTATCAATCTGAAGATTGGAGATGAACGAAATCGGGGTTTTAGTGATGGACATCAAATCAGTATCGCGCCGCGAAAAGGTGAGGAACAAGATAACAGCAGAAGCGAACTATTGGCTCTTTCTCGACTGGTGAATGCGTAGCAGTCGTTCATTAGAACAAGGTTCACTAGCTAGAACTCACTCAAACAGCTGCTGTTGTTAAAAAAGAAAAAAAAAAATTGTCATAGCAATTTCTCGCCTTGCTTTGCTGGTTTCTTGCCATCGTTCACGTCTCCTCCTTTAAACCCTCTTAAAACCTGCTAGGCTAGTCTGGGCCAGAATGAATTGGGCTTGGGCTTGGGCTCGGCAATTTTAGTCCATCGAGTCGTTTTTTTGGCAAACTTATAAAATGGATCACTAATTATATCATTTTTTATGGTGAGTTATTTGTCAGTTACAAATTCGGTCCCTAAGTATAAATATAGTAACAAAATTGGGCAACTAGGTACAAAATAGGTCACTAAGTATGTCTATAATAATAAAATTAAGTCACTAAGTATGTATATAGTTACAATTTGGTCACTAAGTATGTATATAATAAAAAAAAGAGGTCAGTGACCCAATTTTGTTACTATATAAGTACATAATGACCTAGTTTTGAGACATAGTGACCCAAAATCGAAAATTGGCATAGTTAGTGACCCATTTTTAAAATTTTCACGTCCTTTTTACTTCAGCGTTGTGCGTCTGAAACCATGAAATAGCCAATCCAATCCAATTTCCCTTTCTAGATATAGATGGATGGTTTGTTACACCCCTAACTTTGGGGATGGCGTGGCCGTGCATTGTCTTAGGCTAAGAATGCACGGGCCATGCATATGGGGCATTTGCTTGGTGGAATGCCCTGTCTGGCCAGGGTCCAGCCAGAGCTTTGTGAAGCACAAAGCCTGCGTTGCATGCGGCGCGCGGGCAGGGCCAAGCAGCGCGTGCGGGGCGCGCTGACGCAACCTCGGCGGGCGAGGTAGCAATGCGCGAGAGGGCGCGCACATGAGGGCATTTGCTTGGTGGAGTGCCCTGTCTGGCTAGGGTTCGGCCGGAGCCTTGCGAGGCACAAAGGCTCGCGTCGCATGCGGCGCGCGGGAAGGACCGAGCAGCGTGTGCGAGGCGCGCTGACTCAACCTCGGTGGGCGAGGTATGCGTGCGCGAGTGAGTCGCGCACATGGGGGCATTTGCTTGGTGGAATGTCCCGCCTGGCCATCGGCTTAAGGCGAACGGGCGCGCACATGGGGGCATTTGTGGTGGAATGTCCCGCCTAAGCATCGGCTTGAGGCGAACGGGCGCGCACATGTGGGCATCTGCTTGGTGGGGTGCCCGGGCATTTGCTTGGTGGAATGCCCTGTCTGGCCAGGGTCTGGCCAGATCTTGCGAAGAGCACGGCCCGCGTCGCATGCGGCGCGCGGGCAAGACCGGGCAGCGCGCGCGGCAAGGCGCGCTGACTCAATCTCGATGAGCGAGGTACGCGGTGCGCGAGAGGGCGCGCACGGCACTCGGCAACCGCGCGCGCGCAGAACGGGAACTGTGCGTGGCAATCAGGCACAAGTTGGTGTCCGCGCACAGAGCGCGACACTTGGGCAGGGCGCGCACGACATTGAGGCATGGCGTGCGCGAATCGGGGCGCAACATGTGCGACACTGATGTGCGTTGCGCGCGGGCCTCGGGCGGGACGCGCGCGACATAGGCCATAGTGTGCGGCATTGGCGCTGGCTTGGTGCAGCGCCGGATCCATGCGGGCGATGTTCTTGGCCAAGTCCCAACATGGCTCGGCCGGCTTGGCGCGGTGAGCAGTTGTGGCGGTTTCAAGGGCGGTTTCGACCTGGCCTGGTGAGAAGTTACCAGGGCGGTTAGGCCTGGCTTGGCGAGCAGTTCCAGGCGGCCTGACAGGAAAACTTCCCTGAGCTGGCAAGCAAGAAAACTGCCGCGCGGATAGGCAGTTACGGTCCGCAAGGAAACCTCCCCGGAGCGGTTTCAGCCCATTTGTACTCATCCAACTATTGGCTTGATTATGTCTATAAGTAGATTATGTTGCCTTGTATTTGGGGCATCCGGAAAGTGCTGTAGTGTGTTCTTTGTGAGTCCTTGTATCTTTTTGTGGTGAAAAGAAAAAGGTTGGGCGTTGCCCGTAAATCTTGTTTGCTTTGTTCGTTCAAATTAAAGTAAACAACACAAACACGCTAGCACAAAACACGCGAGTTCTGTGGGAAAGGATTCGAGTGAACGGATCAACGGAAGGGCTGACTAACTTGCGAGGAGTTAGGCCACACGAACCTCGGAACACTTAGAAAAATTCTAAGTCACTTGGGAGGGGCGTGACAGATGGATACAATACAAATATGTTAGACAAACATGTTTGTTTCATTACATCAGATCAGATAAGAGGCGAAGTACATCGGAAAATTTTTTATTTGATCGGAACGGAATGACAATGGAAACAGTTTCGATACTATGGAAACATTTTATTTGATCGGAAGTACTTCACTTCTTTCCAGTACTTCCTATGCCACTTCGAAAGCTTTAAGGAACGTCTCGGGCGGCTGACCTCCGCTGAACTGCTGCTTCCCATTGATCTATTTTTTACCCAACAAATGAAAGAACAATCATCATCATCCATGGATGCATATATAATCGAAAAGACTGATTTTTTTTTCCTATTAAATAACTCACAACATAGTGCGGCACTCCATTGATATGTGGTGAAGCACTCTTTAGTTCCTCAGTTACCTAAGTAAATATGAAAAAGTAAGGTGTGAGCCACTGAGATTCTGCCGATTATGTTAGAACGAATACATCCATACCTCTTTCAACCCATTGTTTGGATTTTCAAGAAACTCAGCTGCTCCTTGGATTCCGACCTTGTTAGCGCTTTCGATCAGAAATCCCCTTTCAATTCCAAGAACAAAGGGACAGGCTTATAATATGGTGTTATGAGTAATACCATACCAAACAAGATGGAAAATTTCTCATACCTGTCTCCAATGTATTTTCCATCTGTGAAGTATCCCTTGCAAAGCTCCTCAACGAGTTTGTGCTGCTTTTCGGGTTCTTTTTGCCCAGCAAAGTAGATCAGCCGATGACTGTCTAAAGTATTTCCACTGCGTAAGAGAAAAAAAGAATCGTTTAATAGTAAGAGGGCGAACGAAGGCAACTAAGATCGCCAGCAACCAACAAAAAACTTACGTAAGCCCCGACATATCATAATTCATCCCAAGCCCCTTGAATATCTGTAAAAAAAAATTGGAAATCTCAAGCTCAGCATCTTCTTCTTACAACATTTTTTTTTTAAGTATGCCGATCAACAAGCAATATTATTACCTCGGTCATTCTTCCTTCGATTTGTGCAGCTCGGGCTCCAAACTTACTGATAAAAAAGTCCTTCTTAACGATGCCTTCTTTCGATGCGGATGGATTCAGTTGGTAAGGATGGTATTTTATCTGTGTGCGAGCGAAGCAGAGACGCACATGAAAGTTGAAGAAACATGATAAAAAAAATCAGAGATTGAATACTAGTATGTTAGACGAAGGAATGACGGAAAAACCTCAAAGTCATATTTGTCCGCCGACGAAGCTATAGCTTTGTCCAGATTCTTTTTCCCGACAAAGCACCATGGGCACACCGTGTCGATGGTTGCGTCGATACGAACATGCTTCTTTGCGCTGCTGCTGTTACTAGTTACTGATGCCATGGTAGTAGTAGTAGTTGATCTGAAATAATCACAAGAATTAATCTTTTTCCAATCGAATGTGTCACATGAAGATCAAAATCAATCGATATGATAAAAAAGAAAATCACAGATTCAAGATGTACAGAGACGCGAGGATTAAAGATTCTAAATTTATTGAAGAACGCATAAAATCCTTATTATAGTTTGAACCTGGTGACCCGAGGAATCTGGAAATTGTGAAAGCTCAGACGCATGGAAGAGAAAAAGTCAAACAATCACCTACACCACTTTAACCTTTTACACTGCGTACTTACATATACGTTTGTCTTGTTTGATGTCCAAAAGAAAATATATTATTGCAGCTAATGAAAATTGCATAGCCTGACGTCTTTGACATATATATTAAATTTAACATTATGTATAGGGCAAAGCAGCCAAGCAATGATTCATTCAGAATGCAAAAATAAAATCATAAAGAACCAAAGAGCTTCTAGACGATTGAGGGTTGAGTTGAGACGAGGGATTGGACCATTGACTTTGTCAATGTGATAGACAAAAATCATATGATGTGATGAGAAGATGCACAACTACCAATTGTCGGTACCAACTACTTCGTAGGGTAGAATCGTCAAACCATGCGATTCACTCTGCATTATTAATATTGGACCGTTACTTATGGGGAAAAAATAATATTAAGCCGCGATGTTACCGGCCCAATTACTACGTTATTAATACTCACATAAATAAATATAAAGAATGTGACCTCCAACGATGTCGTTGTAGTATAGTGGTGAGTATTCCCGCCTGTCACGCGGGTGACCCGGGTTCGATCCCCGGCAACGGCGATTATTTTTTTATTATTTTTATCCCAACACGACGACGAAACAAGATAAGCTCAATTCTTCACTTCATCCATATGCAACGCCAATCACTTTCTTTCACGCCTCTCAAAAGTCGCACTCACACACAAATCTATATTTCACATCTGCAATTACTTCTGTAATGGAGGCTTATGTACTACTGAAGATGACAATCCAAAACCAACAGAAGGTGTAAGTAACTGCGAGAGTTTCCCTTAACAAGGAGTTGATCTTGGCTTTGCAATCTGACGATATCCCAGGGTATACATATTTTGTCTGCTTGGCCTGTATATATAAGTATCCTAGCCTAGCATTGCTAGCTCTAGCTAGCTAGGAGATTGTTAAACTACAGCAAAATGATCAGCAGAAGCATCAACTGAAAACAAGAAAGCGCTCACTGCTATCATTAGCCAACAAGGAATAATGCTTTGGCTTAAACCAGCAGCTGCATTTGGTAGGTAAGGATAGGCATTGGGAGGTGGCATAACGCAGTTGTCCCCATTGAAGTAGATTCTTCTAGGAAAGCCCCAACCCTTCTCAAACGTGAACGTCGACTTATCCTTTCTGAAGAGAAGCTCCGATTGCACGTTCCCAAGACGCCCGGCTTCATTCAGGAGGTCGTTGTAGTATTTCACCCCCCATAACATTGCAGTATCATCTACAATATTTTCAAATGATTAGCACTAAAAAAAAAAAATCATGCAACCAACATGTATAATTAGGCAGGCTTTTACTTATGTATTGGTATGGATTTAGAGGCTTGTAGTTGAAGCTGAATATCTTGGTGAGGTTGTCGAAGTTGGGGTGCTGGACGACTAAGTTCCAATGGCTGTAATTCATAGCATAGTTGAAGTTTGTTATGGTGACCTTAACCCGCCAATACTCCTTGTAGTTGAGCTTCACATGCCAGTGGACCCTAACAGGGCACATATGGCTCGTGCACTGAACCAAAGGCGACGATGCTAAACCGTTACTCTTCGCACGATTCGCAACTACTGAACCAAGGTGTGGCGTATCTGGCCTGCAATGCAATTTGTCAAGTTAAATGAAACTCTTACATAGCAAACAATTTCGAAAGACATAGAGAATGAAAAAAGGGAAAACTTTATTACTCCACACAGCTTCCATGACTATTTGTGCTGTTTTGGCATCCGCACGCACAAGTCGGGCAAGGTACTATGGTATCGTTGTAAAACGATGAAAGCGAGACGCAGCAGCTCGGGGTTTTTAAGGCCAGAAACTGCGAGTACGTGCAAGTCACGTTCCACGTCACTGCAAAAAAAGACGAATCTGAGACAAAAGAAAACCACGAACGCAAACTCTCGTCATATATATACACATACTCATTGCTTGTGTTGCCCTTCTTCCGTCTGCAGAGTAAAACTTGGTCTGCTTCCCAATTACCGCTGGCCCGCAAGTATATCCCGGGCCCGGCGCTTTCAAGGTGAAGTTCGTGGGAACCCTCACCGTCGTGTTGGTGTTCCCAGCGGCGCCGACGCTTACCTGGAAAGAGCTCGCCGCGTTCGAAGGGTCTTGACCCCAAGAACCGATCACGCCTCCCTTGCAGCAGTTTGCGATCTGCTGATTGTAAGTGGTTGCGGGGAGCAAGTCGATGACGGTTGGATCTTTCTTACAGCAGTGAGGCAATGCGTTTCCTCTGTACTTGGAACAGTCTCCTTGCTCGGTCGTTTGGCCGCCCATCATGCCCCATATCACCTCGTCTTGCGCCCAGCTCCATCCCAACGTCCAGCCCGGCGCCTGAATGTGTCTGTATTCTTGGAAGTTGTATATCGTTACAACGGCCTGTCATTTATACACCATTACGTTACATTGCAGAACAATCGATTCTTTTTTCCTCGAAATCATGACTATTAGAAATCGAGGGGTCTTTTCTAAAATCAATTGGTGATAGGAGGAAAAAGATTCTTATATATATACTAACTTCAAGAGCTTGAATTATCCCGCTTAGAATCTCAACAAAGACACAAAGCTATTGAAAAAACTCATCACTGATCTTTCTTACATACCACATAGCCATCAGTCGTCCAGCTGATGATATCCCATTTTATAGTGATGTTCCCATTCAGATCGAGTGAATCGTACGCTTCTGAAATTGAAAATGAAAAAGAGATACGAATCTATAATATGAACAAGCTGCTGCTGCATGCAATTCAATTCGAGTACACTGATAAAAAAAAAAGTTTCGAAAGGATATTTCAATATTTGGTATGATAAGGCTGTTCTTGATTGAACTGCATGAAATCACAGCTCAGACAAACGACCAAATCCCCGCAAGACAAACGACGAAGATTTAAGAAATTTAAAGCACACTAAAACAAATGAAAAGAATGCACCACCTGTTGGAGTAAAGGTGAGGCAGGAGAGCAAGAACAACGATGTTGTGGTTATGGTGGCGAATCTCGAGCAGAGTCCCATCGTCTTCTCCGTTCAGTTTGCAGACTGTTTCGTAAAAACTTAGGGAGGAAGTGAAAAGGTGGTCGTTAAAGAGACAAAGGCAAAAGCTTTGAGTTGAGAGCCTGACAGGACTTTCATTGTACTACTGACACAGTGACGTTGCAACTCTTGAATATCATCTTTGTCTTCTTCTTCCCAATAAATACCGAAACGTATAGGTAGTGGATTCGATGGATAAATGGGCCGTTCCTAATTATACAAGCCCATTGGAAATTCGTTGAAGGCCCATCGTGTTTTAACCTCCTTTCAACAAACAACTAACTAATTATCTAATTTGACTTTTCTTTTCCCCACGAAAGGTTATTGGAAGGAACTTTTGAAGACGCCAACCAACGCAGACCTTTCATCAAATTCAACGGACGCAATTCATACAAGAAAGGCCGCATTCTTAATATTCTTATATGTACAGCTCTTCCATAGTCGTCGTAATTCTTCAATTTTACCTTCAGATCTTTACGGTATTCAGTTAGATATGGACGCATCAGCAATTAGGAGGCAATCGTTCGGTCAGACCGAGATTAATTGGGACAAGTAAGCTTCATCGATCATCTTTCGTATAGTTTGGCTATGATTTGTGCATTTTAGTTTGTCGATAAATCCATTGATTAAATTCTCATGTGATGCGTTTGATCTTGAGATTGAATCGCCTTTGAGGGGAGTTATCCCTTTCTGGGGCAAATTTGATGAAGATATTTTGTTTGCGAAACCCGAAAAAATAACAAAAGAAAGCTTCTTGCTGCATTTTAATCTATTGAATGAGTTGAAGTTCTGATGCTGCTGCGTCGTTGGTTGTTGGTATCTTGTACTGAGAGGAGAGAGGCCTTATGAGAAGTTTTGATTTTCAATTTGAAGTTATTCTTTACTCTTTCTTTACGGATGGTGTTATACTTTCCTGCAGGCTTGATAAAACGAAATTCTATGTAGTCGGAGCTGGTATTTTTAGTGGTGTCACCGTAGCTCTCTACCCAATTTCAGTCGTTAAAACCAGGCTACAAGTTGCCAGCCAAAACGCCGTTGAAAGAAATGCACTTGCTGTTATTAAAGGCATATTGAAAACAGATGGCTTTCCTGGTTTGTACCGTGGTTTCGGCACTGTAATAACAGGTGCAGTGCCTACCAGAATAGTATTTATGACTGCACTAGAAACCACAAAAGCAGCTGCGTTCAAGGTTGTGGAACCTTTCAAATTATCCGAACCTACACAGGCAGCTGTAGCAAACGGAGTTGCTGGGATGATGGCATCGCTTTGTTCGCAAACTTTGTTCGTTCCAATTGACGTGGTACGCTAGAATTAACTGTTACTGTTTGTCCAACAATCAATACTTCAGTATGGGACTAATATATTCACTTCAGTGGTATATTTCGTGTTACATCCCATTTGGTGATTCTCTTTTACCCTTCTTGCTAATGCGTTGCTTAGTTATCTGTAGTTTCTTAGGAATTGTTTTTTCTTGAAAAAAAGGTTAGTCAAAGGTTAATGGTGCAAGGATATTCAGGCCATGCTTCCTACAACGGTGGTCTGGATGTTGTCCGTAAAGTTATAAAGTCTGACGGAATTCGTGGATTGTATAGAGGATTTGGTCTGTCTGTTTTGACGTATGCTCCATCGAGTGCAGTTTGGTGGGCAAGTTATGGTGCAAGCCAACGCTTCATCTGGAGGTATGATATCAAATTTACCAGGCTTCACTGTCTACTTATTTCCATTTCTGAAAGTAGATCTGCATCTTCTTTTGGCAGATTCTTGGATGATGGCATTGCAACACCAAGCGAGGGCAAAATTATGTTAGTTCAAGCTTCTGGAGGTATTATGGCAGGGGCTACAACATCATGCATAACAACCCCAATGGACACTATTAAAACTCGCTTACAAGTAAGCAACTACTAGAATATAAATTTTATCTGAGGGGAGGGCCTTGGCTAATTATTTAATATCCATCGCCTAGGTGATGGGTCATCAGGAAAGACCCAATGTAAGAAAAGTGGTACAGAACTTGATTGCTGAAGATGGATGGACTGGGTTATACAGAGGACTCGGCCCAAGATTTTTCAGCATGTCGGCTTGGGGCACTTCGATGATTCTAGCCTATGAATATCTAAGTAAGTTCCTCCTCTTTTACTTGCATCTGCAGTCAAATGATGAGCTATGTCCAAGTCCTTGAATCTGATGACTCCCAATATATATCGTAATAATGCAGAACGCTTGTGTGCCACAAATGAAGAGCCTCATAGACCATAGTCTTCGGAACTTATTATTTTAGTTCTGGTAGAGATCTCTCTTAAGCCTATCATTAGAATCAACCGATACATATTACGTATGCCTATAGATTGTTTGAGGCCACATGGTATTGCCGAGGAGAAATCATGGATAAATAGAAATGCTTAGCAGCAGCAGCATTCAAAATAATGATTTTATACTATACATTCTTTAAATCATTAGTTACGTTGGATCATCGTTTCAGAATATGAATATTGTAATATTGAAGAGTAGGTTTTTCGATCTATTACCCATTGTACTCTCTGTCCCACAATGTTTTGTTGTGAAACTGATCAATGATATATTTTATTCGACATTCAAATGTTACGTTTCTGGGCGTGTCATCATCGTTTCTGTCACCAATAAGAATTTCATTGATTTGTATATCGTTTTCATGCGTCAGCTCACTTGACTTGATCTTTATTATTGGAAGAAGGTATATCTAGACTAAGCGTATTAGGTGCAGGTCCATTCATTGCCATAAAGAATATGCTGACGACAAGTGAACTTTTTGTAATAATCAATTTAAATTACACGCAATTTTTGGTGGACTGATCAATAGGACAAATGTGGTACACATGGTTGTACGTCCTTGACCCTTGTGGTCGCTTTTCTACGACTTTAGTTGGCCATTATTTCCTCTTTTTCCTTCCATTGATTCATGGGTCCTTTTCCAAAGCCTCGTTCTCTCGGTTTAATAATCATCCGCTTATCCTCTTAATCAGAGTTCCAAACTTGTTTCTGATCAAATTCTTTAACTTTAAATGACCGTACATAGAAAATGTTAATCAGCTATAAAAAAAAATAGAAATAGAACAGAATAAGGGAAAAGGAACTTTTTATAACGCAGTGCGCCTTTTATAAGTTGAAAGAAGAGAGGTGAGGTGACTTGACACCCACCACCTTATCTTTACTATTCTAATAAATCGAATAATACAATCTTGAAATCAGAACCGAGGTAGCTATTTATCCTAGCCAGGTTATACTTGTGCAGTAGTGCTGTGTTAGTAAATAAATACAATTAGCAAATATATATAATTTTCTACGTGGAGTTCTTGCCGAGCGACTAAAATAAAGATCAAACTAGGCATCGCATAAAATTTTATTTGATCTGCAAAAGGAAGGGAAGCGCGAAACATCACACACATCATATAACATGTTTGATTCCTTGCGATTATAATTCGTTTTGCTGGTTCATCTCTCCTTTATCTTCTCCATCTCCGTCAGTTCTATCTCGTTTCACAGCCGAATGCTCATTAGAAGATCGATCTAGAAATAGGAACTGAATTATTCTGCCGAACCTTGAAGACCTTTTGATATATCTTGTGTCAATCCGAAATGGGCAAGAAACAGCATTTGGATTGGACTTCGAAGACGGCTATGTCTACTGGAAGTGAAAGGGTCTCTCTCTTGTCCAAAGAGGTAACTCTTGTCGCATAATCAGCTAAACAATTAGAGACTCGCTGTTACTGGTTATAATTATATGCACCTCATGTTAGCTTAGCTCAATTGATCTTGGGTTAGGTAGGTATACGAAGTCAACATTTTTCGTCTCCTTTAGGATTGATGGACTTGTATGAATAATTTTAATTTATGGCAGGCTAGACGCAAGGCAAATGATGATGGAACGACGGGGAATCAACAAACTGATCTCGAGCAAGGAGATAATGCAGAGGTAAGTAATCGATCGATACACGTTCAAATATCTGTAACTCGAGTGTAATCAATGTTATTGAGATTTTCGTTTATTTTCAGGCAGCAAATGTTGGGTTTTCAAGAGTACTCTCTCTGGTGAGTTGTACACTAATACACGAAAAATCTCCGAGTAGATAAACAGGGCGGCGAATATCAGTATTTTTTTTATATCGGTTTACAGGCAAAGCAAGATGCTGGGAAGCTGATTGTTGGTACAGTAGCATTGTTGATAGCATCCACCACTAGCCTTCTCATCGTAAGTCATTCATTATATATATTAAGAGTCTAATCATGATGAATCCAGTTGATTCAACCATGTTTTTGAATGTTTATCGTCAGCCAAAATTCGGCGGTCGGATAATTGACATCGTGTCGAGAGATATAAGTACCCCCGATGAGCGAGCTAAGGCATTGGATGATGTCAAGAACACAATACTAGCTATTTTCTCGATTGTAATAATCGGGTACGAAGTACTCATTCCAACTTTTTTTCACTTACTTGACATTAATACCTGACAATATGAAATATTTCTACCAGTTCTCTGTCCACAATGCTTCGTGCTTGGCTATTTTCTTCAGCAAGCGAACGAGTCGTTGCTCGCCTGAGGAAGAACTTGTTCAGTCATCTTGTTCAGCTAGTACGGCCTAATGCTTAGTGTTGTTCCTAACGTTAGTTACATTGGAAAGAAAACAAAAGAAGAGTTTTATATTCGTTCGCCCACTGAATCTCGCAGGAAATCGCATTTTTCGATGTTACTCGGACTGGTGAGCTCCTGAGCAGGCTATCCGAGGATACACAAATAATCAAAAATGCGGCAACCACTAATCTTTCAGAAGCATTACGCAATGTCACCACTTCCATTATTGGGATTTTCTTCATGTTTTCCTCCTCCTGGAAACTAACTCGTCAGTAATTACGTTTTCATTTTGAGTCTTATTGACTGTTAAGTTTTTCTCCTTAACTCCTTTGTCACGTAGAATGGTTGAAGAAAAGTCACAAGATGACCATTCAGTCGTTTTTCTGCAGTGTTGGCCTTGGTTGTTGTCCCGATTATTTCGGTTGGAGTTCGTAAATTTGGACGTTATCTAAAGGAACTGTCACATGCAACTCAAGCTGCAGCTGCTGTTGCTGCATCTATAGCTGAGGTATTTATTGCTTACTGCTTGAGCAATTTGCTCTTGATTTATTGCTCTGATTTCAAATTCTGGGGGTTTTCAGGAATCATTTGGAGCCATACGCACGGTAAGATCGTTTGCACGAGAGCAGCATGCTATTGCAGGTTATTCTGAGAAGGTAGATGAGACACTGAAGCTTGGACTTCGACAAGCTGTGAGTTTCTTCATTTTATTCTCTTCCTCTAGCCTATGAGATTAATAACAATCATCGGCGCTTTTGCTAAAAATTCACGTCCTTTTTCTGATCGCAGAGAATGGTTGGTTTGTTTTTTGGAGGATTAAATGCGGCATCTAACATGTCTATCATAGTGGTGGTGATATACGGAGCGTATTTGACAATCATGGGACACTTGACTGCTGGATCTCTTACATCCTTCATTTTATACAGCCTCACAGGTTATAACTTGATGGATATTCATCAGATTATTGTAATTGTTCAAGTTTCTTATGTGACAACGTATTTTTTCTTGCGCAGTTGGATCTTCAATATCCTCCTTGTCAGGATTATACACCACTGCCATGAAAGCTGCAGGAGCAAGTAGGAGGGTTTTCCAGCTACTAGATCATGTATCTAATATGCCTATGTCCGGTGATAAGTGCCCGATCGGGTTAGTTTCATGATCCAACACATGCACTGCATTATTTCGTCTAAACTTTCACAAAAATTAATCGGCCTTGACTTTAATGAATGTTCAGCGATCCATTCGGAGACGTGGAGCTGAATGATGTATGGTTCGCTTATCCTTCTCGCCCATCTCATATGGTGCTCAAGGTACTTTATTTAGTTATAAAATAAACTAAGGAATTGAGATGTAGAATCAAGAAAGTGTTTGTTTGGTTTGAGATTGGTTCTTGATTTTCGCAGGGGATAACATTAAAGCTTAGTCCTGGATCTAAAGTTGCACTTGTTGGTCCTAGCGGAGGAGGGAAGGTAAGAAATCTCAGCATGGTTCTCCTAAATAGATGAATGCTGTTTATCTTCTTGCGCAGCATAATATTGTCAGCCACTGTATAATAACTTGCACTGGTCGCAGACAACAATAGCTAATTTGATCGAGAGATTTTACGATCCATTAAAAGGAAGCATCTTGCTGAATGGAGTTCCCTTGGCTGAAATATCTCATCAATATCTGCACCAGAAGGTAGTTCTTATACCAAGTATGGTTACAAAACAATGTTTCCAGAACTTAACTTTGAGTATTTTATCTCTTTTAATCCGTATTACCATCTTTTATGCTATATAGATCAGTATAGTGAGTCAAGAGCCTGTTCTTTTCAACTGTTCAATAGCAGAAAATATTGCATACGCCTATGACGGCAAACCGAGCGACTCTGAAATAGAAAACGTGGCGGTATGCACTCTTTCCGCTGTTTTCTTCCCATTACATGTAGAGATTCTTTCATGGCCAATGTCGACTTACATTTCCTAATAGAAAATGGCAAATGCTCATGACTTCATCACGTCATTCCCCGAAAAATACCAAACGATTGTCGGGGAGCGCGGTTTAAGATTGTCCGGAGGCCAGAAACAGAGGATAGCAATTGCGAGAGCACTTCTGATGAACCCAAGAGTTCTGCTGCTTGATGAAGCCACGAGCGCTTTAGATGCAGAAAGTGAATACCTAGTGCAAGTAAGGAAGGACACCATACCGTATATTTAAAGCTTTTTTTCAACTTGGCTCTTTCTTAGGTTCATCTGTACACGTTCGCAACAAATTACAGGATGCTATGGACTTACTGATGAGAGGGAGGACGGTTCTCGTTATTGCTCACAGACTTTCAACCGTGAAAAGTGCAGACGTCGTTGCAGTTGTAGCAGATGGGCAAATTGCCGAAAGAGGTACGCATGATGAGCTACTCGGCAGGAACGGGATCTACACTGCCCTCGTTAGGAGGCAATTACAACAGGCACCAACAGATAACCATATCGAACCCTGATGATCATCTTTGCTGCTTTGGGAAGGAAAGCAAATGGGGAATTGTTTGTAAGTGATCAGCACAAATAGACACGCACGACCAACAAACATTTTATGGGTCGTCGTCATGTATCGTAGTAGCAGGCGAAACGGCTGCTGCTACGCTAAATATGCTATGCTTTGGTTTACTGACATTTCGAGTCGAACAACATGTGAGTTGAAGTTACCTTTCGAAATGCAGATAGCATAATCCATGCATCTTAGTAATGTTAAAAAAGAAAAGAAATCCATGCATGGAAGAAATGTCGATTTCAAGCAAGCATTTTATTTCGCCTAAAAGAGAGAAAAGATGCATATTAGTGTGGGGACCAGTAAAAGAACTTTGTTAGGCTGGGTTGGGTTGGGTTGGATTTCTTTCGTCCCCCAAAAAGTGATAAACTAAACCCTAATTACTTGATAGAAGTGTGTTACCACTACATATATGCATGCTATGACATTTTCTATGATTCCTTGATATTGGACCACTCCACATTGCTTTTGATTTTTCGGTTACTTCTTTCAGGTCCACACCATCTCCAAATGGTCCAATTAATTCAAGATACTACGCTGAAATGTAGAGTGTATTTTTAATCTTTTATTGGATCTTCGTGTGGAGGTGATATCACTACGTAGGCACTACACCACAGCTGTCTTGCCCATCAAAGAACGAAACCCTTTCTAATCAATCTTTTTCTTCTTTTGGCAATATCATTGACCAGAAGCGCTGAACAGATTTTCATAAACAAAATGTATGTGTGAACAACATAGTATTAACATAAGTAAAGTTATACCGGCACCTTTGATTACCGTACTACTATATAACTTACAATTAACTTTTTCATGGAATCCAAGAACGAAATTCATACATCCACACACACGTTTCAAGGAAGACAACATCGGCACCATACTAGGGTTTTCAAGCTCAGAGAAATCTGGCCTCGGTTTGAAACAACAAAAATAATTTCTCATGAATGTATGTACCACCTACTACTACACGTGCATAACTTCTCTGCAAATGCACTGCACAACGCAAAGAATTAACTCATTGTTACTTTAGTTTCTCCGTATCCAAATTAAGGAAAGAGAAGGCATACATTCTCGCTTGGATATATGATCGTTTCAGGTCTTTGCTTACCAATTGGCAGTAAAAAAAATGGACGTACAGCAGATCACTCATCAACTTTGCGACTAGCTATAGCTCGATACTCATCATTGTCAGTCAGAGGTGTGGCAGATTGAACCGAAAACAAGCTTTTTCCAAGTTGGGTTTCCAAAACAGCATCGTAAGATCAACCAAATTTGCAGCTGCTATATGCCCGTAGTTGATTGAGCAGTTGGGCTATGAAGAGTGGAATTGATTGCTATCGTTTTGCCCATCGACATCGGTATTTCGAGGGAGGAGATTTGCCGTCATATGGAACTGGAAGGGCCTGATGGAAGGTTGTGTAGTAGTATTTCCCGGCGAAGCGAATGAAGAATTCGACAGCTGCAAACCATGATAATCTGCTTGCTTTGATTCAAAATCTGTCCCCGCAGCAGATGTCTGCTGAGAAGGGCCTGCATTAAAATAAGATGTACTAACTCCATCAGGCTTCTGGCGATAAACTAGAACTGAATGAGATCCTTCAGGAATATGTGGTGGCAGTTGAACGAGGCCGAAACTCTGAGGGTGACAGCCATCACTCTTATTATTATCAGATGCTGATGACTGATCGTTGCTTCTTGGATCCCATCTAATCGACGGATTATTACAAGGCAAGCTTCCATTGAATAATGTTGGGAAAGGGATTATGGTTTGCCTGCTCAAATCATTGCTCGTTGACGACGAAGCGAAGGCACAATGGTCGTTGTTCTGATCCAAGAAGTGAATTTGCTGTGAACTTGCTTCTCCTGAAACATGCTTATCGTTTCCCCAGTTTATCCCAGCACCACTGCTATCAATCTTGAGGCTTTTTTCGGAATGAGGAGACAAGAACTCACCACGATGTTGTGAACTCGTCGTGAACATTGGATGTGGAAGGCCTTGGCAATTATCAATTAAGCTGCTCATACCTTGTGGGATTTGAAGCGGAGGCAACTCATCGATGGCTTCCTTGGCTTCGTTTAGGAGCCAATCAACTACCTTGCTCGGCTGATTCAGACCTAATCGGTCTTGAAGATCGTACAGTTGTATGGCTGTAGGAACTGATAATCTTACACGCCGGTCTCTTAGGCGTCTTACGGTGCATACTTTGCTGTGCCTGTCTTTGCCTCCAAATGCTCTTGACACTCTTACTATTCTTGGATCTTTTAGCCTTGTCGTCGTCGTCGAGACGCCTCTTGCGCAGGTATTATTAGTACAGTCGTCGTTCGTCGTGCTCGTTTCCTCCTTTGTGCTATTACTGATGAAGTCTGTGTCTTCTCCCATCATCTTCGTTCTATTCTATATATACACACACAGTGCTATCATATGTGTGAAAGAAAGAACAAGTACACCGAATCTTGAGCTATAATAGATGCTCATCAGCTTCTCTTCGCAGTTTGCCTGCTGTGCTGACATCTTATCTTCTGTCCATAAAATAAAAGATGGGATCATTTGATTTCAAGTTCATACGACGTACACATGAATTTTATTCTTCAAATAACAAGTACTTTTACAATTTAACTTACCCAACGCATAGATGGAAGCTGAAATCTTGAAAGAAACCACCTTGAAATAAAAGAAATCAGCTCACGTATATGAGCTAATTTACGCATGCCTTACAGCCATGTTTTCTGCACAACTGACTCGGAAAATAAATAAGTCCTGAAAGATGCTGTGATGGTTTTCAAAGTGGGAACTGATGATATATATGGCGTTCTCATGCGATTATATAACGAAAAGAAAAAAGAACTCTAACGAAAGCAAAAAACGAAAAGGATATATGCAAGCATAAGTCCAGTCTTCAGCCGACCAAAGCTTCCAATATGTGGAAGAAGTAAGAAAAAGAATGGTGCACAGGCTTACACGTGTACACCGGAATCTCAACGTGCTAGTCGTAATCTTATCGAGTTTATTGGACGTCATGTGGACTTATTTGAAGCTGTAGTAGTAGATATACATGTGTAACTGATCATCAATTACCTAAATCTTGAATTAGTATCATAAATGACTAATGATCGGCGAGGATGAAAGAAAACCCATGTTTAAAATGGGTTGTTTAACCGAGAGAAAATGAGTAACGTCATGTTGATGTTGGCTTTTCATGATCAAACGAGAGAGGGACCAAAAGAGTCAATTCTACGTTAACTCCCAAATCCCAATCAGTAGAGGACCGCAATACATATATATATACATACACATATATATATATATATATATGCATATACTGATATATAACGCTGGTGCATTAGCTGTATAGGTATATGTAATATAATGGATATATAGAGTGTGCTGATAATAGTTGAATTCGCACTAGGCATATTGCCTGGTTATTTAGTACATATTAGGCTAACGGTCTGTTTGGCAGACAATAATATTGAAAAATAAATCTGCAAAAAAAGAAGAGAAACACATGATTTAATATGTATGTAGACGACGTGTTGAAACTTCTCTACTGTATAGTTTGAAACCTAATTGGTATATATTGTAAGATGAAAACGTGCCCTTTTGCTTTCACCAAATGATTAGTTTTTCCTCTTATGATCGAATTCACGATGGTGGGCTATCTGCATGCCTATTGAATATCTACCACACAATATATAATAATACATGTACTATAAGTATACACGCACACAAGGTCGAACAATAGAAATAGAAGCACCGTTTGTTAGCTGTTCAGAAGGCAAAAATAGTCAACACTTTCTAATCTGACTTAAGAGACGCCAGGATAAGAGATGTGAGTTAATATACTTTGTCTGTATGGATGAATACCGTAATGTAGGTTAATTTTCAACGACTGAAAGAGTTCTCGTTAATTTTCGGCACTATATATTATTTGCGTGGACTAAATTTTAAGCGTTTTCAAGTTAGATTATCTGCATACGTGAGTTATATGCAAAGCCGCCGTATAGCTAAAATTTGGATGTCGAAGCTTCACCAATGCAAGAAGAGCTATTATTAGCTAGATTTTTAGTGTTAGGGTATTCGAGTTACTACAATTCAAAATTTTAAGGTAAGTAGTGTTCTGTTCACATATGAACAAATAATCTTTAAGGCATGGCCAGTAGGTAATAGGTCTTATATTAATGTGCAAGTTAAAGGGTCTTAAGAATTAATAATAGGGGATAACTAATAATTAGTAGATGACGTTGTAAGGGAAAAAAGTAAATTCTTTTCTGGGATTTCTTGAAGTTTTGCAATTACACAAGGTAATAAGCGATACAGATATTGGGCGGGTCAGAATTTCATGTATCATCATGCATGCATCACATGATCATTTCGATTGGAAAAAGAACAAGGCCAAGTGATTGGAAAGGAATCTTTCTCGTTTAAATATCCATGGCAAAAATTTCGTCTAATTAATTAATAATTAATCATGGAATAAGCAAGGAAGGTGAGATTATCGAGGCGGCTCAGTTGTTGATTATTGTTAAATGAATTGAATGGTCCCCAATATCCCAGACGGACAATTATGTACTTGTGCGCAGGGCCCGCAGCAGCAGCAAGCGCCAGTGCCCCTCAGTTCTTTGAAACTTTGGATTTTCACATTTAATTTTTTCCTTCTTTTTCTTTTATGTATGCTGTGAGGACTTGTGGAAAAACAATCTGCATGGTTATACGCAGAGCGATAAAAGTCAGCGTTTCGATTGTAGAAAATATCGCCTAGTATTAACCAGTTACTGTAATTGTATCCGTTTTTCTTTTGCGGATAAATTCTCTGAAGGGAATTCAATAGAAAGGAAGGACCACTGATCATGATAAGTTGCTAAAGCATATGTGATCTAATACCATTACTGTAACATACTTTTTTTTTGTTCCTAATCACTCAAAATATTTCACTTTTTCCTGATGGAAGTGTAGCGCGTGGTTCGTACTTAAAGTTTGCATGTGAAAGTTAAATGTACATGTCGGGGATGCCGAGAGAGAGAGTTAATTAATTACCATCGTTTGTACTACCGTTACTACTGCTACTACATATGTGGTGTAAAATAAAAAGGGAAAAAGGAAAAAGAAGGCCAAGAAGTTGTTGTGAGGTTATTACTTGCATATGATATTGGAGGCTATTCGTTTCAAGCCCCAATGCTATATCATTTAGGATTCAGATCCTCCTAGTTGAAAATTTAGTTCTAAGGACCCATTTATTGCAGTACCACTTCATTGCTCTGACATACCAATATGTTGAAATTTTGTAACACAAAACGATCATCCGGAACCGATCATATGATACTAGTTCATTTCCGCAATACCACTTCATTGCTCAATGTTGAAAATTTGTAACACAAAACAATTATCCTATACCGATTTATATATATTTTATACAACTTCTTTACACCACACAAAATGGGTCATTTAACCTAAATTTTTTTGAGACGTAGTCTGAATTTTATTTTAAATATCTATGGCGTCTGATTTCGAATTGACCGTATGATATTTTCATAATTATTAGTTGCTGCGCCACGACCGACATGACATGGCAGCAGGCAATGCATGCAGCAGCAGCAGCATTTAATTATCGATCGATTTCCTTCAGCAATATTTATTTTGTTTTATATAGCAGCTAGGACTTGGGAGGAGGAGGAGGATTCACATATGTCCTAATATATTATTATTATTCGTATAAGCTATGATCGATATACTACTTGTATACAGTAACGGCATCTACGGTATAGGCGAGAGAGTAAAGGTAATATATTAATAAAACAATAAAACTGAAAGCTGCTTAGCGATTACAATATTATTATTGCTGCCACGTAGGAGCAGATAATTGGTAAATGATTGATTTTTTGAAGATACACTGCGCTGCTGTGCTACTAAACAAGTTTAGAGTGGCAAATATATATTTCTTGCTCTCCTGATTATAGAACCTTATTAGAAGATGATGATGATAGATGATGATTATGGCGAAGTAGACAAGGGTATGACAAATAAGTGGGAGTTGATGGTGATAGCAGTGAGATGCAGTATAGTACATACACAGCATTATAATTATGGACCACACCGCCATCAATATATCATCGTCTCGTCTTATATCTATCATCTCCTTTTTTAATAATTAAAGGGACCGATGCTTCCTTCTTTTCTTTTTCATTCTATTGCTTGCATTTGAAGTGTTGTATTGTAATGTAAGCAAATAGATATTATTTAACTCATTTCCTTTTACTGGATATAGTAATAACAGAGAGAGCATCGAAAGGCGATAAGAGTGCTTTCTTACCCAATGACGACGAGCAATGGGCCATTCCATGTGCCATGCGTGATGATTGAATGCTTACGGATTGCTAAATCGATACAAAACTTACACCAAGCGGAATATAATATGTATATATAATCAACTAATTATGGACCCTTTTAAGATCAATCGAATTGAAAAAACCACAAACGAAAACGGCTTTGGAGAGGCAAGACAGCCCAAGCTATTAGTTATACATCGGCTACGGCCCAACTGTTTAGTATTAGTAGTGTCAGCCTTCATCTACCAAATGGTGTAATGAATGCAGTGCACGCAGTTCCCCTCTGAATTATTATTACCATTATTGTTAATTGTTATTATTGTGGTTGTTGTTACGTTATCATATTAGTTATGAGTTGGTTACGGTGAAGCAATTTTTGGAAAGAAGTCGAAATAAAGGAACGACTAGAGCAAGGCATTGATGAAATATAGTGATGCGAGGTGAAACTGCAAAATTCTATTTTAAGGTAATGCGGTGTGGGGAAATAAAATTACATCATCATTTCCTCAGAGTTTCGTCACATGCATACGCACTCATCTTAACCTTACTATCATATGTCGCAGTGTAATCATCATCACATTAATCAAGACTACTTCATTTCGTGCACTATAAGATATCAGCTTCAATATATATACATATAAAATAAATAAATAGTTGTTGAGACTGGGAGGGATGCTATAATTCATGCATCGGTAAATAGTGTTTTGCGGTACAACTGTACAACTAGAATATATAAATTGATAGCTCTCACTCAGAATTCTAATGTTGCTTGTGAAATGTAACTTATAATACCTCCATTAATGCATTCGATGGTTGGATGGTTGCCCTGCTCGATAGGGTTACTGTAGTCTGTAATGCACGTAATATATATATATATATATATGATTATGATTATTATTATTTTATTATTATAAGCGACCTATCTACTGCTCTATCCTGGGATATTTCAGTAATACATACATACAGGCATATATTGATACAGTCAAACTACGTCCGCCCTAGTATTAGCACACAAATCCCAGTAAATATTGGATAAAATATACCGTTTGACTCCACTATGCAGAATTCGAATATCTCTTCGCCTCCTGAAATTTAGAGCAGTGTACGTGCGTAGATATAGGTAGGAGATAATTGTGCGGCAGGGGTGTTGTAGAATTATATCACCCCATAGTATAAATCGCTTATTAATTTTTTCATATTAGTAAGAAATATCCTTTCGATTCCTAATACTACTAATAAGATTCGAATTATAAACGACTTGATTTTTCGCTATCGCGTATCGTCGAAAGACTGACTATTGGTGTGATTGGAGGTAAAGAAAGAAAGAAATAACCATTGCATTGCATGTATGTACTAACCTTGAGTTTTGGCGGAAAAAGAAGAAAATAAGAGAGGAGAAGGTCGGGTCAAATGATCCACCCGTCGTGTTAATTCGTTCGCTTCAGACACAAACGATGGCTTCATTTGTCGGGTTTTTCAATTAATTATCTTCCTACAATAATGAAATACAAAATACATATACTATTTTGGAAATAACCCTCAGCTTAAACAAAATTAACTTGGGTTCCAATCAACAAAATGCAGCGTCTCGTTATTTTTTGCTTTTCCCAATTAATCATTTGGTGAATAACACTCCATCTATATCCTATAGTAATAATATATACTCTATATATCTATACTATTTATTAATTGGTAGGGGTACTTAAAAACTGTTTAATTAGTCTAATTTAATGTATCAATTACACCAAAATTTCAAGTCAATTGGGTAGTTATGTACACTTTTATTAATAAAAAATAGAAAATATATCCAATCGTGTGACTGAAAAACTAACCCAACATTGTGGGTGCACAATACAAGTATACGTTATTCACCCGACCCGGCGACCCGCCCTACCACAGTCCTCAATCTTATTAATATATATCTCTCTCTCTCTATATCTATAGCATCTCATAACAACACACGCAACTGTCTGTCATTAAACCAAAATAGTTCTACCAGGGACAAGCAAGGGAGGGAAAATCGCACACTCATCGTCGTCTTCTTCTTCTTCTTCTTCATCATGTCGTCTAATAAGAAACAAGGTTATAACCTTCTTTTGTACGTGTTAGCTTTTACCATGACGACGTTCTTTGTTCTTTCCCGACGAGCAGCAGCTGCAAGTAATAAGTACAATTATAAAGAAGAAGAAGAAGATGATAGAATCGTAGCACTTCCTGGTCAACCTCAAGTCCCATTTCAGCAATTCTCTGGCTATGTAACTGTCAACGAAATCTCTGGCAGAGCCCTCTTCTATTGGCTCACTGAGGCCGACGACGAAAAGCCCTTGTCTAAACCGCTCGTTCTTTGGCTCAATGGAGGTAATAATACAAACATATACCTCTCTCTCTGTGTGTGTGTGTGTCTGTATTTTGTTGAAATAGTAAATCATTCATTAACATCTTGTCTGCTAACCGCCAAGTTATAATATATCATGCAATGAAGAAGGTGCGAATAGGTCGTCGGAACGTGCGATTGTGGTTGCTTTAGCTGTAAATTTTTGTTTCTTTTTTTTTTTTTTTTCCCTGTGAAGACGTTTAATTCGTTGCCTTTTTTCAAGTCGTGTATCACATGAAAAATGAACAACACATCATGGATTTCCGAAACTGGGTAATTAACTCTGTACAGAGTCATGGCGTGTCATTAGTATTGGTCAAATGATGATTCAAACTCCAAAACCAATACATATTTATTACGCGTGGCTTTCTATTCGTTGGTATTGTGGTACACCAAAAACCAGCTATTTATTTGAAAGCTGCATGCATTAGTATTTAATATTTGCGTTGCATACGCACATATATATTTGCAGATTAGATATGGTTGAATGCTTAAAAAAAAAAACTAACTTGGTGAACCGCTATCATTTATTGCCATTACAGTCTGCAAACCAATAAATATTTTGTCAGCATGCGTGGTTCGCCAGGCAAAGCGAAGGTGTCATTCATTGTGGCTGTGGCCCAGCAAAGAAACCACTCTCTGAGTCCTTTCTTTCTTTCTTGCACACAAAACATATTCAGTTCAGAGTTTGCTACATTTTCATACTGGCTAATTATTTGTTATTAGTATCATCGAATATTGATGACTAGACTTGAGGGGTAGTTAGCAAGTACTTATTGGAACTTGAGTACTTTCGGACATGACAACATTTAACGAGTTTGGTTTGACCACACACGGTTTTATTTATTGAACACAAAGATAAGATCGATCGTCGTTGCATATATGTATTATTATATGATAATAGATACTATTATTAGCATGTAATTCCATTTTTGTTTTGAATTTAAATATAATTTTATAGGCCCTGGATGCTCATCCGTGGCTTATGGAGCATCTGAAGAGATTGGACCGTTCAGGATAAACAAAGGAGGTTCAGGTCTACACCTCAACAAATTCTCATGGAACAAAATAGCAAACTTGTTGTTCCTTGAAACCCCAGCTGGGGTAGGATTCTCTTACAGCAACAGATCCTCTGATCTCTTCGACACAGGAGATACCCGTACTGGTAAGCTTAAGTGAAAAAAAAAAACCATCGCTTGATCCATTGTTTTTTCGTCATTATTTGCGCTCATAAGTTCCGTTAAAGATTTGATTTTTTTTTTCTTTTTACAATTCTCTCCAGCCAAGGACTCTCTGCAGTTTCTCATCAGATGGCTGCGTCGTTTCCCTCGTTACAGAAACCGCGACGTCTACCTCACCGGAGAGAGTTACGCAGGACACTACGTTCCTCAATTGGCTCGAGAGATCGTCAGCTACAACAGTGCCGATACTACGGAGGCCAAGATCAACCTTAAGGGATTCATGGTATACGTGAAATGAGCAGCGAATGAATTTGATTACTATGTATATTTGTATCAGAATGTAGGTTCGTGACGTGTTTGATGAAATGACTGACCAGGTGGGAAATGCGGTGACGGACAATTACTACGACAACTTGGGCACGGTGAACTATTGGTGGAGCCACGCGATGATCTCGGACAAGACTTACCATCAGCTCATGAGCACGTGCGATTTCCGCCAGCAGAAAGAATCGAACGAGTGCGAATCCTTGTACTACTATGCGATGGATCAAGAATTCGGAAACATTGATCAGTACAATATCTATGCAAGGCCTTGCAGTGCAACTTCCGATGGTAGTAATTCGAACACCACTCGACACAGCATGAGATTGCCTCATCAACCTTATCGCAATAAGGTATTAACTCATTATCAATTTTTAGTTGGGACAGAGTTCAAACTACATTTTTTAGCTTCCATGATCTTGTATATGTATACATAGGTTCCTAGAATGATGTCGGGGTACGATCCTTGTACGGAGAAGAGTGCAGAAATATACTATAATAGGCCCGACGTGCAGAAAGCTCTTCATGCGAATGTAACGGGGATTAAATACAAATGGACGGCCTGCAGGTAATTAGCTAAATCAAATGAGTTACCGACAAGATGGAGTGATATCTGTGTCTTGATGGTATCTCAATCATATTGCAGCGAGACTTTGAATCGCAATTGGAACGATACGGAGAGCTCCATTCTTCCGATTTATCGTGAGCTGATTGCAGCAGGATTGAGGATTTGGGTTTTCAGGTGAGAAGAAAAATGGATATTAATTTTTTTTTCCAAAAGGTTTGGGGTTCTTCTGTTGAACTATCTATATGTTATTACAATACAATGCAGCGGAGATGTGGACTCAGTTGTGCCAGTTACAGCAACAAGGTATTCTCTTGCACAACTTAAGTTGGACACAAGTATTCCCTGGTATCCTTGGTATGTTGCCAAACAGGTATGAATAAAAAACTATGACCCATTTTTACTATGTATGATCTTTTTCTTTTTTATATGGCAAATTACAAAAAATAAAAATAAAAAATTGTATCGTTGTTTGCTTTGCATTGATTGAACTGCCTAGGTGGGAGGTTGGACTGAGGTATACGAGGGATTAACTTTTGCAACGGTTAGAGGAGCAGGTCACGAAGTTCCATTATTCAAGCCTCGAGCTGCACTTGAGCTCTTTAGATCGTTCTTAGAAGGAAAACCCCTCCCTAAAAAATCATCATGAACTTTTTCCTTTCTTCTTCTTCTAAATTTGGGAATTTGATTATATATGTTTTGGATTATTATATGTTCAACAACAGCAACAATTTATTTCCGGCCTTATACTCCCTTATATGGTTGTCCCGTCAACCTATCTTAATATGGCTGGTTGGTCTTTGACGAATATACGTTCTTGGTGGTTTCGATTCGATGAATGGATTGTGAAGTAAAATAAATATGGATAGTGAACAGTAAAAATAAACAGATGATGATACACAGCGCTGGATTGCAATTAGGGTTGCAATGGAATCGAGTTGAATATCACCATCTTCTATTTGTGTTCTTTTATTGTCCGAATATTCATATTCATATTCTTTTATTATTCGAATACTAAAAAGTTAATTCATATTCTATTTGATAATATATTCGAATATATTTGCGAATATTCGGATACGAATAATTTTTTTTCTTTTAGAAAACTTGTTTTAAGAAAACACATAACGCAAAAAATACGCAGTGGATAAAAAATGCGGTTACGACATAAAAAGAAAAACATAGCAAAACATATCATCAGGTTATCCAATATTCTAGTACATCATACAAAAGCACAATCGATAAATTTAAAAAATAATTGTTTTCCTTAGCTTGCTTCGTTCATCACCCATGCAATACCACATCAACCGATTCTTCTTCTATCTATAGAATAATAAAAAAATTGATTAACTATCATGAAGTATATGATTTGCGGCGTAATAAAGGAAAAAATAATGATATGTGATCTTACAATAATGATCTATCAAGTGCTAATGTCTCTTCAAGTGATATTAAATGTTTGTACAAGTATTTATTTATATTATTTAATATATATTATATTACGAATCGAATATTCTAAAAAAATTCGAATCGAATATTGCCACATATTATTCTTATTCGAAATTATTCGAATAAAAAAAATATTCTTATTCGATTTGATATTCTAATATTTCGGATCCGAATCTTAAATTTCGATTCGAATTTCGAATCGAACAAAAAGATTCGATTCATTTGCAACCCTAACTGGAATACACAACTAAATGCAGCGGTATACAAATCAGAACAGAACTAGGGTGTTCGTTCGGTACAAACCGAACCGAACCGAACCGAAATTTCGGTTAACCGAAATTTCGGTTCCCCCATTTCCAAAACCGAATACCGAACCGAATTTCTCGGTTCGGTATTCGGTTATTACCGAATTTTTTTCGGTTAATTCGTTTTTTACCGAATTAACCGAATTTTCAATAATAAAAAAAAAGAATTTTAATTATATTTAAATTAATATATATTTTTTAATATATTTTGTTTTTATAAAAAAGTAATATTAAATTATATATATTAATTTAAATATATTCGTTTTTTAATATATAATTTAATAAAATATAGTTATATTTTTATTATAATAAATTTAATATATTTTAATTTTAAAAATTCGGTAATTCGGTATACCGAATTACCGAAAATCGAAAACCTATACCGAACCGAATTACCGAATTTTTTTTTTTAATAACCGAATACCGAACCGAAATTTTCGGTTCGGTTCGGTTTTGTACCGAATTTTCGGTTTTTCGGTTATTCGGTTCGGTAACCGAATAACGCACACCCCTAAACAGAACAGACCTCAAAAGAAGGGACTAATAGGATACATATCCAAGTCTTTAGGTCGTAATGTAGAACAAGTGTAAACTTACGGGGCGGAAAAGTAAAAATCACTTGTCAGCCGCACGCTTGATCGAGTATAAAAACAACGACTCTCTATTACCACTACATCAATTGACACCTCCAGCTTGCTTGCTTAAACCCTAGGGTAGATCTCAAAAACCCATTTACTCAACTACTGAAAATGGACATAGACGACGCCTCGGAATCCTCTCGCCAAGTTCACGTTCGCTTTGTGACGAAGCTCCAATCGCCGTACATAATATCGTCGCCTTCAATTTCCATACGAGCTGACCTTACTCGCCGGGGACTATCTGAACTTGTTAATAATCTTATCCAAGATGGTACACCCTTGTACAAAGTGCCTGTCTGTTTCTTTTTTATTTTTATTTTATATTTTAGTTTCTTTCACCGATATGCGTTGAGGGACCGAGTTAGTATTGTTGCAGTACATTCGCTGTTCCGTTTGTGCTTATTGTTTTATTTCAGCTGAACTGGGAGATATGTTGATTATCTTAGCTCGACGAGTTACTTTATGGTTACACAGCTATGTTGGTTGTGGTTGTCCTGTCCATGTAGTCACAATAATTCGTTGATGAATAAATTAATCTTCTTTTGCGTGTGATTTCCAATCCACCTTGTTCTTCTGTGATGAATCAAGGAAAATCATATTGTCCAGTTTACAGTTTATTCAACAGTGACGGTTGCGTCATTCGTTAATTTTGATATTTTATTTTCCATGCTAGGAAATGAGGACTGGAAACCCGAGCCGTTTGATTTTCTTATTGATGGAGTGCTGGTTAGGATGTCACTGGAAAAGTTTCTTCTAGCCAAAGGAGTTTCTTCTGTGAGTAGTTGCTGTTATTGGTTTACTTGGTGTTATCCTTTTTATTTATGGTTTAGTAAGATGCACTCCTTTTTATTTATGGTTGTATTGGTATGTAATGTTACATCCATATCAATTTGAAACTTTTCATCGACCTCATTAGAGCCTGTTGGATTTGGCAAATCGTGAACTAGACAATGCATCTTAAACTTAATGAATTTTGGGATTGAATTTTGTTTCTGTTTCTTGAACCCTGCTGCTTGGAATTATTATTTTTTATTTTCATAGGAAAAAGTAATTGAAGTTGAGTACATTAAAGCTGTAGTTCCAAGGGAGGAGGAAAAGCCTTCGTTACATGATGATTGGGTCAGTGCCGTTGATGGATCCAGCAATGGGTGGGTACTGAAGTTTGTTATAACCCTTACCCAATTATGATTCACATATATATCTGCGTGATTATTGGTAGCCTATGTATAACTATAATTTGTGCAAATTGATATGTCTAGTCACTGTTACTCATAATCTTGATTGTGCTTCTTTTTGTCTGATAGATATATCTTGACTGGATGCTATGATAATCTTGGAAGGTATTACCCAACGCCGAACCAATACATCCATACTTTTTGCCTTTGCATATGTCATAGTCAAAACATACCAATGCTATTTTACCATACAATTGTTTAATGGATCTCAGGATATGGAGAGCTGCTGAACTTTGTTCCCATGTACTAGTTGGGCATTCTGCACCGATCACTTCGGTTTGTGTTGTCGCGGAAAAAGGTAATATTGATGCATCATTGTGAAATACAAAGATATTGACACGTACTATTAGCTTGGAATTTGGATACTTGACCTTTCACCTTAGCATGTGGGTATGCATCATATGTCCAATTTTGTTTCTCTGTGCCACGGGGCCCAAGAATAAAGTGAAATATGGAAAGAAATAAGACTTCCTACACATTCACTTTGATTGGCAATGCCTTTTAACGATTATTTTGTCATCAGAAGGCGATGCTTCTGAACAAATTGCGGCTACTGCCTCTAAAGACAGGACATTAAGGCTTTGGAAGGTAAAATCTTATAGCTTTTCCGCAATTTCTGATTAGATGGACCATAAAGGTTAGACTTTCTAACAAATGTTCTTATTCCTGTCCTTTGTAACAGTTTTATCTTGACTCATTTGATCAAACAAAGAAGATTGAAGCTTTTAAAATACTGCGGGGTCATACTGCTTCTGTTCAGAGCATTGCAGCCAACACTTCAACTGACATGGTATATGCCTTGTCATTGGTTCTTCATGATTAATATTTGAAGCGTATGAATGCATAGATGAGCATTTTCTCATGCTATTGTATACCTTGTTAGATTTGCTCTGGCTCTTGGGATTGTACTGTAAATCTGTGGAACACTAGTGCTTCAGACAGTGATGGGCATGTGGTTTCGGTTAAAAAGAGGAGAAAGGACAACAAAGAGGAACGTCAATCTGAGGTAATTTGTGTATTTTTGTTTTTGGTTTTTTAATTTATTGGTGGTAAGTGTGCGTAAAGCTGATGTCCTTACTAGGATTTCCTTTTCGTTTTCATGCGCGTTAAATATCTCAAATGCTATTTGTCAAATGGCAGATAATGATCAATTTTTGCGAAGTGGTTTCTTGATCTTACTCAGTTTTACGTACACAGGGTGAGGCTTTATCTACACTTGTTGGACACACTCAGTGTGTGTCAGCTGTTGTATGGCCACAGCAGGACATAATATATTCAGCATCTTGGGACCATTCTGTTAGAAAATGGGATGTTGAGACTGGCAAGGAATGTGAAACCATGGTTAGTTATCTCCACGATCCCCCTGAAACAATTACTAATCTTGTTGAAATACTTTCCATCTCCATATAGAATGGACTGTCTTCTTGACAATCGATCATGCTTTGTGTATTTTTCTGCTGCACTATGCTTAGCAGAAGCCATGGATATTTCGGGGGAGAAGTTTAGCTTGGAAACAGACACTAAACAGACACATTGCAATTGCCTATTTTAATTGTCATTATCCTCGGGGCATTGATTACTTCTGCTGACCTATTATTGTTAATGATGTCAGTATCTGATGCTGCTTGCTTCTTTTAACATCTTACCCAGTTTTCTGGAAAAGCCATGAACTGTCTTGATGTTGGGGGTGAGAGTTCCCGCCTTATAGCAGCTGGTGCTTCTGACCATATTCTTCGAATATGGGACCCTCGCAAGCCAGGTCTTTCCATCTCCATTTTCCTGCTTGTCATTCCTTTGATAAGTGTTCCTTCTATATATTCTGCTAGCTTATACTTGGATCCAACCACCAAAACTTTTGTTCTGTGCCCTGTGAATTTTGTTTGCTTAGGAACATCGTCTCCAAGTTTTCAATTGTCATCCCATAATTCGTGGATATCATCCTGCAAATGGCATGACAAATCATGGCATCACTTGGCATCTGCTTCATATGATGGAAAAGTGATGGTATGGGATCTAAGAAGCCAGGTAATAAAGACATAATTACTGATGAAACAAATCATTTACGTCGAACAAACCTAATGTTATGTCTTTGCAGTGGCCTTTGGCAGTTATCGATTCTCACAAGGACAAGGTACTTTCTTCAACTCTCAACTCTAGACATCTGAATTACTACACAATTGTGACTTCACGTTCTTATGCACGACGTGTTTATTTAGGTTTTATGTGTGGATTGGTGGAGAGCTGATAGCTTAATTAGCGGCGGCGTTGACTCGAAGCTTCATATTTCTTCTGGTATCCAAGTGCAGTGATACGCGAGGTATTATTCTTCCTGCTCTTTCCCTGCAAATCCCAACTCTTACGTGAGAGAATTTTACCATTTTCCTGTGCATTATATAGACACACTCAACTCAATCATAGAGTTTGATGGGTTTCAGGATTTGAAGAGTTTGTTATGTCCAAACTCTAAACCAAACCATTTGAAGTTGGAGATTTCTCCTAGGGATATGCAATACTCGGCGGG
This sequence comes from Craterostigma plantagineum, assembly GCA_027422505.1. NCBI lineage: Eukaryota > Viridiplantae > Streptophyta > Magnoliopsida > Lamiales > Linderniaceae > Craterostigma > Craterostigma plantagineum. The sequence goes on along the minus strand of JAPQWV010000096.1, from coordinate 575,477 downwards.
TGGCTGGGCATGCATTGGCTGGCTCTTTTGAACTTTTATTTTTATCTTCCCTATTTTATTTTTTATGATTCAGAAGTTAAGTTGAAGCCTACAAATTGTTTTTTAAACAATATCAACGTTGTGGAATTAACCTGACTAAAGTGTTTTATCATTAAAACAAACCGTGATAGCGTGCATAATTGTGATAAACATGTTCATACTATTTCCTGAATAAAACGAAAACAACTTTATCTTTCTAATGTTGTAGCTCTGCCAGCTGCATCTGTTTGTAATCAACTTAACCAGTTCTTATTAAAATTATTGTTTATTATTACCAAATAGAATTCATTTTACTGAAGCTCAGCACCGCTAACTAATCGCCACGTGTCTGATCCACTCTCGTGTTTATGTTAAGGCTGCCCAAACAGGGGACAAAGCCTCGCTGCTCGACTAGGTACGAATCTATCTACGACGTGCGAGTCCTCGAAGCTCCCAGAAAGCGCTCTTTTTACCTTAAACCATCGTCTTTATAATTAACGAAATTGCAGAGGAATCTCAGAAACTGACTGATGGCTTCCGCGACTTCGTTCGTCGGCGTACAAGTAATTTCTCCAGCTACGAATTCAACTAGAAGCGCTTTGTTTCCTCGTCCCAGGCGATGCGTGAGCCTCTTTGCTAATGGAAGACCTCTTAGAAGCCTCACCTACTTGCACTCAAAGCGCAGAGATTCAATTTTTTACAAGAACTCTGATAGTTCAAGCAGAAATTCTCGGTCCTTGAATGTTCGTTGTGACGCCACCACTTCTTCCAGTGGAAGGGTCAGCTCGTTAGTCCAGTTTGCCTTTCCTGTTTTTTTTTTTTTTTTTCTTTTCACGCGTTTTGATTACTTTTTTCCAACTGCAGATTACACAGGGCGAGTTCACTGAAATGGCGTGGCAAGCAATCGTTTCTTCGCCTGAAATCGCAAAAGAGAATAAGCATCAGATAGTGGAGACGGAACATCTGATGAAGGCTCTTTTGGAGCAGAAGAACGGACTTGCACGTCGCATATTCTCCAAAGCAGGCGTTGATAATACGAGGCTTCTTGAAGCCACGGATAAGTACATTCAGCGCCAACCAAAGGTATCATACTAAGACACACATACACTCACAAAATTGGGATTGATCAATTGCTGCGATGTTTATCTCGTTGATGAACCCACATCAACCTGTATCCCACACTGTGATGTTTGGTCTATTGGTTATAGGTTATTAAATAGAGGGGTAAATGTTGAGTTTCTCAGGAAGTTATCCCATTGTGAAGTGAGTTAGTGAGTATTGAATGTGATAGGTCCTTGGTGAGTCTGCATCCGCTGGATCAATGCTGGGGCGAGACCTGGAAGGTCTGATTCAGCGAGCACGGGAGTTCAAGAAAGAATATGGCGATGCATACGTCTCAGTGGAGCATTTGGTTCTTGGATTTGCTCAAGATAACCGCTTTGGGAAGCAGCTATTTAAGGACTTTAAGGTTTCTTTGGTAACCATCAAAGATGCCATTGAGGCTATCAGGGGACGCCAGACAGTTATTGACCAAGGTATGATGTTTGTGTTGGGTTGGCACGTCTACCCCACAATTCTTCTAAACCCTTGTTGATTACGATTATCGATCAATCTAGAATTGAAGAGACTTGTAATCTGAATTGTGTTTTCAGACCCTGAAGGGAAATATGAGGCACTTGAAAAATATGGAAAAGATTTAACAGACATGGCAAAAGCTGGAAAGTTGGACCCAGTCATAGGGAGAGACGATGAAATACGTAGATGCATCCAGATTTTGTCAAGGAGAACCAAAAATAATCCTGTTCTAATTGGTGAACCAGGTGTTGGGAAGACTGCAATTTCTGAAGGGTAAGTTCTACTATCCCCATTGCAATTGCTTGTGTGTTAGAGGTGCATAATTGTATTGTTCTGATCATCTTTGTCGGTTGTGTGAACTCCGGCAATGACGTAAATCATCTCTCTTGTACTAGAAAGTGGGTTGGACTAGGTAACGCTTGTACACAATTGAACAGCATAAATGATTGATTGGAACCCAAATTCTGTAATTCAAGCTGCTTATTAAGCTCTATTCTGGTAACCTCGACCTAGTTAAAATTCTGTCTTGTGTGCCAGGCTCGCGCAGAGGATTGTTCAAGGAGATGTACCCCAAGCTTTGATGAATCGCAGGGTGAGTAACATGCATTTGTTGTGCAAGAATTCCTTAACATGTGAGTGGATCTGACGGGTGACTTGATACAGTTGATATCTCTGGACATGGGAGCTTTGATTGCTGGTGCCAAGTACCGTGGAGAATTTGAAGATCGACTAAAGGCTGTGCTCAAGGAGGTTACTGACTCGGACGGACAGATAATCCTTTTTATTGATGAGATTCACACAGTAGTTGGAGCTGGTAATGATAAAACTACTGTATTGTTGCATGTTCCTTTTCTGGCTAATTGTTTAACTAATCTCTTGCAAGCATTTCTGTATCTTGGACAGTTCTCTTATAGATTTCATGTTTTGTAGGTGCCACCAATGGTGCAATGGATGCTGGAAACCTCTTAAAGCCCATGCTTGGTCGTGGGGAGCTGCGGTGTATAGGTGCAACCACCTTAGATGAGTATCGTAAGTACATCGAAAAAGATCCTGCCCTAGAACGTCGCTTCCAGCAGGTTTATGTTGACCAACCCACTGTAGAAGACACGATCTCTATTCTCCGTGGACTGCGCGAAAGATATGAGCTGCATCATGGAGTCCGCATATCAGACACTGCTCTTGTTGAAGCCGCCGTTTTATCAGATCGTTATATCAGTGGTCGTTTTCTTCCAGACAAAGGTGATTTAACTTTTCTGTTACCTGGCTTTGGTTGAAGAGTTTAAACGTGCTAAATTAATGGCGAATGATCATACATTACGATTACATGAACAACAATTGCATTGCAGCCATTGACCTGGTGGATGAAGCAGCTGCCAAACTAAAGATGGAGATCACGTCAAAACCTACAGTGCTCGATGAGATTGACCGGGCAGTTCTGAAGCTCGAGATGGAAAGGCTCTCCCTGACTAATGATAGTGATAAAGCTTCAAGGAGTAGGTTAAGCAACCTCGAGACAGAGTTGTCTCTCCTGAAGAAAAGGCAGGCTGAACTGACAGAGCAGTGGGAAAGTGAAAAATCTGCCATGGAACGATTGCAATCCATCAAAGAAGAGGTAGGCTAGTAAACATTTGATTCTATCCCTAGTGTTTGTTCGCAGGGGGTTTTTGTTAAGTTGAGCTTCTTTCGACAGGTTGACAGAGTAAATGTAGAGATCCAACAAGCTGAGCGAGAGTACGATCTCAATCGGGCAGCAGAACTGAAGTACGGGAGTTTGAACACCCTCCAACGCCAACTCGAGACTGCAGAAAAAGAACTGCACGAACGCATGAAGTCTGGAAAGTCCATGTTCAGGGAAGAAGTCACTGAAAATGATATCGCTGAGATCGTCAGCAAATGGACTGGAATCCCCGTTTCTAAACTTCAACAGACAGAGAGGCAAAAGCTATTGCATCTCGAGGAAGAATTACACAAAAGAGTCGTCGGTCAAGACCCCGCTGTAAGAGCCGTGGCGGAATCCATACAAAGATCAAGAGCTGGCCTATCGGATCCTCACCGTCCAATCGCCAGCTTTATGTTCATGGGCCCCACGGGAGTGGGTAAGACGGAGCTCGCAAAAACCCTCGCGTCTTATCTGTTCAACACAGAGGAAGCTCTTGTAAGAATCGATATGAGCGAGTACATGGAGAAGCACGCAGTTTCCAGGCTGATTGGGGCACCCCCTGGTTATGTTGGGTACGAGGAAGGAGGCCAGTTGACCGAGATTGTTCGCAGGAGGCCGTATGCAGTGATTTTGTTCGACGAGATCGAAAAGGCACACGCTGATGTGTTCAACGTGTTCCTTCAAATTCTTGACGACGGCAGAGTAACGGACTCTCAGGGCCGTACGGTGAGCTTCACCAACGCTGTAATTATCATGACGTCGAACGTGGGCTCCCAGTACATACTCAACACGGATGATGGCGATGATGATGACAAGCCGAAGGAGATGGCGTATGAAACCATAAAGCGAAGAGTGATGGAAGCTGCCAGGGCAGTCTTCAGGCCCGAGTTCATGAATCGAGTGGACGAGTATATTGTGTTCCAGCCTCTAGACCGCGATCAGATCAGCAGAATTGTTAAGTTGCAGGTAACTAACTATCCTCGCACCGTGTGCGTGCTGTTGTTATTGCCTTCCTTCATGATTTTGTGTGTACAACAGTTGGAACGCGTGCAAAAGAGGGTAGCAGATCGAAAAATGACTATTCGCGTGAGCGACGCGGCGGTTGAGCTTCTCGGGAGCCTGGGTTACGATCCAAACTACGGAGCTCGGCCGGTGAAGAGGGTGATCCAACAATACGTGGAGAACGAGCTTGCTAAGGGGATTCTGAGAGGAGATTTCAGAGAGGAAGACGCCATTTTCATCGACACTGAGGTCACCGCTTTTTCCAACGGTCAATTGCCGCAGCAGAAGCTCGTTTTTCGCAAGAAGACGACCGACGTACCTTCTGCTGAGAACCAGGAGCCCTTTTTGCAGAGGTCATGATAAGAGTCTTCTCTAGTTTCGAAAAGGGACTTCGGGGAAAAGGAAAACAAAATGAGATGAGGTAGGGATTATTTACTTAAATACACATGTGTATTTTACTTTTTTCTTCTAAATTATTGTTATTATTTAAATAATCGTAACTTTGCTGAGGTGTTATGAATAGTGCTTGCTATCTATGCCAAACTGTTCCCAAACGGAGGGATATTTCTCTTCACTTGAACAAATTTGAAAAGGGCAACTGATCAATCAACTGAAAACGAAAAAATAAACAAAATGAACAGCAATGCAGCAGCATACAAGTTCTTTGAACTAATACAAATAAACAATGTCGATGCAAATGCTGAAAACTACTGAATGTTCTTATTCCTATGTATGACATATCCTAAGACTCGTCTGATTATTTTGTTAGAAGAGGCTTGATGAAGTTGCCAAGTTGTCTTTTGCTTGTATGCTATGTTATGGGTCCATTATCTGTCGTCTCTCTGCAATTATTAATGAATTATGTGGTCGATATAGATAGATGATAAAGTTAGTGTCGTACGCAAATATCATGAGGTGTACGGTTTCCGAAAGCGACTTCATCACAACAAATATTCTCTCATTCTTCTTTCCTCAATCATTGCATATTTACCGGAGTAGTAAACACTTGCTATCTATCTAGAAGAAATTTGTTCAAGAAATCACTTGCTTTAAATTAATTACATACAAACAAGAAAGAACGCTTTCTCTTTTTAATGAATTGTGGCAGTAAGAGAGCAAGTTTGATAACTTCACCACAATTTGATTAGAATTGATTGAAGATGAGTTCAAGAAGTACGAAGGAGAGCGCCCCACTCACATGAACGTCTCAGTCTTTCATACACATATAAGTTACGTATTGTACTAGTGTCTTTGTCTCTGATAGAACCTCTTCGTCTGTTCTATGGGCCTTCCTTCATCCACAGCTGTATGTAATGTAAAGGAATAACACATGTCATCCCAAAATTACAAATTTCTTTAAAAGCATTCTTTTCTTTTTTTTTTTTTTTTTTTTTTATATTGTATGAAAAAAAGAGAGGTTATCTTAAATCGGTGGGGTGGTCCTGTATTAAGTCTAAGACGTAGAGCAACAAGTGGATGTAAGTAAGCTGGTGGAACGTATGACCTCTTACTCGCCTCGCCATACATCGTACGGAAATGAACTATGATAATGAAGCTTATCGTATCGTACAAATCAATATATGCAAATTTCGTAAAGCAGGGGAAAATAATAAGTCGCTTATCAAGTGTAGATATGTACACTGTATATGAATGAGCTGTGTGTAAGCTAAGGTTAAAATCAGCCGACATGGTGTGTCCAACCTCAGCGAGAACCTGACAACACACTGTATATGAATGAGCTGTGTGTAATCCGTCTATTCTTCTATCCCTCAATCTCTTCTTCTTCTTCTTCTTCTTCTTCTTCTTCTTCTTCTTCACAATCACTTGGTTTACATACAACATTACATGGACAACATAAACAAATATGGGCTAGCTAGCACTGCATCATCATAATCATAACCTCATCTTCTATACCTGCTGCTGCCATTTCTCCCATGGTTACGCACCTTCCCACATGCCTCTTCCAGACCTCCGCTTCTACTTCTCAAGGTTATTTCTTCATTGATTCTTGATTCATGAATCCCAGTTCAGTACAACTTTTGGTCTTGTCGTGTATTTTTTGACACCAATTCTTCTAACTGCGTATCAGCAGGTGGTTTGGAATGTTCCAACCGACAGCATCAGGTGGAACAACGGGACAATCGAACACGGAAGAATGCTATGCATGCACACAAGCCGGCCTCCCCGCCTTTCACTCCACGAGCTGTGACAAAGCCCACCAGCCCGAGTGGGAAGCCTCCGCCGGCTCGTCCCTCCGCCCCATAAAGAATCGGTCCACTCCTCCAATCAATTCAACCACCACCGCGCAGGCTCGGCCCGTGCTGGACCCGCGAAGCAAGAGAGTGCAGAGATGGAACCGTGCCTTCCTCTTGGCTCGCGGGATGGCTCTTGCGGTCGACCCCCTGTTCTTCTACGCCCTCTCGATAGGTATTTGATTCTAGCTGCAAGACGAATGCGTATCGTTGTGATGATTCATAACTGGGCTATATACTACACAACAGGTCGAGGCGGTTCGCCTTGTCTTTACATGGACGGCGGTTTGGCAGCAGTGGCCACGGTGGCGAAAACGTGCGTGGATGCGGTTCATTTAGGACACATGTGGCTCCAGTTTAGGCTGGCTTACGTCTCGCGGGAGTCTTTGGTGGTAGGATGCGGAAAGCTCGTGTGGGATGCCCGTGCTGTGGCCGAGCATTACTTGAGATCGTTCAAGGGGTTTTGGTTCGACGCCTTTGTGATTCTTCCCATTCCTCAGGTAAAATCAGAAGATCCGCCTTTTTTTTCTTTTCTAATCCCGACCGAACGAAACGATGCATCTATGTCCTTCTTGTCTGCTGCTTCTTTTCAGGCAGTGTTTTGGTTGGTAGTGCCGAGGCTGATCAGAGAAGAGAAGATAAAGCTCATCATGACGATCTTGCTCCTCATCTTCTTGTTCCAGTTTCTGCCGAAGGCGTACCACAGCGTGTGCTTGATGAGGAGGATGCAGAAGGTCACAGGCTACATATTCGGCACCATTTGGTGGGGTTTTGGCCTTAATCTCATAGCATACTTCATCGCTTCACACGTAAGTCATTAGAAATTACATATGCATATATAGTTCAGCCATTGCTATCTGTGTATTATGGGTTTCGTTCAGGTGGCTGGCGGATGCTGGTATGTTCTTGCGATACAGCGCGTGGCTTCGTGCCTGAAGCAACAGTGCAGGAGAAGCGGGAGCTGTAATAATCTATACCTGTCGTGCTCTGAAGAAGTTTGCTACCAGTTTTTGTCTCCTTCAGACGCTCTGGGAGGATACCCTTGTGGTGCTAACTCGACATCTGTGCTAAGGAAACCAATGTGTTTGGATGTCAACGGACCCTTCCGTTATGGCATCTATAAATGGGCGCTTCCAGTGGTGTCGAGCAACTCCGTCGCAGTGAAGATCCTTTACCCCGTTTTTTGGGGATTAATGACCCTAAGGTGATCAATTCGTTAGTTTCCTTGAAGTTGTATTTTAAAGGGGAAAACAAAAAAAAACCCAGTGGCACGGCGACTCTGATTATTTCATCGAACTTGTTGCAGCACTTTCGGCAATGACTTGGAACCTACCAGCCACTGGCTCGAAGTGGTGTTCAGCATATGCGTTGTTCTCAGTGGTTTGCTGCTGTTCACTCTGTTGATTGGTAACATTCAGGTAAAAAGGAAAAAAACACCAATCAGTATTACCGAGGAACTAGCCTACTGACTGAAATTCTGCATGTAGGTGTTTTTGCATGCTGTGATGGCAAGGAAGAAAAAGATGCAACTAAGATGCAGAGACATGGAATGGTGGATGAGGAGGAGGCAACTGCCCATGCAACTCAGACAGAGAGTCCGTCGTTACGAACGCCAGAGGTGGACGTACGTGGGCGGAGACGACGAAATGGATCTGATTAAGGACTTACCTGAAGGACTGAGGCGCGACGTCAAACGCTTTCTTTGCCTTGATCTGATTAAGAAGGTAGGCGAAATGGAATATTATCTCGTGTCTCACTCCGTAAACCTAATCTACATGCATTTTTTTTAGGTCCCTCTGTTCCACAGCTTGGACGATCTAATCCTTGACAACATCTGCGACCGTGCAAAGCCCCTTGTTTTCTCCAAAGATGAAAAGGTATCAATCAATCACAATAATCTATTCCCCTTCTACAATCATGGTGGTGTGTGTACTCAGAGATTCGCACTTTTCGTCTGCAGATCATGCGAGAAGGCGACCCTGTTCCCAGAATCATATTCATCGTCCGCGGACGTGTCCAAAGCAACCAAAAGCTCAGCAGAGGCTTAGTAGCCACGAGCATTCTCGAACCAGGTGGCTTTTTCGGGGACGAACTCTTCTCTTGGTGCCTCCGTCGCCCTTTCGTCGACCGATTGCCCGCTTCTTCTGCCACGTTTACCTGCATCCAGTCCATGGAAGCGTATGCCCTCAATGCGAAAGACCTCAGATACATAACGGAGCATTTTCGGTACAAATTCGCGAACGAAAGGCTCGCGCGCACTGCCAAGTATTATTCTTCCAACTGGAGAACTTGGGCCGCCGTTAACATTCAACTGGCGTGGCGGTGTTACACGATAAGAACAGGGCGGGTGGCCAACTCGATCGTTAATGGTGATCGGAGACTGCGACAATATGCTGCCTTGTTCTTGTCTGTAAGGCCTCATGATCATCTCGATTGACTCCATTGAGTATATGTGTATGTTCGCTGAGCTGCTGTGATCTTTTTTTTTTTTTTTTTTTTTTCGAAACGATCCCTTGTATTAACAACAAAGATACAAGATTCAATAGCCCAATGGTCTCACCGATACATAAAAAATCGGGAATACAAAGGCTTACAAGGGAGCACAACACAACCCCACAATGGGGTATAAACAACTGAGAAAAAAAAGGTCCACAAAGGACAAAAAACCAACAGAAAACTAAACCCATTATCTATGACCAAGAACTAAAGAACCTATAACAGAAAAAGCTTTAAGCTAAATCTACAATACTCTTCATTTTATCGACTTATGGGTTTTGTCTACGTTGGACCGGGGGTCCACAAGGGAGAAAAGTCGGATAGGTAGAGACGAGGTCCCACAAGCTGGTGTGATCTTTTAAAAGAATAGGAATCGACCTTTTGGATGACTGTTCACAACAGGAAATCAAGTGAGATTAATTGCAGAATTTTATTAACAAAGTTTTATTCAACGAAGGCCTGCCTGCCAGCCAAACCCAATTCTTTGCAATTGCTGTCTATTAAGCTTCAGCTTTACCGACTGATTTTATCTAGCTTCGTCCTTATTTGTTCTCATTTCTTGATCTGAAAAAAAAAAATGGATCAGCTTTTGAGAAGTACCTCCACTTTCTCCGTGCTTAGTTATCCCAAGCCTTTTTCCCATCAAACACGTACCTTGTCGTCTCCCGGATCAAGGATTTCCAGAATTTGCGTAATGAAAGCCACTTGTACGTCGTCGTCTAACTCAGATGCTGCCAGGTTGGGATTCTTTTTTCCTTTTCCTTTCTTTTAAGCCCCTTGTTTGTGTTCGGTGGTGAAAATTATCCATGGGTTTTCAGATAAATGACTATCGACAAACTGAGGATTTTCAGCTTCATCGCTCCCCATTGTTGAAAAAGAATTAAAATCAATTCGGGTCAAGACTTGATCTTATGATCTTATATCCGAATGCTTTTTCTCAAGACTTGTAGCACTTGACTTGATCCGAGTGGTTTTTGGACGTGATTACCTGTATGATCACCTAAAAATGAGCTCAGATGTTTGTGTTTTTGCAAGACATACCTGAATATGCATCATCATTTATTTTGATTTCGATTAGAAATGTCTTAGATATATATAGCCGGCACAAGGAATAGTGTCAAAGAAAACTCACTATTTTGTTGCAGAAAAACGCCTAAAAGTAGAGTAGACGAGACTCGGAGCTACACTCTTGAAGGTATTAGAAATTCATTGATACGACAAGAGGATAGTATAATATTCGGTCTTGTGGAGAGAGCTCAATTTTGCTACAATGCCGAGACATATGATCCTGACGCTTTTCCCATGGATGGTTTCAGCGGCTCTTTGTTGGAGTACGTAGTCCAAGAAACCGAGAAACTCCATGCAAAGGTAGTGTTGTTTGTCTTGAACATTTTGGCTAGCTAGTGTCAGATTATGAATCTTTTTAGAGGTTTTCTAGGTTGGAAGATATAAGGTTCCTGATGAGCATCCGTTTTTCCCCGATCATTTACCAGAGCCAATGCTGCCCCTTCTTGAATATCCAAAGGTAAGAATAAAAGGCATATCTGGCAGCGTTAATTTAATCGAAATTTGAAAGGCAAGGCTTGTTTATTGATGGGGGAGAAAACGTGAGCCCATGATGGCATAACGGTGAATGTCGATAAGAAGTTCATTTCAATCTTCTTTTTCTTCTCCAACATAAGGCTCCATGGAAACTCTTGGCAGGTTCTTCATCCAGCATCAGATTCGATCAACATAAATGTCCAAGTTTGGGACATGTATTTTAGGAATCTGCTCCCTAGGTTAGTTAAAGAAGGCGACGATGGGAATTATGGATCTTCTGCACATCGTGACATGATTTGCTTGCAAGTGAGTCAATTTAATTACTAGCAATGTTCTAAAAAATGCAAGGCGGTAGTGTAGTTGGGCTGTGGTGCTGTCAGGGGATTAGTCGGCCTTATTTTTGCGAAAAATACGATATCTGCACAGGCCTTGTCCAAGAGAATCCATTATGGTAAATTTGTAGCAGAAGCGAAATTTCGAGCCTCGCCTGACATGTACAAAGGCGCCATTGCATCACAAGTATGACAACATATGACTAGTTCTTGGAATGGAAATAGATGCATGTTTACGTTGAGACAAAACGTGTGTATATATATATATGACAGGATAGAGATAGACTGATGGATATGCTAACTTACCCAGCAGTGGAAGAAACGATCAAAAGAAGAGTTGAGATAAAAACTCAAACATACGGACAAGAAGTAGACGGTGTTGAAGGAGATGAGCAGCACGAGCCAGTTTACAAAATAAATCCACGTTTAGTTGCTGATCTATATGGGAACTGGATTATGCCATTAACAAAGCTAGTGCAAGTTGAATATTTATTATTGAGGAGACTTGATTAAATGAACGTTTGTCGTCTTCTCCTTCTTCTTCTGATGAGTTTGCTAATGGTGTATGTATCATCTATGACGTTGCATAAATCTGTGCACGCTGGTTTCGAAATGTGTTTGTCCAATGGTTTTGTATGGTTTGGAACTCATACTGAAATATCTTCTTCTTCTTCGTTGGGAACGCACGTTGGTCGCTGAGCTGCCTCAGCACGACTCCGTTCAAACGTTTCTTTCAGCTGTCGTGTAAAAGTCAAATGATGTTTAATTTTACTATTGTGTTTCTATTTTATTAAGAGAGAGAGTAAGAGCATCTCCAATGTAATGCATAAAAATACAGGTAATATTACACAATAATACAGTTGCTACAGTGCTTTTACTCCAACCCATAAACTCTATTTTCTACACTAGTTTTCTCTCCAACCCATGAACTCTATTTTTACACTAAAAATCAAATTCCTATATTTTACTATCATAATTGACTTACTATACTTTATTATATAAAATTAAAAATTCAATGTATTTTAATTATTAATATTTAAAATTACATGAATGATAAAATTAACATATTATTTAAATTTAATTTTATTATATAAATAAAAATTATATTATTTTTAATTTTATTTGTATTATAATAGTGTATCAAATATTTAAATATAACAAAATATGTATTACTAAATAAATATAAATAGAAATTAAAACTCTATTTTTTGTGTTAAAAATTGTGCGTACTCTAGATGTAGAGTTTCTCTGCTGATCAACACAATATTTGTGTTAAATATAGAGTCCCGTTGGAGTAGAATCGTACTCTATTTTTGTGTTTTACACAAAAATGAAGTACCCGTTGGAGATGGTCTAAGTAATGGCTCCCCAATTGATTTCGGTGGCCGCAAGTTACCATTCTATCTCTAATTTTAAATTTACTATCATTACATCCTTAAAATCATTTTTTAGCTCTTAAAAATAATATAAAATTAATTCTAAGATTATAATTTCACATATTAAAATTAAGATATAAAGTAATATTATTGATTTATATAGTCAAGCACACACGCCAGGTGTGCCAAAATACACTAGTAATTATAAACGAGAGACTGAGAAGACATAATCAAGGAACTAAAGAAAATTAAAAAGAAAAGGTTTCTTTTATAGGCCTTAAGCCCAATAATAGAAGTCTAGGAGGGCCCGTCACTGGCCTAATAATACTATTTTTCTTGCTTTTACTTTACCTGAGATTTAAGATTTTTTCTTTCTTCTTCTCATATTTCTTTAATATCTAATGAATATTGATCTGATCTATCCATCGGTCTCGCCTTCACAGCCCGAAGAAGAATCAGTAGGCATCCATTTGAATTTTCTTTGATAGGTAATTAACTTACATACATACATACATACATACATCTTGCGTCTATTAGATACTACCGCACCTTACGTACGGTTTAATTGATGTTTTGGTTTCCGTATTAAATTGGAGAGGTGAAGTGAGGTGACCCTTTTGAATGGTATGTAAGTACATGCTTGGGAAATTTCGTGTGTAGTCCAATAATCAGTGCCTGTTAGTGCAGAATCATGATATGCTTGCTTTGCTTTGCTTGTATTGTAGTGTATGTGTGTAATCAATCGAGTTGTTGTGGATGTTTGTGGACTTAGTGGTCAATGATTTTGGCTGTTCCCACTAAACTAAACTAAACTCGGGAGCCCATATCATATCGCAGCCGATTGCCGTCTTCTTTCGATTCCAGATATAGCTTTCTGTAGTTCCCTGTTTTTTTTTTTCGAAAAATACATATGTCCAACATCCTTATTCTTTATTGAATCTAGGAAAGAAGTGGAGGGTTTCTGTGAGTGTGGGGCTGAATTAGATGGCGTCAAAACGAAATATCCGTTACAGTCGCCTTGCTGTTGACGAAGATGATTATTATGGTGATGGCAGCAAAGGTAGACACGATCCTAGATTTGATTATACACCAAGAACTTATGATAAGATTCCATGGAAGTCAATATCTCTTGCAATTTTCTTACTCCTTCTCGGGTGTATGCTTCTCTTGCTCTCGTTCTTCATCTTCACGGGTCACATGGGAGGTGAGTTGTCCCAGGCATATGGCCTCTTTGGATTGGGTATTCTTACCTTTCTCCCAGGTAACTAACTAACTTAGTTGATTTAATCTTTTTTGTGAACCTTGCTGCCGGGATCATTTAGTGTAATCTCCAAGTTCATGCCAAATAGTAGTGATTTATGTTTTGTAAAAGGGATATACATATGTGCGAACTCTGATTCCCAAAAACTATGCTAGCCATTTCTGATTGCTCGAGGAAGTTTCTTGTTGATTGCTTAATAAAAAGAACGGTTGCAGGTTTTTATGAGACTCGTATTGCCTACTATTCGTGGAGAGGCGCACAAGGATATCGCTTTGCTTCAATTCCCGATTACTGAGTTTTTCTTTGTAGGGGTCACAATCTTATTATATACTGAAACGCTACTTTTTCATTTTTCTCTTCCTTGTCATGTCCTGCAGCTTATTGCTTGTTTTATGTGTGATGTATGGTAATGCTTGTGTCGAACATTTGTAGTATGATGCTTGTACTTTAGTTTTAAGATGAATGCTTCTGTTTCGTGCACAACTGATGCAATAGATTCAAGAATCAAGAATCTCCCTATTATGTATGTGATAACGCAGTATGAATGAACTAGTGATGGCATCATACTTCTTATAGCTAACCATCGGTTATCTTATGGGTGATCGAAACATGAAAATATTATTATTATTATTATTATCATCATTATTATTATCATTATTATTATTATTATTATTATAATAGCGAGATAAACAAAGGCTCTATCATTTAAATTTAGGGGCATTTATGGCTCAGCCCTCATTTAAGTTTCAATTAGAGTTCAGATCCCTATCAGAAAATTATAGTTTTAAGGACTCAATTTTTTCAGTAACACTTCATGGTTCCCCAATACCACTTCATGGGTATGTGGTAATCCTTAAGGCGTCTGTGGTGACACTTCACGGGTCCGTGGTACCACTTCATGGATCTGTGGTAACACATGAGTCATTTTCTCTAGATAAAACTTAAATTGGATCATTATCGATAAATAAAACTTACATGGATCCTTATCTCTAATTAAAAATATGTCAGGGACCTGACTTGTAATTTGCACTTAAATTTTAACATTAAAGTGAAAAGATACGTAAAAAAAGAAATATCAAGCTACGGTTGGACTTCCGTTATTACATTCGATAAAAGGAAAAATAAATACCAACAAAGTTCAGGAAATACTCTCCGAATGTCAGTACATTCGTTATAATTCTTGCATTTAGTACGTGCCATTGTTGGAGTTCTTCCGCGCCTCATCGTTCTGATTTTAAGTGAGGTTTTCTCATAATTAATCGGATAAAGATAGACTTTTTCGTTTATAGGAGGTCAGTACAATTATGTAAGTTGGTATCTCCTCTTCTGGCGTTAAATTACGGATCTGCTTTGTTGTTTTTTAGGAATATATGAAGCTATGCATATGTATGTGTTGGTGATTTTGTGTGTAACCGTAAAGGTTGGAGCTTTGGGACTCGGATTTATTATTTGGATTGCCATTTTTTCATCTATTGCTAGACATTAATTCGTGATCAGCTGATTTTGCTCGGTATCGTTTTTAGTCATGGGAAAATGATTCCCTTTTTTACTTTGACGGGAAAGAGATCGTTGTTTGTTTATGTCGATTCCAAGAATAGAGGGCTGAAATTTGGATTGAGTGAGATTCGATATGCATATTATTATAATCTAGAACAGTTCTGGATGTTGAAATCTTACTGTGTTAACCGAGCTGGAAAGGCTTAACCATGTGTTTAATCTGTAAATGTTTCATTGTCATAAATTTAGCCAATTTTTGAAGAGTACTCTAGTGGGGCTGATCTATAATGGTTTTTCTTCTTCAAGTGAGTCATGTTTTGCGGAAGATAAAAAAATGCAGCATGCAAATGTGATCCAATTCATTAATGTTGAACATTTCTTGATCTGAATGCACGGTGCTTCACTTTACCTTTATTTTTATAGAATTATGGATGGATCACTGCAAGATGGTAGCACTAGTAGTGTGGATTCATTTTTGCGGAACTACAAGCTTGGGAAGACCCTTGGGATTGGATCATTTGGCAAGGTTAAAATTGCTGAACATACATTGACCGGACACAAGGTTGCTGTTAAGATCCTTAACCGCAAGAAAATAAAGAACATGGACATGGAGGAAAAAGGTAGGATATTTAGTTTATTGTGTATAATTTCATTAGAGACAGAATGAGCATTTATTAACTTGCTACACGAACCGTTCCAACTATTTTATGGTAGTTTGTTATTTTCTCATTCATTTATAGCATTTCTAGAAACGGCTATATCAACCTCATATGTTAACCCTTTCCAACTCTTGCAGTAAGACGGGAAATCAAGATTTTGAGATTGTTCATGCATCCTCATATCATACGTCTGTATGAGGTTGTCGAGACACTGTCAGATATATACGTTGTAATGGAATATGTGAAATCAGGTGAGCTCTTTGATTATATTGTGGAAAAGGGCAGGTTAAATGAAGACGAAGCTCGCAACTTTTTTCAGCAGGTAAGATGCCTTTTTGTGTTCTACTTGCTGCACCATGCTGTTTTGAGCTCACAGTTGCTAGTGTTTTGATTTATAGTTTTTATATTTGCCTCGTTTTTTAGATAATATCTGGAGTGGAGTACTGCCACAGGAATATGGTGGTCCATAGAGATCTGAAGCCTGAAAACTTGCTTTTGGATTCTAACAACAACGTGAAGATTGCAGATTTTGGTTTGAGTAATATCATGCGAGATGGTCATTTTCTGAAAACGAGTTGTGGAAGTCCCAACTATGCTGCTCCAGAGGTCCCCTTAGATATATCTGTGTTGATCATAGATCTATCGTTTGGATAAAGGACTAACTTATTATATTTAGGCTGCTGCTGGAAGAAGTTTTAAAAGGCTGTAAATGTGTTTCCTCTTACAGGTGATTTCTGGTAAGTTGTATGCGGGGCCAGAAGTGGATGTTTGGAGTTGTGGTGTAATTCTCTATGCACTTCTCTGTGGCACCCTTCCATTTGATGATGAGAACATTCCTAACCTTTTTAAAAAGATTAAGGTATGTCAACATATCTTACCATCAAAATTGTGTATGGTCTGTATTAAGTGATAGTCAGACATGTATAGATTGCGAGTGTGCTCAGGAGGTCTAATTCAACTCATAGTTGCTAGCCATTTTAGTATTTTTTTGTTTTTTCTGAGAGTTTTTAAGTAGCTTTGATTTTAAGGAAATGGCTGAGCTTGGTCTAACTTCTTTTAGGGCGGGATATATACACTCCCCAGTCATCTGTCTGGAGGTGCAAGAGATTTGATTCCGAGAATGCTTGTAGTTGATCCAATGAAGAGGATGACCATCCCCGAGATTCGTGCACACCCTTGGTTCCTAGCTCATTTGCCACGATATTTGGCTGTTCCTCCTCCCGACACAATGCAGCAAGCTAAAAAGGTAACCTCTTCTAGTAGTGCCATTCCGAGATGTCTGTCGTTCGTTATTCATTCAAAATCACCCAAGTTATAGGTTGATCATTAATACTGAACTCCACCGAGTTCTTTATATCTAGATGAACTCTCACATCTCTGTTCTTAGATCATCAGCTTATGGATTTTTGTATTCAGTTGGATTTCCTCAGGTTTTTGCATCAGCAAATACTGAAAATGTAGCATGTTTGCGCTCTTTGTATTAATTCATTATCAACATCATGAACAGATTGATGAGGATATTCTTCAGGAAGTGATCAGGATGGGATTTGTCAGGAATTTCCTTGTAGATTCTCTACAGAAGAGGATTCAAAATGAGGTTGTCATCTGCCGTTGCGTTGATTTCGAGATATTGATGTTACTTTGCCTTATTTATTGGCTGTGTTTCAGGCTACTGTCACATACTATCTCCTTATGGACAACCGATTTCGTGTATCGAGTGGCTACCTCGGATCTGAATTTCAAGAAGCTGTGGTAAATACTGCTGCAATCTTTTTAGTAATGCTTAAGGCCAAGCTTTTTCTGTGTATTTGAACCGCAGTCCGTTTTCGTATCTAAACCATAAATCATTAAACCAGATATATTAAATTCTAACTTAGATGCCCTTATTGAGTCTTGCTTTTCTCGTAGGAACTGGGATATAGTCGTATAAATAAACCCGAGTCTTTAGCATCTCCTGTTGGTCGGAGGCTTTCTGGTGCGATCGATTATCAATCTTTTGGAGCAAGACAGTTTGTAATGGATACGAAATGGGCACTTGGACTCCAGGTTGGTGCCCTCTTACTTGTAGAGCACAAGTATTTTTATCTGACTTGAGAAGAATCTACGAACTCTACTCCTAACGTCGAAAAGAATGTCAAGTTCTTCAGTTTCCACTCATATGGACTATTTCTTCTCTTTCGTGAAGTCTCGAGCCCATCCTCGTGAAATAATGATGGAAGTCCTTAAAGCTCTGCAAGAACTAAATGTTTTATGGAAAAAAATCGGCCAGTACAACATGAAATGCCGATGGGTTCCTGCAACTCGTGGTCATCATGATGAGGCAGAGCTTAACACTAATAATATGCATGATAACAATTACTTTGGTGATGAATCTTCCATCATTGAGAATGTTACACTGCAGAACGTGGTCAAGTTTGAAGTCCAGGTGAAAATAAGTGTCTTTTTTCCTTGGCCGCAATATCAAGTTTCTGTTTACTGGATCCTGCTGGTAATTATATTGCTAATGATGTCTGATGAGTTGTTGATGGACCTTCTGCTATGTTCTTTGCAGCTGTACAAAACCCGAGAAGATAAATATTTGCTTGACCTCCAGAGAGTGCAAGGCCCTCAATTCCTCTTCCTCGATCTTTGCGCTGCTTTTCTTGCTCAGCTTCGCGTCCTCTAAGAAGTTTTAATCTCCTTACTGTTTGATTCTGTATATATAATCATTACCAGATTAGACCGAGAATAATGACATAAAGACTGAGATATGAACTTGGCTCCGAGCCTGTAACTTTTTGTTTTGCTCGCTAGGAGTTAGGCTTCTACAACTGAGTACTCATTCAATAACTGTAACCGTCTTACGGTAACTTTATGCATTTTCTAGCGTTCAAGGAGATTTCATCGACCATGCATCAATTCTGTGTTTACAGAAGCCATCAATCTCTACTTCACCTTGCCTTGCAAAGTTCAATCGAAGATTTGATACCATCTAGATTGAGTTGATAGCATAACAATATTGCAGGAAAATATGGAACACAATTCACATCAGACAACTGTTACGGCATGCAGAAAACGATTGGAAAGCCATGCACGTGTTTCTAGGAAAGAACACTACTTGGGCGAAGAAGCAACATGTTCATCCGTATCCTCTCCTTTATGCAAGTCCTCGACAGGTGAGTTCTCTGTCGTTACAGCCCCTGAGCCCTCATTGTCTTGATTTCCAAATATGTAAGACAGAGACAAAGGATTATAGGAGGAACTCGCCTTTTTAAAACCTTGTATAGCTCTCATCGCAGCAAGCGTGCTCTTATATATATCTACGGTTTCTTCATCAAGTGGCAATGATGTTTCTTGGCTTACATTTGATTGTTCGGTCCGAGTCTTGTCCGGTTCACGTGGGGTCAACTGAATCAACTCTTCTTCTAGTGGAAACAGAATTTCGAGATTTGCTTCACACTCACGAACCAACCTTGTTAGGGGTTCGATTGTAAAAAAGGGCTGGTGAAGTGCAAGCTGTGTATAAGGTAGGCTTAGAAGTTCCCCAGTTCTTTTGTCATATTTCTTCAAAATCTTGATTAGACCTGAAAAAGATAGTGCCCTCATATCCGAGCAGAGATCACCGACGGCATATCTTTGACTAATGCCGATTGAAAACAAATAGATGGAGCAATCACAGTGGCTTAAGTACAAGACAAATCACCTCCATATATAAATAACGAAGAAAGAAGCGCGAATACAAATATATAAACCTGCAAAGTTGAGAGAGCTGTAGTTCTTTAAGAGGACCATCTCTCCATGGATGGCAACAAAATCTTTGCGTATCTCCATCATCTCTTGACTGAAGGCCGTCTCTGAGGTAAAATTTCCATCTCTACTACTTGAACCTCTGGCCTTTACTCGCTCAATTCTTTCCTTCAGTGCCTGAAAGGACATAACCGTGTTAATGGGTTTGTATTTCTTCAAAATTACAAGAAAAATACGATCAAGGGCTCCGAGTTTCGCGCAAGGATCTGGCATAGGGACTGCCCAGACATTAATGCAGAATAGTAAGTTCAGATAACACAAAATGCTTATTCCTGTGATGAAATCAGTCACTAGTATATATCCTCCTATGCCGTGTCATGTCACGTTCTGAGTTTGAGGTTTGTATCATAACGGATGCATACACACAGTGGTCCACTCACTCAATCAATCGCATCTCAGGGTCAGAAGCAACAATAGACCAAACAAAAAAAGCGAAAATAACATGAAGGCAGGATAAATTCCCACCTGAAAGCGAATGATAAAATCCTCCTCCTTATCGACGTAGAAATCGTTAAACTTCTCAAGGTCCTCATTCAAAATCCGCACAAACCACTCATGGAGCTCACGAAATGGTACCTCAGGTGGCGGAATATCGGCGGAGGCACTCCCCGGAATGTTCTTGAGGATCTTCTTCAACGGTTTGTAGGATAAATACTTGTCTCTCCATTCAGGTAGGGTTTCTTCAAGATGAATTCTAAATTCCTTTCCGAATTTCATCTTGTGAATCGTAACTATGTGGAGTTCGAAGCGCGAGAACAGATATTTCTGTCAATTTGCTAAAACATCTGCCTTTGTTCCTTAATCCTTCATCGTCGATATGGGCGCGGGATAGTTGCAGACTGGGATTTTTTAAGTAAATAGCCCTTGAGCTGGTCATCTTTTAAAAAATAGCACCCAAAATCGGACTTTACCTTTGTACCCTTACTAACTCTGCTCTAAAGACTATTTTACCCTTATTTAATGTCAATCAACAACCTCAACAACACTTAACGATAAAATTAATTAAAGGGTTTACATGTTACACTGTAGCGAATATGAAACATCAGACCCGTTATAGAAGAGTGGGGTAAAAGTAAAAAAAAGCAACCACTTTCACTTCCAGTAAAAAAAGCAAGCGTGTCTCCCGCCCCTGCACTGCAAATCGTCTCCACTTTCACTTCCAGTAAAAGAACAAGCGTGTGCTCTCCCGCCCCTGCACTGCAAATCGTCGTCTTCTCTGCAAATCGACTCATTCGACAATGGCATTCAACGCGAACGTGGAGGTATGTGTTCTACTCTTCGTCTTCTTCAATTTAACGCGAGAGGGGATCTGGGAACGACCCATCGAACCCTAATTTGGTGCGGACCCGTGCTTGCAAGCGTAGGACAGAGCTTTGGTAGCATAGGACCCGTGCTTGCAAGCATAGGACCCGTGCTTGCAAGCATAGGACATGGGTCACGCGCGCGCAAGTTCGGGGGACCCGCGCGTTATAAGCAGGGGACCCGCGCGCTATGCCCAGGGGACCCGCGCTTATATGCAGGGGACCCGCTCTTATACGCACGGTTCCCCTGCTTAAACGCTCGGGTCCTCTTACCTTAACGGGCGGGTCCTGTGCCACTGCGCGTGCGCAAGCGGGGGACCCGCGCGTTATAAGAAGGGGACCCGCGCGCTATGCCCAGGAGACCCGTGCTTATACGCAGGGGAGCCGCGCTTATACGCACGGTTCCCCTGCTTAAACGCACGGGTCCTCTTATCTTAACGGGCGGGTCCTGTGCCACTGCGCGTGCGCAAGTTCGGGGGACCCGCGCGTTTTATGCAGGGGACCCGCGCGCTATGACCAGGGGACCCGCGCTTATACGCGGGGGACCCTTGCTGGGACCGCGCCGATGCGCAGGGGTCTCATGCGCGTCCGTGCTTGAATCTCAGCATATGCGATGCGGTCCCCTGCGCATCTATGCATAAGGGTTTTCTGTTTTAATTATTTCATACCACGTAATTTAGCTAAAATGTGTTTTACGCATAAATTAGGTTGTGATGCAGAAGCAGTTCGACACAGTGGACGAAGTTCCCCGTTTGAGTGTAAAAATGAGCTCGTTATACGCGGATGCCAGCGAGCTGATAAGACAGTGTCTGAACCACCACGAGTGGGAGATTTTTAGGAACGAGAGTCCGTTCGGCCGCCTTGTTATGGCTGAGCCTGATTTTAACCTCTCGGGACAGTTGGTGTGGTACCTCATGCAGAACCAGACGATGCTGCACAACCGGGAAGAGCTGTGGATGATTTTTGGCGGAAAACCACTCCGATTTTCAAAGTCGGATTATTGCCTAATCACCGGGCTGAAGTTCGCAGCCGAGCTACCGCCGGTAAACGACGGCTCACAATTCACCGCAAGACATTTTGGCAACAGCTCAAAAGTCCGCATGTCGCACGTCAAGCGTGTGTTGGAGCGGTTGTCTGGCGACGAGGACAATGTGGACTTCGAGAAGCTGAAGTTGGCGGACGTGTACTTCGCCACCGCCGTGTTGATGCCTCGACCGTCGAAGAAGGACACCGTCGTCAGTACAACGGTCCTTAGTCTCGTCGATGATCGATTTGCATTCTCCCAGTACCCTTGGGGCACCGTGGCTTTCCGTGAGGTGATACGAAGTGTTAAGGTAAATCTACGGGAGAGGCCACGGGACTGGCTGATCAGTGGGTTCGTACAACCACTTCAGGTGAATTATAACTAAGCTTCTTGCATACCATGTTTTGAGGGACGTTTGTAAGATTTTTTGCGTTATTTGTATTCAGATACTAGCATACGAGTGCATGCCGGGGGTTGCAGACCAGTTTGCGGTTCGCAAGGAAGAAGATTTCACGCCACGCATGCTCAGGTGGGCGACGAAGAATTGGGGTCGCAAAGCATGCCCGACTCTTAGGACGGTCGCAGATGCCGTCAACCGCGATTTTGTACGAGGGTTGTTAGTGCCGTCAGCGGAAGAGTTGGAGGCGGCGTACTTTAGGGACAGCGTTTTCGACGTTGGGGCGGCACACGACATATTCGACCGTGTGACGGGCCTACTCACGCGGGGAGTGGAGGTTAGGTGTTCCCCTGTCCACCTCGATCGTGGCGACGACGATCATTTAGCGATCGTACCTGTTGAAGATTTTCCCACACCTGTGGAGGTGGTTGAGGCGGGAGACGTTGGTGCTTCGTCGAGTGCCCGAGGAGTTCGAAGAAGAGGCAAAGCGCCTGTAGATGTTGTTGATCTAAGTGATGAGGATTCTGGCTCAGATAGAAATGAGAAGTGGAGCAAGAAGTACCTCGGGCGATGGGACTTCTCCGGGCGTGAGCTGATTCATGAGCACGATCGCGTGCTCATTGACATGTACCTTCAAGCGGCAAGATTTAGGTAAATGTTTACTTTCGATGTCAATCTCAGTTATCGTACCTAAACACGTAATAATTTTTCTTTTTATGCAGTGATACCGTTTGGTCGTCTGACATGTGCGACGTGGATGCCCAAGGCTTCTACATGCTGCTCTTCCATGATATGCTCAAGTCCAATTGTCTTGATGCATATCTAGATTGCTTGAGGCGAATCTATGCGGACAATGACAATTATCCTCGCGTCTTCGTCTTTCCAAGTTACGTGCAAGACGAGCACTTTAGGAAGGCGCAGAAGTTGAATAGGAAGGCGAAAGTCGGGGTGGATGATATGGAGAGCTTCGTGAATGGATTGTCGAGAAGCAGTCGGAGCTGGTTGGAGCGTCTCACGGAGGATGAATTGCTACGATGCAAGTACATCATCTCTCCTGTTTGCGCACGGGCCCACTGGGCAGTGCTTATTTTTGACGCGTCAACGCAAACCTTCGTCCTTCACGATTCATTGGGCGCGCATGGTGTGCAGTTCGCCGGGAGAGTGTTCGTAAGTAGCTGAAATCCGTTTGTCTATCATTTTTATTTATTTAGTGACATGTTCGGTATTTGCTATATTTTGCAGGCGGAGTTTCTTTCCGCATATTGGCGTTTCAAGTTCGACATCGTGACGAAGCCGAAGTTGAATAATAAAATGAATCGCCAGCAGAAGGCTGACAGCTTGGATTGCGGGGTTCATGCACGGTGGAGACGATTATGGTTGACACGCCCGAGTTTGATGAATATCAACGGCAGATTGATATTTCGGCGTATCGAGCCACTATGGCTGCACGGATATTGCGTGACCCGCATAGCTGTACCCTATAGATTAGTTTGGGGTAGTTTGGAAGTGTTAATTGTAAGTGGCTTTGTAGGTTTAATGGACTTGGTGTAGTTTGTAGGTTTATGGAACTAAAAGTTTTTGATATTATTGAATGAATTGATTCTCTGTATGAAACGAAAGTACGTGATGGGTGATTTGACTTGTTACTGACGAAATTATTTTGACCAAATACTCAGCAATATGCGCGGGTCCCCTGATTTTACGTGCGGGCCCCTGATTTTACGTGCAGGTCCCATGATTTCAAGTTATGGTCCCTTTAGCACGTATCCCACCATATGACTTGATAAAACTTTTTCCATTGTTGAATAATTGATTCTCTGTATGAAACGAAACGTGATGGGTGATTTGACTTGTTACTGAGGAAAATATTTTGACCAAATAATCAGTAATTGTTCAATTATTGGTACGACTAAAGAGAAACCCTAAATTGGACAGCGACCCGTTCATATACATACCTATACGGGACGCGTCCCATCAGCGCCAACGCAATAAGCACGGGTCCCCTGAGAATGTTTTGGTCCCCTGATTTTACGTGCATTTCCCATGATTTTAAGTTATGGTCCCTTTAGCACGTTACCCACCATATGACTTGATAAACCTTTAAAATAATGCACGACCATTTTTTGGTACAGAAAGCATACATTCCACAGTCGTACGATCACTTTCGGTGATAATCATGACGATTACCAGCATTGTTTTTCAAGTCGATGGTAAGTGGGTAATTCGCGAGGACAATACGTCGAACTGGGTTCCGGATCCAACTTGCCGTTGGCAATCAATCTTGGTCGATGAGGAGTCATGCACGTTAGTGGATCTCACTAACGAGATATTGAATGCATTGTCGTTACGCAACGACAATACCAAACTACGGATAAGCTACATGCCTTGCATAGACTACAATTATGTGCGCCTCATCTACATCGAGAACGATTACGGCGTACGTGCGTACGTTGGAGGTGGTTGCCCACGATCAAGACCACCTCTTCACGTGGAACTTGAATTAGCCATCATTGCGTCACCGCCACATCAACCTCATGATAATGATTTCTCTGGTTTCGACGTCGGCCTTATAGCGCATTGCGATACAAACGTCGAAATCCAACCATTTGAGGGTTTTCCCAGCACATCTTACAACCCTCCTGACCAAAGTAATGAAAGCAGTGGCTATGTAGGCGATTACTCCGGAATCTGCGGCCAAGGATATGATAATGAGAACGAGCAAGTCGGACGGGACGACGAAAATGAGAACGAGGAAGGTGCCTTAATGCATGATGATGATGATGATGACGCACATGATGACGATTTTGACGTCGATGTGCACGACGACGCAACTGATGTGGCCGACGATGGTACCTATTCGTTTACGGATGGTTCGACCCTATATGTTGGACAACAATTCCGTAGCAAGAAAGAATTGAAGGACGAAATCACTAAAATCGCTGTCGCTGCATGCTTCGAACTCCAAGTGGATAGGTCAAACAAAACCCTGTACGTAGTGAAATGTGCGAAGGAGAACTGCGAATGGCGCATACGAGGTGCACAGGATAAGGACTCCCCCTTTTTCTCAATCCGAAAGTACGTCAACACGCACACGTGCGGCGTGTCTCATCGACGCCGTAGACATCGCCAGGGAAGTTCGTCGCTCGTATCGAGCACGTTGTTGGAAAATTTCAGGGCTCCTAAAGACATCCCCGCTCCCAGTTCCATACAGTCGATGATGCAGAGCAGGGGAGTAGAAGTTTCATACTACAAGGCTTGGAGAGGAAAACAAATTGCGACCGACGAACTAGTTGGTAACAGGGACGCTTGCTACGGTTTACTGCCGTCTTACTTAGATGCGGTGAGGCAAGCCAACGAGGGCAGTATCACTGATTGGGAGATGGACGAAGACAATCGGTTCAAGTACATGTTCTTGGCATACGGAGCATGCGTCAGCGGCTTTACGTTCATGAGGAAAGTCGTTTCTATCGACGCCACTTTTTTGAAGGGGAAGTATAAGGGACTCATGATGATTGCCACTGCGCAAGACGGCGATTTCCATCAATATCCTTTAGCATGGGGTATTGCCGACGGGTCGGAGGGAACCGACCCATGGACGTGGTTTCTCTCGAGATTAAGACGTTTTGTTGCGGATGGCGACGATCTCGTAATAATTTCCGATCGGAACCCTGGAATCAAGAATGCAGTTCCGGCCATTTTCCCAAACGCGTTTCATGGTTTCTGTGCGTGGCACCTTCAACAAAACGTGAAGACGAGAATGAAGAAGAAAGGTGCTTGTCCAATCTTTTGGCGTGCCGCTACTGCCTACACGAAGAGCGAGTGCGACCGTCATTTTAGGCAGCTTGACGGAAAATATGCGGACGTGCAGAGGTATCTTAACGAAGTCCCAAAGGAAACGTGGACGCGAGCATATTGCCCTAGATCAAGATACAACATAATGACGACCAACGGATCGGAGTCTATAAATGCAGCTCTACGTAAGGACAGAGAGCTTCCAATTATTGGACTGTTGGGCTCGATTCAGCGACTAACATCATCAGGGTTCAGTAAGCATCGGCGCTCTGCGGAAGCTTCAATCGTCTCGAACATGACTAGGTTTACGCCGAAGGTAGAGTCGATCATACGAGAGAATTTCACCGAGTCGCAAAAATTTCATGTGTCGGAAGTCGGGCATCTAACATATAACGTATACGGGCAGCATGTGAACGAGGTGGTCGATTTGGGGCTGCGCACATGCACGTGCATGATGTTTGACATCGATCGTATCCCATGTTCACATGCGGTTGCAGCTTGTGGTTCTGCCCAAGTGCCGGTATATTCATTAGTGCACGATTATTATACCTTGGAGTTCTGGAAACTGGCATACGAAGGTACTATACGCCCGGTAACGGACCGCATTGAAAGTAGTATGGACATGTTGCCGCCTCATGTTGGTTCACAACGTGGACGACCCCAGAAAAATAGGTTTCCTTCGACGGGTGAATTTGGTACGAGATAACGTTGTAATATGTAGTTTTCGTATTCAGAGTGGCTTATACGTCGCCATTTGTGTTATGTTATGTAAGGTTGTGTTAGGCGAGCTTTTGCGTGAATATGGAAGTAGAAAACCCTTATGCACAAATGCGCAGGGGACCGCATCGCATATGCAGAGAATCCCGCACGGACGCGCATGAGACCCCTGCGCATGAATGTGGTCCCCGCCGGGTCCCCTGTCTTCAACGTTTGGGTCCCGTGAAAAAATCGCGCTGGTCCCATGTTCCTTGCGCGCAGGGAGGGGCGCGTTACTCCCATCGGACCCAAACGTTAAAGGGAGGGGACCTGCCGATTAGCACATGGTACCCCAAATCATTAGGGTTGGTCACGTTCGCTTACTAAGTTGGTCCAATAATTGTTCAATTATTGATGAAAAGTGACATGTAGCAGTGCTTCATTTATTGGTGAAGTGACATGTCAGAGCGGTGTCATTATACAGTTCATCAGAGACAGATGACTTGACATTTGATTCCCGATTCCACTTTTTGTCCCCGGCGAAAATCTAATATTATTAAATTCGTTAATAAGATGTCCACTGCGAAAATCTAATATTATTAAATTCGTTAATAAGATAGTCATTAATAAAAAAATTAAAAAATTCGTTAGTATGGGTTATATTTTTTTATATGAATTATATTTATTTATATGAATTAAAATCGTTAATAAGATAGTCATTATATTTTTTTATTAAATTCGTTAATAAGATAGTCATTATATTTTTTATATGAATTATATTTATTTATAAGATTAAAATCGTATTTTTTATTCAAGAGGGGGTGTGAATAGTAGCCCCCTTTAGAAAATTACGGTACGAATATGGAAATAGAAAACCCTTATGCACAGATGCGCAGGGGTCCGCATCGCATATGCAGCGAAGCGCACACGGATTCGCATGAGACCCCGGCGCATCTTTGCGGTTCCCGCCGGGTCCCCTTCCCATAACGTGAAGGTCCCATGACTTCAACGTTTGGGTCCCGTGATAGTAATGCGGGGTCCCATGAGTCTTGCGCGCAGGGAGGGCGCGTTACGAGCATGGGACTCAAACCTTAAAGGCAGGGGACCTTCCGATTACCACACGGTACCCGCACATTAGGGTTAGTGATGTTCGCTTATTGAGTGGGACCAATAATTGCTCAATTATAGGTCAAAACTGACATGTCAGCACAGTGTCCCTATTTATTCGTCAAAAGTGACATGTCAGAGCAGTGATACTATACAGTATGTACAGGACAGATGACTTGACATTTTATTCCCGATTTGCTTGTAATGTTGTGAAAATCTAATATATTATTAAATTCGTTAATAAGATAAAAATTAATAAAAAATTAAGTGTGCGTAAAAAAAATAAATTTAAATAACCACTCGATTAACAATATCTAACTCCAAGTTTAGAAAAAAGAAAATATATTTTACAACATGTATTTCGAGTCGTACGATCATTGACGTGAATCTAGTAAGAGAGCACACCGATAAAACATACTCATGTTTGTGATTTATGTAGGCTGTAACAATCTTATAAAGTGAACGTAATTCTTTTGATTACCTCCATTTTTTTTGTTCTGTGCTATTTTATGATGACTTTATATTGTAGTCTACGATAAACAAAGTATAAATACGCTCAATTAATCGCTTACTTCCATGAATTAACATTGCAAAAATCGCACATGAACATAGGGGACCCACATTTTTTGAACAGCGGACCCACTCTTCAAAACTGGGGACCCGCGATGATTGCATAGTCCCCACACTGAGATGTCCGGGTCAGTCGTGGTCCCGTCAAAATTGTCCGCATGTCATTGCCGGGGCCCGACTGGTCCCTTCGAAATGTTGCTTGATTTAAGCAGAAGACCCGCTCGTAAAGGTCACGGGACCTGTGCGTTATGAGCATGGGACCAGCGCTTGTATTCAGGGGACCCGCTAAGGGAGCGTTCATAGATAACACGGAAAACTTAATATGAAAAAAGTTAAGTTATGTCAAATCACTGCCATTCGCGTTATTTTTATGTCAACTCACACATCACTCTCACTGACAAAATCTCCTCTCACAATTTCTAAACCCTAAATTGATATCAAACACACGTAAAGCAGATGACTTCTATCAAACAACTAAAATTAAAATTAAACAGAAAACTAGAAAGATTTCAAATCACTTAAAATTCAGTTCTTTTATTTTTACGTCAAATCACACATCAGTCTCACTGACAAAAAGTTGGAAAACACAGAGAAACTCAATCGTTCACAATTCTAAACCCTAAATTCATATCCACCAAACGATATGCACAAATCAAACAATTAAAATTAAAATTCAAGGGAGAAATTCAACAACACATGAAATAGTTCGTGAACATCGCAAATTTTAATTAAAATAAAAATGGTATACTAAAAAGAGTCCCAATTATTATTGAAAATAGAAGATGCGAGGTATTTTCTAAACGCCTGCATATGAGTTTGATTGAGGCGGGAGACGTCGTCCTTCTTCATCATAAGCGACATTGCCGCCCGCAACATCGCCACGCCATCTTCTCCCCTGAAAATCATATCGAAAAAGACACTTATTTTTAAACACGACGACAAAGTAATAAAACGCATCATTCATGAAAACTTACTGATTTTGTTTCCTGAATTCGCGACACCACCTAGCCGGCCAGCTCTTGCCCTTGTTAGGCATGCGTGTTATCAGTTTCAGTTCCTTGAAAATAGCCGGGATTACGATCCGAAGTTTGTTGATGTCGTCGGCGATAAAGCGCAGCTCGAAGCCAGGAGGCGCATCGGAGTCGTAAATCGTATACTCCTTTCCCTTTACATCAACAACGAACAACACCCATCGGTCTGACGTACGCATGGGGATGGCAACTTTGGTCGCTAGATCCCACGACCTGCATTTCCAATCTTCGTCCTCCCCCCTCGCGAACGGGAGCAATTTCTTGAAGCCTTTCCCACACGGCTTCCCCATTAGGTTTAGCACCCCTCGCTCGTCGACGAGCGTCTTAAACGTATGTGGCATGTACGCGACTTTGCTCGCAACCGATTTGCTAAATTTCTGCATGCGTTTGATCCCAGCGAGGCATTCATCGACATGCTGCAATAAAAGCAAACCGGTTTTTAACACATTCAAGTAAGGTGACGAAAGGTATTTGGTAAATTTATATACGTACCATCTCATCGAGTTTAATACCCGCAGTCGCAAGGTTCAGGAGCCATGTAGGGTCGTGTTGTCCTAGGATCCCTTGTACTTTCATGCCGGTAATCTGCAAAGCCGTTTTTAGCTGACTTTCGACTTTTGGCCACAAGTTTTGGACCTTGAACTGGATATGCCGCTCGAACGCCGAAAGCTTTGGAGGTTTGACTGTATTCGTCGAGGGGAAATCGGTGAACGGCGTCGTGGTGTACCAAGATGGCTTCTTCGTCCGCTCAGGGGTCTGTTCTGTGACGACGCCTTTTCCTTTGTCGAGGGCTTGGACAGAAACCGAAGCCTCGGCGTGCGTCTCCAACTGATCAGCGTGGTCCTCTTGAGCCTCTATGTCCGTCACTGCCTCGTGAACCCCGAGACCATAAGTGCCCCTCCACGACGATGGGTCGACCACCTCGGGCGGTCTCTCTTCATCGGACCGAGCCGGTGCGACATATTCATCGTAACGTTTTTGCGCCCATTCAGACGGACTGTGACCGTCCCATGCCTCCTGGCTCGGAATATAGCCATCCGGTCCCATGTACGATGTGTTCCTCCATCTCTCATCGTAATCTATACAAGAAATTCGAAAATAACTATAAATTATTTTTCACGTCCTTAAGTATAAAAACTGACCAAGCTCGGGCGGTGTAGCGTGCAATCCACCACCAAACTCGGGCTGTGAAGCGTGCGATCCACTAGCAAACTCGTTTGGATCGACATCTACATCGTAAATAGTAACTGTTGAGTAAACTGCGCAACTAATTAAAAAATTAAGAATAAATAAATATCTTACTATAACGAGCTTCGGTAGGCGGAGTGCGAGACCCGTGATAAAATCTGCTCGCCAAACCCTGAACCGAGTTCCCCAACTCCCTGAGGCTGTCGGCCCACGATCGCATTTCCGTCCAATGTTCCTCGTACGCATCCCACCTTCTCTCGTTCGTCGACCACCGTCGACCCTCTTCTTCTTGAAACTGATGCAATTGCGTGCCAAGTTGGTCGAATCGCCCAAACAAGTTGGTGAAGTTTTGGTCCATACGACTTTGCCATTCATCGAAGCGTGGACCCGAGGCGAAACCCTGACCACTTGATCGTGGGGTCTCCGGTGTTGCATGAAAGGCGTGCTCGTGCGGAGGTTCGGGGTTGCCGTGCGGATGTTCGGGGATTTGGCCGTGATGCTGAATTATATCGGTGTCGCGTCGCTGACTGCCCTCGATTTGGGCGATGGTCTCAGGCACCAAATTCTGCCGGCTAGAACCCTCACCGCGACGGCGGTGGCCGCGGGAGCACCTAACCTCCACTCCATGCAGGAGTAGAAAGGTCACACGATCGTATAGGTCGTGTGCCGGCCCAACGTCGAAGACGCTGTCCCTATAGTACGCCGCCTCCAGCTCGTCCGCTGACGGCACT
This sequence comes from Craterostigma plantagineum, assembly GCA_027422505.1. Taxonomy (NCBI): domain Eukaryota; kingdom Viridiplantae; phylum Streptophyta; class Magnoliopsida; order Lamiales; family Linderniaceae; genus Craterostigma; species Craterostigma plantagineum. The sequence continues at coordinate 544,184 of JAPQWV010000096.1, read as the reverse complement.
ATTAACCCTGCTAGTACATGGAACTTGCTAGCGGCCTCTGCGATGCTCTTCTGTTTCGGGCAATTCTTGCGACCCCAATCCTTCGTCTGCCACCTGCACATGCGTGGCGTGAAATCTTCTTCTTTGCGCAACGCATAGGCCTCTCCAATGCCCGAGATGCACTCATAAGCTAGTATCTGAATACAAATAACACAATAAATATTAGCAATTACTTATATGTAAAAACAAGGTATGCAAAGAAGCTTAATAATAAATCACCTGAAGTGGCTGAACGAACCCACTTATCAGCCACTCCCGTGGGTTCTCCCGTAGATTTTTCCTCACAGCGCGCATGACCTCCTTGAAAGCCTCGCTGCCCCAAGGATACTCTGAGAAAGCAAACCGGTCTTCAGCGAGGTGAAGGACCCAGGAAGACACGACGGTGTCCTTCTTGGACCTTCGAGGCAGCAACACCGCGGTGGCGAAGTAGACATCCGCCAACTTGAGCTTCTCTTCGTCCACACGTTCCTCGTCGCCAGACATGGCCTCCAACGCCTGCTTGACGTTCGACAGGCGAATTGTTGAACTAGCGCCAAAATGCCTCCTCGTGAATGCTTCGACGCGGTCCACCGCCGGTATCGCGGCTGCGAACTTGAGACCGGTGATTAGGCAATACTCCGATTTTGAAAATCGAAGTGGTTTTTTGCCAACAACCATCCACAGCTCTTCGCGGGTGTGCAGCGCCGTCTGCCTTTGGATAAGGTACCACAGCAACTGAATCGAGAGGTTAAAGTCCGGCTCGGCCATGACAAGGCGGCCGAACGGGCTGTGGGCATAATATACGGCCAACTCCTCATCGTTAAGGCACTGTCTTATCAGCTGGCTGGCCTCGCCGTATAGCGAGGTCACTGTAGGACGACAATCAGGAACTTCTGTGCCCAACTGCGTCTTCATCACAACCTAATTTATACGTAAAACACAGTTTAGCCAATTACTTGGTATATGAATATTGAAAATCGAAAACCCTTATGCACATATGGCCAGGGGACCGCATCGTATATGCTGACAGTCAAGCACGGATGCGACTGAGACCCCTGCGCATGAGCAGGGGACCTGTGCGTATCTTCACGGGATCTGTGTCTACTTTCACGGGACCTTTGCGTATATTCACGGGACCCGCCCATAAGATGATGGACTAGGCAAGGGTCCCCTGGATATAAGCGCGGGTCCCTTGATTATACGTGCGGGTCCCCTGACCGTAGCGCGCGGGTCCCGTGTTGTTCTTCACAGGCGCAAGGTCACGAGACCCACGCGCTGCGACCAGGGAATCCGCTCGTTATAACCAGGGTACCACGCTTATACGCAGTGGACCCGTGCTCCGCCCATCATTTTATGGGCGGGTCCCGTGAAAACGGGCCTGTTCAGTTCAATTCTAAGCACGGTCCTATGCTTATCAGCACGGGTCCGCACCGAATTAGGGTTTGCTGCGTTAAATTGAAGAAGACGCAGAGTAGAGAAAATACCTTCTCGGTGTTCGGGTTGACTGCCATTGTCGATTTACGCTCTAGGACTGGGTTTTACTTGCAGAGAATAGTTGGACTTGCAGAGAAACGATTTGCAGGGCGTTTTGTGTGCAGGAGAAAACGATTGAAGTGAATTGAAAGTTAAAGTGGTGGTTCTGAAATGCTTTTTAACTTTTACTGTTCCATCACGGGTCAGTTACTTGCAGTTAAACCTGAAAACCCTTTAATGTAATACCCCTTTATGTTGAACTAACCTAATTAAATTAAATTAAATACCATAGCACTATCTATATTTTTTAACGGAACTAAATATTACATTATAAAACATAGTTAATTTAAAATACAGTACTAATTATATTGTCAAGGTCACGTACATCAATAATAATAGGAATAGCATATCTTGATTGATAAAATTATTAAATAATTTATTCTACCCTTCTCGCCCTTCTCCACCAACCGGAGCTTGGTCGACATCCTTCTGCACAGCGTTGTTTCGGACAACCTCGATCCAACCTGGGCCTTGGATCACTTCGCTCTCAGCCTCGTCATCGTCGTTTCGGACAGCCTCGGGTGCTTGTCCTTCGATAACTTCGCTCATAACATCGTCGTCGTCGACCTCGAGAGCATCGTCGTCGCCGTTTAGGAATCTGTCGATCTCGGCCACGATCCACGCCCTCCTTTGGGAGAGGTCGACACCGAGGTCGGCCTCCAGACGGCGGCGGCCGTGGTAGTCCAGGGGTCCGAGTGACGGACGATTTCGTGGAGGCGGGCGACGATTTGGGCGTCCGTCACCATTCTTCCTGTTTTGTTTCTGGGATTATTTTTTAAAAATGTTAGATGCTGTGTGTTTGATAAATCCAAGCCTTATATAGCTTGCAAAACGCCGTAAGAGCTTCCCAAAACCATAACATATAACGCGGGACCAAGCTCTAGTACACGGGACCCAAGCTCTAGTGCGCGGGACCCAAGCTCTTTGCACGGGCCCAAGCTCTACCGCATGAAGCATGCGCGGGTCCCCTGTGTTTACGCGCAGGTACCCTGCATTTATGCGCGAGTCCCATGATCTAATGGGCCTGCCCTAATGTGCGGGGACAATACACTGTTGCGCGGGGCCCGTGAATTTATGGGCGGGTCCCGTGAATTTATGTGCAGGTCCCGTGATTTACTCGCCGCACTAATGTGCGGGACTCCTGCTTTAATGTGGGGTCCCACGTTGTAACGCGCGGAACGCGCGGGTGGCCTGCTCTGCTTTCAAGCAGGGTCCCCGGATCAACTGGAAGTAAAAACAATGAACATGTTCGGCCTTCCAAACCGGAATTTCCGAAGCTTTGAGAACCCATTGGAAGGGTTTAGGACTGAGAGTTACAGATTTAGATGGTTATATTCAAAATACGACCCGGAAAAATACTTACACTGAAGCGTGAGGTTCGAATCTTTCGTTCGCCGAGGACTTTCCAGTTTCCTTCCACTGTGAAGAAGCGCGATATGAGGTCGGGGAATTTCTCTTAAGGACGAGGACGAAGAAGAAGAATAATTCGGTGAGGTGGAGTGGAATGAATGCTTTCTGCTGCAAAATGGACGTGCAGCTTTTAATTCATTTCAGGCGTTGTATTTTATTTTTTTTTTTCTTTTTTTTTTAATTAATAATAAGGAATTACGAAAAGATGATTAAGTGTTAATTAAAAAGAGTGCTATTGACCAAACAGAATATTAATTTATTACAGAATATTTATTTAGTCGTGTTTTCTTGATGGAATGGGCAAGACAAACAGAAGAGAACGGCTTTTCTCTTTATTATTTCAAAAACATAGTTTTAAAATAAAAATAACATGATGTTTAATTTTTTCCAAAAATAGGACCTAATCAATAATATGCGTTTTAGGACATCACTCGCCATTGGCGAGCAATTAAAATGCGCCAAAGCCATTGGCTAGTGAACCCGTTCATGTTACATCTTCAAAAACGTTTATTTTATCAGTTTTTGTTTAAAACAAAACAATGAAAAACCCTAACAGAAACCTTGAAGACGAGGAATACAGCATCTGTTTACCGACCGTAAAGTTGGGAATATACTCATGGATAAGAGAGAATATAAATGTATGTTAGTGCCAGTTGTTTGGTTACTTTAAAATAACTATCTTACAAGTAAAAAATATATATATATATATATATATATACCGAGGTTTGCTATGGTGCCTACCTACCGTGAGCAACCACCGTGAGCAGTATAGCTGATTGCGCGCACTTACAAATTTCTCCCACTTTGGTGATGCCATCACCTCCGCCGCCCCTCTTAGCTCATCATAACTTTCGTTGTCCATCTTCCAAGCACTCATTTATCAACATCATCTCTGCTATGTACGAGAAATAGCAGTGCCATTTGAATTTCTGATAAATGAGTACGTGGAAAATGATCAACAGAGGTTATGATGAAGCTAAGAGAGGCGGCCGATGTGACGGCATCACCGGAGTTGGAGAAAAAGACTTGTAATTGGGAAACCAGATACCGTGGGCACCAAAGCAAACCTCTATATATACCTACATAATATGTAGGTAATAATATCACCTACAAATAAGATCGTCAACTAGCTAGCTCTATGATGATTATTTTTCCATCCGAGGACTAGAGCGCAAGACTGTCCTCAAGATTGAACTGAGGGAGGTAGTATGTGCACAGCAATATATGCATGCATTGCATCCTTCCCTGACCACATAATCAATTATTGATTCCAACGCTCAAGTCATACAAAGATTTGTCTGAGTGTACGACAAACCAAAATAAGCATGATGATATGTGATTTAATTGGATGACTGCAGCACTAGGCCCAACATCAAAATTAAGCTAGCGAGAAATGGAACCATGCACAGAATTATACGTAGACAGATGGATGGAATCTAAACCACTTTTTACCAGAAAGGACGGCACTCTCAAGCATCATTATGAAGGTAGGGTAGTTCTATTAATAATGTAAAATATATAATGAATGTTAGGTAGTTTTCCTTACATAAAGAACTGACACATCAATTATCTGGCTTCGGATTTGAGTCATTGGGTATCCAGAAGGTGAGTACAGAAGAGGCAGCCGCAGCAAACATTACTCGGCGAGGAGCCCATTTCAGACACGACAGGGTACCTATGTAGCTATCAAATGATGCTATCTGCATCACAAGAACCACAACATGCAAATATCAATATAGTCTTTATTATCATACTTGCAATGTAACAACATATTTTTGCACTCCCTCAACTAACTCATTAACATTATTACCTTGTTTGGCTCATTGCTGATGTTCCAAGTATGTATGCTTCCATCTCCAGAACCTGGAAAGGATATTAGACATATAGGTCAGTTAAGAGGCTCAGTTCAATTAACATGACTGGAGTGAGATGGCTCCACAACTTGACTTAATGCATGAGTATGAAGGAATCTAAACTGCATGTTCCTAAATCAAGAAGACACAAAGCTAAGGTAGATTGTGATGTTAAAGGTGACAAAGGGTTAAAAGGCATATCGAGAAGCCGTACCACACAGCACGTATTGCCCATCAGAGGTGAAAGTTGCTTCAATAGTAGCGTTAGCAGAAGAATCCATGCTAAATCCACACTTCTACAAGCAGCAGAATATAAGTTCAAAACATCAGATTAAAGCGCCCAGTTCAAGAAAAAAGGATCTACTTTGGGTAAAAATAGTATTTAATAACATAAGGAGTTGAATAGCTGAGGTCTGTTAAACTGAAAACTGACCTTCTCCCTTGGTAAGCGTCAAGGAGATACACGTGATTGTTTGATGTTGTCAAAAGCATAGATTTACCGTCATTGCTAAACTTAATGTCACTGACTTCAGCAGTATCTCCACCGACAAGGAAAGTATCAAAAGGACCCTAAAAAGTCAAGAACTAGTCAAGTGGGTCACGAATTAGATTGAGTTTCAAAGCTTATCCAAAATTGCAAACCTTGTCATACGATCTAGAATCAAATAATTTGACTGCACCTCCTTCCATGGCGACTGCAAATACCAGGCCTTGCTGATCATAAGCCACAGCAGGTCTGCCTCTCAGATGCATAATTCCCTGAAAACTATATCAGTGAGCAGCCATCAGATCTGGCAAATTGCTTTTCAAAATACCGACCCACTTACTGAATGGCCAAAATTTTCAGCGATGGCCCTTGCAGGTGGAAAAGACAAAATCATAAAGTGGTCTTACTGTATATTTCAAAATCCATTCCAAATTCTTTTGAGGATGACGGAAGCAGATAATACTACTAAAAGTTTGTCCAAAGAATTAAGCAACTCGAGAATTTCACCATTATGCAATTGCAACTAAAACTTAAATTGCTCCTTGCCGATAAGAAAACAATGATAGATAATAAGACCGACCTGACAGGCATTTACACGAAGATCCCACATTCGGACTGAGTGATCTAGAGAACCTGACATGAATCTATCGTTGACTGGAGACATGCATAAGGAGACCACCCTGTATTAAAATTTGCAAACACAGATTTATCATATTCACGGAATATCCAAAAGGAAAGACAAATGGGTCGGCTAATACCGCAATTGTATGATTACACCCCATTTCTGAAAGACGGACGATAATAGTGCCTAGCGGACAAACTTACCTATCTCTGTGCCCCTTGAAATATCGAAGGCACCTATTGTCATACATAGAAAGGTACCGCAACAACTCTGAAAACGAAAGAAGAGAAATACATATTTAAAGAAACATTGCCACTACTAGGGGGAAACTTATCAAACCTTAACACGTGCAATCACCTCCATCAGAAGAATCCAAATTGTTCTTGGATGAGCATATAACAGCATTTGGGTGGTGTGTGAAACATATACGGTCAGCCCCATGCTTCTTGTGATATGTTGTCTTCAACAATCTGAACATCAAAAGAATGCATCCAAAAATGAGAAAAAAAAAAAGGAAAGTCAGGAGATATTACATAACTGGAAAGTAGAACGACATCTTACTTGGCAGTGTTTATATCATAGAATCGAACAGAATCATCATCACATGCTGTCGCTAACAAGTCATTCTTTCGATGGAAATCAACTGAATTTATTTTTCCACCCTATAATTAGAGAAAAGAAACAGATACATTAATGCCGCTCAAAAACCATGTCCTGTAGCACTAAATCACATATAAATTAAACTTAATCTGTGTATCCATATTCCATAATGCACTAAACTATAATTTTCAGTTATACTATAAACGTGAAAATAATAATTTTGTGCACAGAAAAGTAGAATCGGACTAAAAATTCGAACCGGTATATACGAATTCAGTTCAGGCGTATGAGTTCTTCACGTTGAAAGGAGACGTGATACTATAACTAAGAAATTGCAGGACACCAAAATATCGATAGCTTGTTTTCCACAGTAGTAGGGATTAATTAAACCTACTAGTTGGAAGCAAAAAATAAGAAAAGAAAAAGATTACAAAATCTGAGAACACAGCGGCCGGAGACATGCTACGAAGGAGATCGTCATTGAGTTCAGAGAGTGGAGTCATCGAATGCTGCGGCGTATCGCGTGCTGATTAGGGCTTACGGCAGGTGTTTGGGAATTTTAGACGAATCTCCAAGTTATATATATTACTCCCTCTGTTCTATTATAATTGTCCTTAAAGAATTTTCACGCATATTAAGAAATGCTTTAAAATGTCACTTCTACCCCTCATCATCATTATTATTTTTTTTCTTCCTTATTTAATAGGGGCAAATCTGGAAATCAGACATAATCTTTTTCTTGAAAACCGAAAACGACATTCTTTATGAAAAAAAAAATTTAGAACGACTTTCATTCTGAAACAAAGGGAGTATAATATTTTTCATATTAATTATTATATATATCGAGGAATGATGTAAGCACCACATATGGCACCTGCTGATTTGGCACCAATTCGTGCCAAATCAGCATGCCATTTCAACATCAATTGTGATGTGACATTAATCAACACATTTTAAGTGTCATACATATACACATATGATGCTGATGTAGCATGTTTACGTCTTATGTGACACTTGTTGTGTGGCCTTGATATATACCACGCAAACATGCCACATCAGCATCATATATGTCGATATATGACACCTAAAATGTGTTGATTAATCTCACACCACAATTGATATTGAAATGACATGCTGATTTGGCACGAATCGATACCAAATCAGCAGGTGCCCATATAAGGTACTAACATAAATTGGGCATCATATCATTCCTCTATATATATCTTAATAAATAAAATTATAATTGGCCCCGTTTAGTTTCGCATATGGAAAAATGACCGATAAGCTTATCTTTGGATAATAATAGTGCCCGGTAACTTCTATATCGTTCAGTTACCTACTTAAAAATCGATTGCATTGTTTTATAGATCTTGTTTACCTTTGCATACTTGTAACAATGTTATTTAAAGCTATCAGGTCTATTTACTAGTACACCCTTTTCATGTAAAATTCAAGAATCATCTTCTCCATAGAAATCATTCTTCCAACTTAGACATGTTTCAAACGCGCACAAGCTCAGACGACCTGATCTCCAAACCAATATAGATATACAAATCAAAGCACATCTTCTCCGAGAGATAGAAGTCACATTCGAATTTCACATCTACCAAACAACTACACGTTATACAGATCAAAGCATCTTATGCGACGGAGTTTCACCCCGAAATTCGTATGTATTCCTGTGGAGATTACAAGGAGTTGATTCTTACCTGAGACAATGGAAATGGGCAGATTAGACAACAAAGGCATGATGAATATATCGCAAACTTCTTGAATAATAGAAAATTTCGAACTAAAAGGCAAGTGGACGCAGAAATACCCGAAATTGCGAGAAATATACAAGCTTCAACTACTTACTATATTCGAAATGAGGAACGAATCTTGAGAGACAATGATGGTCGCTGGTTCTGGCCAAAAAAGAGCCCCAACCTGGAAATCGCTGCAAATGAAATAAAAAAGGAACGGAGGGTAGAGTTTTATTAATTGAGGGTATTTTTGTCTTTTCCATTTAATAGGTTGGATTGGATAATTTGTCATGTCCCAGCCCATCATATAAATTATACTCGATTTGGATGATAATAATAGCGGACCGATGATATGTTGCAGGCTTTGTAAGGTTGGGTTTTATTGTTACTGAACAATATTTGCTAATGCTACTTTTGGATTCCAGGTTTCGATTTGAAATTCGAATTTCATCCAAATCACCCGTTTGGTAATCCATTGGATTTGGATTTGGATTTCATCCAAATCCGGGGATGATTTGAACCTTTGTTATTCTTTGAATTTGAAATGCGATGATACTTGGCTCGTTTTCGAAATCCAAAGCTGAGTTCGTAAAAATAATTAAAATAAATAATAATAAAAAGCTTGTGAGCAAAGCTCATGAGCTCGAGCTTGGCAAACATGAACTTGACCTCGAGTTCGAGTAATATGAGCTCGGCTCAACTAATATGAGTCCGCGTTCGATTTTCACGATTTCAGGCCGTCTCAACGAGTTGACTCATCGGACTCATGAGTTGACTCGGTTGTTCATCTTTCACCCGATGCGCACCTACTCACGAAATCCAAATTGAAATCATAAAGTTTGCCAAACAATAGATTTGGATTTGAAATTCGGATTTTGAAATTCATAATTTGAAATCATGTGATTTCCTTCAAATACATGAATCTAAACGCAACCTAAGAGCGCGTTTGGATTCGCGTATTTGAACGAAATCGCTTGATTTCAAATTATGAATTTCAAAATCGTAATTCCAAATCCAAATTCATTGTTTGGCAAACGTTAGGATTTCGAAATTCGGATTTCAAAACAGAGCTCGACTCGAGCTCGTGAAGCTCGTCGAACTCGGTTTTTTCTAAAATAATTTAAAAAGTACAAAATGAAATAAAATAAATATGATGAACAATATAAAAACAAGCCCGTGAGCCGGCTTGCGAGCTTGCCCCCACGAGTGAGTGAGCTTGAGCTCGAGCCGGCTCACCGAGCTTTCGAATCGGCTCGACTCATCGTCCACCTCATAATAATAATAATAATAATAATAATAATTATTATTATTATTTTCATTATTTATTATTAATATACTATTATTGTTATACTATTATTATTATTATTATCATCAGTTACGAAAAACTTGTTATGTGCTCAGCTTCGGATTTCGAAAACGGACCATCTCCCACGGAATTTCAAATCCGACGAATTATAAGAGTTTGGATTTCGTCTCGAATTTGGACGAAATCGAAATCCAAATCAATGCGATTGCCAAACGGAAGATTTGGGCGAAATCCGGATTTCAAATCGAAATCCGGAATCCAAACGGAGCATAAGATAATTTTAATTTATATGGCTTTATCTGCGTAACTAAGTGGCCTAAAGGTAATGAGCCACAATACTTGTCAGTTGGTCGGGGCCACACCTAACCTAGCTAGCTTTCCTCGTCTTGGATTTAGTTTCCTAGTGAGATTTGGGCCCAAAACTTCTATTCGTAATTTTATTCCGCAATCTGCCGAGCCCAGCCCCATTCATATGCTAAAGAAGACGTTCATCTTGATCGATGGATGACCAAACGCTTGAACATGGGATACTAAATGCAAATTTCTTGGTAATCGATTAATTTAGAGATATACAAAATGATTCTGTCGTTGGGTAACCCAGTTGTCTTACCGGATCAGCGAATTAGCTTCGTAGCAAAAGCCGAAGTCTGCCGCTTGAACTGTGCTACCTCGACTGGTAGAAGCTCGTACAGACGAAATCTTGTTTTATTCAATTTTCGAGGCATATTGTCACAGAGATGTGTTGTTTCCGCGTCAAGTTTTGAAAGTCTTTGGGAGGACCCATATGATGGAAGTGACGACAGTGAATATGATAGTGATGAAGACGACGAGATGGAAGAGAATGACTTGGATTACGAAAGCGACTGGGAAGAAAATGGAACTGCTATAGCTAATGTGGACGAACCATCCCTAGGCGAGTTCGATGCAGATCTTGCCAAAGGTCCGTGTCTGTTTGTTTGTTTGCTTTCCAGAGTGTAGCTCTGTTGATTGCTTTATTACTGAGGACCAAGATCTCAACTTTGCTTCATTGCAGATGTTGAACAGCTGTTGAGCCCAGAAGAAAGGGCAATTTTAGAACGGAATGTAGCTGCTGACCTTGGAAAAATATCAACTGTAAGCCATAAGGCTTTACATTCATGGTCTCATGGACACGATTTTCAGTTTTCACAGCGCGTCTATGGCATTTTGTTACTTGTCTTTTTGACCGCGCCTGGTTATTAAGTGAAATGGAATTTGTTAATAGAATTAAATTTTCACTAGTGACTTGAATTAGCAATACACTGTAGCACACGGACCCTGGGAACAATATTATGATCACAATATCTTCTTACTCGCTTGCTTAGGCGAAATGGATGCCCCTACAAGCGTTTGCATTAGCAGGTCAGATAAAATTCATGGATGCTTTGCTTGCTAAGGGTTACTGTATTGACCAGGCTGACAAGGTATGGGGTTTATCTTTGATTCTGATCCATTATAATTTTGGTTCGTCTGTAGAACGCACTTTAGCAAGTTAATTTTCACGAGCAGGACGGCATCACTGCGCTTCATCTAGCAACCATTGGGAAAAGAGAGGCTGTCATTAGTCATCTTCTAAGGAAAGGAGCAGACGCCGAAGCCAAGGACAAAGTATGTCGAACATTACTTGGGCTGATAGTTACTGTCAAGCCCTTTTTGCCTTTGATGTGTGCTATAGTGATTATGATGACCTGCCAGGTTGGAGCCACCCCTCTACATTATGCTGCTCAAGTAGGAGCGATGCAAACGGTGAAATTGTTGATAAAATATAAGGTTGATGTGAATGCTGCTGATGATGTGAGTATCTATTAATTGGGATTTGGTTCATTATAATGAAACAACGGTGTTCGATGAATTCACTGGTTTCTGTTGGTGTTTTGGTTTTCCCAATGCTTCTTGTTTGCAGGAAGGGTGGACACCGTTACACGTAGCCGTGCAGACTAGAAACCGAGATGTGGTAAAGATTTTGGTAGTGAATGGGGCTGATCGGATGAGGAAAAATAAGGTAAGTTATACTCCAGAGAAACAAAAGATTAATCTTTCCTGGGTATTCTATCCGGGTGTATATCGCCAAATATTTGAATCTCAACTTTTTTTGTCCATCATTAGTTGGACTGATACAAATAGTTTATTGCAGGATGGACACACACCTCTTGACCTTAGCTTGTGTTATGGAAAAGAATTCAAGTCATACGATCTCGCCAAGTTACTGAAGCAAGTTCCCGTTGCTCGAGACCTGTAAGTAGCTTCTGCTATATGCAGCTGATTAGTACACATGTATTCAACATATATTGCAGGCGGAAAGTAATTCTAACACGAACACTGATATGATTATAAGTTAAGCCACTGCACTGTATGAACTGATTCAAAAAATGGAATGTTACAGTTCAATAATTGTGATCTTCAATGTAGATGTATTTATAGATTTCGCAGTATTGTTCGATTGACTTAAGCTTGTGCATATTTATAGATTGAATTGTACGACAGATAATTAACTGAGCTAGGAATCATCTTTCAAGTTTGTAGACTGTGGCCAATTCCTTCTCTCATGGTGCCGGTAACATTTTGTATCTTATCTATACCAATTTATTAAGCCTCGGGCATTAGGTCTGTCAATTTAGAGTAATTAAAAAATAATACTAGAATTGTAAGGAAATCACTCACATGGTATTTTTATATTCTCAATTTTACTCGTCTATTTTTAATTACTCCGTTCCACTTGTTTCTTTCCACTTTCTATTTGGGGCGTTCCACATAATTCTTCTCGTTTCTATTTTTGGTAAACACTTATTCCTATAATTAAACTAATTACACCATTTATATTAACAAATGCTTCTTAATTTACGTGCCCATTAATCAATTTTCTCTCTTCATGCCTTAACAAGTGTACTATAATATTAAAAAAAAAGCTTCTTATTGCATGTCCACTAATTTTTAAGTAATATCTGCTACGGATGAAGTAAACTTTTACAATGTACGTATTTTAACGTGAGAGCTTCGTTGAAGCTGTTTTTTTGTCTGTCAATTATTTTATCCTTTTTTTTTAATTGATTTAACTAGTCTATTAACGGGTAGAACGGAAAAGGTCTTGAATTGATTGGTGACTAACTAACCCCCCATTACAAAATTAAACTAACGTGTTTGTATGAACAGCCGAATACTTTGCCACGAAGCACGTAGAAACTGTGCCTCTGCTGCGAATTATTAAATATCAACGGCTTCCCACAATCTTAGCCAGGGACATTCTCTAACCATACACATCCTTTATAAATGGAAGAGCTGGGCAATAATTCCAACATAGTATCTGCTTCTTTGCCTCCAAGATTTGAGTTGTCGAACCACGGTCCGTTCTTCGTGCAAAAGGTCAGAACCAAAAGAAGTTTTGGACTGACCAGAGAGACCGTGGATCAACAATTGATCATCTGAATGCATATTGCTAGTGATCGAGGCGCAGTAAAATGCAACTAAGAATATGCATAAGATGATCATATTGTTGTTTGCTCTGGCCTCGGTTCTTCCCACCCTCAGTGCCGCCTCTACCAACGTCACGAATTCTGAAGATTCATATTGGCAGACACGAGCAGCTGAGGCCTTGAACAGGACACTCGAGTCTTACGAGCCAGAGCCTGAAAGGATTGTCCGTCACTTAAATCTCCACTCCCAAAGGTAACATCAACAACAACAACAACAACTAAGCATTATAAAGCAAGCATGTGCACACGGAGATACTTAATAAATAATGCTTGATGGCACAGAACCCTGAAGGAATTAGGAGCACACGGTTCGGGCATGAACAGCACGAGAAGGCAGCTGGGAAAGGGCTATGATGGTCCATGCAGGGCCACCAACCCCATCGACCGTTGCTGGAGATGCCAGCCAAACTGGGCCCAGAACCGCTTCAGGCTAGCAGATTGCGGCTTGGGCTTTGGTTACAAGGCCAAGGGCGGCAAGAACGGGCGGTTCTACGTGGTGACGGACCCGTCGGACAACGACGTCGTGAACCCGAAACCGGGAACGCTGAGGCACGCGGTGGTCCAGAAGGAGCCCTTGTGGATCATATTCCAACGCGACATGTTGATAACGCTCAAGCAAGAGCTGATCATGCAGGGAGATAAGACCATCGACGGACGAGGAGCCAGAGTCCACATTGCGTACGGAGCTGGTATTACCATCCAGTTCATAAAGAACGTGATCATCCACGGACTTAGGATCCACAACATCGTGAGGAAGAGCGGTGGACTGGTTAGGGACGGTCCCGACCACTTCGGAATCAGAACTCCCAGCGACGGAGACGGAATCTCCATCTTCGGCTCGCAGGACGTCTGGGTGGATCACGTCTCCATGACGCAGTGCCAGGACGGGCTCGTGGACGCCATCATGGGATCGACGGGAATCACCATCTCGAACAGCCACTTCACCGACCACGACGAGGCCATGCTCTTCGGCGCGAACGACGATCACTCCATCGACGCCAAAATGCAGATCACCGTAGCCTTCAACCACTTCGGTAAGAGGATGGTCCAGAGAATGCCCAGGTGTAGGTGGGGTTACGTCCACGTGGTGAACAACGACTACACTCACTGGAACATGTATGCCATCGGCGGAAGCAAGAACCCAACCATCATTAGCCAGGGCAACCGATATGTCGCCCCTCCCGATACTGAGAACCCTTACGCCAAGGAGGTTACGAAGAGGGTGGACGCCCCCGAGTCCGTGTGGAAACAGTGGACGTGGGTTTCCGAAGGAGACATGTTCCTCAGGGGAGCGTTTTTTGTGCCGTCGGGTGACCAGAGATACACCGGCAAACATCCCGAGAAGTATGACAAGATTGTGGCTGCACCGGCTATACACGTAGCGGAGATGACCAAATTTGCGGGCTCCCTAGGTTGTAAGGTGGGGGAACCATGTTAGAAAGACGCAAACACAACTGAGTTTTCTTCTCTTCATTTGTTCAATTGCCGCTGGACTGGGCTGGTTACTCTATTCAATTTAGATATGAATAATACGTCTCGCATCAGTTTTGTAAACACAATGGATATATAGTCGAAGTTTGTAAGAGAAACATATTTTTTATGTTATATATAATTAATGTATCCAGGGCAGAAATTATTATCTTCCTTGTGTCCCTAGATGAGATCAGAAGTGGCCTTGTTCAGCTTAAGAGTAGGAAATATCTTTAATTTTTTTTTTTTTTTACCTAGTACGACTCTATTACAGATTCATGCCATGAACCGATTAAAACGTGATCATCTGGTCCAGCAGTTGACATTTGACGTGTTAGGGAACGTTTACAGATGTACTTAGAAGAACAGTCGATGTTTACTAGCGAAAAAAGGTCACACATCAAAATAGTTTACTAATGCAATGTAATGGCCACATTGTAAACGACAGTGACTTTGTAACAACTAACAACAGTCAACAGTATATGAGACGGACCCATCTTCACCAACCAAACGAGGCGCATCCCTGTTCCAATCCAAATGCGACCCATCTATATTCTCTCATCGTGTGTGCGTCTGTGCATATATATATATATATTAACCTTCAGTAGGTAGAATCCTACGAAGCAAATTGTCATCATGTAAGGTTATGGTGACACTTTCAACTACTGTTTACGGAATCGCATGCGAAACGGCAATTTCGGTTTGTTTTTTTATTGTTTAGCTGTTCCACAAGTTTGGAAATGAAGTTTCTATTTCTTTTTAGGAAAAACACGATCAAGCGACGACTCAGCTTGCTTTATATATACAACCCATGCTCAACTGCTATATGAAATTTACTGATGACTAATTCTTAAATGGGGTTGCTAGCTTTCTGTTGGCTGATAGTTGAACTTCACGTAATCCCTAATGGATTCGTGAAGTGGTTTTACCTCAGCTTTTACATCCATCCATTCGCTCTCTTATTTTGCCAGATAATCCTGTGGCTAAAGGACCTTCAGAAGTGGCTATTGCTCTTGCATTTTCTTCCTTTTCGAATTGCCCTCTCGCTCATCTTCGGATTCGCGAAGTTAGTAAGGCCTTTGTTTCCGTCCCCAGCTGCTAGTTTCACGGCAACGCCGACTAATAACGAAGTGTTTTACGACGCCGTGGAGCCGCCAGAATTATCAACACTCGTAGGGTCTGAAATTGTTCTTCACAGTAGTAACGAATATCAGGTCTACGTAAGTAAATTCGACCCCAGAGTCGTTTCTGAGATGAGAAACAACGTAAGAGTTCAGTCAGAAACAGAAGAAACGGATGTCGACGATGGTAACTACAGAAGCTCGTGGTTGTACGAGTATTTGTATTCCGATCAGTACGCGCGTACCCAGACGGCGGTATATTATAATGGCTCGAAAAATTCGGATACAAGTCCTCAGCATCGTCTCCCCGGGAATTCACCACCCGGTACTAGTCGGCGGAGGATTCGTGGTGTAATTGAAGATATGGAGATCAGTTTCCATGATCAAACTATTGTTGAAAAACCACTCGCTGGTGGTACTAGCAGTGTTGATGGCACGTCAATTGGTCCGCCCACTCTCAGCTGCACGGATCCGTTCTACCAGAATTATATAGAAAGAATGGGATTCTATGACTTCCTCTATCACGAAAGATTATACGGAATGAGTTGCGTACCTATGTAACATATAATTTGTGCGTTGCCTGTTTTATGCGATTTTGGATCGACGTTTTTAACTAAAACAACTTTGTTTTGGGCAGAGGTGATCCTCGAAGAGCACTCAACGGTCCAGCTTACGAGCGACCGATTCTCAGACATCTCTGTTTCTTCAAGAAAGGGGCTTTTGAGGAGCTTAGAGTGTGATTTTGAGTTAGCTTACGTAGCTAAAATGTGCCTCTCATGGGAAGCGCTGCAGTACCAGTATTGGAAGGTTGAGGAGGCTCTTACACTCCCTAACTGCAAACAGTTCACTTCAATCCATCCCAGGGTTTCATACGCATTCCAAGAGTACAATGTCCTATTAGAGAAATTTATGGAGGATCAAGCGTTTAACGGCCAAAGTCATTCGGACAACATACATTCAAGAATTTCGTTCCAGAGTCTGCTCCAGGTTCCTGATGTTACAGGTAAGTTGTCGATTTGAATCAGCCTGGTAGTTTATCAGTATCATCAAAGTTGAATAATAATTTAATTATCTGTTCATTATTATTAGGATATATTATGAAGGAAGAAAATAATCGCATGGAAGGAGAAGCCATCTCTCACGTATTGAGAGCAATAGAGAAATGCATAAAAAATCTATTGCTATACATCAAAGCAGATAATAAGAGGACATCGAGGAGATATTATGGCACTTTCGGGATTGCTAATCCATCCGTGGACGACCCTGGAGAACTACAGCTCCTATATCAAGTAGCTAAATCGCTGAAAAAGGTATATCTTTTATCCTGCAGAGCCATATATCTTCAGTTATATCCCATTTATTAGAAAAAAAGCTGACATGGATCGATTCTCAGAAAGAGGTATTGGTAGCAGCTAATAATAAGTGCTGGCTAAGGAGACACTTGAAGCCTCCTCAGCGAAAAAATGATCTGCTTTTTGCCAAGATCGACATTCAAATGATACACAGGCTGCTTAAAATGCCGGTTGTTTCATCATCTCACCTAAAATGGAGTCAGGAAAAGCTCAATAACTTGGAAATCAGACATGGGCAGTTGTTTAGAGCGACGACAAATAATTTATTCCCCACTTCATGATAGATACTTTCATGTTTCGCGATCAAGTATCCATTCCGTTTGTTGGCGTCTCCGTTTATGTCATTGGCTACATATGGGGACGGGGTAATGTCTTCAACTTCATCAAGACTAAGCGAAACGAGGGCAAGGTAGATAGCAAGTCGAAGACATATTTTCTGATGTATTGGATTATATGAGGAAGCGGGACATATATGTGCTTTCAGTGCATATACGTAGATGTACTGTAGTAAAGCAATGTACAAATCAATGTTCATGCGCGCGCACACGCACATATTATGTAAATTCAAATTGGGAATTAGCCCTCCCTTGGGCATATTAATGATTAGTATCCATCCATTGATCAGAAGCAGCACAGCCACGGCTTCTGCATCAACCAACACATGCAATGCAATTCAGCTTTATCCACGTCCATTATACTAAATCAATCGTGAGAATTGAGTACAATTATTACCTTTAGGCGGTATTGATCATCATCGTAATTATTACTATCATGTTGCTGATTGTTTTTCGGTGGAGGTGGCGTTGGCTGAGGCTGTGGGCGAGCTGCTGCAGTTAAAGCAGCTGTGCCAGTTGTCTTCTTCTCATCTCTGGCCTTTGAGAATATCACCGTGAACCCATCGGCTGAGGCCGGATTATTCACATCCCACTCGCCAAATTTTGGCAGCGGTCTTCCTCCTTTTTTGCCTTGATGCTGCGTCTGTCCATACATACAAGCAAAATTATAAAAATGGATCACTAAGTATACCATTTTTGTTACTATATACATATTTAGTGACCTAGTTTTTTAACTTGCAAACATAGTGACCCGAAATCGCAAATTGGCATGTGACTCATTTTTATAATTTTCCCCACACATACATTCATATTTGATATTGTTACGCAAAACAGATTTTTTTTTTAGTCGGAATCCCCATTTCCTAATATCAACAGAATGAGACATCATCCTTCTCATGACATTGGTACTTGCCGCCATCTATATAACATCAAATAAACCAAACTGGAGATCAAATTGGATAACATCATGATCCGCGATAACATTTAAGATAAAATGCGTGCTAACTAGAAGGAATGATCAATTTCCAACAAAGCAAATCAAAATCATAGAAATATTGTATAAGGCAAGATACAACGCATCAACACAACACGTAGATTCACGAGGAATGAGGAGAGGAGGGAATCATACAGACGACATGGAATAAGATGAATGACGGGAGTAATCTGGGCTGGCCTCGTGCAGAAGAGTTAAATTAATGGTCTAGATCAAAGAAATATACATGATGGAATAGAAGGTGGGGTGCATTTTTAATTCCATTGGTTTGATGGCCATTGTTACGTTTGTCGAAGATTATAATGATATATTTTCCAAAGTTTTACCCGTGCTAATCATATCTCACGAAGTCTAATATATTTATTTGTTAAGTCGTCAAGCATAGGATGTGATCTCAAAATCACCATTCACGTAGTTCCCTTTCAATACGTTCTCCTTATTGTATATCTAATCAGTCTTTCATAGATTTATTTTTGCTTTGGAGTCGACCAATATTATGTTGTAAAAATTAATATAATCGCCCTTCTACCAACTGTCATTTTTCTTCTTGCACCTTGTTGGGGTTGAGCGGTAATATTTAATTCTGGGCCTAGCGGTGGTTGTATTTGGACCCCGCGACAATTTATCGGGAAATTAATTAAAGCCGAAATGACACCAAGAGAACACCGAGATTTTTACGTGGTTCGGCCAATACCGCCTACATCCACGGAGAGACAATAGTTTTACTATATTTGAGAATATTACACCGTACAAAATAACGCTCGTGTTTAAACCCAAAACCCGAGACCCCTTACCCACCGGGGTAATGTTTTTGTACCCACTCTCAACTACCCAGTAAAACTACACCCGCTCTCACCCTTATCCACCCGGACAAGATTTCTTTTTTTTTCTTTCTCTTCTTTTTCCCTCTCATTCTCTCTCTCCCTCTCTCTTTCTCTCTTGGATTTGGGGTGCCTTTGTTCGAATGAGAACAATGCCTTTTATAGGCAAAACAATCAACAAAGGCCAAATAAGAAATCGTCACTGCATTCGTCACTTGAGAAGAATTCTAATTTTTCTTCTTTTAGCTATGTTGAAAAATGTCAACAATTCTCCCCCTTTTCAACATCTACGTCTTCTTTAGAGAGCACTTCAGCGAACCCGAGAATGACATTAACCCCATTCGTAAATACCACGAACGTCCATTTGCCTTCCTTGTAGCACCTACACATAATTCGAATCAAGAGTTCCAGTCCTACCCACTTGATTCATTCAACAGCCGATCTTATGTGCAATTATGTCGAACCGACTCACCCCGTCGATTCCCGAAGAGGGACTTCGATGCAACCCCTTCTCCAGCAGGATTTTCCTTCTCACCATCGTCTGCTTTTATACCACGCTAGCGATTTTCGTGAACCCATCGAAGTCTGAGTATTATATATCATACTCACATCCAGACGATACAAACCTTTGCACTCTTCTCCCTCCGGTAGGACCATTTTCGCCAATGTGTGATTTCCCAGACTCCCCCTGCTATGAAACCACATAGCCCTGGAATCTGACCGGCTCGAGAATATTAAATTCTACGCAACTTTGGGACAACGCCACACCACCCAAAAATGCGTACCGCTCCATCAACCATTTTGATCTTCCCCGTTCCAATACACCGAACAACACAACGATATCCATCGGCCTATGGAGATCGAAAAACTGTTAGCGTTCCCTGAACGTATCAAAATATGCTCTTGGAGCAAACCCGAATTTAATATCCTTCTTCCTGAGAACGAGCGCCATCATTAGAGACTGTGAGAACGTCTCTAAGATAAACTGTGTGCTACCTCCGTTGTGGAATTTTCCTAGCCGCTTGTCCTTCTTCCTCCAAGTCGGACAATTTCTCTGATGTGTCCCGGCTCACCACACATGCAACATCACATGCCCTTCCCGCCACCTGGATTTGGACCTGCTGCTGTCTCCAAATTCCCTGGCGTATCACCTTCCTCTATGATTCACTCTGAAAAAATAGTCAACGCCCGACTATCACCATAATTTGACCGCCTTCTCTTTTCTTGCTCCAAAAGAGTTGACTCCACCATCCACCGTTTGCACGTCTCGTACTGGATGGTTGTGATCAAATTATCACCAGAATCAGGAAGCGAGGTAAGAAGCAAGAGGGCCTTACTTCTTCCTCTCTGACACATCTTGATCCCAAAATTTCCGTCATTTACTCCGACTTTTCCTCGTCTCACATCAAAGCTTATCGCCCAGCCTTGACAAACGAGTACAACCTTCACTCTTCTCTGCCGCAGAGTGAAACCTCCCGCACCAGCACATTGTCGCACTTTGCTGTCATCCGTCGTTATTATCCTTGCAGAGATTTAACAGCCCGGCCCAAATAGTACTGATCAGATATTTCCCAAGAAAGGCTAACGACCTGCCTCACAGCACTATTGCCATAACTCGCCAAAACTGCACCGCCGCACAAGCTTCGCCCGACACCGAGCATCCCATCAACGATAACCATCTTGTACCATTATTTCTAGCACAAGGCATCACCTCGTTGAACCTCGCTCTGACACTGGCTCCCCCCGAACGACATTCCCTTCTGATATCTTTTCTGATGTGGAAGATCAGACACAGCTGCAACGACAGAGCATACTTAGAATATCAGTAGGGTAAGGCTCTGATACCACTTGTTGGGGTTGAGCGGTAATATTTAATTCTGGGCCTAGCGGTGGTTGTATTTGGATCCCGCGACAATTTATCGGGAAATTAATTAAAGCCGAAATGACACCAAGAGAACACCGAGATTTTTACGTGGTTCGGCCAATACCGCCTACATCCACGGAGAGACAATAGTTTTACTATATTTGAGAATATTACACCGTACAAAATAACGCTCGTGTTTAAACCCAAAACCCGAGACCCCTTACCCACCGGGGTAATGTTTTTGTACCCACTCTCAACTACCCAGTAAAACTACACCCGCTCTCACCCTTATCCACCCGGACAAGATTTCTTTTTTTTTCTTTCTCTTCTTTTTCCCTCTCATTCTCTCTCTCCCTCTCTCTTTCTCTCTTGGATTTGGGGTGCCTTTGTTCGAATGAGAACAATGCCTTTTATAGGCAAAACAATCAACAAAGGCCAAATAAGAAATCGTCACTGCATTCGTCACTTGAGAAGAATTCTAATTTTTCTTCTTTTAGCTATGTTGAAAAATGTCAACACACCTTCCCTGGATTAAAGTTGTTGCAAAATCAGAATACGTCAGGGATGAGAACATTTTTGGTTGTGTGTAGTAAAGCTGGGATGCATCGAGCTTAATATCTGGGTAACAAGCTAACTCAGCATGCTTTCACTTTTCTTTATTATGCAAGAATATACGGATAACATAGTGTTAATGTTGAGCATTCAGCATTGGCAATGTTGGGGCAAAATTCTACCCAACATTTGTTGGTCGAGAATGTTCCCTATCTCAGTTTTATCTTTCATGCCCAAAACTTATTTTATCGATGGCGTGGTGTTTTTATAGTATTATGCATGATATGGATAAGTTCTAGAATGGATCAAACCGTGTGGAAAAAGTGTGGATAAGCTAGAGCGAAAATAGGAAAGGAGCATGCTAAAAATAGAAAGCTTGGAGCTTAAGTGAAGACCGAGCTTTACGAGCTGACCAAGTCGATCCCTAACAGTCACTAACGGACCAAATACACATTGTGGACGTTAGTGGGAGTTAGTGGAAGTTACCAAGTCATTGGTGAAGTCGCCCCAAAGTCGAAGACATATAAAAGGGACTTCTCATAACCGTTTGAAGCACGGACTTACAACGAGCGAATCCGAGAGCATCTTTGAGCGAGTGTCATCTCTTTAGAGAGTTTTCTTTTTTTGTCTAGTTGTTCAAAGGTCGAAATATCTTGTAGTTTTTCAGAATCCTTTTTAATTCGTAGTTTTCGCTAGGCAAGTTTTTAACTATCCTTTTTGATAGTTTGTAACCCATCTTTATAGTGGATTTTTGCGCCTTGAGGCACGCATCAAGTTATTTGACTTGCTGCACATAAAATCATCTCTTGTGTTCGTTTCGTTTCGTCACTAAGTACTTATAATTCCGCTGTGCGTTTAGAAGTGAGTTTGAGTGTTAGCCTAACACTCCGTCCAACGTCAGTATAATATTAGTGTTTTTACATCCATTGTTTACGGGACCCCCAACACATAGACATATGTCATTTATTCTTGCTCGATCCATCACTCGGTTGCAATGAATTTACAGTCATCAATATTAAACCTTAGAAATATCAAATCACAGCATCGGATACTCTAGATTGACTAATCCTTCACAATTACTGATAGAACTTGTAGGTTTTGGCTTGAAGTATGATCTGTCTTAGCCCTCCAATAGCTCCAACAAGCATCAACATAACCCCAAAAGTTATGCAGACCTGATATTCCAGGACAAGTTCAGCTCTCTGTCAAGATAAAGACAAAAGTACCTGCTAAACTGTAAGTGGTGATTGAAGCTTAACGTACCCAATTGGCAAACCAAGAGAAGCTGAACCTCTTTGGTTTGCAGATTACAAGCCATATGATACAAGGAAGCTGCAAATATTCCGCTATTAAAATCTTGCATCCAATCCAATATATATAATTTGCACGAGAATATGAAGAGATGCTCACAAAGTATGTTGTTGGTGCGAAACCGAAACCCCCAAAAAATCCAAGCAGCCCACCAAAGAAGGGGAATGTTACGGCGACAAACATTGTAAAAGCTGAAACCATGGTCATGTAGGAGCTTTTTATCATGATCTCAACATGACAATGCAATCTACGAACTCTTTCTAGGAAAAGAAGGTTCGCTTACTTACCAACGTAAGTAGTCCTGGTAAGAAAACGCAGATTCCAGGTAGGTCTGAATCTAAATTTCTTAACAAGAACTGCTTCCATCATGTCAAAAACTGGCATTGCATAGATCTGCATCATTAATACGATTTCACACAACGAAAGAACACATCCAGGGCACACGAAGGCGTAAGATTATCTGGTGCTTATCACCTGATAGCTTCCAATGAGGTGGACCACGACGAACATGTTGGCCATGGCAATGAGCCAAGTAGGCTTCTTCAATGACATGAGGATATTCTCCTCCACGGAGTTGCCAAAAGTCCAGTATCCTACAAAGGCAACTGGGAGGTAGCAAAGTGCAACGACTATATAGGCGACGGCAACTCCCCTCCACATAGGCCTCTTCGAAGGCTTCTCGGGCGTCGAAGGCATCGTAGCTTGAATTTCCATCACCACGTTGTGACCGCCGTACGCGAAAACAATAGTTCCCAGCGCGCTGAAGAAGTCGAAGACGGTCCCGGCCGTCGTCTTCAATCTGTAGTCGTATCGGACGTCGGGTTGCACTCCCTTTTCGACCGACGCTCCCCATGCTATTGTCGAGTAGCTTCATCATTAGAGAGAAAGTGAAAAACCTTAACGAGAGAAATGCTCATACTAAGTTTCATTCCATCGTCCAGATATTTATTAGTAGTTTACAGCAAGGCTTATCGGCTTCCTTGAGGAAGAGATGATGCATATGCTTACCTCAACGACATAATGGCTGCTGCCAGAGAGACGCCGGAAATTGCATTGAAGCTGGGAAGCAAGGAGAGGAGGAAGTGGACGGACGCGAAGATCATGATGAAGTAAGTGAGCTTAATATCTTTGCAGTTTCTGCAAACCAAACTGTGGAACTGCCTTAGAGATTGTCCTCCCGTGACCATGTAAACTATGTCCACTCCAACCTCAACGATCAGCTGCTGAGGCACGACAATCCACAGGCCGAGCTTCTGGCCAAAAGCGTGCTGGCCGAGTTCGTGGTACCTATCGAAACGCTTTCCCGGGACTATCTCGTGCATCTCGACCATTTGCCAGAGAGAGTACAGCGTTACGATCCAAGATACGACCAAGACAGCCGCTCCAGGTCCCCTGACAAAATATCTCGAGAAGATTCATTCCGACGAAATAATTAATTACCAAATCAAGTATTTATAGGAATGGTACTTGTTTGTGAACCATTACCATCCAAGTTCAGACATGGCATAAGGGAGACCGAGCACCCCTGCTCCGACTATAGCGGTGACATTGTGGAAGGCAGAGTACCACCATTTAGCATTTCTCGAAGAAGTGATTGGGAGCCAGTCATCTATTGCCCTCTCTTCTATTGATTGCTCATCCACCTAACCTCGTCAAGCACAAAGTAGACAGACGCTTGATCATATGACGGCCACTTTACGTACATGTAGTAGCGAATACAAAACGCACACACACTAGAAATTATCTAAAAGGAAACACACAACACTTTTTATATAATCGGAGAATAATATGATTATGACGAGGTGAGGTATCCAGAAAGATTTCGGGCTATAGATTGAGGTGTTTTATCAAGCATCTGACATAAAACCATTCATAAATCACTGATTTCTGCGCCTAGCTACTTGCTCAGCAAAGAATACAAACTTACGGCTTTGAACAAGTTCCCATCATTATTGTAGATCGAATCAGTGATTGCCATTTATTAAGCTTTGACCAAAAAGCTGGAGAAAACAGGACTTAGTATGCCGATTGAAAGATTCCGGTGAAGCAGTATGAGAAAGAGCCGAATTCAATACTTCCGTAATTTAATATTTTTCTTCATTATATTCGTCGGACAGCCAGGACAAAGCACCCTTCAAGTCAAAGGCCAACTGCCCGGTCCTCTTTCTGGCTTCTTATGCATTTCAGTCTTTCAAAGAAAATACTAGACAAATAAATACGTTCCAATCAAAATAAGAATAATTTACGACGACCATTGACGCTATTGCCTAGTAGAGAATGGTTTATTCCGCGTCAGAACAGTTACAAGTTATGCTGTTTGGACTTTAAGAGTGGCTTGGAGTTCGGACCAAAAGGATAAGGGCATGACTTTTTTTTAATGTTGCCTGGCAATTTTGCAAGAACACTTGGTAACTAATTATATAGTTCATAATCCCCTCCAAGACGAAGCAACGCACATTCAATGTGACCTTCGAGGAAAAAAGGTGGTAGAAAATGATAGGTGGCAATTTGAAAATATGAATATTAGTCGTTTTTTCGTATATAAGTTTTACTCGCTCAAGTTTTGGGCGTTATGGAGGGTTCGTCTACACGTTGAATCAATCATTTTCTAATGACCTAATTTTATATGTAGGTAAACGCACAATAGTATTAGACCATCTCCAACCGAGAAACGCATTCTCAAACTCAAACGCATTCTCAAACTCAAAATGCAGTAATGTATCTCCAACCGATCAACTCATTCTCAAACTCAAAAGACTATTTTGTAATATTTGCTTCCACACCAATTTTTACAAAGTTCAATACTATCCATTTATTTTACAACTTTACAAATTAGACTAAACCAAAAAAATTAATAAGGTTAACAATAATATATTCATACATACAATTAATATTTACTAAAAAAACGACAACCACCAAAAATTAATAAGGTAAATAATAATATATTCATTCATACAACTTTTGTCGTTAGAATCGATTTGAGGAACTGAGGATAAGATCAAATTATAAATTGATTAATTAGGTTTCTTGGTTGGAGAAAACAGAGAAGAAAATTGAAGTACTTCGATGCAATTTAAAAAATTAGTTCGCATAATAACTGTTCCAGACGCATAAATGCGTCGAAAGGACGAGAGAGAATACATCTAACGCATTTTGGCTTTAGTTTTGGTGTTCGATTGGAGAAAATTTACCTCAAAATTTGTGTTTTGGTGTTCGGTTGGAGATGTTCTTAGTTGTCGTATGTATGAGCTGTCCTTTCAATGTCAAGGAACGCTACAGATGTAGTGAGAGCGTATTTGCTAGTAGGCGAGCCCGAGCTCGAGCTTTTTGTATGTGGGCTCGATAGCTCGTCGAGCTTATTGAGCCCAATTTCATCTTTATATATATATATATATATATATAGTTTCTTATTATTATAATTAAATATAATATATCATATATATATTTTATTACGAATAGAGCTTTTCGAGCCTTGACTTTTAGAGCTCGAGCCGAGCTCGAGTCAATTTATACATAACGATCCGAGCTCGGGCCTGGCCATGCTCGGGCTCGGCTCGGCTCGTTTTCAGCCATAACTAGTAATGTCCGGGCCGGCTGTGACGCCCGGGACCGTTGAGGGCGGGGAGTGATCGCCGGTGCCAGAAAGGTGCACGGACAAGGAGCGGCTCCTGACAGGCTCCTAGGCGAAGGGGTACATTAACGAACCGATTCAACAACCGAATGAAAGGGGATTCTGAGACTGGCAAAGTATGGACGTGTTAGGCTAAGAATCGTATAAGAGAATCGATAGTACTACTCATATCACCAAGGTCGACCTACGTTTTCGCGAGTCCATCCATAGAAACTCCATAGTTAAGCGTGCTTGACTTGGGGCAATTTAGGGATAGCTGACCCCCTGGAAAGTTTCTCAGGGTGCGTATGATCGAGGACGAAGCACGCTGAAAGGTTAAATGGTGGTACAGTGGGGCCAGACTATTAGTCGGAGTGTGGTGGGCCCAATCCCACTGGTCCCGGTAGGAACCGATGCTACGGTGACACCCGGTATGGGACGAGATGTTACACCGGCGGGGTGGGCCGGCCCGTAGCCCGCCAAAACCCACCAGTGGCGGGGCATCGCGGGCAAGCCTGTCTATTAGCGGGCTTAGCCTGCCAGTTTTTTAGAAAAAAAAAATTAAAACAAGAAGGGACACTTTCACTTATATCCTATTTGCAAACTTTCTATCACTTAACTCTCTTGTAAGAGAAATATATCATTTAACTCCCTCATTTACTGTTTGTACTACTTTCTTAAGTCACACTGTACCTTTCAATGTTTGTATTGTGTACCACAATACGTTGATATAATGTACCTAAATGTGTTGTTACAGCATACCTATTTTTTTTCCCAAATAGGTACCCGATCCGCCGCAGTACACCATACAACATATTTAGGTACACTATATCAACATATTGTGGTACACAATACAAACATAGACAGGTACAACATGACTGAGGAAATTGGTACAAACAATATCGTGGAGTTAAGTGATATATTTCTCTGACAAGGGGGTTATGTGATAGAAAGTTTGCTTAATAGGGATTTAAGTGAAGTTTCACCAAATAAGAAAAAATAATTAAAATATGAAAAATAATATAAAAATAGGAAAAAATAAAAAAAATGAAGAATTCAAGTTGGAAATATATCTAATTTAATAATAAAAATTTCATATTAATTTATTATATTATTAAGTACCAGTTATAGCTAATAAATATATAAAAATCATTATAATTTATTTATAATCTTATTATTTATTATCTATTTAATAAGAAATCATAATACTAAAAATAGAAGGACAAATTCGGGAATATAAAAATGCTGTGGATGGTTACACTAATTTATATTATTATTATTATTTTATTAACTAATGAGAAATCTTCACCAAATCAATTTGGAATTGACGTTTTGTATCCCACTATCACCATTTATATATAGTATAAATGATTTATCCGCGTCAGAACAGTCACAATTTATGTTGTTTGGACTTTTAGAGTGGCTTGGAGTTCGTATCAAAAGGATAAGGGTATGACTTATTTAATAGCAAATCGCCTGGAATTTCTATTTCTTCTAGGTTTTTTTTTTTTTTTTAATGTTTTTGGTAGAATGAGGACTTTAGTTTACCACGAAACCAACCATCAAATTTTTTTTTTTGACAATATTATTAGTAAAAATATTATTATACGAAAACAACCACGAAACTTGGTTGTTTTCATGCATACTTGGATTTTCATTACCACGAAAGCAACCATCAATTTTGAATAATAATAATAATAATAATAATAATAATAATAATAATAATAATAACAATGATGTGATGTCACAAATTGACACCTGCAAATTATATTTGCACGTAAAATGAAAACATCCAATCGTTCCATTGAACAAAATTACATGGCATCCAAAGACAGAATTGCATTCACATATAAGAACTCACTACTATTTGAGAAGGTTACCCAATCTTGTAAGAAACAAAAATGTGTCGATACAAGCATACTCTATCTGAGCAAGGTTAAGAACTCTATTCTCCCAATTGCCCATTGCCACGCACTTGGGCTTGCTCATCACCATCCCACAAAGAACTTGAGCAAGTTCTGGTCCTCGGAAATGTCCCGGCGACCAACGTGCTCTCGCGAAAGACGCCACGTTGAAGTTCCCCGAGTTGTACAATGCTTTGTCACGGATTAGTTTGGCCATGTCTTCCCCAACCGCCATGCCGACGAAGGTGAGGTTAGGGTTTAACATGAAATCCTTGAGGGATTTACTGATTTTGTCGAGATGAGCGAGCTGGATAATTATGCATTTACGGTCGATGCATAATTGCAGAGTGGCTGCTTCGTTGACTACGACGCGAGTCCAAACGGGTCGGCACTCGACGTCGAGGCCAATCAGTGTTGGGATTGAAACGCCAACTTCTTCAAGCCATTTAGTCACATCGCTCGAGTGCTGGTCACGATGGTTACAATGATCGAATTGCGGATTTCTACATTAAATATCCTCGTGGTTATTGTAGTTGATTCCCCATACATTTTTTTAATATTTGCACCTTCAACAATACGCTTCTAAATTTCGTGATTTTATAGGCACAGTTTTAGAAAAACAAAGAGACGTATTAGTTAGTACGAATAGGCAAATAATTTGTAGGCGACTTTTGTAATGCACTTGTTAATGTTTATGGAAGCATGAAATGGGGACGTGACTCTCCGAATGCATTCGATAACGTGTATTGATACATGCATACTCATAGTATGAGTTCGATGAGTAGGAATTCACACAATCATATCATTTAATTCACACAATTTGTATAGAACAATGCATTGATTACTTAATACCATGTGAAATGTCCGTTGTCTGTTCGAATTAATAATATAGCCGACAGTAATAATAATAATAATAATAATGTAATATCATAATTAAAGATTGCATCATCCAGCGTCTTAATTTAATAATGTAATGTCATAAATTCACAACATCAATTTATATTTGCACCTGATATAAAACATCCATTCACTTAATTCAACAAAATTATAAGGCATCCAAACGCATAATTACAACCGTACACATAAGTAGTCCTACGCAATTGATGGAAAACAATGACACATATTAGTTTAGGAAGAGGCAAACAATTTGTAGGCGATATGTTCAATGCAATTGTTAACGTGTATGGAATCACAAAATGGGGATGTGGCTCTCCGAATACATTCGATAGCGTGTATGGATATATGCATACTCATAACATGAGTTCGATGAGCAGGAATTCAAACAGTCATTTCATTTAATGTCACATAAAACGTCACTAAAATAAATTTGTTTGCACTAACCATTGACGGAATTTGGATGAAATTTGTACGGAACAATGCATTGACTACCTAATACCATGTGCCACTCCACTGCCTGTTCGAATGGATAATATAGCCAACAACAATAATAATGTTAAATTAAAAATTGGATCATCCAGTCGCTTAATTTAACAAAGTATCAGAAATGCATGCATCGCACTCAGCTTATCTTGCATAGCATTGTCATGAAGGTGTTAATCATTCAATACTTTATGGCACAATGGCATAAACCCTTATTGATATTATTGCACACATATAGAGCAATATTGCAAGGTGTCATAGATTGATAATGAAATAACGTCACCAAAATAAAGCTAAACATTGATGGAATTTGGATGGAATTTGTCCGGAACAATGCATTGATTACTTAATACCATGTGCAACATCCACTGTCTGTTCGAGCTGATAATATAGCCAACAATAATAATAATGTAATATCATAAATTAAATATTGGATCATCCAGTCGCTTAATTTAACAATGTAGCAGAAATGCATAATAATACTAATGTGATGTCACAAATTGATAATTGCAACTTATATTCGCACATAAAATAAAAACATCTAGTCGTTCCATTAAACAAAATGACATGGCATCCAAAGTCAGAATTATATTCACACATAAGAACTCAGACACAGAGTAGCGTTACACTGATCGCTCTCGACTCACTACTATTCGAGAAGGTGACACCCAATCTTGTAAGAAACAAATGCGCCGATACAAGCATACTCAATCTGAGCGAGGCTAAGAACTATATTCTCCCAATTGCTCATTGTCACGCGCTTGTGCTTGCTCTTCACAATCCCACAAAGCATTTGGGCAAGTTCTTTAAAATTCAGTCCTCGAAAATGTCCCGGGGTGCTTTCGCGACAGATGCCACGTCGATGAAATTCACCGAGTTGTCCAATGCATTGTCACATATAGTTTGGCCATGTCTTCCCCAACCGCAACGCCGACAGAGATGAGGTTAGGGTTTAACATGAAATCCTTGAGGGATTTACCGACTTCGTCGAGATGAGCGAGCTGGATAATTATGTATTTACGGTCGAAAACAATTGCAGAGTGACTGCTTTGTTGACTACGCCGCGAGTCCAAACGGGCCGGCACCCTCGTCAATCCATGCGAGAGCCTATCGGAGCTCGCAACTGGAGAAAATTGCTGCCATCTTGTGCAGGAGTCATGTCCTCAACACTCGTCTGAACGGCGCGTGTATCGTTGTCCTTACAAGCTTCAAGTACATCTGCTTGGGC
The DNA here is from genome assembly GCA_027422505.1 of Craterostigma plantagineum. Classification (NCBI taxonomy): domain Eukaryota; kingdom Viridiplantae; phylum Streptophyta; class Magnoliopsida; order Lamiales; family Linderniaceae; genus Craterostigma; species Craterostigma plantagineum. The sequence continues at coordinate 513,180 of JAPQWV010000096.1, read as the reverse complement.
ATGGCTGCCGTATACACCATTGGCACCAACAGTGGCAGCGTTGAGAGTTGTCTCTTGTGCATTTCTCACAGTTTGTCAAAACACCATCAGGTGCATCATCCTAAAAACACATAATAAGAATTGATATCGAAACGTCGAATTATGTATGAATATACCAAAAAAATACCTGACTTTCAGAGGCCACAACTTGTTGGTTCACATGTTCTATCATACGGGACACAAAAAAGCTACGATACATGCTTCGGAAGTCAAAAGGTTTAACTCTTACGTAGAGTAGAAATGTTCTTCCAACCAAATCTAGTATGCGCTTTGGTATCGCATCGTCACCAAATCTCCCCTCGAGATTATCGTTAGGCTACAAAATATATAGGCGTAGGCAGCGAATGAAGGGAGAATAGTAATCAGCACACTCATAGTAATTAACCAACATTACATAAACTAACCGATGAGCTGACTATTTCCTCAGCAGTCGTGTTGTGCACTTCCCCCTGCTCCATCAAATATAACAAACGCCGCGGTATAACTTTCATCATCAACTACTACTTCAATTCGAAACCTACAACGGAACACCATGTAAAAAAGAACAAGAAAAGCGAGCATTCAATCAAAATAAGAAATAAGAATGTAAGGCTGCGCGGTAGAATTCCAACAACCTTCGTATCCACACATTTTTCGCAATTAAGTGCTAATTTCGATCTTTCTAACTTGCTCGAACACTTAGAACATGATACATAATACCAACCACGACAATACCTCAACAATCTTAGCAATACATGCAAATTCTTTAACCTTAAAAAGAAATTTAAATCAACTAAAAAATGCAAAACAAAATTGTTGATGAGCGTCAAGGCAACTTGCATGGGATACCTGCTCCGTTTTCCGATGCAAGAAATCGTGTATGTCGAAAACACAGCAAGGCATCAGATCAGCGTTCCTTTCTGCTAATGACACCGAAATTGGCCTATCAAATGCATTCATCCTGCAACGTAATAATAAAATCAGGTTCCGTACAACGTTACAAAATACAGAGATTGATTATGCCACCTCTTTTTGAACTCCCAGACAAGATCCACTTCGTAGTTTATGTACAGCTTCGATGAAGATGTAGTATTTAAGTAGAGATTCATGCATAGTAATAATAATATTTAATAATAATATTAATAATAGAAAACAATGACAATATAAATACATTCAACTCAAATCATGAGTTGACAGTATCAACGACTACACAGTCATGCTTATATGTATTTCTTGATGCAAAATGCATGAGTATTGCAATTTCTTGAAAGTATACATTTTTTTCAGGCATGCCACAGTCAGGAAAAAAAGCAATACCTCCAAATATTTTTGGGTTAATACTTGTGACTATCACAATTGTGTTATGGCCGACAGAAGAACGGATTGCATCGCAGAACTCCGTGCCTTATCGTCCCAGATCGTAAGGGAGACGTCCACAAAAACACATTTTATGCAATATTGCGTGGAAGGCCATTTCGAAAACATGAAGCAATCTCGCACGAAACCATGCATCCCCTCCAGAACAACATGCATGACAGCTCGTCTAGCACTACCACCTACACCATGTTCCGGCTCCATCATGCGAGACAGCAACCCGATTACATCTAAATTGGCAAAGCGACCACTCACGCACAAATTTTGGATTCATATATCATCCACAACTACAATAGTGCGATATAAAATGGTAGACACCTAAAAGGGAAGAACATACCAGGTAGGTCCTGATTGTTGCCAGCCAACTTGAGCAATGCTTCGTAGGAACAGAATCGAAATTTATCAAGTCCTATAGAGCAAGGCTCCTCACCAACCTCTTCCATGGTCGTACGATCGGTGAACCTTAGGATGTATCTATGGTCAGTCATACGATACATCGTAGGCGCATTGACAACTTCAAAATCAGATATTGAAAAAACATGTCCATCCTTAATAAAGCCTTCAAAATGATCAGTCTTATGAATATGGATGGAAGCCTGCATCAACGTATCCTGACTAGGGTTGCAAACGAATCGAATCGAGTCGAATACCATAATATTCTATTGGTATTCGGATGACAATCGAATTCGAATACGAATATTCAAATATTTAATAGAATTATAAAATCGATTCTTATTCGTATACGGAAATAATGTACAATTTCTTAAAATTTTGTTCACCATCAATAATGTAAGTTTTAATTTATTATATTTTATACGTGAATGTAGTTGTTCAAAGGGAATTATATGCATATAAATATTACTTTTGTGATTTATGGTGGAAGTTAATTCTTTGATTTATATTCTTTGATTTATTTTGAAAAATCTTTTTCATACCATAAATATTTGATATTAAAATATAGAAATATATAAAATTATTCGAATCGTATAATTCGATTAATATTCGAATTGAATATTGTGATTCATATTCGTATTCGGATATTTCTCGAATAAAAAATATTTTTATTTGGATTCATATTCTAAATATTCGAATTCGAATCTTAATTTCGAATCGAATCGCGAATCGAACAAAATAAGTTCGATTCGTTTGCACCCTATCGAAGAGCCCCAACCCTAGTTTTCTTTTTCCAAAAACAAGGTAAGATAGCATAAACTTAAACCATATATTTCTTTGTAAAATGTTCAATATATACTTAACTAATTATATAAACTAGTAATTTAGCGCATTTTATGCATGGCTACTAGTAATTTAAATAACAACTACTTATTATAATGACAATATTTGTAATTAAAATGTTCAAATATGAACTTAAACTAATTATATAAACTAGTAATTTAGCGCATTTTATGCACGGTTACTCGCCTTAGTTGTCTTTAGAGGTCAAAATATTGATCAAATCTGCATAATCTAGTTCTCTGACTATTTCTTTGCAACATTTCTAGCTCATTCAGGCTATTTATAGAAGTTTGGCAAATATCTGTTTAAAAAGCTAAAACTGGATCATCTAATTCGAATCTCAAATAAATTATAATTGTTGGAATATTATGTAATGTGGATAGAAATTTAGACTGGAATATGTAAATGGGCAACTGAGTGTGGGCTTATGACCCAACGATACAACACGCTCGCGCTTGTTCAACCCGCACCGTTTGGATCCACTATGTGTTCAATACCAAATAATACTAAAAAATACATGCACCTTTGGGATATCAAGGGATGCTAGACCTCAAAGGTCGCTTGACCTTTAGAATGTCCTCCTTTTAAGTTACATGGGAAAGTAAAGGTCTATTTGAGGGATGCAAAACGATTTCGAAACTCTACATATAGAGAGAGCTTGGGGAAATTTCACATACGACGGAACAAAAACCGAAAGCATTGGCGGAAAATTACTCAAAGCATTGGTCGTTCATCGTCGCTTTTGTGGTAGTGTAACCTATAAACATGTTTTCGTTGTATCCTGGGAAATAGACGCACAAGCAAATCTCTTGCACTTACGTAGAGAGAGCGAGTCTGTTTTAAGAAAATTGTGTTCAATACAAGTCTCGAAAATTCATATAGCTCAGAGTCTTCCATTTCTTGAGCGTTGTGGATGCCAGTACAGTAGTACAAGCTCGCAGTCTGCTGTCACCAGTCGTGCAGTCGTCTAGCTTCGCAACAATACTAACTAGCAGTCGCAGTTCGCTGCAGTAGTGACGTCGTGCAGCTTGACAGTAATACAAACTAGAAGTCGTGTGATTCTGTAGTAGGGTTGCAAACGAATCGAATCGAGTCGAATACCTCAATATTCAATTCGTATTCGGATAACAATCGAATACGAATACGAATATTCGAATATTAATCAAATCATAAAATCGATTCTTATTCGAATTCGAGTATTTTCTCGAATATTCGAATCGAATATCGAATATTTTATTCAAAGTCATCTTTCATTTTCTATTTAATCAAACATAAAAACAATTACATTTAAAATATATATTGAATTATAATAAATTATATTTAAACATATATTCAATTATAATATATTATGTTTAAATGTTTTAGTGAGTTATCAGATATTATATGTGAATATATATTAATTATACTACATTTTATGTTATATTATTCAAATCGACTAATTCGATTAATTTTCGAATCGAATATTGTGATTTCATATTTGTATTCATATATTTTCTCGAATAAAAAATAACATTCTTATTCGGATTCGTATTCTAAATTCGAGTCTTAAAATTTCGAATCAAATCGCGAATAGAACCGAAAAAGATCGATTCGTTTGCAACCCTAATCCTGACAACGCGAAAGAGAGGGAAAAATTATTAATACACATTTCTGTAAGACAACCAGCAAATATGACTGCAAGTCACCTATTCATCTAAGAGCATAAATCAACACTCATGGGCTCCACATTTTTCTTCAAATTCCTTGTCGTCCATGAACGGAGCAGCCAAACAATAACAGTTTTACTGTCACATCTAGGCTTGAGATCATAAAAAACTGTCTGATTTGTCAAATGCCCATGGCCGCCAAGCTGCGAGGCCGTTAATGGCCGTGCTAGACGTTATATATAGAACTATTAAAGGATACATAAAAATATGCGAGACCATAAATGCAGAAAGGAAACGTTTCTTACTCATTGATACTTCAAAGTATGCGGAGATACGGTGCATGATGAAAGAAAATTGTATTGAATGCAACTGCATGACTGTTACACAAACGAACGCCTGTTGGAATGCCGTCTTCGAATAAACATGTGCAAAAACATTGAATTCCGAACCCATAAATGCAGAGGGCAAATATTTCTTATACATTAATACATTAAATATTTGGGACATACGATGAACGTCATAGAGAATCACTAAAATTAACGATTGCATTCGGACTCTTGAATACCCTCAACAAAATATACTAAAACATTATTGAATGCTACACATACGGAAGCCTGTGGGCTGCCGATATGCACAAAAAAGAAATAACCTCAACCGTCACATACATTGAATCTAGCAATTGAAAATAATTCAAAAAATAAATAAAAAAAAATTCCTGCACTCTGATTGGCTGGGAAGGCATTGGTTGCTGACGTGGCTGCACCATGAGAGACCATGTTCTACTTTTATATATATATATAATTACTATAAAGGCTTAATTATTTTTTTAGTCACGTAAGTTATGGGGGTTGGCGTTATATGGACCAGTATTTTGAGGGTTGGCAATGTAGGGACTTTAAGTTTCGAAAAGTAAGCATTTTTAGGACAATATACGCTCCGACCCGGTATTTTGACCCAAACTCACTGACGTGGAATATGACCCGCTGACATGTGTGCTTAAATGTTTTGCGACGGAGTTTAGCGACGGATTTCCGTTGCTAAACTGAAAATATAAAAAAAAAAAGATAAACCGAATATTTTTGTAGCTGGCGGTATTAGCCACGGAAATTCCGTCACTACAAAGAAAAATAGAGAAAACAAAATACAAAATCCATCGCTAAAATGAAGAAAACCGAAAAGAAGAAATAAGTCAGGGTTGGAAATATAACAATTGAAATTATTAACAATAATAATAATAATAATTACTTTTTCCTATTTCTTTACAAAAATTGATATTTCAAACATATTGTTAATATTGAACTTTCTTTACAAGAATATATAATTCATTATTTCTAAGATTAGAAATATGCTAAAATTGAAATGTCAGACGTATTAGCAATAATTATATTATTAACAATAGATTCCGTCGGCTATGTAACAATATGTTTGAAATTTCAATTTTTGTAAAGAAATAGAAAAATAGTCATAATTATAATTGTTAATAATTTCAAATTGTTAATATTTTTATTTTCAACCGTGATTTATTTATTCTTTTTGGTTTTTTTCATTTTAGCGACGGATTTTTTACTTTTTATATTTTTCGTTTTAGCCACGGAATTTCCGTCGCTAATTCCGCCGCTACTTTTTTTTTTAAATTCATTTTATTTTAATTTTTTTTTTTTGTATTTTCAGTTTAGCGACGGAATAAACTCCGTCGCAAAACGTTTAAGCACACATGTCAGCGGGTCATATTCCACATCAGCGAGTTCGGGAAAATACCGGGTTGGAGCGTATATTGTCCTAAAAATGCTTACTTTTCGAAACTTAAAAGTCCCTACATTACCAACTCTCAAAATACTGGTCCCTATAACGCTAGCTAAAAAATTAATTAAGCCTGACTTTAATATTTTTATTGCAGTAGGTAGCGCCAAGTAAGACAAAGCATTTGTTACGCCTTCGGACAAAGTAATTTTGGAAGAGATCTGCTAAGAATCTTCATATAAAGACAAACATTGATGATTGACCAGTTACCATTTATAAATGTCTGATATTCTCTGGCATCTTCGATGGGAAAGATGCTCTTTTTCCTGATGATTCGATGCCACTGCCATCCTAGGACAAATGTCTTAATAGGAAAAATAGTAATCGTTGTAGTCATGAGCTTAATTTGTAGTATATTTTTACCACTTATACAATCGGGGTTTCAGCTATTTACAGGTTCTTTGCTCCAATAATGGAGCCTTGAAAACACTATATCACTAAGATATAGTAGGTTCTCACCTCTAATTTTGTATTAGCTGAGTAAAAACTAGGTGAAGAATATAGAGTTTATAGAGTTTATTTATTCCTCTTCCATCTTAGAAAAATGATACGAGTTTACTTCGATGTCTTCTCAGGACAACGACAATGGTTGATTACTACAATTACTATATTATCTTGAAATAAATATAGGTATATAAAATAAACGTTGTCTCTCTACCACTAGGCCCCACCAGCCAAGCATAATCGCTAAGCTGCTATAAATCACGACTTGTGTAGTTGTAGCTTTTCTAATTATCGGAGACAGCTCTCTTTCAGTATTGTAATTACCTTCTTTCTTCTCATTAAGTTCTTAATGGATGCTTTACTGCCATCACCATCAACATCGGTGCGTCTGATCGTAAAGGAGTCGCCGGTTTTATCAACCTCATTCACGATTTTAGCCATCTTTTTGGTTTACTTTTATGCCCCTTCATGGAGGGTGAAAAAAGTCCCTGGCCCTCCACCGTTGCCTTTAGTGGGTAACATTCCTTTGCTTGCTAAGCATGGGCCTGATGTCTTCTCCAACCTCGCAAAACGTTATGGTCCTATCTTCAGGTTTGTTTATTTTCATTCTAGTTTCTCCGGTTATTATTATTATGTCTGCATCAGTTAGTTATTACAATTTACAACCTAATTGTCCCATTCATCATACTATGCTTCTGGTGTAAAAACAAAAAAACACAGGTTTCATATGGGCAGACAACCACTTGTAATAGTTGCTGATGCAGAGCTCGTCCGCGAAGTAGGTATCAGAAAATTTAAGTACTTGCCGAACCGAAGCGTCCCATCGCCTTTAGCCGCATCGCCAATTCATACCAAAGGCCTATTCATGTCAAAGTAAGTATACGTATTGGTTTCGAGCACTTTCATGTCATTCGTTGTGTGATTTCTGAATTTTCCATTCTCGTAAATGAAAGGGATCCACGGTGGTCGTTGATGAAGAACACGGTAGTTTCCGTCTACCAACCGTCTAACCTCGCAAAGTTGATTCCAATGATGCAAGAATTCATCGGAGCAGCGACCGAGAACCTCGATTCTTCATCGAAGGTCTCCTTCTCCGATCTCTCCCTCAAACTCGCCACGGACACTGTCGGGAAAGCCGCGTTTGGAGTTGACTTTGGGCTCTCAAAGCCCAAAGGGGCCATCGACGGCGAAGCGCAGCAATTCATCGACCAACACATATACTCCACGACCCAACTCAAGATGGATCTGTCGGGTTCGTTGTCGATCATATTGGGCCTCCTCGTACCGTTCCTTCAGGAGCCCTTTCGCCAGATACTAAAGAGGATTCCCGGGACTATGGACTGGAAATTCGAACGGGCGAACAAGACCCTGTGTACGAGACTCAACGCAATAGTGGAGAAGAGAATGAGAGAGAACGGCAGCAGCAACGAGTCGTCGAGGGACTTCCTATCGCTCGTTATTGGAGCACGAGAAACGGAAAATGCTGCATTAGGAAAGTTGCTCACCGATGACTATGTTACTGCCCTTACGTAAGAGAACTTGTTGGCGGGTTCGACAACTACTTCCTTCACTTTGTCGTGTATTCTTTATCTGGTCTCTGGGCATCCTGAGGTAGAGAGGAAGCTTCTACAAGAGATCGATGATTTTGGGCCCAAGGATCCTACTGCCGAGGATCTCCAAAATAGCTTCCCATATCTAGATCAGGCAAGTAAAATTTAACATTGCCAAGTCTCTTATTTTCTATCGTCATTGAGATATATCCTGATTTCCGCGAACCCAGGTGATCAAAGAATCGATGAGATTCTACACGGTTTCGCCATTGGTCGCTAGGGAGGCTTTGGCCGATATTGAGATCGGTGGTTATGTGCTTCCAAAGGTGAGTTATTCTCACTAGTCTATTTTGCACACCCTATGTGTGTGCCCGAAATTTCTTTTTTATTATTTTTTAAAATTTTCTTGCCACATTTACTATGAATTTCATGAATTATGATTATTAATGCCAAGAATAGTAATTGGGCCTTAAAGTGGGCTGACGGTTCGTTTTAGATCTCCCACACCCATCGGTTTTTTAAGTTAAGTTTGAACAGTTCGGCTGACGGTTTGTTACAACGTGGGTATTGTCGATTAATCTAATAGATTTAAGTAACTACCTAATTGGCTTCAATTTTGGGTGTAATTGCTACACGAAATTGAAATAAAATTAGACAGTTTTTAATGGGTGCTCACCATTAATAAAAGAGTATAGATATTTGAGACGGTCACGTAATAGTATAGTAACTTAATTGGACTATCTATATATTATCAAGGGTACATGGGTGTGGTTAGCGGTTGGGGTTCTACACAAAGACCCAAAGAACTTCGCAGAACCAGACAAATTTAGACCAGAACGTTTCGACGCGAACTGTGAAGAAGAAAAAGGAAGACACCCTTATGCGCACATTCCTTTTGGGATAGGTCCTCGAGCATGCATCGGACAGAAGTTTTCTATGCAAGAAGTTAAACTGGCTGTGATTCATCTGTACCGCAACTACACTTTCAAGCATTCACCTGAGATGGAGAATCCTTTGGAATTTCAGTATGGCATAATTGTCAATTTCAAAAATGGCGTTAAGCTTCAAGCGTTGAAACGTCGTATGTAACAACCATAATTCGAAGTATTTGCTCGTTTGATTTCGAATGTGCAAAACTATCATTCCAACGGCATATCCCAACAAATCATGCTTTTCATATTGTAATACTCAGTAAAATTTTAATGCGGAGATAACGATTAATTAGTAGCATAAAAATTTAAGGTGGATATTTCGATTAAGTATTCCAAGATTTTAGATGAGAAATATAAAGTAACAACTTTGGATTAATTTCGAAATAAATCCATAAAGGGATTGGACGAAAAGAGTGATCGATCTTAGAATAATTAAGATTGGGCTGAACTAAGTATGTTAGTTCTTGAAATATAGCCCATATGCTTATAAATATCAATGAGGATAACTTATACCTTTGCTTAACTTAGAGAAAAATCGATACCTACTAGTCACATCATTCGCCATTCCCTAAGTAGTGATACTTATCAGAATATAATGAATCATTGAGAAACCATAAGGAGTAACAAAAGGGAGATAAAAACCATCGTAAGTGAAACATACGAAATAGGAAGCAAAAGAACAAGACTTCTGTTAAGAACCAGACTCTGACCAAGTTCCACCAACCCTTAGCAAATTGAATTATTGGAAGTGAAAATCTCACCTATAACACGTAAATTCATTTCATCAATTGCTAACGTGTCTCATGACCTTATGTGAAGAATTTAAGTAATTTATGTGTACGAAACCCTAAATTATGGGTTTGTTTTGTGTATCAATATTCCACTTATTTTTTCATGTATATATAATAGAAAAAATTTAGAAAAAATTTAAAAAAAAAAAAAAAGATTGAAAGAATTAAATTATGAATAAAGGTTATAATAAAATTTGATTTTGATTAATTCTGTGTCGGCTCTTGGCAAAGCCCGTGTTGCCGAAGATAGGCGTTTGAGGGCATATGGCTGTTACCGATTGAATTAATTGAATAAAAATTTTATTATGTAAAATTCCTTGTATTCGATGATTTAATTCTAAAGATCATAAAAATAATTTTGAATTTTGGATTAATGGTATATAGGCTGGAATACCTTGGGTCCGAACGGGATCAGACTGTTTACAGTTTGATAACTGGACTAATAGGTTTAACAACGCCACGTACCATTTTTCTTTTGATGTTTGGTACTTTGGTTGAACTGCCTTTGAACAAAACTTTCTAACGAAAGTCTGATTTTGGTATTTTGGCTTGACTACCTCAGGTCCGATTGGACTAAACTGGTTAAACAAAGCCTAGTATCATTATCATGGTTTGATAGGTTGTTCATACCATTTATCAATCAAAAAATTTTTGTTTTTTGTACAAAGATCCTGAAGATGGTTTTGTTTTTTGTACAAAGATCCTGAAGATGGTATCAGAGCCATGGTAGGGGTATTAAGAAGTTACGGTGTAGTTTAACGTCATATTCTCATGAATTTGACGCGAAGAAAAGATACTGTTAAAAACAGTATTGAAGAGGAATATGATGTTCCTCAAGATTTAGAAAAATTGAATCGTTGGACAATTCCTAAGATAGATTATAAAATAATCTATGAATTAGGAACCTTTGAAAAATTAGGTTTAAAACAGGTAGTTAAAACTACTGAAGAAACTATCTCTCTCAACAACGAAGAGATGGTTATTAGACTTCTAAGCAATAGAGACTTAGAAAAATATAGATTGAATCATAAGTTTATCCATATTGGATTAGTTCAGGTAGCTTTTAAGCCTTTAACTTTAGAAGGTTTACCTGAGAGCTTTATAGCAGCTCTTAGAGATGGTAGAAATCTCGACTGGAAACAATCCCTTATGGGAATTATTCAGTCAAGTCTGGCACATGGTCCAGTTTATTTTAATGTTTATCCAAATCTCCAACTATCCTTGACTGATGTCAATATTTTGGATGCTCTGACATTAAATGTCAAAACTCACGGATATAATTACGCTCCGGGTTCGGAAGTAATATGTATCTGTTATAGAATTTATTATAAGCCTTTATATACGCTTAATCCTCAATGTAAAATTGTTGATAAACCTATCAACGAAACCATTCTAATAGAAACTAATTTTAGTAGATCTAATATTACAACTCGTAGATCTATAAAATGGGAAGAAATACAATTTCCAGAAAACTGGACAATTGAAAGAGCCATGCCTCTTCAGCCCAAAATACAACATAATCCCACTCAAATAATACAATCTACTGATGGAACTGTTCAAATACAGTTTGATCAAAGTCGTAAATCTATTGATTTTAGAACTCCTAGATCTAGAATGACTAGATCAGCCTCTTCTCATTATCATATATCTCCATGTGACTATATGATAAGGTCTCCTTCTAGAGCTTCGACTTCTCAAGTTAGAGAATCAATCTCTAATGATTATCTACAAAATAGGGTAGAAGAATTAAGAATTAATTCTGATAATATAGTTCATGGAATTTCTAAAAATAAAGACGAGGAAATAACCGAGTCAGAAATGGAATTTTGTGTCTAATGGATTTAAAACCCAAAATTGATTTTAGTCCGGGTTCTCCGGCAAGAAAAGAAATTCAAAAAGAATTTAATTTACCCAAATGGGAACTCTTTCGAAAATGGTTTTTTGAAAGTTTTAATAACGAAGATAAAATTATTATTCAAAATAAATTTTATAACGATTTGTCAAAACGAAATGAAAAATTACCTTTTATTCCTTGGTTTTTGACAAAATATTTTAAAAATATGATTTCTGTACTAGAAAGAAATTATAAACTTTCAACGGGGAAAAATTTGAATTCTATTTATCCTCCTCAAACTAGTTTCCAAATGGAAAAAGAAAATGAAATTAGATATTATAATGCTTTTCAAAAATTATTTGAAAATGATACACTTACAGTAACTATTAATCATATTAATAGTCTTTTAAAACAACAAAACTATACGAATATGTATGTTATTGTTTTAGAAGAACAAATTTCTTTATTAAAGAAAAATATAGAAGAAATAATTTTTTCTATTAAAGATATAAAAAATTATCTTTTAATAAATAAAGATACAAATATAAGTGATATTAAAACAGCTAATATAGCTTCTACCAGTATTCAACCTCCTCCTGAGATTATTGATTGTAAATTAAAATCGATTACTCAAATTGAAGATTTGATTGAAAATAAGCTTAAAAATTTAAAGCTTAATACTTTAAGTGAAGACTTTGAAAATCAGCTTGAAAATTCTGATAATTTTCATAATACTTTTAATGAAGAAATAAATAAAATAAGAAATTCTTCAAAATTTGCTAGTAAACCAATTCAAACTAAATATTATTACCCAAGACCAACTCCTCAAGATGTTCTAATTGAAGAACATGATCTTACTATTAACAATTCGTATAATGGTCATTGTATTTATGAATGGAATTTAGATGGCTATACGGAAAGACAAACTTTCGGTATGGTTCATAGAATGATGATGTATAGTACAGTCTGTAAAACTCAAGGTAATACAGACAAAACTATAGCTCAAATGCTTGTCGCTGGCTTTACTGGTCAGTTGAAAGGTTGGTGGGATAATTATTTATCTCAGCCAGACCGTGAAAGTATTTTCCTTACTGTAAAGGAGGAAAATGATGCAATTATTGAAAATGCTGTTTATACTTTATGTATAAACATCGTTGAACATTTTACAGGCCGATGGTCTGATAATTCTGAAAATGTTAGGACTTTACTCCAAAACCTTAGGTGTAAAACCCTTACATCATTTAGATGGTATAAGGATACTTTCCTTAGCAGAGTTATGGAACTTCCTGAGTCAAATAGCACTCATTGGAAATCCAAATTTATTGATGGTCTTCCTTTCTTATTTGCTGAAAGAGTTAAGAAAACTCTTAGAAATGGAGAATCTAGTATAGATTATAATTCATATACTTACGGTAGATTAATAGGAACCTGTATACAGGAAGGTTTAGCTTTATGCAATGAAATAAAGTTAAATAAACAACTTAAGAGACATTCTCTTGATGAGAAAAAACAATTAGGAGAATTCTGTAGTCAATTTGGTTTAGAAAACCCTTCTACGAGCAAACGTCGTAAAGAATATAAACCTAAAAAATATTCTCCTAAACAATATGAAAGGAGAAAATATCGAAAATCAAAAAGGAGAGAACAAAACCTCTCAAAAGACAAAAAAGATTATCATTATAGAAAAAATTTTCCTCCAATTATCTGCAGAAAATGCGGAAAAATTGGTCATAAAGCAAAAACTTGCTGGACCAAAAGGAAAATTAATAATTTAGAAATTGATAACGAATTAAAAGAATCACTATCAAAAATTTTATTAGAATCTGATATATCTGAAAGTGAATCAGATTTTTCAGAAAATGAAAATAATTTCATTGAAGAAGTTTCTTCAGAAGAATCTGAAGAATGTCAAAACTGTCAAATAGGACAATCTTGTTCTAAAAAAGTAAAAAATTCAGAATCTGAATCAGAAGATAATTTATATCAAATTATATCTCAATTTCAAGAATTAGAATTAAATGTTCTTGATAATAATCTTCTTGAAATGTTAAAAGAAACAGAAGATCCAGATTTAAAAAATTATATAATCAAAAGATTAATTCAAAAAGAGGAAGAAACTTCAAAAGAAGTTTTTCCTAAATTAACTAAATCTGAACCTTATAGTATGGCCGAAGTAATGAGATTACTTCGTAATAAAAATCAATTAAACAAAAATGAATCAATTGTTAATATTAAAGATTTAACAATTGAAATTTCAAATTTAAAAGATGAAATTAAACATTTAAAATTAAGCCATATAGATTTAGAAAGAAGATTTTCTAAATTAGAAAAAGGAAAAGAAATTGTTAACGAATTTAAAGATTTTGCTAGTATTTCTGAAAATATTCAAGAAGATAATTTTCTTTCAACATTAGAAGTTATTACTTCTCAAAAATGGTTAGTAAAAATATCATTACTTATAGACGGAAATTTCCAAAAGAATCTGATTGCACTAATTGATAGTGGAGCAGATTTAAATTGTATTCAGGAAGGAATAATTCCTACTCAATATTTTCACAAAACAGCTCATTCTCTTAGCTCTGCAAGCGGAGAAAAACTTCAAATTAATTACAAAATTCCTAAGGCCTTTATTTGCAAAAATAAGGTTTGTATTCCTACTTCATTCTTGCTAGTCAAGAATATTACAAACCAAGTAATTCTTGGTACTCCGTTCCTCAGGAAAATATTTCCTATTCAAAATATTAAATAATATGGATTTAAAGGTAACTTCGATAACAAAGAAGTTTACTTTGAATTCATAACTGAACCTTTTACTAGAATTCTTAATGAAATTAAGGATTCTATTCTTATAAAAGCAAAAGAAAAACAGGTAAATTACCTAAAACAAGAAATTAATATACTTACGATTGAAGATAAACTTCAAAATCCTAAGTTACAAGAAAAAATTAAATTATTACATAATGAATTTACGTTACAAATATGTAACGATCTTCCTAATGCTTTTTGGAATAGAAAAAAACATATTGTTTCTTTGCCTTATGAAGATGATTTTAGTGAGAAAAATATTCCCACTAAAGCTCGTCCTTGTCAGATGAATTCCGAATTATTAGAATTATGTAAAAAAGAAATAACTTCTCTTTTACAAAAAGGTTTAATAAAACCTTCTAAATCACATTGGTCATGCACAGCCTTTTATGTCAATAATGCGGCAGAAAAGGAAAGGGGAGCACCTAGGTTAGTTATTAACTATAAACCCCTTAATAAGGTTTTAAAATGGATTAGGTATCCTATTCCTAATAAAAAGGATCTTTTAGATCGTTTATTTAATGCTATTATATTCTCAAAATTTGATTTAAAATCAGGATTTTGGCAAATACAAGTGGCTGAAAAAGATAGATATAAAACTGCTTTTACAGTCCCAATTGGTCAATTTGAATGGAACGTTATGCCTTTTGGTCTGAAAAACGCTCCTTCTGAATTTCAAAATATTATGAACGATATTTTTATTCCTTATAGTAATTTTATTATCGTTTACATTGATGATATTTTGATATTTTCAAAAGATATCGAAACACATTTTAAACATCTTGATATATTTAAAAAAATTGTTATTCAAAATGGATTAGTTATATCAAGTCCAAAAATGGTTTTATTTGAAACTAAAATTAGATTTTTGGGTCATAATATTGAAAAAGGAAATATTAATCCAATTAATAGAAGTATTGAGTTTGCATCAAAATTTCCAGATCAAATTTTAGATAAAACTCAGCTTCAAAGATTTTTAGGAAGTTTAAATTATATTTCTCCTTATTACAAAAATCTTGCTATAGATACATCTATCTTATATGATAGATTAAAAAAGATTCCTTGTCAGTGGACAAATAGTCACACTGAAGCAGTTAAAAAAATTAAAAATAAAGTTACGCATTTACCATGTTTAATGCTTGCTAATTCTAATTGGCAAAAAATTATTGAAACTGACGCGTCAGACTTAGGCTTTGGAGGAATCTTAAAACAAGTTTCTCCAGAAGATAAGAAAGAATATTTAGTTAGATTCCATTCGGGAAAATGGAATACCGCTCAGAAAAATTATGCTACTATAGCTAGAGAAGTACTTGCTATAGTTAAATGTGTGCTTAAATTTCAAGATGATTTATATAATCAAAAGTTTTTAATAAAAACTGATTGTCAAGCTGCAAAGTTCATGTTTCAGAAAGATTTCAAACATGATGTCTCCAAACAAATGTTTGCGAGATGGCAGGCTCATTTAGCCCCATTCGATTTTGAAATCATTTATAAAAAAGGAAGTGATAATAGTCTTCCTGATTATCTTACTCGTGAATATCTTTCATGAATTTTGCAGATATGTCCCAATATGGGAGAAATTTCCCCTCTAATAGAGGTGGAAGAGGTGGTAAAAATGTTATTGCTCAAATGGGCAATAAAAAGCTGGTAAAAGAAAATCTATCAGCATCTTCAAGTAATACCTTGAGCAGTGACGAATTCAGAGAATTTCTTGAATATAAGAAGCAGAAAGCAAAAACTGCTGAAGGAACATCTTACGCAAAAATAATTGCGGAAGAAGAAGATGAGGTCGATTATGAGAAAATTTCTCATACCGAGGTAATTATATTACTCGAATTTAAAGATTTAAAATGGTCTGATGAACCTTGGTCTTTAATGTCAAGGTATTTAGACAGAGCATCATATGCTGCTACTTTTTATAAAAACCGTGATACTTATGAAAATATTCTTAAGTCTACGGGAACATGTGACATTGAACATTTCAATGCGGGAAATTCCCCAATTGCTTTGAAAAAAGGTTATACCTTTAGTAAAATTATTTTTAAGCAAATTATTTCACCCGAAAAATGGGCTATTCACCCATTAAAGGATAGAGAATATTTCCATCCTGAGTTAAAAACTCTTATTAAATTTAATTATTACGATTATATCGACGCTTTTTATAAAGTACTTTTATACCAGAATGAAAGCAAAAAACATTCTTGGTGGATAAAAATTTGTGCGGATGTATATAAGTCCGATATACCAAATTGGTTTTATCAATGGTGGCTTTCTTATGGAGCTACAATTGAAATTTTAAAAGAACCCTTTTTTGGACTATATCAAGAATGGGTTAAAGTTTCTCCAATTCTTATAGAAACGGAACATAAAAAAGAATGTATTGAAGGAATGGCTTCTTTACATTTTTATATTCCATGGATTTGGAGATGGACTCCAGAAGTGGGTTATACCCAACAAAAAATTCCATGTTTAAAAAGAAACTTTTATATAAAGTTTTGGAAAAAAATGATAAGAAAAACAGCCACTGGTGAATATGAAAGCCAGCAGACGATCGATAAGATCGAAGAGAAAATTTCTCTTTATAAAAATGCAATTAATAATCGTGAACAAAGAGAATCTCCTAGTCCTTTTGAGATGATTTCTCAAAGGATTAATTTACAAAAGGGTAAAATGAAACCCAATGAAATCATCGATGTCTACTTCGAAGAAATGAAGAAAGATATTGCAAAAAATTTTGGAATGGATATTGGAGATATCTCCATGGGTACATCATCGAAAAATGAAGATGATGAGGACTTTTGCCTTGCTGGTGAAGGACAAGATCCGGAAGATCCGGATAATATTATTATTGAAGAAATTGGAGATAATGTTGTCGACCTCATGGGACAAGAAATTGCCATTATAAAAGACAAAGTGGCAGAAATAATCAAGACACGGGAAGAAATCAAGGATAATAAATCCAAAGAAGCACTCAAAATTAAAGCTGCTTTCAAGCAAAGTTGATCATGACGTCTACGATGGAAAATTGGTTTTACTAACTTTTATAAAAGTTGAAGATAAGATCGAAGACTTTTTTGCCAAAGTTGAAGACAGCTGTCCAAGAGGAATAGCTCCGAAGAATAATTTTCTTTACTTTAATTATTGTACTTTACTTTTTCCTCTATTTATAGAGTTGAAGCTCATAAGCTTCAGGGTGTGCTTTACTTTACGCTCTCTTGTACTCTCTCCTTCCCCTCTCTTGTAATTCCCTCTACTGTAAAATATTATAAGAAATAAAATTCGAAGTTTGCTGTACGACTCTCCTCTCTTCAAGTAAGTTTTAATTTTGTTTTTAAATATTTATCTTTGGCATAATTTAGCCTTAATGGAAGGCTAAATATTTGTTAAACTACACCAAGATGCCTTAATACCTTAAATCATGGTTTTATATCATATATAATATATATATACTAATATGATATAGAAAAAATTTAGAAAAAATTTAAAAAAAAAAAAAAGATTGAAAGAATTAAATTATGAATAAAGGTTATAATAAAATTTGATTTTGATTAATTCTGTGTCGGCTCTTGGCAAAGCCCGTGTTGCCGAAGATAGGCGTTTGAGGGCATATGGCTGTTACCGATTGAATTAATTGAATAAAAATTTTATTATGTAAAATTCCTTGTATTCGATGATTTAATTCTAAAGATCATAAAAATAATTTTGAATTTTGGATTAATGGTATATAGGCTGGAATACCTTGGGTCCGAACGGGATCAGACTGTTTACAGTTTGATAACTGGACTAATAGGTTTAACAACGCCACGTACCATTTTTCTTTTGATGTTTGGTACTTTGGTTGAACTGCCTTTGAACAAAACTTTCTAACGAAAGTCTGATTTTGGTATTTTGGCTTGACTACCTCAGGTCCGATTGGACTAAACTGGTTAAACAAAGCCTAGTATCATTATCATGGTTTGATAGGTTGTTCATACCATTTATCAATCAAAAAATTTTTGTTTTTTGTACAAAGATCCTGAAGATGGTTTTGTTTTTTGTAAAATATATATATATATTTATATAATTCATGTACGGAGAAAGTTAGTCTTAGGAAGATTAATTAACTTTAGAGTAGTGGGGTGGAATTTGTAGGTATATCATAGGATGACTTTGGACTAATGTGGGACATTTAGTGCTCGTTTGGTTGATAGGTTTATATTTAGGAAGGTTTAATTAAGTAAGGGTTTATATGAAGCAAATTAATGGGTGTAAATAAAATGCGTGTTTGGTTAGTGGGTTTAAATAAACACATGTGAGGAGGTGTGTTTATTTAAACCCGTCTGCATGGGTTTAGTATGGTTTTATATAAACTCATGGTTTAGATAAACCCATGAACCAAACAGTCATACATGTCTTAAACCCACCTTTAAAATTACTAAACCCCAAACCAAACAAGCACTTAGAGATTTAATTAAATGTGGATAGTTGATCTTATCATGGGTTAGGTATACTTTCAAATAAGATTATAATAAGTGGGTAGAGGAGAAAGTGTTCGAACGATTTGAATTGTTTAGCCCTTAGAAGGTCCTTTCTCGAATTAGCTATGGCTAATCAAATATATACGGGCTAACCAGAAATTTCACTATGGCGATTGGAAGAGGCACAACTGATATTGTTGTTGAGCAGCGGCTTTTCTTTTCTACACTCAAGGCTCTGCAAGACCTTAACTGAGACGTACTATCATTATCAATAACCGAAAAATCCGTGAGCACTGCTACTTCATCTGGCCTGTCTTACGTAAGAAATTCCTATCCTAGCTTTCCAATCTGTGATAACAAGCCTCCCGTGCCCCGGTCGATAACAATGCAGTAATGTTTAGTTTGAATAGAGATAATATAGTCTTCGAAATTATAAAATGAAAACAGTGGAGAAAGAAGTCTCGCTATCTCGTAAATAAGCATGCAACGCAGAGATGATGTTTCCAAAACCCAAAAGTAAAACTCAAAGCACATTTTATCGAATCAAAAGTCAAACAAATAGCAGATGAAGAAAACAAACGTCAAATTAACAAATGCAATGATATGTGGTGTGTAAGATCGATTGATTATCGACAACAAACAACTATTTCTGCGATGTGTCTGAGAAGTTGTTCCTTCATGCAGGGGATGAATGAGGAAAATGTATATACGTATCCACGAAACCCCTTAACGAGTTCCTTCATGCAAGGGATGAATGAGGGAAATGTTATGTACGTATCCACGAAACACCTTAACGAGCTAACTAACTGAGAAGGAAAGTCCTTCAAATTCCAAAATGTGCTCCCTTCAGAAGCAGCAAACCAAAAGCAATACGCCAAGGAAATCTGAAGAGAAGTATAAATAATTGATAAATGTCTGTCTTGCATAGCTGGATAAGATTTCACATGATCTAAACAAAGACAAATAGCTACTGACTAGTGGCGAGTGAAAAATATATATTTTATGAAAAGGGACTGAGAATCATTTGGCTGGCAACAAAAATGCACTACTAACTTTACCTCAGATAAATAAGATGGAGGATTCAAGCCAAATGGAATACCACTCAACGATGCTCCAAGATTGAAAGGAGTTGGGGAGAGCGTCTCCTGAATAGTGGTTCTAAGCGAAAAGATGGCAAACCAGTTTGCCATCTATTACAATCATACATCTCATTCCAAGCCTGTAATATTTCGTCAACTTTGAATCCTAGGAAGGAAGGATCAAAGAATTGAGTAGCAGCAAATATGGCAATAACAAGAAAAGAAGATTAAATGATAATGGCGCATATTTACTACGTTATTATACCTTCTAGTGCGGTGTCGTTTGAGCAGTGATTCTTGATCATAACAGCAATATCTGTTTGTGATGTTCCCGCAAGACCAAACTTTTCAACTGCAACTTCCAGACATTCATCCCAAGTTGGAAGGCCCAACTTATATTCTACTACAGAACGCTCGTACAAAACTGTACCCCAAAAAAGATAAATCTGAGACCTAGTGCTTGCTGCCATCTCGGAAGCTTCATCCGACGATAAATGTTTCAACAAGCCTTCCAATCCAAACTTGTTCAGCTCAGCTTCATCTTTTTCGTGCTTAGATAATCCATTCAGGCGTTGTTCTTCCATTTCTTCCCATATCTGCATCCCTTTCTCCAGGTTATCTTCAGCCTGGTTATACAGCTCCAACACCTGTGCAGAGGGCTCTATCTCTAGTTTATCCTTGCTTCCCAGCATATAATACCAAGATAGTTTAGCTTGCTCAAATCGCTGAAAACCGAGTGCAAGAAACCCTTCGTAGAAGTCTTGCTTGATTTTTAATGCTTCCTCATACCTCATCCCAGCCTTGGCATATTCCTTTTGCGCCCAGTCATAAGCAGCTTTAACCTTCATCAAAGTGGACTCAATAGAAACATCTTCAGGAAGAGACACCTTCTTCCTAGCCTTGGACAAGTGAACATTTCCCCAGTTAAACAAAGCTAAAGCAGTCAACTCCTGGAAGTTTGCTGCCGCAATTTCAAACAGCTGTTGTGCATCTTCACTGGTGACAGTATCTTCCATGGCCACTGAGTATAGCCTCATTCCTATTTCATGAAGATCCAAGTACGAATCTGATTCGAAGCCAACATGATTCTTGAACAATCTCGCAAACTCAACAATCCAATCTTCATAACCAGATCTCCTTTTATCCACCATATGATCAATAATTGTGGATTCTTTCTCGTTGCTACTGTGTACTTCCTCTTCAATGCCCATGTCCTTATAAAGTGGTTCTCTTTCAGGACTAATCTCCATGACATAGAGTCTCAGAAGACCTGGATCAGACGATTCCCCAGCTATCTTCAACTCCTCATTTGTGGTGATGGTAACCAAATCATCATCTCGATCCTTATACTTAATGAGCACCCCCTTCAAGTTTGGAAACCTCTCAACAACTATGTCCTTAAGCATACGGACACCCAAATTTACTGGCACTTTCGCCCATCGTATATCCTCCCCATGAATCAATTTCACTGATTTCATGACACCTGTTTCTTCCTTAATGCTGATGTCATCTTTTGGAGCCACCTCATTTTCTTGCTTCTTCTCTACAGATTTATTTGCACCGATCACTGTGGCCTCCTCAAACTTTTTGCTGTTAAACTTGTTTCCGCTCCTCCTCTTTCTCCCCTTTTCTTTCAGAATTTTTCGGGTTACGGTGGTATATGTTGGCTCAATGTGATCTGGTGGCAAAACAGTTTCTTTTTCATCAACACTAATGCCCTTTTCCAGACTCATCGTTTTTAGACGATCGGCAATCTCCAGTGCAGCCTGACTATTCGGCTCCATGAGAAGCACATTACTGACATCCCTCAAAGCCAGGTCAAGCCTATCTAGGGCCTCATAACACCTGGCTCGCTGCAGCAGAGCCTTACTGTACTTGGGAGCTACCTGAAGTGCTAAATTGCATTCGGTCAAAGCACGAGGATACTCGCCAATGCCCATTTGCACATAACAAGCTGCCATGTTAGTCCGCAAATTCGCAACATCAATATGGTTAAGTGGCAGCAACTTGAGGGCCTTTTCATACTTTAACATAGCTCCTTCGTGATCGCGTCTCCGAAACAATTTGTTGCCTTCTTCCTTCAGTTCCTGAGACATGTTAATAAATATGGCAGTGTCTTCATCGAAGGCCTTGGAGTTACTCTTGTTATGCTTAATGTTGCCATCGTTGGAATTTGATCCAATCTGAATCTTCTTCTTCGCAGCAGGCTTCCCCATGTATATATCTAGTCGTCGCTCGCTAAAAATCAAATCGGGGAAAGGGAAGATCTGTCAACACGCAGGGGAATAACGTGTTCATTCAGAAAATATGAAAGGCACACGGTTTGAAATGAACTCCACCTCTAAATTCAGCCCTAACAGAGAAAACATTTCGGACTGATTAAAACGCGTCAACAACTGCAAGAAACCGTACCTTGTTTAGAGTTATTCGGTAGTAAGAATGAATCAGTGATTATAAGCAAGCTCAGCGAAACATAATCCGGAAAAACAGTCGTCTATTGCTTCCAATACTGAATAGATGGATCTTTCAGGGGAGAGCAGCCAAAAGCATATTATTAAGAAAAGAAAGCCAGAAACAGCATCTATCTGGGAAAAGGGCAGCAGTCGGAATGGGATTATTGGCTCTCGGAAGAATATTCGTAATCAATTTCTAAGATGTTAATTGTCAGGTTTTTGTAGTGTGCGTGACAAATCGTATTTAGTTTAGAATTTGCCACTTCAACATTCAAATCTAAACTGGGCTTCGGGTTGGATGTGATCGTTCTTACTTCGGATATTTGGACACATATATTTATATTGTCCATTTATCTAAACTGGGCTTCCGAAAGAGGACAATAAGGCATTCCTCGATGCTAAACCCAAAAAGCTAGGTTTTTTGTGTGCCACGTCAGCGCCACCTCAAAAGTTAAAAACTTTTACCTCCAAAACAAAATTTCTCCCCAACCACAAAACCCAAAAAGTAGACTTTTCGGGGATCCTCTTTAATTTCATTTATTTTTATTTAATTAACCAATTTTTATTTATCTAATTTTCGAAATAATTTATCAATAATTATATTTCATATTATTTAATTTTTTATATTTAATAAAAAATCGTTACATAATAAAAAAAATATTATTTATTTATTCGAAATATAAAAGAAATAAATATTTTTAACACATTAAAATTTTATTCGTAAAAATAAAAAAATTAATAAATACTAATAAATATTAATATAGGATAAAGTATTAAAAAATCATCACATCACATAATGTATCATTTATATATTAATTTTATTTCCAATATCTATTTTTTCATATTCTCTTATAAATATATATTAAAAGCTGACACGCACACTCAAAAAACCCAGATTTATTCTACTAAACCTCTCAAAAAACCTACAACACCTCACAATGTAAAAAACCTAAATTTTATTGAGGAATGTAACTCGCTCAAGTTGTTTTCAAAAGCCTAGTCAACATATTGACCAGTCTAAATGGAATGGATCTGATATACGTACACGCTTTCTCTTTCACTCTTGTTTCTTTCAGCATCGTCGATCACTGGATCTGATTAATACAACAGAGCAAACGACTCCCACGATACTGTATCAGTAGCTGTATGATCGATTTCTTGCTGCCACCGGTTCAAAGACTTGTATTTCTTCGCATACCAAAGCTTTAGATTATACCCTCACTTCGCGCCTGCTTTGGTTCAACGTGGATTGTGGTTGTGTCTAGGTAATTTACGTTTGCGGAAATAGGTTCTCAAGGGCTTAGCTTTCTATTATGTCGTTTTGCTATGCTTTGGTTAGCTTTGCTTCTGCGGGGACATGCTTCTAAACATAGCTCAGTTACGGCATTTTTTACTGGTTAATTTGTGCTCATAATCTACGTTTGTTTATAGCTTGAGTGCGTATTGTCGTTGATTAATTTTGCATCAATTAGATACATTTACTACAGTTCTGATGCTCCTAAAAAAATGCAGTCGATGGAGTTGTGATTTATCAGTGGGAACGGCTCTGATTCAGTACTTATGTTGTGCACGCTGATCGATAACATGGGGTTACTATGCAGTAGGCAACGATACGACCGAGCTGATTTGGAAGAGAACGAGCAGGTCGGTTACTTCTTTTTATCTCTTTCCCATTTATCAAGTAGATTTCTTCCTTCTGAAGTTATATAAATGTTATGAACTTCTCCAGACTGCCGAAATAGAAAGGCGAATTGAACAAGAAACGAAAGCAGAGAAACACATTCAGAAACTTCTGTTGCTTGGTAAATTGAGACGGAAATTCATTTCCTAATGCAAGTTTTCACATTTATTTTAGTCCCCTGGCTTCATTATAGCATCTCCATTGCATCATCAAAAAGCTATAGTTCAAGTTCATCGTTGGATATTGTTTTTCTGGCACTTTATTTGCAGACAGCCCTTTTGGTTCTGGAAGTTTATTTTCCCAGTCTTCTGGATTCTTAATTCTGTTAACATATTAATAGTTGTAATTAGCATATGTTTGTGAGACTCAATTACTTGTGATCCATCCATATTCATTTTGAATTATGAATGACCAGAACTGGTTACATCTATTTATGGACCGATTTTTCTTTGTATCTGATAGTCATGGAAATTTTCTGATACGTGATTTAGGTGCTGGAGATTCTGGCAAGTCCACCATTTTCAAGCAGGCAAAATTTAATACCATTGTCACCATGCGCATATAACTGCACTTAGGAGTTGATGACTCAATTATCTAACTTTCCGAATCACCTTGCAGATAAAGCTTCTTTTTCAGGGTGGCTTTGATGAGGCTGAGCTGAAAAGCTATATTCCGGTCATCCATGCCAATGTTTATCAAACAATTAAAGTATGAAATACACACACACACAAACACACACACACACATATGACAGGATGCGCTAGTTGTTTCTATCTGTATTTTGCACAATAGTATGAAACAGAAGATTTGGCAGAAGTTTTCTCGTCGAGTAGTTATTGTAATACTGGAAGTGGATCTTGTTTGAAATTATTCCTTACAGATATTGTATGATGGAGCAAATGAATTGTCCCTAAGCCCAACAGAATCCTTAAAGTTTTCTGTATCTGAAGAAAATAAGGTTTGAACATTCGACTTGTTCTCAGTTGTAAAGTTGTCATTCTTTTCAGGATATAATTTTCATGAAAAATGTTTGTGTTTGTTTAAAAACTCATTAGAATTTCTTTTCTGATAGCCAACGTTAGTCCTTTGTCCTTTTCACTTTATCAGAGAAATGGAGAGACACTGTCAGAAATTGGTAGTAGATTGGAATATCCCCCTTTGACGAAAGAGCTCGCTAATAAGGCTGAAAGTCTTTGGAGAGATAGTGCCATACAGGTTGTGTTGTACATCATGAAAGATCTTTGTTAATATCTTTCAAATAATTATTAAAAGAGTTTCTCTAAAATATTTTTGGTAGGAAACATATGCCCTTGGTAATGAACTTCAGGTTCCAGATTGTGCCCATTTTTTTATGGAAAATTTACAGAGGCTATCTGACCCAAATTATGTTCCAACAAAGGTATTACTACCGAAAAATCGGATACATTGGCTGAGTTTCCGCTCAAAACATACAACACAGGTCTTACTAATGAATGATGTGTTTTCATATGTTATAATGTAGGAAGATATTCTTTATGCCCGGGTGCGGACAACTGGTGTTGTCAAAATCCAGTTCAGGTGATTGCTTATCGCTGCTGTGAATAGATATAAGATTTCGTTTTCTTTTGCAGACTATATGGTTTCAATCCATTCCATAATCAAATAGACCAAGTGAAACATATTAGTACCATAGTTTTGCTTTTAAACTACTCTCGAGGTGAAACATTATTAAATTTAAAGTGTAAAGTACGGATGTGAAATATATACTTTTTTCTATCAACTTTACTTCCAGCCTAAGAATCATTGGATGTAAAGAGGCAATATATCATGAAAATCATGTGTAGCAGTTCTGTTTTCTCCGATTGTTGCAGCCCCGTTGGAGAGAACAAAAAAAGTGGAGAAGTATATCGCCTATTTGATGTTGGAGGGCAAAGAAATGAAAGAAGAAAATGGATTCATCTATTTGAGGGTGTTACAGCTTTGATATTCTGTGCATCTTTAAGCGAGTATGTCCATTCTTATTGCCTATTCTGCCATCTCTATAAAATGATCTCAGCTGTTATGTTGCCAACTGCTCTAACTTTTAATTACCATGCTTTCATCTTGGCCATCGAAACTGGATATGCTAACTTGCTAAATTCCTTCAAGAGAAAATGTGACTTTATAACCTTTTTGTGGCGACGTGGTGTGGCTAGAGTTACAGGATACAGAAGTTGTTGATAGTTGGGCAAAAATATGTTAATAGAATCATAATATAACTTATTCTTGGTTTTACAAATGTGTTTCAGGTATGATCAGATTCTTTTTGAGGATGACACCAAAAATCGGATGATAGAGACAAAAGAACTCTTTGAATGGGTCCTCAAGCAACCCTGCTTTGAGGTAATTTTTCATGTGACACTTTATTATTTTTCACTATGCTTTCCCTTTGTCGATCACCTTGGGATCTTTTTTGGGTTTTCTCTTTGCAGAAAACTTCTTGCATGCTATTCCTCAACAAATTTGATTTATTTGAAAAGAAGGTTCTGAATGTAAGTCTATAGATGATTGTTTTGACTTTTTAAACTTTAGAGCCCTTGCCTGGAATTTTGATCACAGGTTCTTGAATGAAGGTCCCCTTAAATATATGTGAGTGGTTTAAGGATTACCAGCCGGCTTCAACGGGGAAACAAGAAATTGAGCATGCATATGAGTAAGCACATCCATAAAGAGTTCTAGACTATGGGCTTAAAAAAAAGGAATTCGTGAATGATATTTGCAATTCTTTAAGTTCTTCGAAAGTTAAATTTTAGTTAAGCTTTATGACTGACTCCATAACGTTTTTCTTTCAATGTGATCAACTCACAATCGTACTTTTTCGATCAGGTTTGTTAAGAAGAAATTTGAAGAACTGTATTTCCAGAACACTCCTCCTGATAGTGTCGATCGAGTTTTTAAAATATACAGGACTACTGCCTTGGATCAGAAACTTGTGAAGAAAACATTCAAACTAGTAGACGAAACCTTAAGGAGGAGAAACCTATTTGAAGCAGGACTACTGTAATTCCTTACCGCTCGGTGAGTTGAGCAGAAGTATCAACGGTAGAAACTTCTGTTGTTTAAATACTTGCACTGATCATATTACTCTTCTGCATTTCTTCGTCTGTAAATTCGGCAGCCATGCTGTAAAGAATCTTAATTCTTTCGAGCAACACATCCTCCCATACACAATATGTTTCTGCTTGTATTTTGCTTAGTAACCCTGAGTCATTATTAAGTATGCTGACTATTCTTCGTCGACTGTTTCTTGTGGTATTAGTGACCTGATCTCGTCTTCCCATTACATACCAGTTGCTGTGGCGCATACGTTGTTTGCATAGCATCTGCATAATGTAAGATAATTATTAATGGGTCGCCTAGCTAGACAGGAGGATTACTTCACCTTAGAGATGGAGCTAATTCGCAATATGTGACCAGGATTGCTTTCTTATTTAGTGTGGAATGTGTAAAATCAGAAATCTGAAACATATGGGCCAACTAGTTATATTAAAAGAAAAGGCCGAAGCCCGTCTATCTAACTAAAAATATCTGGAAATTTCCTTTGGAGGAAAACGGACCATGGTGCAAAAAAATCCTTTCTATTGTCCATCCATTTAATCTATTCTACCATCATTATCCCTTCCCCTCCGTTCCGACAGCTCTCTACTGCAAGTGTAGCAGGCAGGCATACTATCGCATAGAGAGAAGAGAGAATGAATAATATTTGTTGCTCTACTTCGAAAAACGACGAGGGAAAAGAGCAGATCTTTCCGAATCCTACGATGCTTCCACTTTCGTTCCAGCCGTTGAACTTTACCCACACCATCCCATTATTCAGACAACCGAACCCCAACTTTCCCCTGCTGTTGGAAGCTTCCAGAGCTGCTTGTCGTGTTCACGAGTATATTTCTCGCAGCGTTGATAAATGCATGAAGCTTGTGGAGAAAATCGCGTCTCAGCATGGGTTTCTCGAGAGAATTACGTCCCTGTCTTCTCATCTTCAGGCAAGCGTTCAGGTTTGTGTCGTTCGTTGACTTAGTTAGCGTACTGACCGTGGCCCTTCCTTGGCAAACCTATTGCGGTTAGTTAATGCTTCAGATTTATTTGTAGCAATTTCTTTCTTCAAGCAGATTCCGCGCCTTAATCCTCCTACGGTTATGGTGCCGTACGGTTCAAGCTTTGCTGCCATTCTACCTGGCGATTCCGTTGCAGGAATAGTAGTTACTAATGGGATTCTGAACTTCTTGAACATATACAACACTTTGTTGGTTGTCAGGCTTGTCCTAACTTGGTTCCCAAATGCTCCTCCAGCAGTTGTAAGTCCCCTCAGGTAAAAGAGAAAAAACCGATCATTTTCTCCTTCTTTAATAATCAATTCATGGTTATCTTGAAACTAGCAACTCATCAAGCATCCCCAACTCAATGTTTCAATGTTTTTCTCAGCACTTTATGCGATCCGTACCTAAACATATTCCGCGGAATCATCCCACCCCTTGGAGGGACGCTGGATCTCTCGCCCATATTAGCATTTCTCGTTCTAAATGCCTTCACAAGCACGGCCTCTGCTTTGCCTGCTGAACTTCCGTCCTCTAGCCCAGCAGTTGCCTCTCCTACAATGGCTTCCAATCTCACCGCAGCACAGCAGAAATGGATCAGAAGGCTTTCAGGGAAAAAATTCTAAATCGTCTACGATTTAGTGGGATGAGTTCTGCATTTTCTGCTTTCGGATATTCGGATTTTTGCTGTATTCTTTGAAATATGTGGTTGGTAAGAAATTCTAATAAGAAGATAGCATCGACTTCGTGTAATGACATATACGTTTTATTACCATCAGAAGTTTCAATTGCTTGTAGTGGTTTATTATTCCCTTACCGGCCCGGGAATGATTATAGTAGTAGCGTTGCAGAATCTGATTCTAATCTTGACTATCAGCACTACCAAACACATAAAAAGATGCCTCAGAACCTTATTCGATATAATACATATCAGAACCTAAAAGCTGTGGAAATATCAAAAATCGTGATGGAACAAGCAGCGACGACGAGAAGAGACGGATTTTCAACTCGCGAGAAGCGGATTTTGGCCGTAGGATTGGCAGTTGTTGCAGTACTATCTCCTCTTTACGTTGATCGGACTAAATACCGAGAACTCGACGAAGGATTCTCGTACTTCTTCTCTTCACTGCCCTTTCTACTGCTGCTTTTAATAACATCGATTATTGCAGTCTCGAGTTTCTTAGAGCACCGGCTTGACCCTTACTGGATCCATCGGCTCATTGGTTCTTCGACAGGTCTTGTTATGCTTTTGCTAGTGCTTTCCCTGGTGCTCAAGTGTAAAGCCTCTAAAGAGATTAACTGAGGGTAGGTCACAATCCAAAAGTTTAATGTGTATTTGCATGAATTGTTGCGGGATTGTAATAGAACGATGATTGGTTTGGCGTTTTCGTTCCCTTGATGGTTAGGCTAGAATTAGATACATGTATATGTATTCACAGTTTCACACTCACGTCAGCAGAAGTTCGTCTTGTTCTAGTCTAATGACCAAACACCTCTCACCCCACATACACAGCCAAGACACAAAAGAAAAGAGACCACAGTCTAAAATCTGGAATCTTCATTTGGAACAATGATATCAGGATTTCTTACATGAACGTTCAGTGCAACGAGATCGTTCCACACAGCTGACTCGCCATGAGTTTGAGATGATATGCTCCACAAGACATTCCCTTTCCTTACATTATTCGACGGTCTTACCATTATCGCACTTGAGTTGGACGCAGCAGGATGCTGCTTGTTTTTCATGCCCAAGCCACTCGAAAGCAACCATCTCGCTCCAGATTGCTGCTGTCTGATTGTGCCCCAGAGATGGTGGTTATCGCCAGCCGTAACACTCAGGCCAGCAACATTGACTTTCGAGACCTTAAAGGCGAATCTTTCTTGGGCTAATAACGTGCCATCTTCTTCTATTTGAATTTCCTTTGGTAACATGGAGTGGTGCCTCTTCTCAACTTCAATCAAAGCTAGCATAAAGGGACCCACCATTTCGTAATTACGCAGGGGGTCTCTAAGTTGCACTTTTAAAGCTACTGTGAAGCGGTTATCAGCAATGCCCGAATTTCCTTCACGAAATTCGACCAATTCGTCTTCATGTTTTCGTGCAAGGTATTTACCACTCAAACCAACTGATCTGCTGCGCTGTGCTGCAAAGACTTTCAGGCCATTTTCACCACCTTCGACTCTAGGATCAAAATTTCCAGAACTCAGCCCAATCCATTCCTTTATAGGAATAGCATATTCAACTAATTCAGAAACGTCGATCGACTGAAAAGGGTCTGATCCGTTGCCCATGGAAGCTGAATTACGATATAATGGGACCTTAGTGCTTGAAGGTGCTTCCTGATCTTGAAATCCAGACTGAATCTTTAAACCTTCGATTAAAAGAACTTCAACATCCTTTATTGCCACTGGAACAAGATTTTCCAAAGATGCATACTCACACTCCATATCGTCTAAATCCGAGCATCTACTCAAATGATATGAGCTGTGAGTGGAAAATGGCAGATCTTCAGATGCCTTTTTCCCGGCCTGTCGCACTTGTTCGGTCTCTTGTTCATCCTGCGGATCCCTCCTAAAATTTTTAAGAAAAATGTAAACAAAGACAAACTATAACCAGAACGATTATAACTTAATGTCCGAATGATAACCAGGGAGTTTACATACCTCTGTGAGGGAACCGATCCAGATTTAACTGCAGTCACCATGTCCTGTATTGTTTTTTCAGTTATATCTTCCAAAGGCATCAACTCCTTTACTTGAGCAGACATCTTTTCAACTCCAAGTGATGCCCAACGCTGTAGTACTTCAATCGCATTAGATCCCATTGACAGAGGAAACACAAAGGGAGCAGAAACCTGTACAATCAACCTGGCACGATTTTGTGAGTTTCTGAAAAGCAAAGGGTTCATTGATCTCAGAAAGCCATCAGATCTTGTCTTGATAATAGGACCTAGGTTTTCTCCAAGAGAAGGTGTTTTCAAAGGCTCTTCTGCAGGAATATATACAGGACTCCCAAATCCGCCGGAGCATGAGTGTTGAGAATTCAGAAATGCACCTTCGTCGAGACCCCACTCTTGCATTAACGATTCAGTTTCCATGTTTTCAATTATTTTGGCAGTGCTCATAATTAGCGATCTATGAGTAATATTCAAGTTATGCTTTTCAGCTTCTTGAATACTCAACTCCAAATCACAATCATACTCAAATTCCAGTCGCGTGAAACTACTAGGTGTTGGTTGTGCAATTTCTGAATCCGAATCAAGAAAAGGCCGAGTGTCCTCAACAATTTGTTTTCCTGGGTAATATCCAGGGAACTCAAGGTCACCATCAGAAACTGCATCTGGTGGATTATGTGAAATACTTAGCATTTTAAGAAAGTCGTCTTCTATTGATTCTGCATTCCTAACTAAACTAAGCGATCTTTTCAACTTACTAGAGTGGTAGTTTGAGCTGGACTCGGTGACATCTTTTCTCTTGTCACTTTCTATATCTAGCACTAAATCAAACTCTAGTGGCTTTGATATAATGCCATTGTCATAAAAATCCGAATCCAGTTTTTCAACTACTGGTTCTTTAAGGGATGTAACATCATCTCTGTCTAGAATATCATCAGTTGATCTTCCATTCTTCACCAGGCCAAATGTATCGAGCTCAGAGAACTGCTCAATATTCTCAGCAGGATTTGTCTCATCTTCTAAGAATATCTCCAAATCAAGAGTCTCATTTAAAGAACTATCAGACGTTATTCTACCTTGATGATGAATTCCCATCAGAACTTCTGTAGAAACTTCAATACCCTGCTCAATTATGGTGTACTCAACATCGTCATCATCATATCTGGAGCTTTCATCAGGAGACCGAGATGAAGACCTAGGCCGAGATTTCAATGACTCTAAAGCATCGTTATCGAAACCCAAGTCCGTTATATGACCCATATTTCCTTCATCAAGCTTCTGATACAACAAACTAATAGACTGTCCAAGGCCCGATTCCCGGTTTGAGAAGAGTTCATCTAGCGAGGTTGTGCCATAGCGGGATAGATGATGATTTAACTTTGCACCCGATTCTTCTGCAGCAGATTCAATTCCCAATGGCCCGTCAACCCTCAACACATTAGGAACTTTAACAAAATAACCAGGTTTAAATGGATTACTCTCCGAAATCGAAAAACTGAAACTCACGTTTAGCATTGCACCTTCTGCACTGCCAGTGAGCTTGAAAGATGTAGTCCACTTGCCTGACCTCCTTTGATCCCCCTCTAGATCATCCAGAGTAAGTGGTAGTAACCTAGTTAGATCAATCCAGTGCTTCCCAATGTCAACTGATGGAGCCCCAATCACAAACGTTCGGAGCAAGAAGAGTTTGGGTTCATAATCCACTAATTTCTGGGCGCCACTTGTACTGGCATAAATAGTACAGCGGTGCATCAGAGTCTCTTCAAACTCAGCCATCTGGTCATAGATTGGTGCAGGACGAGTTCTTAAGGTTTCATTCTTCTGCTTCCAAGTAACGCATAGATTGAAGTTGTTAAAATTGAAAGGCAACCCTTCGATAGCATGTACATGCAGAAAGAAATAGCAATTGAACCGATGACTGCGCATGTGACTGAGGGCCTTTAACGGCTTCCATTTCCAAATTGATGATTTCTTCTCCTTCTGTGGAGAATCTTGAAAACTAACTCCTGGTTCAGATGCAAATGCACCAGTTTCCTTACAAATGTTTCGAATGGGATCCGAAGATGCATTAAATGCCATGGGCAGATTCATGTCGAGATAAAGGGCTTTGCTGATTTCTTCAATATCACGCAATAAAAACCCACTGTTAAATTCCTCATCATCTTCTGTCATGGAATTTAACTTAGACGCCATCCTTCGACCCACCAGAGAACACACACCTACAATCAGCCAACACCCACCACAGATTGCAAGTGTGTAACATGATAAGAATCAAATTGATGTTTTCCATTCAAAAACCAATTCCAAGAAAAAATCTTGTTAAGAGAATAGAAGCAAAGGGAAACGATTTGGCAATGAAGAGCCCAGTTTTATCAGCATAATAAACAGAATGTTCACTTTTCCTTTTAACCATGAACCAGTAATGATAAATCTTGAGCAACTCAAATCAATCATTAAACTACCCAAAACACAAATGTAAGCGAAAACCCAAACCTGTATCGCTACCTAGCTTAACATTAACTCAACAAACTAAGCTATATTTAACATATAACATGATAGCATCATCCATCCAAGATAAATCAGCGAAGCGAAACAAACGTCTACCTCGCAATCCCGACAATTCGAGACTCACAAAAACTCCTGGGGAGTTATATCAGTCTTAAAATTAGCACATGAGGATCTTTATCTCCTTCTCCTTCACTTAATTTGGCTGTAGTGCAGCTTAGCTGGATCGGAATATTCAATATCTCAACTCAGCGAACACACGGCTGACTGAGCAAGCAAGCAAACGTCGATCTCCTTTCCAAATGATATACACATACGTAATCCTATCTCGGAGTTTCAAAATACATAATATGTAGATATGACTTGATATTGGGCTTATCTTGTATTAATAAATACTAATTGATCCAAAATATATTATTGGGCCACCCATAAACACTACGATCAAAGGCCTACTAAAACTGATCGCTCTTTGTCGGCCAACACCGCGGAACCAACAGTTTTGAATAAAGAAGAAGATGAAAACGAGGATTCAGAGCCAGCGGCCGACGACGAAGATACCAGGGCTAAGGTTGCTCCGATCGTCCAGCTCCAAGAAGTTGCCTTTAGTACTGGCGAAGAAAAAGAGGAGGTTCTACTAGATTTGTAACTTGTAAGTGCATGTATTCGTTATCTTAGGTTTCATTTGATCAGTAAACCGTTTCATGGGGTGAACATCAGTTTGATTACCTTTCTTATGTGCTTTGATTTTCTGATGTTCTTTTTTTTTTGCATACCTATTGGAT
The DNA here is from genome assembly GCA_027422505.1 of Craterostigma plantagineum. Taxonomy (NCBI): domain Eukaryota; kingdom Viridiplantae; phylum Streptophyta; class Magnoliopsida; order Lamiales; family Linderniaceae; genus Craterostigma; species Craterostigma plantagineum. The sequence goes on along the minus strand of JAPQWV010000096.1, from coordinate 479,066 downwards.
ATGGTGGTTGGTTTTCCTTCTGAATTTTTTTTTTAAAATTCGCTTGAACTGGTGGTCAAACCTTGAAAGCACACGGACATTAAATCTTCAAATGAACCATCTAGGAAAAGATTCAGGATGATTTTCACTCCAATTTTGTATTTTTTTGATTTGAAAAAAAAAAAAAAGGAAAAAGAAAAGGTGAAAATAACGTCGTTCGAACGAAGTCTCTGGACCAGATTGCAGACAGAGTGGATGGAGGAGATGTTTCCTCATAAAGATAGTATATATATAGATAAACATTAAATATACTAATTGTTGCTAATGTCGTTAGTGTTATACGTCTGGTTTAATCGATATCCCCATTTTTTCTTTTCTTTATTGTCTTAGAGAGAGAGATAGGGAGAGAAGATACAAGAAAAGTGGTGGCGGCAATGATGGTGGAGGAGATCATTGCATTGCACCACCACCTTGTTGAAAAAAGAAAAGAAAAAGAAAACTATTTGTTCTCAAGATATTGATTGAACTAGCAACAATGTCACCGCAAACCACGGGTGAGAACAATGTGTGTGTTGTGGCGGTGGATAAAGACAAGCACAGCGTATTAGCGGTGGGATGGGCGATGGAAAACCTTCAGATAGCCAATACACCTCTCATTTTGATTCACGTCAGGACTAAACACAACCCATTAAATAATAACAATAGTACTCATCGTAGGTACCTCTAATTCTCTCGTCAATGATCTGCATCATTATTTGATCCTCTCGCTTGCTTATAAATCTCCGTTTTGCAGAGGCGGCATCATGGAGCGGAGTCCATTCCGAGGCAAGCATGGGAACAACCGATGACATATTCAGTCCTTTCCGTGCATTTTGTGCGCGTCGAGGGGTAAACAGGAATATCTATCCCCTTCCCAGTCCCATTCCCATGTCCTTAGGATCAATCTGCTAGCTGAATGTTGATTGATGACGACGATGATGATGATGATAATGAAGATATGATGATGATGATGATGATGATTATTGTCTTGTCTTGCCTGGCAGGTTTCCATACAAGAAGTTATACTTGAAGGCGATAATGTTCACAGTGCGCTTTTGGATTACATAAACCACAACCGTGTCACGGATATGGTTCTAGGTGCCTCGTCAAAGAATGTATTTACCAGGTTATATATTTATTTTATGACCAGTTGTTATTACAGACAGTAAAAGCCTAGCCTAGCCTTGCCTTTCCTTAATAATAATCCATCGATTTTCGCTTTGTGTAGGAAAATTTGGGCTCATGACGTGCCGACGATGATGAACAAGGTTGCACCTGATTTCTGTTCCCTGTACGTCATTACCAAAGGCAATAAGGTACAGTCCATAAGACCAGCAGCTCGACCCTCCCACATTGCAGCAACTTCTTCATCTTCAATAATTTATCCTGAACCAGAAATAATCATTAATAATGGAACAACAAGCAGCAGGTAATAATAGATTGAAAATCCCGCATCTAACTGTTGTTTTGTTTGGTCTATTTACCTTGCAAATTTATTTGCAGTTCCTCGAACAAGTTACCTCCAGTTAGTAATAATCGGTATGGGAAAGACAAGATCATACCAGACAACTCTCGAACGATTGGATCGAGCATGTTCGAACAACAAAATGACAACCGGTCAAAAACATCATCAAAGAGCACTTTTCGCGACAATGATGATTACAAGAATAATCTCGGCGTGGTTGATCTTCAATCTATGGATATCACCAGAGTGGAAATATCAGCTAGTAATACCCTTGATAGTGAGGAGGATGCCTTGTCTTCGTTGGTGAGTGAGTTCGTGATCCATATGCAAACAGTTTTGTTGATACATTATTTACTCTTTAGCTTTATTTGAAATGCCACAGAAACTGAAGCAGAACATGCATGCCTACAACACGGCTTTCCAGAAAGCAGTTACCGCCCAAGAACGGGTACGTCTCCCTAAAAAGAACAAAGACAAAGACCGTAGATGGTGTGGTGCTTATATTTTTTTTGACGTAATTGATTGTTTTTAGGTTGATGGGCTTCAAAGAGTAAAGGTTACTGAAGCAAACAGAGTTGAGCAGGCAAGGCTAGCCGAAGAGGCGGCCCTTGCCCTCGTAGAAATGGAGAGAGCTAAATGCCGAGCAGCCATGGAAGCAGCAGCAAGGGCAAATAAAATAGCCGAGAAAGAAACTCGACGAAGGAAACATGCAGAGATGAAAGCTCAAAGGGAGACGGAAGAGAAGAACAGAGCAATGGAGGTACTGACGAGCAATGATGTGAGGTACAGAAAATACACCATCGAGGACATTAAAGCAGCTACGGATCAGTTCTCCAGGGCCATGAAGGTAGGGGAAGGTGGTTACGGGCCTGTTTACAAGGGAAAACTCGATCACACACCAGTTGCCATCAAAGTACTAAGATCGGATGCTTCACAAGGAAGAAAGCAATTCCAACAAGAGGTATTCGTCTTTCTATCCTTCTTTCTTTTTTTTTTTTCTTCCAAATCCAACAGGCGCATAGACAAACATGATATTATAATCAAAATTAAAACATAATCCCAAGGTGGAAGTCCTAAGTTGCATGAGACATCCGAACATGGTTCTGCTGATGGGTGCTTGTCCAGAGTACGGATGCTTGGTCTATGAATTCATGGATTACGGAAGCTTAGAAGACCGTCTTTTCAGAAAAGGAAACACGCCTCCAATTCCATGGGGCATTCGATTCAAGATCGCAGCTGATATAGCGACGGGGCTCTTATTCCTCCACCAGTCGAAGCCCGAACCCCTCGTACACAGGGATCTAAAGCCGGGGAATATCTTGTTGGACCATCACTACACTTGCAAGATAAGCGACGTGGGCTTGGCCAGATTAGTCCCGCCTTCAGTTGCCGACAGCGTGACTCAGTATCACATGACGTCGGCGGCCGGCACGTTCTGCTACATAGATCCCGAGTATCAGCAGACGGGTAAACTGGGGACGAAGTCGGACATATATTCTCTAGGAGTGATGCTGCTTCAGATCATAACCGCCCGGCCTCCTATGGGACTGACCCATCACGTGGAGCGGGCTATCGAGAAAGGGATATTTGCAGATTTGCTGGACCCAACGGTGCCCGACTGGCCCGTCGAGGAGGCTCTTGGATATGCCAAGTTGTCGTTGAGATGTACCGAGCTGAGAAAGAGAGATAGGCCTGATCTTGCTATGGAGGTTTTGCCTGAGCTCAACAGGTTAAAGGAACTTGGAATGAAGCATGGATCAGGACACTGGCACTCCTCATCCTCATCGTCTTAAGAAGATCAATCGTTCAAACATCTTCCCTGTGTAGAGGTAAAAACTTTGGTCGTCAGTGTGTTTCTTTCCCTCTCTGTCTCTCTTTGAGCGTAATTTTGATTGAAAATCTATTTATTCTCACGTCGATAGACGGAACGTTAAAAATTCACACTTATTTGTGTCGGTCGGCCGAAAAAATGCATGCAGCGGGCTTCACCATGATCAATTTTCAGCCCAAAAGCAAAGCAATGCAATGCTACGTGGTCCTTTCGGCCCAGTAGAGTACATTTGTGCATGGGTCTGAGTGGTCAACGATCATCTAAGAAACCCTTCTCTTTGTGTTATGTCACGGTGATTGACAATGATAAGCTCGATACCTTTTGGCAGCGATTACCATCTAATCCTCTGCTGATTCAGTCGATGTAACGATAAATAGATGTCGGTCAAACTTATGTCGAAATCTATGCAATGTCCGACATACAAACAAAAAAAGATTGGGTAAACTCGAAATAAGGCCCCCTAGATGTTTAAAATAGACTTCAGACCCCGAAAAAAAATTTAAGTTAAATGACCATTTTGTGTGGTGTAAAAAATGGTATAAACGATTTATGAACTGGTATAAAATAATTGTTTTATGTTACAAACTTTTTAAGATATTGGTATGTCAGAGCAATGAAGTGGTACTGCAGAAATGCACTGGTATCAGATGATCGAAAACTGTTACCGAATGACCGCTTTGTGTTACAAAATTTCCACATACTGGTATGTCATAGCAATGAAGTTGTACTAGGTCCTTAAAACTATTTTTTTTTTTGCTAGGAGGGCAGGGCCTGAATTCTAAATTATACTTGTGGTGGCCTGAAATGAAAAGTCCCCCAAAAAATAGTTCTTCTCATTCCAATCTAATGTACGTCTTGGATTAGTAATTGAAAAGAAAATAAAAGGATGCATACTTTTGTAATAAAAAACTCAACAGTGCCTATTTTGTAACTGACACTTTGATAAAGTGCCTAGTTTGTATGTAATTAATCCATTGTTGCTCTTAACAAAAGTATATCTTTTTGTTAAAGAATTCATGTAATAGTAAACCAGCCTTGCTCATAGTTTACAGACAATTATTGGTTGGCCATTTTGAATCAAATCATCATTCATCAATCTGTGTGTTTTGATACACCCAACGAACGGATCCTAGGTGAAAGAAATGTCGTGGTTTTGAAAACAAATAACTAAATGATACTTCTTCATCGCACTGACTTTATCCATGTGTCTGTCCTGTCTGAATTCTGATTACATTTACAGGGCTCACTAGTTTCGCCTTTTTATGCTTTGAAAGACGACAAGAGACAAACAGTTTCGTGTCTTTTTATGATCCAATTCAAATGTTTCCTGACTTGCATGACATATGTCGAGCGGGAATAACCTTTTTTTGAATTTCAAACTCAACAAAACAAACAAAAAATAGTACGCCCACTTCGTCGAGTCGAGTCACTAAGAGTAGACACCACACCATTGAATAAAAAAACTAGATTCATAAAGAAGACGACTTTTAGCAAGAAATGGAAGATCCTTCTTTTTTTCTCACTTCCTTTCCATGCAAATATGTGGGCCCTCATTAATCAAGTCCAACATTGTATTTGTATATATATATATATATATGCATAATCTCCTTATTCGATTTGGTTTCATCAAATACCTGTATTTAAGTTTTATTCTTTTCGATACAACACCTATTTTTAACAGCTCTTAAATGCTCCAGTCCTCTCTTCTCCCCTATCGGACTCGGAGAGTGGTTGCTTAGATTCACAGTCACATTAACGAACCCGCCTTGTATTATCCTACCTATCTTATACTCCAATTTTTCTCCTTTTTGTTATTCAAGCTTCATCATTTAATCTCTTGTCATATAAAGGTTATATAGTTGATATTTGAGAGGCTGGCGTAACATGGGTCCTTCCGGCAAATGGGTAAAATCGCTGATAGGATTCAAGAAACCCGAGAAAGATGACCAAGTAAGCTAAATACTACGAATAACCAGAAGATATTAAAAATAATGGATATCTTCATTTTACTTATCGACCGCTTTTACGTGTCGGGTTGTAGTATGTAGTCCACTTTTCTGGAAGTTTAACTTTAGTTTGATTTCCTGGTTTTATTTTGTTGGAAGGTTAATATCCTGTTACAGTAAATATATATACTAGTCGTGCAAACTCAAACGCTACTGATATTTTTGGAGGTAGGTCAAGGCACAAGCTTTAGGCCAATCTCAGTTTGTCTAACTGTTCTTTGTTCTGTTTGATGCGAAAAGGCAAAAGTTGGAGGCAAAGGCAAAAAGTGGAAGCTGTGGAGGAGTTCATCGGCCGACGATGGCGGGTCCACGTGGAAAGGTTTCAAGGGAAATTCAGGAATCAACGGCTCAGAATTCGGAGCTTCCGATTACTCTTCGTCTGCGAACAACGATGCCTTCCACGCTGCCGTCGCGACTGTCTTAAGGGCTCATCCTGAGGATTTCAGGGCTGTAAGAAAGGAATGGGCTGCCATTAGAATCCAAACCGCATTCAGAGGATTTCTCGTAAGTGACCTCTAAATTTCAGACGATTCGACAGTATAACGTTGGGAGAGTAACTGCTGCCCTGGTTATTAAATGTATAGGCAAGAAGAGCTCTAAGGGCTTTGAAAGGATTAGTGAGGCTCCAGGCTATAGTCCGCGGCAGGCAGGTGCGGAAACAAGCAGCAGTAACGCTAAGGTGCATGCAGGCTTTGGTCCGCGTACAAGCTCGTATCAGAGCACGCCGCGTGAGGTTGTCCGTAGAAGGACAGGCCGTTCAGAATGTCATCGACCGACACCGAGCCAAGGACGAACGCTTGAGGAAGGCCGAGGTAGTCCCTCCCTCCGCGTCTAAACTCATGAATTCAAAACGACTAATGTCTTAATCTTCTTGGCTGGAATTGAAATTGAAATTATCAGCAAGGATGGTGTGATAGTAGAGGAACGTTGGAGGAGATCAAGTCCAGCATACAGATGAGGCAAAGGGGAGCCATCAGAAGAGAGAGGGCAATTGCATACTCTCTGGCGCATAAGGTACGTATGCATCGCGACGAATGCTGATCGAATTTCCTTCCTCTGCTTTGCTTGTAGCGGTGGCTATAACATGCATACTATGTTACAGTGGAAAGCTAGCCGAGGTTTTGATTCTTCTAGAACGCACGTTTCCGTGCCTTGTCCGCTGAGAACTAGCACTGGTGAGTTCAATAAAAACAACAACAGCAACTGGGGTTGGAGCTGGCTCGAGCGGTGGATGGCGGCTAGGCCGTGGGAGAACAGACTACTCGAACAGCAATGCAACAAAGACCGTTCGGACAAAACTCCGACGTGTAGGGTGAAAATCGGGAGGAACAATGCCACCGCGAGAATTTCGGCGAAGCCTCCGCTTCGCTCGTCTTCTAGCCCGGGTTCGGAGTTCAATAGGTGCTGCGACGAAGCAAGTTCGGCTTCGTGTTCGATCTTCACGAGCACGACGCCCGTTTCGGGATCTGACAACAACGCTGATGAGTGGTGCAGTAGCCGAAGGCCGAACTATATGAGCTTGACCAAAGCTACTAAGGCCAAACAGAGGAATCTCAGCAGGGTGAAGATGCAGTCCATGGATGAATACCAGTTTCTGAGCAAGTCCGTGGAATCTCATGGTCAATCTCATCTCTGCATGTCTAGAAATCTTGGCCCACCAACGAGGATGGACATGTATTCCAGGAAAATATGCCTTTAGTCGCATTATTATTTTGTCCGTGTGAAGTTGTCTCTCTAATTCGGAGATCGATGATTGGATTATCTCTCATGTTAGTATCTTTTTTTCAGTTGTAGAAGCGTACTAGTAATTAATAACAGAATCGCCTTTAATCATTTGATTCTTGGGATAATCCACCCGCACATTCATCTGCAGGTGTGTCGTATCGTATGAGGGGTGGGATTGGGTCGGGCTTAAACCCGATATCCGATTAAATCCGACTTTTCACCTCTGATCGGGTCGGGTCAGGTCGGGTATCCGAAATCCGACCCCGAATGCCCACCCCTGTATCGTATATTGGCCTTGTCGAATGTCATGGCATGGTTGGAGGGTTGGTTTGTTGTGAAGCATTTATTTATAATAAGATATTGATAAGATCCCAAAAATTGTAAGTCGTCTGATTGCATATATCAATCTAAAGTGGGCTCCGGATATGGATGTAAACTAAGGTGAACTTGTAACTAAATGTTGGAAGTAATGTTGAGGTAACACCTAAGCCAACACTGACAGCACATCAGAAATTATGAATTACTTAGTAAAGAAGACGATTGACACGAGCTTTGAATTTTGCAGCAAGTTGTTAAAACTTGTTGCGTGCCTCAATGCGAAATTCCACTATGATAAATGAATTTTTCACACCAAAAACAAGCCTAGAAAAATAAACGAATCAAAGCGATCCTACCAAACTATAAAGTCTTTTAACTTTTGCAAAATGAAATACTAGGCTAAACTAAGAACATTCGTGATAGCTTTTGCTCAAGATTCACTCGTAAACTATTGAAGCTTACTACACCGATGGGATTGCTGATCGTAGACCAACCTCATGAACGATTGCTCGCTTCGTCTCCGTCGTCTGGTGTATGATCGTCGTGCGTCAAACGGTAAAGTGATGTCGCTTAAATATGTCTTCGACTTGGAAAAGACTTCACAACGTCCCCATAACCTCCACTAACTTCCTTTTTAGAGACTTAGTCCGTTAGTGACCGTTATTGGACAAGCTCAACAGACTTGGTCTTCCCTTCGACTTCATAACTCCTATATTTAGTAAGCTCTCCAAATCTAGCTCATATTGCTCCACACGCATTCCACTCTTTTGATCCATTCCAATCCTTATCTAAGTCCGCACATCACTAAGAAACGCCACGTAACCGAGTTAATAGCGTTTAGGCATGAAAGACAAAACTTAGGTTGGACACATTCTCAGACAATAAATGTTGACTAGAATGTTGTCCCACATTGTCAACGTTGAAGCGTCAACATTAACACAATCATCCAACAAACCATCCAACAAACGGAACACCCATGAAAAGAAAGAATGGATTGTTATATATATGTTCGCCTAGTTTCTCTTTTTTTTTTTTTTTTCTCCAGCCCAATATTGAATTGCTACAGATGGATCGTATTAACGGGGGAATACTGCATCAAGAGCTTTCTCTGACGATACTGAACTGTCGAGTTTCTGATCGTAATGAACATATGAGATGGGGCCATAATTAATTTATGCCACATAATTCTCGATGGTATTTTGGAGAGGAATGATAAATATCAGTACACAAGTTGAGAGGGTACGTTGTCCGTCCGCATGCAGCAGGCCAGGCAGATCTTCATCGCTTTTATAGTTGTCTATTATTTAAACAGAATATTGTGTTTGAGATTCTCTACAAACTTATTTTGGACGCGTGTGAAGAAGTGGGACACCCACAGAGCAAATTGACTATTATTGACAAAAATATTTAAGCTCGAGGAGGTTATTTTTTCTTAATTTTACGGCATGTGAATTGTGAAATTATATTCCATTATGCAGCGTACATAAAGAAAAAAGATACTGTTGGTACTAAATCCCAACAAATAGTCAAATAAGACCTGAATTTGAAACCAAAGATCATATTCTTACAGAGAGCAGAGAGATATCTATCTTTGCATGCACGCATATAAAAATTCGTCAAAGTTCTCTTTCAAAACTAGTTTCAATACTGCTTGCATCATAGTTGCATGGTACTCTCTTTCTCTCACACACAAACACACTCTATTCAATGACTAAAAGTACACTGCTCGTGCAACAGTGTTACAGCCCCCTTTTTCTTCTTCTTTCCTTGTCAACTTGCTTTATCCCTGATACCGCCGAAAAATAGATCTACCACGTCGGACGGCTAACAGACTTATTCCCGCCTAGATTCCACCGCGCGCGTCGCCTAATCACTCGAAAACAGAAAAAAGGGTTGGGGGTCGTTTGCCCTCTTGCCTAGGTCAAGAGGGTGATTTCCATGTTCCAGGTGTAAAGTAACATCGAAAGGGTGATATGCAGTGTGTGTTTTGTGAGTAATCAATTTGGCAGAGTAACAATAGGATATGTAAGAAATCGATCCCTGTTCTTGAGTACCTTAGCAATATTTATAGGCTTTTGTCTTTGGGCAGTTTCCAGAGCGGTTGAGACCCATGTTCCGTAATTTCAGGGGTCGAGCTCCCTCGTCGCCCATGATGGCCCATCTTCTTGACAGGCGGGTTTTTAGACGGTTATCCCTCCCACGTTCGGTTAATGTGATTATGGGAAGTTACATTGGTTTGGGGGTCTGCTTTTTCGAAGAAAGTATCCCTGCCCTCGGTCAACTTGCCCGAGGGACCGAGCCCGAGCTCTCTCTCTTTCTTGATGGGATCTGTTGGAGCGCCCTAGGGCCAGAAGTCCTCGGGATGTAGAACCGAGGGAGCTTCCATGTCCTACTTCCTATGGATTCGGCCTCATCCTATAGTCCCGACGCACGTATCCATGATGAGATCATCTCCTAGCCGGGTAGTTGGGTCGGTTGAGATGGGTCGGGTATTTTGCCACGGGGTCGGTTAGCCCCGAGGGTAACAATAGTCCCCCCTTCGAACAGTCCAAAAGAAGTATGTTGAATTTTGGACGTTTAAGTGAGGCGGTGGCAAAATATCCGAGTCATCGTGGTTCCGGAGGTTGTTGTTGGGCTTTGCTTCGTTCGCTTTCTCTCGGATATGGGCCTACTATCTCTTCCTGAAAGGTTCTAAACATCGTTTCACATTCCCAGCCACGTGTCGCGTTTGTATTGGTTGGTTCTGATGGGACGTCTGGGCGGGAATTCTGGCGCCCGTTCTGAGACTTGACGCGGGCTGGGCGACGCGGTTCTTTTTTGCCCGTTGATTAAATTCTTATCCAAAGGCCCCGATTGATCGAATGGGCCCTATATATACCCCACTTCCTCCTTCATTCGCTTTCTTCACCTTCTCTCACTACTCTCTCTCCTCACGAAGTTCCCGAGTTCCCGAGCCTTCCTGCCTTTCCTTCCCCGCCTTTAGGTCTTTGTAAGTATTTCTTCCCTTAGCTCTCTTTCCTGCCTAGATATGTCTTCTTATTCCGGTGAGGATTCCCATGTTTCTTCGGGTAGTTTTTCTGAGGGTTCGGAAGGTTCGGGTAGTAGTGGTAGTGGTTCTTCTACTAGTAGTGGTGATTCTTTTGAGGGTTCGGGTAGTCATGTAGTTAGTGTGGGGACCGATTCTCGAGGGAATGAGGGAAGTCTTCGGGGTTCTCCCCGGGGTACGGATTCTGTAGATTCTGAAGCCACCCGTTCAATCCCTGTTGCCCCCCAACCTTCCATTATTGGGGAGCCGATTCCTCCTCGGGAGGATGACTTCCCCGGCCCAGGACCTTTTCGTCGGGCCTTCAGTGCTTGGGTTAGGGAGGTCGAAGCTTTTAGAGCTGGTCGTCCCGGCGTTCGCTGGCACCAAATCAAGGTTTCTACCTTTAAAGCCGCGGATCTCCCTAGATTGCAATCTGTTTCGGTATGCCCCGGGACTTTGAGATTAGGATCCCTTCACCTACTGATTTAGCTAGTTCCCCCCCCGAGGGCTTCGGTACATATTTTTTTGATCAAGTAGAAATGGGTCTTAGGTTTCCAGTCCCCCGATTCGTAGTTGACATCTGTAAATACTTCGGGATCTGTCCCGCTCAGCTGCCCCCAAATTCTTTTAGTCTTCTTCTCTCTATGGCTGTTATTTTGAGCCACTATCGCTATACCCCCTCGGTCTCAATGTTGTTAGCCTTTCTGAGGCTAAACAAGAAGGAGGAGGGAAAATTTTTCTTCTCCCCGACCCGGAGACCTGACCTCATCCGGGGTAACCCTTCTTCTCATAAGGGATGGGTGAGCAAGTTTTTCTTCGTTAAGCCTCCTGCTGATTGTGCCGAGCAAGAGCTGATTCCTTTTTCTTGGAATGACAATGCCTCCGCCTCTAATCCACTTTCTCCCGAGCCTCCTGCTCGGGTAGAAGCATTCCTAGGCAGAGTGGGTAGCCGTCAGTATTATGCCAAAAAACTTCGTAATGAAGAACTTCTCTGTGCCCACGGGTTCTCCTCAAAAGCCGTTCTCCTCACCGGAACTATAGGTATATAGCCAGACCCCTACTGTACCTTTGCTTCGGTCTTGGGTTCCTCTAACAGTCTTTCATTCATTTTTTGTAGCTGAAAGGATTTGGCCGAGGTCATCGCGATTGCCGACGAAGAGGATGAGGATCTTCCCCAGCCGAATCCTCAAGGAACCGCCCCGAACACCCGTTCCAGGAGCAAGGGCAAGGCTCCAGCTTCCTCTTCAGGGGCAAAAAAGTCTGCGCCGAAACGAGCGGCTCCTTCCCCGAAGGGGGCCTCGGCGAAAAGAAGCCGAGCTTCTTCAAGTCATCCCGCTTCCTCTTCTCCGGGGGACACCATCGCGTTGGGTCGGGCTAAGCAACCTGCCTTCTTTAACAACCCCTCCCAGGATGAGAGCTGGGAGTTCCTTCGGGAATTCCCTGATGAGGCTAACAGGCATTATTCTCGCGAGCTCTCCTACCTTGACCTCCGAAGCCTTCTTGGTGTTACCCTCGGGCAGGTATGTATCTCTCAAAAGATTTTTTACTTCGTCGAGCGATTTTAATCTTATCGAACCCCCATTAATGCAGTCCCTTTCCCTGGCGACTGAGGTCACAAAACGTGTCTCCCATCTTGCCGAGCGGAATAAAGCTCTGTCTCAAGCCGAGGACGAATACCGCAAGCGGGTAGAGGAGTTGGAGCGCGAAGTGGCCGAGGCTAAGGTTCGGGAGAAGAAGCTCCAGGAGGACGCAGCAGAGCTCCAGCGCCATCTTTCTCGATCAGAAGTGAATCGAGTTGAGGAAAAGAAGAAGTGGGACGAGGATCTGGAGATGAACTACGTCCCCAAGCGCCATCATCTGACCGATATGAAGACCTTCTTCAAATGGGGCTTCTACGGGTGCATCTCCGAACTTCGGGCACATGGGTACAGTAAGGCAGATCACCCTTTTAGGTTCTTGAATGCTATCAGGACCTTGAAGGAGGCCCCTTCTGGGGGCTATCTACCCGAACCCCGAGATGAGAGCGGTCCCTCGAGGACGCCGAGTGTGCCGGTTCCTGCTGCAGTTGTGGCCGAACCCCAGCCCGAGGAGATGCGAGGTGCCTCCGGGGATGAAGCCCGTGATGACGCTGAGAAGTCTGTTGAGGAGGAGACTCGCGAAGAGCAGGCTAAAGAGGGAGAAGGAGAGGGTCTAGAGGTTGAAGATCGAGGGGATGCGGAGAAGCCCGGGGAAGTTACCGGGGGCGAAGGTCAGGCCAGCTAGGCCATTGGAAGATTTTTCTTTTATGTCTTTTATTTCTATGGGAATGTAACGAACCCTATTATATATATATATATGTACTTCCCTTCTGTCTTGAACATAGCCCTTCGGGGCATAATATTTGAATGTAGTGCCTCCGGGCTTCTTTATCTTTCCTGTATTCCCGGAGCAGATAGTTCCCTTTATGTTATTTCTTGTGCTTCCTCGCCTTTTTGTTAGTGGAACAATCGGCCTCGAATCATTCGTTTCCCGAGGGTCTTAAGTGCGTCGGGCTAGGAACAAACATTCCCGACGACTACTCACACGAGAATCTAACCCGGGGTCCAATCCTAGCCTCCGAGAATATGACCAAGTATGCCGGCGAGATTTTCGGGTATCCATCTCGAGGAGTATTGTATGCCCGATCTTTAGCCCGAAAAAATCGCGAATCTGGCTGAAACGTTCCCTGGTTTTCCTGGGGCGATGTATCCGGTATTTTAGCAACGGTTACTTCAAGACCCGATTTATCCGCAGATTTGGCGAGGGGATCTCGGGACTAACGCGTGTCGGACCGTATCTAACCATTTTAAATTTGAACTTCTTATCTTTCTGCCCAAGCCTGAAGCCTGTCTATAAATTTGTGGCCTTCTTCCCCCATGATTCCTCAATCCCTTGCCTTTAGTTCCTCCGTATCGTATTGTGTCTCTTATTTTATAATTTCTTCATGGCTTCCTCTTCTTCTTCTAAGGGTAAGCGTGTTGCTGCCTCTTTTCCCCAAACAGAGCCTTTTCCTTTCAATTTTGGCAGCTCCCCGAGTTTTCGCTTTGGCTTGGATGAAAAGCCTGATCCGGCCTCCAATGTGAAGTCGCCTTTCCCTCAAGGAGATGATGAGGACAAAGCTTATCGTAAGAGCTTAGCCCGATGGTCTGCTGAAGCGGAGGAGGCTCGATCCAAAGCGAACCTCCCGTGGTATCGGACAAAAGTATCAACCCTAAGCCCGCAGCTGCTTCGAGACTATCTGGAGCGGGGTAGGATTCCCCCTGACTACGAGGTTCAATTGCCCGGGCCCCTGCAAGTGGCATCCTCGCCTCCTACTGGTTTTTTGACATTCTTTACTGACCAAGTGGATATGGGACTGAGGTTCCCTATCCCCTTTTTCCTTCTTGACCTTTGCGAAGCCTTAGGCATCTCCCCTGGTCAAATATTTCCTAACTCCTGTAGTTTGCTCCTAGCTCTAGCTGCCGTTGCTCGTAAGCTTAGCTTTCCCCTCACTACCGAACTGATTCTTAATTTCTTCCGTGTGTGTGAGAGGGATGTAGGTAAGTTCGTTTTCGTTCCCTCTTCTGATGTCCTTCATGATAATTTCACTGCTACCAAGGGATGGATGAACAAATTCTTCTATGTGCGCCCTTCACCTCAGCATCGGGATCGCCGATTTTCCTTACTCCGGTGGCAGGATCATTGCCAGGCCTCGGGTTATGAGCCCGAGCTCGTGAGGGCATTCATGGATCGGGTTGGTAGTCAAAGCTTTTCTGTGAGGGAATTGGTATCCGACGTTCCTGTGGGGACAGCTACCTCTTCCCGTATTCTTGGTATGTTTTTCCTTGGTCTTTACTGGTTAGTTCTTCCGTCCCTAACTATTTCTTTTCCTACAGTGAGCGATGGTTCGGGTGTTCTGCCCGTCTTGACCGTCAGAACTAGGGGTGCCTCGGTACGTGAACGTGGAATCAGCAGTAAGGCCTCGGGTGATAATCCCGAGGACGAGGCATTAACTCCTCGTCAAGAAGTGGGACGTCCTAAGCGGGTGAGACCATCACCGCCTACACCCCCTGTTTCTCTGCGCGAGGGTCCTTCCTTATCTCGACCGGCTCTTCATCCTCACTTCTTGCTGGAGAGAGATGGAGAATCCTCTTTGGCTTATATGATGAACTTCCTGACTCCTGAGGAAAAGGACTTTGCCAAAGAGCTGTCTGATGGCCTTTTCTGGAAAGAATGGGCTTTAGCCTTGAGCCAGGTAAGTTCTCCGCCCCTTAACCATGACTTTAGCCCTGATGGGGAATCCTCTTTAGCTTTATGGATTGCTTCTCTGTGTCTTCAGGCTTATTCCCTATCCTGTGAGGGGGCTCGGCGATATCGTCTCCAGCAAAAAATGGTTGACTCAGCGCGATCTTGTAACGTGGAGATGACAATGCGAGTTAGTGAGGAGGCTCAAGAGGTTGGTCGCTTGAAGGATCAGTTAGCAAGGGCTCAGTTCGAAGTTGGCAAGCTCCGACAGGAGCTTCATTCAGAGAGGGAGATTCGCCGTAGCCGGGAGCATCAGCCCAACCCTAAGCTGGTTCCCGAGGAAAGAGTTTCCGAGGCTGCCAATATGTACTTTAACTTCGGATTCCAAGGTTGTCTGTCTCAGATTAGGGCGAATGGCTTTCCAGAGAGCGCGCATCCTTTTAATTTCTTGAATCCTGAAGCGGCTTATATGGCATTAGCTCCTCGTCGTTCCCCACCGAAGCCAGTGAAGGGAAAAAGTCTTTGGGACGAGTTTGATTTGGGTGAAAGTAGTGATGCTTCCCGAGGGGATGGCCCCGACGAGAAGGATTAGTCTGGTGTCCTTTCGTAGAGTCTAGTTTTCTGTTTTATTTATTTCCTTGTCGTCCGTTGGTGTCTCTGCTTTTCGTCTTTTTCCTACCTGTTATGAATTGCAGCATTTTTAAATAAATAAAGGACTTTTATTTACCTGAACAACGCTTCCTGTTCAATGCCCATCTCATTTATCCTTGGTGATTTTCGGGAGTAATGAGGCCTCTTTCCCCCAGGTCGAGGGCGTCCCCCCGATCCCAGGGGTGGCCTCGGTGATCTCGTGAGATGCTTTTTGCGTCCTTTAACCAATATTGATGTTGCATTGCTTTGTCGTCAAGGAACGTTCACGTGCATGGTTTATGTTACCCGAGGGGGGTAGTCCCGAGGGGCCTTTATTTGCCTCTAGCCTAATAGAGGTGGCGCTGCCTCCGTAGAGGGATATCGGTGTGCGCAAAAAGTTTTCTTCCCTTAGGGAATATCTCAGCCTCGCGTAGAGGGAATTCGATGTGCGCAGTTTATGTTACCCGAGGGATGTTATCCCGAGGGGCCTTCTTTGCCTCTAGCTTATATAGAGGTGGCGCTGCCTCCGTAGAGGGATATCAATGTGCGCAAAGATGTTTTTCCCTTTAGGGAATGTTTCAGCCTCTCGTAGAGGGAATTTAGTGTGTGTAAAGGAGATCACCTTAGGGGGGTTGTTCCGAGGGATTCTTGTGACAATTGCCTCCTTGGGAAGTCGAGTGTCTTCTACCCGGGTCTTCGTGTCTTTTTAAGTTCTTTGAGTGTTGGGTCGGGAGTTCCTCGTATGAATAGAAAATAAACTTCATTAATAATCCAGCGTAGTTTACATCTCAAAAGCAATAGAAGTAAACTTTAAAGAAATAATGTGCGAGAATCAAAGAGAAAACATATGCAAATGAGGGTACCCCCTCTAGGGATAGTATTTCCGCAGCTTCCGGGCGTTCCAAGGGCGATCGAGCCGTTTTCCGCTGGTGTCCTCGAGATAGTAGGAGGCTTCTCCTGCTTTCTTGACGACTCGGTAAGGTCCTTCGAACTTGGGTTCTAACTTCTTCCTTCCTTCTTGATTTAGAATCTCTTTCATTACGAGGTCCCCTTCCTCGTACCTCTTGCTTCGGACTCGGCGATTGTAAGACTTGGTCATCCTCCTCTGGTAGGCGGCCATCCTGATGGCGGCTCTTTCTCTTCCTTCCTCGATAAGATCGAGATCTTCGGTGCGGAGCTGGTCGTTGTCTTCAGGGTAAGTAAGGATTCGGGCGCTTTCCATTCCGATTTCCGCGGGTAGTACTGCTTCGCTCCCATAGACCAAGCTGAAAGGAGTCTCACTAGTCCCCTCTCGAGGCGTTGTCCGGTATGACCAGAGGACACTTTGAAGCTCATTGAACCATGACTTTTCGAGCCCCTCAAGTCGGGTCTTCAACCCTTGCACTATGGTACGATTTGTCACCTCAACCTGGCCGTTGCTTTGTGGATACGCTACCGAGGTAAATATTTGCTCTATCCCGAGCTCACCACACCATTCCTTTAGCTTCTTTCCACTGAATTGCCTACCATTGTCAGATACTAGTCTCCTGGGGATTCCGTAGCGGCAGATGATGTTTTTCCAGATGAAGGTGGTGATAGCGGCTTCGGTGATCTTGGCCAAGGCTTCAGCTTCAACCCATTTCGAGAAGTAGTCCACAGCTACTATCAAAAACTTCTTTTGAGCCACGTTTCCGGAGAATGGCCCAACAATGTCGAGTCCCCATTAGTCAAAGGGGCAAGGGGAGGTTACTGACTTCATTGCCTCAGCGGGCATCCTCTGTAGACTGGCGTGCTTCTGGCAACTGAGACAGCTTCGGACTGTTTTAATGGCATCGCCCTTCATAGTTGCCCAAAAGAAACCTGCGAGGAGTGCTTTCCTTACCAAGGCCCGACCCCCGATGTGGCTCCCACAAATACCCTCATGTATTTCCCGAAGGACATATTCTCCTTCTTCCTTGGATATGCATCGTAGGAGGGGTCCCGCGAAAGACCGTTTGAACAGAGTTGTATCAATTAAGGTGAACCTTGGAATCTTTCGCATGAGTTTTTGGGCTTGAGCTTTGTCCTCGGGAAGGATCTCGTGGCGCAGGTATTGGTAGATCTCGTGTCTCCAGTCCTCTTGGGCAATGTCGGGTTCGAGCGCGTTTTGGTCTTCTATCTGCCAAATGGTTAGGACCTCTCCCTTTTCCTCAAGTGGGCTAATGGCGCTTGCCCACTTGGCTATCTGATCTGCCTTCTCATTCTGGGCTCGGGTGATTAAGACTATCCTAAGTTCTTCGAAGCTTCCTTTGATTTCCTCAAATGCCTTGACGTATTTTTCCAAATTCTGACCCCTTATGGCAAAGTTCCCCTCTAGTTGCTGAACCACGAGTTGGGAGTCCGAGTGCACCAGTAATCGGGTGATCCCCATTCTCCGTGCCGCTCGAAGTCCAGCAAGCAGCGCCTCATATTCTGTCTCATTGTTTGATGCCTTGTGGTCGAGCCTAATAGCCAGATTGGTCTCTTCTCCCCATGGTGATATGAGAAGTATCCCGACTCCATTCCCCGAACTGCAGGAAGAACCATCCACGAACATCTTCCATACCTCTTCAGGACCATCGCCGATTATTTCCACCATAAAATCTGCCAACGCCTGTGCTTTGATCGCAGCCCGAGGTTTGAAGTGAATATCGTACTCTCCTAATTCCGTCGACCACTTGACTACCCTTCCCGAGACGTCTGGCCGTGTGGCGATCTTCCCGATGGGTTGATTGGTCAGCACCACAATCGGGTGTGATAAGAAGTATGGTCGTAGTTTCCTGGCAGTGATAAGAAGGGCCAACAGAAGTTTTTCGGAATTTGTGTACCTTGTCTCGGGGCCTTTCGAGATGTGGCTGACGAAATAGATTGGTTTCTGTACTCCTTCCTCTTCTCGAACCATTACGGAACTTATGGCCCGAGGCGATGCTGCCAGGTAGACTATCAACTCCTCCCCGGGCGACGGCTTGTTAAGCACGGGCAACTTTGTCAAATATCCTTTCAAGTCCTAGAAGGCTCTCTCGCACTCGGGTGTCCATTCGAAGTTTTGGACTTTGCGCAACACTTTGAAGAAGGGTAAGCTACGGTCCGCGGATCGGGAGATGAATCGCGAAAGAGCGGTGATCCTCCCTGTCAACCTCTGCACCTCATTTAGACTTCGGGGAGATGTCATATCCAACAAGGCCTTGACTTTGTCGGGATTAGCTTCAATTCCTCGCCTCGTCACCATGTATCCTAAGAACTTTCCTGAACTAACTCCAAAGGTGCACTTGCTAGGGTTCATCTTCAAGTTGTATCCTCGGGCGGTCGAGAGTGTTTCTTGAACATCGGCCAGGAAGCAACTTCTTTCTCGGGACTTGATTAGGATGTCGTCGACATAGACTTCCACGTTCCTTCCGATCTGATCCTTGAAAACCTTGTCCATCAACCTCTGGTATGTGGCACCGGCATTCTTTAGCCCGAAGGGCATAACTGTATAACAGTAGGTCCCTCCGGCGGTTATGAAGCTTGTCTTTTCTTGGTCTTCCTTGGCAAGTAGGATCTGGTTATATCCTTGAAAAGCGTCGAGAAAGCAGAGTAGCTCATGTTCTGAGGTGGAATCAACCAACTGATCGATCCTGGGTAAGGGATAACAGTCCTTCGGGCATGCTTCATTTAGGTTTCGGAAGTCTACGCACATGCGCCATTTGCCCGAGGACTTTGGAACCAAGACCACGTTCGAGAGCCAAGTGGGGAATTGAACCTCCCGAATGTGGCCTGCTTCCAACAACTCTTCCACCTGTCGTCGTGCCTCAGCATTCATCTCAGCGCTGAGATGCCTCCTTTTCTGAAAGACAGGTCGAACGGCTCGGGAGACATTCAATTTATGCTCGATGATTCCTCGGTCGATGCCTATCATATCCTTAGAGGTCCACGCGAACGCGTCCTTGTTCCTTTTAGTAATCTGATTAAGCCCTCCTTCAGGTCTAGGGGAAGATCTTTGGCGACTTTTACTACCCCTTCGGGCGGATTGATCACCACCTCTTCGATTTCTTCCTCCTTGTCTTCTTTCTGAGCAGTTCCTATGGCGTACAACGTTTCCCTGCCCCTCGGGTAGTCTTCTCTTCGTGTTTTAGAGGATTTGATCTCTACCCGAACTTCTTCCACATAGCATTTCCTAGCCATCTTACGATCTCCCAAAACTTCCCCTACTTTGTCTCCCACGGGGAACTTTACTTTCTGGTGAAGTGCCGAAGCAATAGCCATGAAGGAAGTGAGGGCAGGTCTCCCGAGGATGATGTTGTATGGGCTCTTCCCGTTGATGACCATGAATGGCGTGATCCGTGTTTTCCTCATGTCACCCTCCCCGAGGGAGAGTGGTAGATGTAATATTCCCATTGCCTCGACACAATGTCCCGTGAAGCCGAATAGAGCTGTTTCTACTCTGTCCATAGGGTATGCTCCTATGTCCATCTGATCAAGGGCCCTCTTGTAAATGATGTTGACGGAACTTCCATTGTCAATGAAAACTCTTCCAACGTCATGATTGGCTACCTCTGCTCGAATAACTAGGGCGTCTTCATGGAAATCGTCACCTCCATGGAAGTCTTCGGGACCAAAACTGATGGTAGGGCCCGATCGTTTGCTTCCTACTTTGATTTCGAAATTTTCCAAACGGCGGGCTCCTGCCTTCCTCGCCCGATTGGAGTCTCCTCCCGTTGGTCCTCCTGATATGATATTGATCTGACGCGGCGCAGGTTTCTCTGGAGATCTACGTCGCCCTGCCTCCCTGTTGTCTTGATTCCTGTGATTATCATTTCCTCCAGGCCTCGGGCCTCGTCTATCTTCCCTTTCTGGCGTCCTCCTCCGAGCTTCCCTTGGACGGTCTTGTCGCGTGTTAGGACGGTTTCCAATTCCAGGGTATCGGGGTTTGGACCCGAAGCCCCCTTCAACTCCTGCCAACTTAGCTCGAGCCTCAGGGTTGGTTGCAATTAACTTCTCTAGCTCTCGATTTAATTGAAAACATTCCTCCGTAGTATGTCCGTACTCGTGATGGTAGTTACAGTAAGTGTCGGATATTGGTCGCCTCGGGTTACCATCGATATAAGGTGGTCGGCGAAGAAAGTCGTTTTCCTCGCATATCTCCAGCGCTCGTATTTTGTTTACGCGCAATTTCGAGTAATCCACCCGTGGGAGTGGAGGCACCGGATAGGGGCGATCTTCCCTTCGGGGAAACACTCTTCGGTCCTGGTTTCTCGGTGGGCTTTTTCGGCGCTCTCGTGGGGGACTCTTGCGTTTTCTTTCCTCGGGTTCCCGAGCTTGTGATTCTTCTACTCGAACATATTTCTCAACCCGAGCTATCAGTTCTTCTACTGTGGTAGGATATTTCTTCACCAATGATCTGAACAGATCCCCGTCCCTTAAACCGTGGTGAAACGCCCCGATAAGCAACTCGGGCGCTATGTTGGGGACCTCCATCTTCACCTGATTAAAACGCCGAAGATAGTCTCTTAAGCTCTCCCGATCAGCTTGTTTTATATTCAATAACTTTACTGCAGATGAGGGGCGTCTTCTGTTGCTTGAGAAGTACTTCAAAAAGTGGCTGGTTAGGTCATGGAAACTTCTAATTCCTCCTGGGGGCAAAAGAGTAAACCATTGTTGGGCCCCTCCTGACAGAGTGGTCACGAAGAGTCGGCATTTGACGGGGTCGCTAAGTTGGTATAACGCCGCGTTTCCTTCGAAAGCGGCTAAATGGTCTTCAGGTGGCCCGGAACCGTCATATTTCCTCATTTCAAAAGATCGGAAGTGTTCGGGCAGTGGAGCCGCGAGCACCTCGGGAGAAAACGGTGAAGCCCGAGGGACGATCGGGACTTCGGGCGGGTTTGCGAGATTTTGAAGCTGGCGAATCTCCTCTCTCATTTTTTCCAAGTCGGCTGCATGTTGATCGGCGCGTTGTTGGTCAGTGCGTTGCTGGTCAGTGCGTGGCTGATCAGTACGTTGCTGATCGGCACGTCTTCTTCTCTCAGCTCGAGCTCTCCTCTGCATCGATGCCAGGGTGTGGTTACCATCGCTACGTTCTCCAGTGCCGGATTGAGCGTCTCGCTCTCCATTTGTCTCGTGTTGGCCTTCTTCACGCCTGGCGTTGCGTCCTCCATTCTGCCCGAGTCCATTCCCTCTCTGGTTCCTTTCAGCCATCAAGACTCCCACGTCATTCCCGATTCTTCGCATTTCTTGCATGATGGTGGCGAACATCACGGCTGGATCTGCCGGGTTCTGCCCGTTACCGTCAGGTGGCGGCACATGATCATTCTCGACAACTACCATACTGAATTTCTATTAATGAGAAACCTAAACGTTCCCACAGACGGCGCCAAGTTGATACCGCCGAAAAATAGATCTACCACGTCGGACGGCTAACAGACTTATTCCCGCCTAGATTCCACCGCGCGCGTCGCCTAATCACTCGAAAACAGAAAAAAGGGTTGGGGGTCGTTTGCCCTCTTGCCTAGGTCAAGAGGGTGATTTCCATGTTCCAGGTGTAAAGTAACATCGAAAGGGTGATATGCAGTGTGTGTTTTGTGAGTAATCAATTTGGCAGAGTAACAATAGGATATGTAAGAAATCGATCCCTGTTCTTGAGTACCTTAGCAATATTTATAGGCTTTTGTCTTTGGGCAGTTTCCAGAGCGGTTGAGACCCATGTTCCGTAATTTCAGGGGTCGAGCTCCCTCGTCGCCCATGATGGCCCATCTTCTTGACAGGCGGGTTTTTAGACGGTTATCCCTCCCACGTTCGGTTAATGTGATTATGGGAAGTTACATTGGTTTGGGGGTCTGCTTTTTCGAAGAAAGTATCCCTGCCCTCGGTCAACTTGCCCGAGGGACCAAGCCCGAGCTCTCTCTCTTTCTTGATGGGATCTGTTGGAGCGCCCTAGGGCCAGAAGTCCTCGGGATGTAGAACCGAGGGAGCTTCCATGTCCTACTTCCTATGGATTCGGCCTCATCCTATAGTCCCGACGCACGTATCCATGATGAGATCATCTCCTAGCCGGGTAGTTGGGTCGGTTGAGATGGGTCGGGTATTTTGCCACGGGGTCGGTTAGCCCCGAGGGTAACAATCCCTTCACTTGTTTCATTCAGGTAACAAAAGTATATGTTGTTTTCTTACCTTCTTTACTCTCCTTCCTCGTCACCGTAACATCTCGCTATCTCAACATAGTTGAAAAGTATTCTCTTTCTCCAAAAATGGTGCTATTGCTCACGCACACAAGTCTCTATCAGAAATAATCCCAGATCAGATGTTTTGATTTTTAAATATCTTTTTCAATTAACAACATAAGTGATGTGTGGATTATTGGGATCTTTTTGCTTACTTATGTTGCAGATTTTTCGTATAATTCTTATTACCGTGGAGTTGAGAAGATTATGCCTTTTACATCAACTATCTTAACGTATAATCCGAGAAAGATCTGTTCTTTCTTTTTTTTTTTATCTTTTTGTTTGCAACGTATGATGTTACTTGTCGGATTATTTAAGCGTGGAAAGTAAATGCCCTCAAAAGGCTGCAACAAAATGAGTGAATCTGCGGCAATCGAAGAGCTTCCTTACACTATCGTTTTTGTTTTTATTTCTCCCCGAATGTTTTTACTTCTCCCCGAATTTCCTTTTTCGCATGCAGTAATTGTTCATTTCATCATGCATGAGCATGAATGAGCTAATAAAGACGCCAACAGTTATCTGTGCACAGTGCACCCTCTGCAATCTACGGCCTACACCTCTACAAGCACGTAGGCCCATTTGTCCAGCTTTTGCACTGTACTAATCTTGCTTTTGATGGACTTATGCATAACTGGGATGTCCTTTAGTTTAAATACAGTGATCCATTGTGTTATATAGGACTCTTAAAAGGGAAAATATATATAAAAAAAAGGTACAAGAAACAGAGGCGATATTACAAAGTAGAGATCGACCATGATGGGTTTGTCTGAAAGCTCTCAGTGCCTTGGGCTTTGAATTTCTCGGATGAAATCCTACTACTATTTCTGGTGCAATCGAAACAAAACAAAACAAAACAAAACAGCTCACACTATTCGTTTTTTTGCAATTTATTCTTTGGTGTGTATAGTATATTTGTGCAGCAAGTTGAACTACTATCATCAGCCGCAGCAACAGCGGAGTTTATTATTGCATGGGGACGGGCTTGTTCATTTTTAGACACACTATTCTTTATTTTCATAACTAAAAAGCTGATAAAGAAAAACTAAACCCAAATGCTGCCTCAAATTTTCATTTTGTTACAGTCTGGGAAGAAAAGAGTAGTAGAGTAGCCAATGATTTCCTATATATGGTTCTGATCAACTTTCAGTTTCTTTTGCAAAATAAATACAGGGCTACCCGCCCACCCTCACGGTTTATTGCCGAAAAGTTATGTCTTCCAAAATATCGCCATAGCCTTTCGCTCTAATATTTCTCCTGCCACGGCTTCAAGGTGGTCATTGATTCTTCTCCAAGTTCGAGGATAACGAGGTATTTGCTCCTTCCTTGCACTTGTTTCTTAAATTTCACTTGATAAAGACGTGTTCCTGAATAATTTTTAAGATCCAGACTATTTCATCTTGGAATATACTCTTACTTTTCTCTATCGTTTCCTATCATGTTGCGCCGATAGAAAATGCAACATAACGTAGCAGAATCACATTCTGTTGTTACCGTCGATAACTCGTCTCAGACACTCTTTTTCGGAAGCTGTGATTCGATCTCCGACCAATCTCAGAGTTACGCCATGTCTCAACTTCCTGTATCGTCAATCATTGGTGATTCTTTCAACGGTCTACCTTTCGGTCGCCGCCCATGTGTGAACAACAATGAGTTAATTGATGAACTTGCTTTTCCATCTATGCCCGCTGGAAACCATTGTTATAATTCTTCGTTCGAGAGAGCAAACTACGGCTGGGAAGGTTTGTCTTCTCGATGGGACTTCAACACACTCTCGAGCCCTTGTCAAGAATCAGCGGACGTAACACTTGCACAAAGCGGGGTTCATTCGATTCCTTGGACTCAATCTTGTGCATTGAGCTCCAGCGATTTAGGAATTTTCAGCAGCAAGGAGCTGTCTCTAAGCCTTTCTATGTCCGAAACTCCTCAATTCATGCAAGGACCAAACACTCAAGAGCAACAGTGTTCGGAGATGAGTTCTTCTGGAGAAACATTGCAGAAAAGAATTGTTCCGTTGGACCATAGTTCTAGCATCAGTTTATTCATTGAGAATAATAGTAAGAATCTCTCATCGTGCGACTGCAATTCTCACAAGGTATCTCCGTTCGTGGCGGGATCTAGAATATTTCTGCAAGCAATGCAGGAGATTCTTGCCGAGATCTCTTTCTGTGCGGTTGATAACCTCGAACGAATGGCGTATTCTTCACCTTCTTCCACTGGGACTGATTTTTCAGATGGTGGTCTCAATGGAGATGGCAGATCCATCTTTCAGAGCAATCTCTCGGTGCAAAATGAGTCTGAAGAAAGGCAAAAGCTTCTCTTAGCTTTATTGCAACTGGTACAGAACTCTCATCCTAAAGCTAGCTAATGTTCTGTTCCATCCAACTTTCTCCATGTATACAATAATCACCGTTTCCTTAATTTTAGGTTGATGACACTTACGGCCAATGCATCGATGAAATCCACACAGTAGTCTCTGCGTTCGGCGCTGTGACAGAACTAGATCCTAACTTACATGCCCGATTCGTACTCCCGACGATTTCTTTCACGTGCAAGAACCTTAGGGAGAAGATCAGCAATCACATCCTTGCAATGAGCTCGCATCCTCATTCCACTTCGGAACAAGTGAAGAAGGATGTGTCTTTCAACAAAGGGTCTCATGTTCAGAAGCAATGGGCTCTCCAGCAGCAGCTTAAAAGGAGAGACCAGCAGTTGTGGAGGCCTCAAAGAGGATTGCCTGAAAGATCAGTCTCAGTTTTGAGGGCTTGGATGTTTCAAAACTTCCTTCACCCGTAGATAGCCCGACTCTTCCTCTCCTTCCGTTTTATATCCCACAATCTGAACTAAAAATGGAATCTTTATTAGCAACTTGGTCGTGTTTGCATTGCATTGCAGGTATCCCAAGGATGCAGAGAAGGACTTGCTTGCGGTCAAGAGTGGTTTGACAAGGAGCCAGGTGCCTGCGAGCTCACATAGCTAAGCTTCAATGGAAGTATATTTTGATCTCTCTTCTTATATCGACGTCCCATGTTTTTCGTTTTTCGTACTTAGGTTTCGAATTGGTTTATAAATGCGCGCGTTCGACTGTGGAAACCAATGATAGAGGAAATGTATGCGGAGATGAATCAGAGACAAGCTGGAGATAATGCTGCTGCTCTTCGCAATCGTACGAGGATTGTGGAAAGACGACTTGCAACAGATGGGCTTGGCTTCGATAAATAAACACGTATTTGTATCTGTCAAAAAGAAATATATAATCAAATTGCACAGTCGATGCATCGTAAGCTTCATTTCTTGGTTTCAAAATCAGGCAAAATATCATATATACTAACTGTATATATTCTCTGCGTCTGTTCTGTGATTGATAGAGCCTCCCTCCCTCCGAAGGTATATGTTGGCAGATGTGTTTGTCATATCGACTGTATTTTGTATTGTTGGTATGCAAGATATCAGATCAGGCAGTCGAGCACTTGATTCTTATAGTGGTCGAGTGCGTAACATGTTACATTTCTTGTAGTCTGGCTGTAATACTTATCATAAAATAAAATATTTGTCCAGCACGTAAAGATTTCTCTAGCTCATAAAGAAAACTTACGAAAAAGATCTTAAGGACGGTTTTTGCTGCATAGCTTCCTTCATCTGTCAAATGCTGTTGAATCATCTCTTGCGTGTTCTTCCACTACCAGATCGTCATAGTTCACTGGCACGCGCTTGTGTTCTGCAATCGACAGTTGAATGTGGCTTGTTCTCGAATCCAAAACGTTAGGGCTAACGTGCACGTTAGCACGAGTAGTATCTTGAGAAGACGATTCTGCTATTTGATCGGCTTGTGGCCTGCCATGATGTTGCTTCTTGAATTGATTCTGCAGAATATGCAGAGTTTATGATTTTAATTCATATTATCGAGCAAGAAAAGAGATGGCTAATAAAGCGTAGGTGGCCGATGACTTGAGAAATAACCTCAAATTCTTTTCCTTTTCTCATGATTTCCTTGTAAGCATTTGGGTCGCGTGCTTTGATGATGTTCCATAATACCCCACCACCGTTGCGAAACCGTCTCCCATCGGCAGTTTTCTGCCCTCCACAAGCCTGAATTGCATCAACCTGCAAGTTAGGAATATTAGATATCTTGTCGTACTTCAATCCCTCAACTCGACATATTCTTCCTTTGTAAAATTACGTGATAAAAAAGTAACGATGATATGATGAATGGCATGTCTACGTGGTTACAAGTTCGACATACAACAGACTAAGCAAGATTATTTAAATCAACCTCCATCAATGGAAACTGAAGCAATGAGGCAATCTCAGATGAAAATTTTGTGTGTAAGATAGAAATAGGCTCTCTTGAAAGTGAAACATCTGCCATTGAAGTTTTAAACCGTATCGAGGATCAGCACCAGCGAAGTGATAAGTAGGCCCATAGTATTTGCATGTCAGAAACGACATAACTCTTAACTAGGGTTTACGCCAAAACTATAAAACTAGAACACCGCAAGGGAAGATCAAAATTTGAATAAATTTTTTACTTCAACCTACAATATCAAATTGTATATTACGTATTTCGCAATGAAGATAAATAGTGGGATAGAGTATAAAAAACAATTGAGAATAAAGCGGGTGTTACTTCTTTGACAAGATCAGTCAGGGCCGAGATACCAAGAACCCCAACAGCATTCCACATAAGATACGACTTCTTCTCTTTCAGCCGTTTGCAAGTACCCAAAACAAACCTAGGGTCAAGCGAAAATGAAAGAAAGAAGACAGAAGATACAGTCACCAAAAACATGAAGATATTAGAAAAATGGGATAAATAGCAATAGTATCACCCACAGGAATGAACCTGTTGATATCTGTCAAGTTTGGGCCTGAATCAAAGTTTCCACCCTGTTTTCGTTTGTTTCTCTTTTTCTTCTTATTTCTCAATTTCCTCTTGTTAGATTCTCGATTTAACTGATTAGGATGATCATGATCCCCCGTGATTTCTCCTATTTCAGTCCTTGAAATGTCATCAGCTAACTCGCCATCTTCGAGATCCATCATGTCAACATCTTGGACACCTCCGACACTTTCATCATCAAATACCGTGTCCAATAAACTCTCTTCCCCGTCCATGTTCGTCAAAGGGCTACACAGCGAGTTCAGGGCATCCATAAATATGGCGAGAACAAAACAGAAAAAGGAGTAAAAATCGTCCCCCAACAAAAAGTAAAACACCATACAATTATTAACCGATCAAAGGAAAGAAGCATAAAAAATAAGAAGTTAGTCCTGGCTAGCTTATCCTGCATCTTTCATATAGTAGCACATCAGCAAATTCAAGCGTACACAGAGAAAAAAATACGCAGATGCAGACGGATTGTATTCAAATCAAACGAGCTGAATATGCTCAATTTCACACTAACGGAGTCTCGATTTTAACTAAGAAGAAAAGAATCGCTATAATCTACAGACGACACCCCCAGATTTCCAGTGAAAAAATTAAGGTACCTCAAAATTTTACAACAGCGTGAGCTATTAGCATAATCATATACATTCACAAAAGCAGCGGATAAGAACGAGTACGACCTCTTTTGTTCATGCGAACGACAACCAAGGGCTGGGACTGGCCTCTGTAAAATCGCGAACTTCCCTAGCCGCTCCGCTAGCTCAAACGAGGACGAAGATGCCTCCTCATTTTATACGAAATGTTCACTCTGCATAATGTGATGTCGGATCGGGTCGGGTCTCGCTCGAGACCAGTTACTCAAATATTGGGCTTTTTATGTTGGCCCAGTTATCTACGTGTATACATATATGCATCTGACAGGAGGAGTGTGTTTATCTGTAAATCAACCATATTTAACTTGGCTCCGATTCTTAAATTGTACTCCTTCCGTCCCAGCAATTTTATCTCATAAGTTATTGAGCACACAAATTAAGGTGACATTATTATAATAATATAGTGCAATGAAAAGGTAAAAAGTGTATATTTTAACACGTTTTTTAAGAATATTTAATATTTATATTGAATGTTTGCGATAGTTTTTTTGCTAAATAAAGAAAAGTGATAAAATTATTAGGACGCCAAAAATGGAAAAATGTGATGAAATTAGCGGGACGGAGGGAATATGTAATTTTGAAAAACCAACCAATATGTAGATGATCATTATTATGTAAGCCTACTATTGAGTGAGATCGGGGGCGGATCTAGAAACTTTTTAATGGGGAGGCCGTAGTTTAAAATTGGCGATGACATCAATGCATAGAATATTTTCATTTGACGTTCTCATATGAAAAGAATTTAGGAATATATATTTTGTTTGTACATATTAAATCTACTGCCATAATAAAAATTCACATTTAATACAATTAACAAAAAAGTATCAATATTAGAAACATCAATAATAACATTGACGGAGCTCTAACGAAGTCAACTCGCAAAAAATATTAAGTTATAAATAATATGATATAGAAATAATAGAGGAAGAAAGATAATGAGAACTAGAGAAACTCAAAGAGAAATTCAATTAGATATAAAATAAAAACTTAATAACTGAATATTGTTATGGAAATTCATACATTGAATTTGTTAAAACTTTGATTGATTAATCTGTTAAAAAATCTGTATATAAGTAGAAAGAATTAAATAGTTAAATAATTAACACAATGAAAATTGTTAAAAACAAAAAAAAAAAAGGAAAAAAGGAATAGGTGAAGTTAAAAAGGAAAAAAGTAAAAAAAAAAAGAAAAAAAAAAAGTTAAAAAAGTAATTAATTTTTTTCCAACGATGGCTTGCCATTACGGAATCAAGAGTACAAAAATGCTAAACACAAGGAGCCGTTTGGTCGCATTGTGCAAACGGAAACAAGTCTTCATTGGTTGCATTGCGCCAAACGAAAATAAGTCCTCAGAAAGAGGAAAACAAGACCCCACAAGGGGCACACCACTCTCACGCGGGGTGACAAAGGTCCACAAGGGACAAGAAAAGCGACAGAAAACAAATCGTATTATCTACGACAAGAACTAAAGAATATAACAGAAAAAACTATTAAGCTAAATTTACTATACTCTTCACTTTAACTTGGCATTCGACTTCTGGGTTCTTATTTCCATTGGACTGGGGCTCCACTAAGGACAAAAGGCTCCCGACCGCGAGGGTCGGGCGAGAGTTTCCCGCACCAACGCCAGGAGACAGAGGTGGGCTGCAGGCTTGCAGCGGCCGGTGGCTGACATGTTGAGGATTGCGAGCCGGAAACTCGCCGGAGCCGCCGAGATCAGCCGGAGAAAGTCGCCGGTCGAAGCTAGGGTCGAAGCTGGACTGAAAAGGAAGAAGAGCTGAAGAAAGAGGTCGGCGCACAGTCGCTGGATTGATTTGGCGCGCGATCGGACGAACGGCATTCAAACGTCGAAGATTGAATCAGGGCCGATGGATGACGCGCGCATGAAGATCGATGGCCCTGATTGAACGCAAGGTTAAAGAGCGGATAATGGATCTCAGCCATTGGATCAAGATCAGGCGGCTCGTGTTGAAATCGGGTTTTCACTTACAGAGTCGTCATGCTCTTTATGCTTGATCACGCATTATGCACTGGGCGACGTGGCAAATTCTGGGACGCCGATCAGATAGATCGAACGGCTATGGTAAGTCGCGAGTCATGCTTTAAACCTGAAGTTCAGCTTATAAATATCAGTATTGAGGTTTCGACTAGCTATCTTTCCGAGCATGTAGATCCTTATAGAGTAAGAATCACCGAAAGGTGTAAACATGAGAGTTGTAGACGGTGTGGAATTCTGTAACTTTCGTGTTTTGTGCATGGAAATAATGCTCGGTTTGGTCCGTGGACGTAGGCGAAGATTGCGCCGAACCACGTTAAATCTGTGTTAGAATGTGTGCGTTTCTTATGCTGTTTTCGAGCTGATTAAGCTGACGATAGCTTAGATCAGTAAGATCGATTAGCATACGCTGAAAACACGTCCAAATACGAGTCTAACGGCGGTCCTCGATCAACATGACGGAAGGCAGCAGGGTGGTCAAATGGAGAACGGTGGCACGTCGAAAACTGACGGCGATCGTAGCATGTGGATGGTGGGGCAGCCAGCGGAGTGGGCGTCGAGGTAGCCGACTGAGGTGGGCGTTGGAGGCGGCCGTCGAAGGTGGGCGTTGGGGTAGGGCAGCCATGGGAGGTGGTGGCGGTGGTGGGCGTCGGGACGGCGGGCGGAGGTGGATGACGGAACGGCCGGTGGAGGTGATGGTTTTTTTAATTAAAACAAAAAGAAACAAGAAAAAAAGACAGGCTCTCCCAACCTTCAGAGGTTGGGGAGGAGCGGGTTGACAGAAAGGAGACGGAGGCGAGGTGGGGAGGAGAAGGGGATGGGAGGGGAGGTGAATGGGGGAAGAAGATGGCGTGTGTCTACGCATATGAAAAAAAAAAAAGGAATTTGAATAGTATCCGCCACCATCAAGACAACTAAACTCTGCCAAACCACTAACACCAACTGTCAATGTAAGTTAACATTCGTTAAAATCTCTATATTTACTTTAAATGCTGTATAAATATACATAGTACTAAAAATTTCGAAAATTTTCGGGCGATCGGCCCCCTCGGCCACCATGTAGATCCGCCACTGAATGGGAGACGATATTTTAAGAAACACAAAAAGAGAGTTGGAGTTTTACAATTACAACCCTCCACGTCACACTTATCGTATCAAACTCAAAGATTCGCTAGATCTCACGGTTTAATTCCACCAATCAAAAGTAATACGTTTATTTGACTTTCTTTTCACATAAACTCATTTGACCACGACATCAAACTTCACACAAAGAAAATGTTTATTGATGATTGTCCAGTTCCGAGAGATTTAGACATGTTGGATTAAAATATCTAAGCAATCCGGTTTGATAAACACAAAACTTAGTAATTGTATTACTAACATATTTATTGAGTGTGCAGATAAGCTCGGTTCGAAAAACAGATATCAAATATGAGCTCAGGGCGAAAAACTGGATCGGTCAACTGCCGGTCAATACTGGTCAACGCGGTCAACTGTCGGTCAACCCGGTTCCGGTCTGGACTGGTCGGTTTCGGACTGGTCGGTCTCGGACTGGACTGGTCGGTCTTGGTCTGGACTGGTCCGGTCAATGACTGGTTAGGTCAATGACTGGATTGACTGGTCAGCTGTGACTGATGTACAGCTGTTTACTGCAGCAACAGAGGTACAGACAGATAAAGCTGACAGCATTGACCAAAGTCAATAAAGGCTCCCAAAGGCTTCCAACGGGTATATTATTGAGTCTAACGGCTATTTCAAAGTGAGAAGACCTATAAAAACAATAGTGACGGACAGAAACAAGTCAAGGATCCTAGAGCAAAACATATACACATTCAAAGAGAGATCCAAGAGAGAAGAACAAGAGCAAAGAGCAAAGAAGAAAATCAAGAGAGTTCTTCCAAGTGTGTGGGTTACAAAAGTGAGAGAGCTACAACGTTCAAACCCACACACCTCACTCACATATTAGAGAGTTGAGCTTAAGCAGATTAGTTGAGTGAGAGTCTTAGCACATAGACTATAAACAAGTGTATGTAGTCTTCGCATCGAGACGAGAAAGAATGGTGCCGTCTTAGCTAAGAGACGTAAAATATCAAAGTGGTTGTGAGGTTGCGGCCTACAACGTTTACGGTTGACCTTGCGGGGGGCCGTAAGTTTCCGATGGACTGTAAAAAGCTGTCGAAGTAGGTGGATTGTATTATACGACTGCCTAGGTGATTCACTAGATAAGGCTGAGGGCAGCCGGGTAGGTTGTACAATGAGTGTATAACTGAAGTCTAGTGAACCTTCCTTGCGAGGAAGAAGGGAGACGTAGGAGAGTTAACTCCGAACTTCCATAACAAATCTCATGTCCCTTTCCTACAAGTCAAAACACACACTCCAAATATCCACACTCAAGGTGTTCGACAAAATGCCTTCACCGTCTCGATACACCAAAACCGGACCAAATCACCCACGTACACAAACCACCATACATAGTTCACAATCAAGCCTAATATATTCCGCACTTGGCCTTGATTGAAGATTGGAAACCGGTTTCACTCTCTAACCGGACGTGAAACCCACCGATGAGCAAAAAAAATGGTGACCGGTGTTATTCACCCCCCCTCTAACACCCGGTCCACGATCCTAACAAGTGGTATCAGAGAGGGTTGTTTCCAATCAAGAACTGCTGATGGTCAATATGGTGAAGATTTCCCACGGAGCTGAAATGAAGATTCAAATGTGGACGGAGAGGTCATGGCGAACACGTAACTTCAAGCAATAAACTGCTCTCTTTGGCTGGGAATCTAGAGACGAGGCCTACATCATTGGAAAGCTGAAGAAGTCTAGTTTCCAGCAAAATTTACGGAGCTCAAAAATATTAAGTACGGAGGGAATTATGGTCGTTTGACTGAAGACTGCCAGATCAGAAACTGATGCGGAAGTGAAACTGGCAGCTTGCGGCAAGTTCGAAGAAGTTGCATAACTTTGCGCTCGAATGTCCAAAATCCGGTCTGAAAGATGCTCCAGAAACTAGACTTTGAGACGATCGTATCCATGTAAGATTCACTTCCCAGTTATGTTTCAAAGAGAGAATACCGGAACTTCAAATAGAAAAACCGGATGGTCAAGACTGGTCGGCTGAAATCTTCTGGCAGAAAGCGACAACTTGGGAAAACCGGAATAACTGTGCGCACAGATATCGAAATTCCGGTCTGCGAACTTCTGAGCAAACTAGACTCATAGACGAACGAAACGGTATAGGACTTGCTGACCGGTTCTTCAAATTTGCTGACCGGTTCGTCCCTAGAAGAGGCAGCCCGTTCGTCGAAGTTCAGATGAAGATCAACCACTGATTGAATGGAGCAGTCATACGAAAACTGTTATAACTTTGTCCTCCGATGTTCAAATTCCGGTTCGTAAAATTCCCTGGAAACTAGACTCTGAGATGAACACATTGGTATAGGACCCACTCTCCGGTCATGCTCAGAGGAAACCCGGTCACTCGACGAAGTTCAGTTTGCCGTCGTGTATCGTCTAATGTAGCAGCTGTACGAGAAATGGATTAACTTTTAGCTGGGATGTCAAAACTCCGGTCTACAAAATCTGCTAGAAACTAGACTCATATACGATCGAAATGGTATAGGATTTGCTATCCGGTCACCAACTGGAAATAAGCAGTTTCGACCAAACTGTCTCAGCTCTACGAAAACCGGAATAACTCTGATTCTGGCAGACAGCGGCAACTTGGGAAAACGGGCATAACTTTGCGTACGGATATCCAAATTCCGGTCTACAAAGTGTGCAGCAAACTAGACTCGTAGGGCTTCGCAACGGTGTAGGATATGGGGTCCGGTCATGCTTGGATGAAAGCAGTTTATTCGATGAAGGACAATCAGATGCTCACTGCAGCACCTTCGCAAGAAATGGAATTTCTTTGTGCTCCGACATCCAAATTCCAATCTATCAAACTCTGTGGAAAATAGACTCAGAGACGAGCGCAACGGTATAAGTCTTGCTGCCTAAGTCGGCTCAGATGAAAGCAGGCTATTCGACGAAGTTCAGATTCATTTGCTGCCCCGAGCCTGATGTTCGAAATCAAAGTTGTCTCAATGTCCGGTCACCGTGCAAAGATCTTACAAGACGAACTGGAATAAAGATACGAAGATCAGACGGAATTCTTAGGCATTCTCATGTTTTGACTATCAGTTTTCAATCATCGAAGTTAGAATATTCACTGTTCAGAGATACAACTGATTAAGTCTTGAGAATCAAGGGAGAAGACGTTGAGCCAAGTTCGCATCCACTGGAGCCAGCCAGTACTTAAATCAGCCCTCAACATCACTTTCCAACTTGATTGGGATAGCTAGCACAGACCGGTCAAAGGCATACTCTACTCATCAGACATCGGTTAAAGGCCGAATAAGTGCTGAAATCTTTCGACGGATTGTTGCAACTTCAAGAAAAACTGGAAATGCTCCACATTTCGCCCTTCTTGGAGCGGAAGATTTATCAGTAATAAG
Organism: Craterostigma plantagineum; assembly: GCA_027422505.1. Lineage (NCBI taxonomy): Eukaryota > Viridiplantae > Streptophyta > Magnoliopsida > Lamiales > Linderniaceae > Craterostigma > Craterostigma plantagineum. Next base: position 444,578 of record JAPQWV010000096.1, on the reverse strand, counting down.
GTTGCCTCTACAGCCGAGATTGCACTCAGTCGCTGAAGATTCTGAAACGTTGAGGAAAACTTAGATGGGCCCTAATCGATGACAAGTTGCGCCGTACAAGAGTAGTAAAATTTCTCAGCCATCGATCAACGACCCTCAACTGACTTCGAGATTAAGCAGTCAAGCAACCAGAACTCAAGAAGTGTGTGCTAGATTGAGGAAGAAATAGAGAAATCAAGACCCGCTTCGGAAAAGCTGTTGCTGAAATTTTTGGGCAGATTGAGCAACGACAGGAAAAGTGGAATAATTTTACGCTCAGATGTCCAAATGCTGACCCGCAAACTCCGGAGGAAACTAGACTCATAGGCGGTCGCAACGGTATATTTCTCACTGTCTAGTTCTACCTGACGGTAATCAGATTATTCGGTGAAATTCAGCCTGTCGTCGCGAGTCATCAAATGGAGCAGCTTCACGAGAAATGGAATAACTTTGCATTGAGATGTCCAAATTCTGATCCGAAAATTCTGGAGGAAACTAGACTTAAAGTCGGTCGCAATGATATATTCCTCGCAATCTAGTTCTGCTTGAGGAAAATCAGTTTATTCGCCAAAGTGCAACCAGTCCACAGCATCTCGCAGCCGCAGCAACTTCACGGAAACTGGAATATCTTCGCGCACGGTTGTCGGAATACCACTCAGTCAATTTTCCTACACAGTAGACTCATAGGCTATCGCAGCTGTTTGAACTTATCTGCCCGGTAATGGTTGAGAAAAAGCAGTTTATTCTCCAAAGTCGAGCCTACTGTGATGCCCCGGTTTGCAATACTCAACTCATGCTTGCTTTTATCTTCTCCCATCTCGCTCGTATGTGCTCTCACTCTTTATACCTAACCTGTGTGCTCTAATTATTGGATTAAAAAAAATCTTATGAACTCTAGATATGGTTAGGGGGAGCATTATCTACTTTTGATAGGGGGAGAAATACTTTGACGCTTGCATGATCCTTTGTGAAATCATATATCTAAGTGTATCCCTACTTGATATGTTATTAACTGATTTACTTTCAGTTGGGGCTATTATTGAAATAAATAGGGGGAGAAAAATTCTTTTGATTATCACAAAAAGGGGGAGAAATATGTTAGTAAATGTCCTTATGTGTTCAAGTTTTGTGTTAATCAAAAGGGGGAGATTGTTGGATTAAAATATCTAAGCAATCCGGTTTGATAAACACAAAACTTAGTAATTGTATTACTAACATATTTATTGAGTGTGCAGATAAGCTCGGTTCGAAAAACAGATATCAAATATGAGCTCAGGGCGAAAAACTGGATCGGTCAACTGCCGGTCAATACTGGTCAACGCGGTCAACTGTCGGTCAACCCGGTTCCGGTCTGGACTGGTCGGTTTCGGACTGGTCGGTCTCGGACTGGACTGGTCGCGTCTTGGTCTGGACTGGTCCGGTCAATGACTGGTTAGGTCAATGACTGGATTGACTGGTCAGCTGTGACTGATGTACAGCTGTTTACTGCAGCAACAGAGGTACAGACAGATAAAGCTGACAGCATTGACCAAAGTCAATAAAGGCTCCCAAAGGCTTCCAACGGGTATATTATTGAGTCTAACGGCTATTTCAAAGTGAGAAGACCTATAAAAACAATAGTGACGGACAGAAACAAGTCAAGGATCCTAGAGCAAAACATATACACATTCAAAGAGAGATCCAAGAGAGAAGAACAAGAGCAAAGAGCAAAGAAGAAAATCAAGAGAGTTCTTCCAAGTGTGTGGGTTACAAAAGTGAGAGAGCTACAACGTTCAAACCCACACACCTCACTCACATATTAGAGAGTTGAGCTTAAGCAGATTAGTTGAGTGAGAGTCTTAGCACATAGACTATAAACAAGTGTATGTAGTCTTCGCATCGAGACGAGAAAGAATGGTGCCGTCTTAGCTAAGAGACGTAAAATATCAAAGTGGTTGTGAGGTTGCGGCCTACAACGTTTACGGTTGACCTTGCGGGGGGCCGTAAGTTTCCGATGGACTGTAAAAAGCTGTCGAAGTAGGTGGATTGTATTATACGACTGCCTAGGTGATTCACTAGATAAGGCTGAGGGCAGCCGGGTAGGTTGTACAATGAGTGTATAACTGAAGTCTAGTGAACCTTCCTTGCGAGGAAGAAGGGGAGACGTAGGAGAGTTAACTCCGAACTTCCATAACAAATCTCATGTCCCTTTCCTACAAGTCAAAACATACACTCCAAATATCCACACTCAAGGTGTTCGACAAAATGCCTTCACCGTCTCGATACACCAAAACCGGACCAAATCACCCACGTACACAAACCACCATACATAGTTCACAATCAAGCCTAATATATTCCCCACTTGGCCTTGATTGAAGATTGGAAACCGGTTTCACTCTCTAACCGGACGTGAAACCCACCGATGAGCAAAAAAAATGGTGACCGGTGTTATTCACCCCCCCTCTAACACCCGGTCCACGATCCTAACAAGACAAAATATAGTTACTACTATATTTCAGTAAGTTCTACCTCTACGCTTTGTTTTTCAATCCTTTCACTTGTAAATTAGAAGGTAAGTGTTGTCATCAAGGTTTAACTATTTCGCTAACCAAATAAGTTAAATGTGTCCGAAGTTCGTCGTATTCCCTTCCAGCTGTTTTATCTCATCTATCAACAAATGGGTCCACATACCATAGCACTTTTCTTCGTCCTCCCTACACATATCTTCGTAGAATCTCCAGCTTTTCTTTTCCGATACTGATATTTATTTTTCTATTTTACTTGCCTGGATTTCAATTGCAGGAGAAACAGCTTTGCTGCGTCCTTGTGTAGAGATTGTCTCTTATATTGGTTTTTATCAGAAACGCATCCGTCTGAGGTGGAAAGTTCTGTTTTTTCGTATGCTTCTGCACTTGATTTTGATTACTATGATATGCGGGACGATTCTCTCAAGTTTTCTACTTCTTGAAGTAGAGTTTACGCTTATCTAGAAGATCAATTTATGGTCTGTTGATTGCTTCGTTTTCCTCCATCATGTATAGTCGCTGTCCATGACTAATTACCGACTATTGTTTGGTTTTTACTAGCTGGGATGTGTGATTTTCAGGTGCTTGGTCCGATTACTTGTGTTATTCAACCAAAAATTTGGGCGGAAAAAATCACTCTCAAGAAGAAGTTGCAATAGGAAGTGTTGATATGAAAAGAGGAAAAGACGATGAGAAGATTACGGGGCCTATGTTTCCTCGGCTACATGTTAACGATGCTGACAAGGGAGGGCCAAGAGCACCTCCAAGAAATAAGATGGCACTCTATGAGCAGCTCAGCATCCCATCTCAGAGATCCAGTCATTCAAATGGCCATCGTAATTTAAACCGCGGGGTGCCAAACTCTAAGCAGGTGAACTTTCTGTTAATCACCCTTTGTGCTTGTGATTTGTCCGAGTTGGATTCATGTGGTTGATCAACTTTTAAGTGTTTGCAGCATCTGCCTTCGCTTCTTAGCTGATTTTTACTTACTTTTCATTTTTTCCTGGTTCACTTTGACGGGACTGGTAGAATTCTTCATAGATCTGACCTTAGTTCTTTTACGGTTGGTGTTTGAGTTATTTTACTTGTTTATGTTAAATGGGAGAGTCGGCCTGAGGAACGTAAAAGAGTTACGTTTTTATCCCGCCAGGTTCTTCATGGCCATCAAACTGATAAACATCATTCCCCATATTCTGGTATGAACCCATTGCCACAAGTTGAACAACGAAAGAAATTACCTGATGATGACGACACGGTTCCTATCTTTACACACCATGGAACGGGCAAAGAATTTGACAGATCAAGTAATGGCATGGATAGTGGGAAAATCTCATCTTCAAATTTATCTTATTTAAATCACTCATTGAAGTTTCAAAAGGCTAAAGAGACTGAACACAGTCGCCAAGATGGCAGAAAGCAGTCAGCTGAGAATGCACAAGATTTTGCTGGTGCACAAGTAAAAGCCTTACCAGCTTCATCACAGAAGATAGATGCACAAGGGAGTAATCATCCAAACGGTGTTGATAAAACAAAGGCGGGTAGTAATTTAAGGGCTGAGGTCGTTGATGTGTCACAACCTTCTGGTGAGAGACAAAATATATCAGCAGTGGCAAAAAGGAATCCATCTATTTTAGATAAAGTTTTGCATTTAGAAAATAAAAGTAGTTTTGTCCATCACTCTGATGACATGGAATCTAGTGAAGAGGAGGTATGTGGATCATTTCAAAATGGCGTCTTGGAGGCGGGTGATAGTGATTCAGAAACTTCCATATTGGATTCTGTATCTGGGCACGATATGACAGCTGATGATATTGTTGCTATAATTGGCCAGAAACACTTTTGGAAGGCCAGAAAAGCTATTGCCAAGTAAGTTGTTTTACATCCCCTAACTATCTTTTAATTTCAGTGATTTAAAAGATTTCGTGCTACCTGTCCTCAGTTGAATTTTTATATGTGGAGCTATATTCAGCTAAAATTATATTGGCATTTCTGTGCTGCCTGTTCGTCCAACTGACTCTGTTCTTTGAGTTAAGGTTGTTTCCGAAATCAATTATACAGTTTTGTAAAGTCTCGAGCATCATTTATGAGCTGACATTATTGATATGGATAACTTTGTTTATAATCATGTTGACTCGTGACATACAGTCTAAATCCTCCATCGCAGGAGTGCATGATTGCTTATGGTTCCAAGGTTCTCTTAGCTTGTATTGTTATATTTACTTCATCAGTAAATTTGGTAAATTACTGCGATATAAATTATAATTACTAGATAGCAATGACGATGATCACGGAATTCAGTCTAAATCTACCGCACTTACATGCTTAGTTATTACAAGGCATCCCCTGTATTAGAATTACTTAAGGTTTATTGTGTGGGTTAGTTGACTGACGATTTGGTTGGAGGATGTTTTTTCTGACGCAAGTAAGAGGGGTCGGCGGGTTTGTGACCGTACTTCACCTTTATATTGCATGGTGGGATTGGTTTTCAAGAAAATTAATTAAGTGAGTTGGTCCAAAATTGGTTTCTTTTTTAGGGATATATTATGTTACTTGATCTATTTATGCTGCTAAGGAGCTTAGACAACTAACTGCAAATGCATTGCTGGTCAGGCAACTAACTGAAATTGTTTCGTATCATTTGAATGACTGTATGGTGTTTTTTGGCACATTGCGGGCCTCATTTGTGACTTTACTACATCGAATTAGAGAAGTTATTTCACATTTAATGGTAAATAACATTAGTGCAAGAGTAAGATCTCCTACTTATCAATAGTGATGAGCTGTTCATCTCCACCTTACTTCCTTCCATTTCTGTCTTTATGGTGTTATTCTCTCACATTTTCATGCTTTGCTTCGCGGCATGATCTATCAAGGACAATACTTCTGTGATAACACGACTTATTAAAACATCCCACTGCCTTCAATGCACCTTATACCTTTTCCTTTTGCAATATTTTCGTTGCAGTCAACAGCGAGTGTATGCTGTCCAAGTATTTGAGTTGCACAGATTGATAAAGGTAAGCCAACTTCTTCTTGCGCTCGTCATACCTTCCAACAGTAGTGTATTCAATTTCATTCCTCGATTCAGGTCCAGAAACTGATAGCTGCATCGCCGCACCTTCTTCTTCAAGATGCTGCTTATTTAGGTAAAGCTCTGAAGTCTTTACCTGGGAGAAAACTCCCACTTGACTATAACCCCGCCGCAAAAGAACTTGTAAGCATCCCCAAGCCAAAGGCTGACTTGGAGAATACAAGCAGCAACAGGAAGGAAATCTGTACCGAGAATTCCTTCAAAAAACCTTCAGCTCAAAGTGGTCCGCTGCTTTCAAGCCATGGACCATTGAATGCCGATGATAAACCAACTACGCCTTCTTTAAACAGTGAGCCAGACGCTACACAGTGGTACGTGAACCAACCACAAGGTCACCAATGGCTCATCCCTGTCATGTCCCCTTCCGAGGGATTAGTATACAAGCCCTATCCCGCTCCTGGATTTACGAACCAAGACTGTAATAATGGCTACGGCCCACCTAACCCGTTCCCTATGGTGGGCAGTTTTCCAGCTCTCGCCTATGGAATCCCGTCTCAGCCTCATCAGTATCAATTCCCTCCTTATCCGCCACATGGTTATTTCCATCCTTATGGTATGCCAGCTATGAACAGCACCACCTTCTCTGGTTCGACCGTTGACCAGATCCACCCTCGTAGCCATGTTCCGCCCAAGGAGGCTAATTGCGGCAACGAAAGCAGTCCTCCCACATTATCCGACTTACCAAACCAAAGGAATGAGAGGTTTGAAGATTATTCCAACCGACGAACGGATGTTGAGGTTAGAGGCAGCACAGAGAGCACTCCAAGTGAGAGGCATCCGTGCGGTAGTAGTCGCAGCAGCAGCAGAAGAGCGGACAGTTCAATAGAGAATAGAAATGTGCTTCCACTGTTACCTGCATTCCCAGTTTCGAACCAAGTTCAAGAGCAGCAGCCCAAGAGGACTTCCAGAGTTATCAAGGTTGTGCCTCATAGTGCTACGTCGGTGTCTGAATCTGTTGCAAGAATCATTCGGTCCATTGAGGAAGAAAGAAAGAAGACAGTTTGATTCAGAGCAACTGTTTTGGTAGTACGGAGCTGAGACTTAAAACTTCATTGGTTCACAGAACGCGACCCATTGAGGTTCTAAATATTTGTGTCCATTCTGTAACTGAGGGCGGGCATTGCAGTTTCTGTAGTTACTTTCGTAGGTGCATTGATGTGATCTGCTATAAAAACAACATTACGATTTAAAAGTGCTTGTTACATACACATGCATGGTACGGGGAGATGATTTGCACCACGAGCAGGAGGATGATCCGACTTCGATCATCGTTAGTGTATTTACATTCAGTTATTTCACTGGTCTAATGTAAGGGCAAGCGGTGATTCCCCTCCCCACCAATATGTACAGCTACGATTTAACAAGGGTTAAGAGAGCTTTGACACAAACCATGGTGGGTTAGATGAAAAATTAGTCAAGAAGAAAAAAAAAGACTGCATACGAAAGAGCGGATACGGTGCTTTACTACAGAAAGAGTGACAATCATAATTAACAAATCATACACACGTCAAAAAACTAAGGGAACACTCATTTGGCAATTTCAATACATCCCTTATTCAGAAACTTACAAACATTAAATAGTAGTTACTGCATTTATTGTACACATCTCATGTTTCGAGATCAACCTCAAAGGAGCAGAACAGATCATAGCAGAGTGATCAATTAGTGATTTCTTATGTTGTTTCATTACTTGTTGTTACCTGTATTTCCATTTCCAAAAGTAGCTCCATCATCCAGCAATTGGGTAGGAGGCTCCTGTTCATTCTTAAACTCTTCGATCTCCTTCGGGTTGAGGAAACTGGGCTGGTTAGTTGAGGAAAGAAGCCGAGCCCACATCCTGTCAGTAATCACCACCTTATTTTGCTGCTCTGTGATACGCTGCATTAATGTTCATTGAATTATGAATCCCGATGATTTGATCGTTTTTAAGAAGTTAAGCGAGATGGCCAGATGCTATCACGAGTTCCTTCCCAAAGTATAGCATCGCATTGATGGTACCCAACAATTGATATTTGGTAAAAAAAAAAAGGACAACGCTTACATTGAAAGGAATGTAAGTCTGCCTTCCATTGACCAGACCACTTGTAAAGCCAGTATAGCCGGCCATTGCTCCATGAACGGCACTTTGGGCCAGAAGCGTGCAGTAAACATTGTCAGATGCATTGCTGGGAATTGCACGGATCATGTAAGTTGGATCTGCCACCAATATTTGGTTAAGATTCTTGTTAGAAGGAAGCACATTGGCACTATCATCATCACCACAAGATTACTTACCAATATATTTGAGCGTAATTGGAATTTTCCCATTTGAAAAGTGATCCTGTAAAAATATAACATAGCTAGCAGATTAACCATTGTATATGATGCTTCTGGTACGAAATTGGATTGGGAACATCTCTGACAGTGTTCCAATCCTGAAAACATCCAAACCTTTATGCTTTGTGAAAGCCACAGCCCAACATCTTGAAGTAGCTTGTTGCCCGAAGCATCTTGCTCATTCTTTGCAGATAGAAGCTCCTGCCCGGCTCCTTCAGCAATGACAATGACCATGTGCCCATTCTCTTTGAGCCTTCTTTCAACATATTCGAAAAGTCCACCCTTGCCTTCAAGGTAAAATGGTGATTCTGGTATCAAACAGCAATCCACATCTCGGCTAGCGAGGGTGGCATACATTGCGATGAATCCTGCAACAATCATTAAGGTTGGAGCAAATACTAACAGTTGGTCAGAATGCATTTAAAGGATAATAGCCGTTAACTTCAAATTTGAATTGGCGACGCTGTCTCAGATGGGTGCATGTTTCTGTTAATCTAAAAAATATGCTTATTGCTTCCAAGCCTGTCTCCAGCTCTTGAAATAGGGTAGTTAGTTAAGATTGAATCAGCTCGGACTACATAAAGGTTTCGGGTAGGTATACTATATATCACTAATCTCCACCAAAACGCACATTAAGGCTACGTACCACAATAACGGCCCATTAGTTTCACCACTCCAATTCCATTTTCTGCACTTTCAGCTTCAACATGTGCTGCATTAATGGCACGCTGAGCTTCCTCAACAGCAGTATCAAAACCGAATGACTTGTCAATAACCTGATGACATAATTCCACAAACAATTTTCACTTAAGAGTTGCGGCTAATGATGCTTTTGCATGGCATATGAACAAAATATTCTTGCATATTTAGAAATGTACGTTATTCATGCAGTTAAAATAAGTGTGCTCTGAAGCCAGCATTGGCGATATAAAGTTTGCCTCAGGCGACTTTCTTTCAATGACACAATGCATTGAATCTGAGGGGACGATGATGCAAATAAAAAAGAACCATTTTTGTAATAAATGAAGGGCGAAAGATACCGGAATGTCATTGTCAATGGTCTTAGGAATCCCGGCAACAGCTACCTTCAAGCCCCGCTTACGAACTTCCTGAGTTACAAAAATGGAAGGTTAGTAATGATGCGAGCGAAAATTACAATACGTTATAATCAAGATGATTGTGCATCCCGTGATTTAAGCCCATGCATTAATAGAAGCAGGCCCTTATGTGAGATGGGACTCAAAACACCACATTGAATGTAACGAGATGTGTTTCGAAAAAAAATATTAGAATACATCCCAGGGATAGAATACCTCAAATATGACAGCAGCTCCCTTTTGTGTTCCGTCGCCTCCAATTATGTAAACCTGACTAGCAGTGCTTTTCATCAGTTACAAACAAACACAGTATAAATGCTAAAGAAGTCTATTTTATGCCATTTCTTACTACACAAGTATGTGAGTACCCATCTCCATTGGTTTGGGCCACGTTGTTTTACGTTGTGGTAATAATCCAAATATGTTGGGTTACAACACACATGCGGAGATAGGAAATGACCGATGATTTATATTCATCTGTACCCATATTTGACAATACAAGATATGGTAAGTGCTTGCCTGATTAATCCCACGGTCCTGAATGCTGTCAACAATCTTCGTAGTATCATGACCCCCTCGTGAAGTTCCTAGGATTGTCCCACCACGCTTATGTATGTCATTCACAATCTTTGGCGTCAATGTAATAGTATTTTTCGAATAGAAACCCCTATATCCTCCCTACAGGAACTGAATTTCAGATCCACACATCTGAACGGTATGTGATTTAAGAATATAAAAGTGTTGAGATGCAATCTGATGTAATCTACACATATAACACACTAAAAGCTTCATAAACGCCTCAATTGCATTATTTACGTCCAAACTTACATCAATACCAAGAACATTGTTGACCCCATACATATAATCAAGGCTGTGAACGATTTCCCTGATCACTGTGTTTAGCCCTGGACACAGACCACCGCAAGTCACGATACAAGCATTTACCTCCTCTGGAGCAAAATAGATCTGCTCTTCATTGAGATGTTTTAACAATCAGAAAATGCTACTTTACTTTAATTTGTAACACACAACTCGAGGAAAAACGATATACTTTTTGACGAGGTCCAGCTCGACGGAAATGTATCCCTCTTGGAGTGTCAATGTGAACAACAACCTAGGAAAGGATTGTCAAGCACAAAATAAGCTTGGCAACTGTCTGAGGTAGTATCCACTTCGCATGACTGAATCAAGTCGAGTAATAGATTCACCTTTTGAGGGACACTATCATCCATATCAACAAAGTACTGCCTGAAATCATTACAAGCAACAATGATCTAATTACCGAGGAAAAATCATAAAGTAGGCTGAAAGAAACCACCGAATAGGGGGAAAGTAACTTCAACTTACTTAACCACCGAGTAGGCAGGATTCGACCGGAGCGGATTCGGATATGTCTGCCACAAGAAGATGAAATCACACACGAATTAACAAATAAATTAAGTACTTCCCTAACTCCGTATGCATCAAACCATCTCTACACTTGGGTATCTTAGTTTCGCAATCACATCATCACTTGTATAATCCCGCGCAAGCACACACACGAGGAGACATCTAATTCACACAACCAAATAAGCTGCCTAAAAAGCAAACCGCAAGGTTAAAAAAAAAAAAAAAAACGTACGGGGAGATCGGGTATGTAATCGGTGAGGTGAGGTACATCTTGAAGAACATATCCGTAGTCTCCTGTGACTATCTTCATCTGACAACTGATCTGCGAATCCATCACTAATATCTTTCAACCTTTTCTACCTTCTGATAAACGTTAGCTAGCTCCACCGTTTATTGGGTCTTATATACGATTTAGGAGAGAAGAGAATAAAGAATTTTAGTACAAATAATATAATTCAGTGTTGATGATATGACAAAATAAAAGCAATAATATTATCACAGGGCGGTTCGATCCATCGGAATGCTATCTATGCGTCAAGTCGATCATAATATAATAATTTAAGATTTTCGAGTTTTTTTTCAAGAAATTTTCAAATTTCTCAAATTATGTCTTCTTCTAGTACGAAATACGGTTGAGATCACTTCTTCCACCCTTTGTATTCTACTTCGTGTTTCACTAAACAAAAATCGTTACACCTTCCCCCGTCAAGTGTTAAAACACCGTAACATCATTACACCTATCAATTTCATTACAACAAGTGTTTAAACAAAAACTCATTATTACGTATTTTTTATTTTAATATATAAAATTGATATTTTCTACACCATATTAGAAAAATACGTAATAATAAATTTTTTTTTTTCTTGAAGGACGACTTTGTGACTCGACTGACTACACTACACATTGACTTCCTCGTGTTTTCCACTTATGATGAATGAAGAATATTGGATTGGATACTTACAACATATTAAATTGCCCAAATATCATGTCAGGCCCAGTCCATCCCCGTCACATTCGACGTGCCTACTCTATTTATGCCCATCCCCATGCACGCACACGCACTGTAATCTTTTTATTTAATGTTTTACTAATACATAACATTACCAATATGATGATATGGGCTGTTGTATGTCCGACAAAGCTGTATTACATCTTCTTTTGCATCTTTCATTTTAAAATCGTATAGTTCCAATAAAGCATTTAGCCATATGTCTTGTTTTGAAGAGACTTCATAGAATTATGAGTACAAAATATGGGCTAAATAAATATTTTCCAATCAGTATCGATTCGTAATACATTATCTATTGGCTACACAATTAATACTTGATTTTTTGACTCATTAATTTCATTAACCACACCGCCTAATCACCTAATTCCACAATTAACGTTTTTTCTATTTATATATATCTATAATATGAAGAATATTAAATGTGGACACTGAATTTAACCCTTCCCTCCGTCGATGATGTAATAAATCCCCACACGACAAAAGCTCATTAAACACAACAAATCAAATTCCGAATGCCCACCGCTTGACTATACTAACTTAACTAGAGTATAGGAAAAACTATTTTAATTAAAAATATATATAAGTTCAATTTTACAAACAAAATTGTAATGAAACCATACGTCCTCAAATTATATTAACTGTTCTCCCCTCTCACAAAATCTTTCCACCATTTGGAGCCCCTCTGGATTTTCATCCCGCCCACCAAATCCTCAACCCTAATTTACCGTTTTTGTTTGCCGATCGTATCCCACCAAAGCAGGTGAACTTTTGATGAGTGGAGAGTTGCTTTGAGTTAGACCAGCCGTTTTTTTACAGCCATTTTTTGTAATTGTTGTTAGGAATCGTCTTCTTTGGTGCTGGTGTTGCATGTGAGTGAAACGAACTCGTTTTGTGGCTGGGAATTTGCTGAGTTTCAGATGGATCAGAATAATTGCGGCAAGGGTCAGAGAGCTGAGGATGGGGGCGCTACTCCTCCCATTCCTCAAAAGGTATACGTGTTTTCGTTTGCTCTGTTTTTTTATTCTTTTTTGCTCTTGCCACAGTTTTATATATAGTTTTAGCTGTTATCAATACATATGTCCTGTGATCCTTTTTTTTTCTTTGTTTTGCGGAGCATTGGAGGTGTCTTCGAATTTGAGCTTGTTTGTGGGTGAAAAAGTGTGGTACTCTTTCAATCCGTGCTTGTTCTTTTTCCATACATGTGGTTTGCTGATTGATTTGGTGTCCAAGTTTTGATTTTTAGATGAAATGTAGTGTTGGGTCATGGGTGGTGTGATGCATGCTCAAGTATTGACATGGTGCTAAATTTGAATTTGTGGCCTTAGTGGATGCCGTATCATTCGCGGGAGAGTTCAGTTATCAGTTGGTATCTTTGTTTGGGAATTGGAGGGAAGATGACAGATGTACATTTCTAACGGTCGAATGCATAAATAACTATAATCGTTTTTTGGCAGTTAGCGTCTTGCCGAATTTGTTACATTTTATTTTTTCTTTGCTTTGCATCGTTTTTTCGACGATTTTACTGCCGATAAGGAAGGTAGTCATATTTGTTTAAGGGACAGATGTTGTTTCAATGGTTGTGCCACGTGTCCATTGTGCCGTTACAAGTTTTTTGCCTAATTGTTTAGGTTAAAAATCCGATTGAGATCTGATGCAAGCATTTTATTGACCCAATCAGTTGAATTAAAATATTGTTTCTTTAATAGGTCAGTGTTGGTGGTTCTCCTACCTATCGAGTTGATAGGAAACTGGGGAAAGGAGGATTTGGACAAGTTTATGTTGGTCGCCGAATCAACCCGACTGGCCGAAACGAAAGAACAGTGCCTAATGCCGTTGAGGTACATGTTTGGTCTGTGTAGACCCTGTTTTCTGCTTTTGGGACGTCTACTCATGTGCATATTTGTTCTTTGATCTCCATTAGGTTGCTCTGAAATTCGAACATCGGGGCAGCAAGGGATGTAATTATGGACCTCCTTATGAATGGCAAGTTTACACGTGAGTGCTTCTCTATACCCTTTCCTGATGTCTTCTGAATCCTAATATGACTTATTTCTTCTTGATAAAGCTTAAGTCGTGATATTTGTTATGTTACCTTATAGTGCTCTAGGTAGCTGCCATGGCGTACCTCGCATGCATTACAAAGGTCGCCAAGGTGAATATTACATAATGGTACGTTTAATATGCTTTACAAATATTTTTGCTCATATCCTTGTACTTTCTTTTGCCTTTGTTGATGAAACAAACCTAAAAATTTCAGGTTATGGATATTCTGGGTCCTAGTTTATGCGATGTGTCGAATAATAATGGCCACAAGTGCGTCCTCGTTCATAAAACCATGACATTTATTGAGTTCTTCTTTGTCTGAGATGTCTCATGTTATATTCAACCCCCTTGTACTACAGAATGCCTGTGGAAATGGTGGCATGTATTGCTATTGAGGCAATTTCCATTTTGGAGAAGCTGCACTCCAAAGGGTATAAGTGGATTTACATTGGCTCCTGTCAAGTCTTTGAGTTCTATCTTCGTTTTTCATTACATGCAAAAATGCAATAAAATTCTGCACCTTAGCTTCTTCGGGGACACTGCATGCATCCAGTATTGAGCCAGCTTTGCTTTGCAGTATAGCATGCTCATGGCTTTCATTCTTTATGAATTCTTTCAGATATGTTCATGGCGATGTGAAACCAGAGAACTTGTTACTTGGCCCTCCTGGAACACCAGATGAAAAAAGACTATTTCTGGTTGATCTTGGATTAGGTAACATCCTTTGTATACTGCTCCTTATATAGATTGAAATCTTTCTGTAATCTTTAGGCAACTCTAACCTTTACTATTTCATCCTATCCTTTAATTCAGCCTCCAAATGGCGTGACAGTTCGACTGGCCTGCATTTGGCGTATGATCAACGGCCTGATGCGTTCAGGTGGAATAAGAAAAAGTTTCTAATGCTAAATTGGTGACATATTTTCGTATTCAATTTCGCATTTGTAGCTAATGGATGAACATTTGTATGTGCAGAGGTACTGTTCGCTATGCCAGTGTACATGCGCATCTTGGAAGAACTAGCAGTCGTAGGGACGACTTAGAATCCCTTGCGTATACGCTCATATTTCTTCTCCGTGGTCGGCTTCCTTGGCAAGGTTATCAGGTTGGTGGTCCCAAATTTTCTGAGATGTTCCTTTTTCAGCTCAACCTTAAGTTAGAATTAATTACCGCTGCATATATGTAATGTTATTTTATATGGATATGTACGTCTATGTGTTTTTATCTTCCTTTTAGGGTGAGAATAAAGGATTCCTTGTATGCAAAAAGAAGATGGGTATTTCAGCAGGAACTCTTTGTGGCCAATGTCCAGCGGCTTTCAAGCATTTTGTGGAATATGTAGTTAACTTAAAGTTTGATGAGGAGCCGGACTATGCAAAATATATTGGCCTTTTCAATGGTGTTGTCAGTCCAAATCCAAATATCAGGCCAATCAATACGGAGGGTGCTCAGAAGGTAAATCTCTACAACCTCCTGCTGCCCGTATGTGAAATTCATTTGGTCTTATGCTAATGCCGATTTTGCATGACTTGGTGAAGCTTATACACCAAGTGGGGGAGAAGCGAGCTCGAGATATTATTGATTTGGACAATGATGACCGAGCTAAGAAAAAGATTAGAATGGGAATATCAGCCACCCAATGGATCAGCGTGTATAATGCCCGTAAATCTATGAAACAACGGTGTGGTTAATTTTAGCGTCTTTGAGTTTTTTTTTTTTTGTTTGTGAAGCAAAATGTCGAACATGCACATTTTGCTGTAGGTACCACTTCAATGTGGCAGATAACAGAATTGCTCAGCATATTATCAAAGGGAACGCTGATGGATTGCTCATTAGCAGTGTGGCATCCTGCTCGAACCTATGGACCATAGTCATGGATGGAGGAACTGGTTTTAGTTCACAAGTCTTTGAATTGTCGCCTCTGTTCCTTAACAAGGTTGCAACTTTTGTCTCCCTGGAGCCAACCCACCCTTTCTATAATAACCAAATTTCATTAACATGACTTGAATTTGTACCATTCTTTACTTTTACATTGTATTTAATTCAGGAATGGATAATGGAACACTGGAACAAGAACTATTACATCAGTGCAATAGCAGGGGCTAACAATGGGAGCTCCTTAGTCGTGATGTCAATGGGTTGGATTTACTTTTTCACTTCTTCCAATTATTTACAGGATCGCGAATTAACTTGTGCAATGCCCTTACTACTCTTTCACATTATTCAGGTACACAGTATGAGCAGCAGTCCTACAAAGTCAGCGAATATTTTCCATTTAAGTGGATTGAAAAGAAATGGAAAGAGGGTTTTTATGTCACCTCCATGGCGACTGCAGGAAATAAATGGGGCATTGTTATGTCTCGTTGGACTGGGTATACTGACCAGGTTTGTTCAAGACATTGCCACCATGTATTAACACATGTAGCATGTAGTTGGTTGGTGTGATTTGGTCTTAACAAGCGTATAATTGTATGCCTACTTATCTATGATTTGATTCAGGTGGTGGAGTTAGATTTTCTGTACCCTAGCGAAGGCGTTCACAAGAGGTGGGATGCGGGCTTTCGCATCACATCAACTGCAGCAACGCCTGATCAGACTGCCTTAGTTCTTAGCATCCCGAGGAGGAAACCTTCGGATGAAGCACAAGAAACACTTAGGACCTCTGATTTTCCAGTCACACATGTCAAGGTATGTATTACTCTTTGTTGTCAATGTCGTTTGGGGAAATTTTTTTCGTGTTTGTTGGTAGAAGTTGCTTGCTGTAATATCTTCCACAATATTTGCAGGAGAAATGGAGCAGGACTATGTACATCTCTTCCATATGTTACGGGAGAACCGTATCATGATGTCTGTTTTTGTCGGAATCGTCAACGATGACTAGCAAAATTCGATTTTGCTGACGAGTTGGAATAGATTGATATCATTATATCACCACCTTCATATAATTTATAATCTCGGGACACATCTGCTCTGTTTCTGCTATACTTGGTTGTCTGTTGTTTGCTTGATTTACAAACTGCTGCTAGTTGGTTTATCTTTTGTTTTGGACTGAACAACCATGAATCAATTACTTGGAAGGCAAAAGGTTTATTTCTTTCTTGGATTTATACCCATGTCCTGAGATTGAATGAATGCATATAGAATAAGTAGATGGATGATTAAGGGAAGGCATCATGAATAATCGAGTGATTTCGTTTTTAGTTACAATCGATGCAACATGAGTTATTATGGGTTCTCTTTTCCCATCAAGAATCACGTGAAAACCCTTTATAATGACGATCCATGCAAACTTTATTTTCTTTAAAGTCACACCATGCAAAGTTTGTCTTTCCATTTTCTATGGTTCTTACCACTCTCTCGTGAAGAGCTGGCAATAGAGAAGTGATAACTAAAAATTAGGACAAGGAAGGATAAGAACCAAGCGTAGAATTTATATCTCAAAACTGGCGATTGCATGCATATATGAATGAATACATATATGAGTATAAACTCAACTCCAGCATAAAAAGTATATAAGTGAAGAGTGATATGAAACTGTTAGTAATGGCTGCAGGATTCTTCCCCGTGCTCATTATGAACTTTACTCGTCCTCCATAATATTAATTTCCACAATCGCCTTTTAAAAAGATCATATAAAACACAACATCCCATGTTATTTAAATGTAACAACCTAATACATAGATTTAAAAAGGAGACCAACTAAAGCAAAACTCAAACAGGACACTTGTCTTATTATTTCCTGAAATCATAAGGGCCTCATATCGTCTTTGAGTGGTTCTAGCTGTTTCTCCTACCTTCACACGAACAGTCACTCACTTAAAGCAAAAAAATCGAAATGCACTATTGTCCACATGCGTAACTGTACTAAATTTTGTCCACATACAGTTGCAAACAGTCCCTATCCCAGCAACACGAGTATAAATAGTATTGCAGCTAGCGCTATATGTGATAGCTTTATAACATCTCTCACGTATCACAGTTCTTGAAATAGTTCAAATAAGCTATACTATAACTGATTTGCTGCTATCAAAGCCTTATATCATTACACCCCCATGGCACCCCATAGAGACTCGGCATTTCTCCAAGGCTTCATCACTACTACCAAAACCACCCACCAAAAGCCTACAAACAAGCAGCAGCTCTCTCTCCAACGCGCCGTGTCCGACGTCTCCTTCGAGCTTATGATGAGCCAAAAAACCCTAACGAACTCGAACAACAACAAAACAACTGCAGACCAGAAATCGCTGCCGCCGATCGCGGAGATAGAGGACGCAAAGTGCGAGTGCTGCGGCATGTGCGAAGAGTGCACCCCGCAGTACGTGAAGAGGGTTAGGGAGAAGAATTGCGGGAAGATGGTATGCGGGCTCTGCTCGGAGGCCGTGAAGGAAGAGATGGCGAAAAACGGAGGCAGAAGAGAGGAGGCCTTGAACGCACACGTAAGCGCATGCGCTAAGTTCAATAGGCTGGGACGTGCTTACCCTGTGTTATTACAAGCCGAAGCCATGAGGGAGATGCTGAGGAAGAGTAACATTAGGTCCAAGTCTTTAAGCCCGAGGGACAAAGCTGGCGGCGGTGCTTCCGCCGATGATGATAATAACAAGCAGAAGATAATTAAGAGGAGTTCGAGTTGCATGCCTTCGATTTACAAAGAGATGAAGAGTAATGCTCATAAAAGGACGACCATGGGCTGATCGTATTATATACTGTGTTATGATTCAAGACCCCAGCTGGGAGAGACTGGCTAGGAGTTAATCTATGTGACTGTTTTTTTCAATATGTATAATTAAATAATCGAGTTCTATCAATAACTGTTAGGTGTCCGTATGTTTGTGGGCATTATATGCTCGCTAGAGTTTCTCTAGGTTTATGGTTTTTCCTAACAGACGATGATGTGCGTGGATGTCGCCCGAAGTTGTAATGACTACGATGTATTATTGTGTTTCACACGCATGGATTGATAGCACTCACTCAATGAAGATATGTATACGTCTACTGGTTTTTTTTAGTTGGATATCATGTGTTATAGTTTTTTGAGGTTTATATTGAACTCTATATCGTTTATTAGCTAGCTGGCAGTTAGCGAAAATCAAACTGATAATACTGATATCGTAGTTCATTTGATGATGATGATGATGATGATGATGATGATGATGATGATGATGATATGTGTTGCGAGTCAAATTTATAAATATATAGGGTGCTACTATTGACACCCCTTGGTGTGAAAATAACTTTGGAATTTGTATTACTTAGTTATATTAATTATTTTTCTTAGATTTTATTCAATAATTATAAACTTAGTAACGTTTTTTCATTAACTCCGTTGAATTCAAAGTAATGGTGCTAATCCCATTAACTTCTTCCGATGGGACCCACTTATTCCAATACTAATGTTAAATTAATATAGACGTTTACATGAATTATGGAAATATTAATATCTAATATTAATCAATACTAATATCTAGCTTATTTTATAAAAAAATATAATACATCTCATTACTATAAACAGTGAACTTGAATAAATACAGAAATTTTAGATATTAGGTAAAATTAATATTAATATCTAAACAGTTAGGGCATGATAGCCAGCATGAAATTCCACTTCATAAAGATTTTCACATAGTAATAAGGCACGTCTCATCTTTAATTTTTTGAAATATTATAATATTAATAAAATATTTTACAGTTGTCATATTGTTGACGTTCATTTTTTTATTTAGTTTATACATTGCCAGAGACAAATTGTTTAATGAAGGATTTGTCAACAAATATAGCTAATACAAAATATTGTTACTACGTACATAGTGTGACAAACAGCAAACACAATGTCGGTAGTTAGTTTTTTCTAAAAAATTCTAATAGATGATAATTAATGCACAATAGAAGCCATTTGTCTAAGAATTAACATATATTTAAAACATTGACTTGTAATTTGTAATATAACTTTCTTTATATTTTTAGAAGTTACAGAATTATATAATGGCATGAGTTCTAATCTTACAAATTTGTTGAATAAACGAAAGAATAATTTGAAGTAAATAATAGTTATCATATCCTCAATATTATCTAATATAGTTGATATATAATAGTGGACAAAGATGGGATCGAAAGCAGATAGTAATGATTATGAAAGTTGAAGAAATCACTTTTTACAATAAATTGAGTTTGATAATAAATAAATGATGTAATAAATAGAGGATGATAATAAATAAGGGGTCTAAATAGAATTCTAGGGGTGTGAATAGAATTACCCAATATATATTGTCCATAACACATTTGGGCCTCCAAAGAAATGGGTCGTAGCGATTTAACGCATTCGAGCTAGCTTCGGTCATGCCGCCTAGGTGAAAACATTAAATTAAAAGATGGGTCTTTACACATAAATATTCAGTTGAAAAAAAACTTATAATTTAGTAATCTGTCAGATTTTTTTATAGGTAGGTACCTAGTAGAAATTTTTTTTTGCAGATAGGTACCCGATCCGCTACAGGTACGCCATACAACACATTTAGGTACGACGTATTGTGGTACGTCATACGTTGAGAAAATGGTAAGCCGTATTAGCACATTTAGGTACGACATCTTTAACACATAGAGAACGAAGTATGAACACATTTAGGTATCATATATCAACGTGTTATGGTACACCATACACACACAGGAATGTACGGCGTGACTGAAGAAACTGGTAAGCATTACATCGGGTACCTATCTGTAAAAATTTTTAACATGGGTACCTATCTGTAAAAATTTTAGTCAAGTAGGTATTTATGTGTAGATGTCACAAGATCTTATCACTTAATTATTTTATACAAGAATATGATACCATACATAAACATAAATCAAGAAACAAAGGGGTGATCAGTCATATATCATAGATAAAGACTATGTATGTTGTATCCTGATTCCTGCAGATTAATTCATGGTAATAGCTAGATATCATTGACGTTTTACAGAATTATTATTATGATGATCAACACATTTGGAGCTTACGTCACGAATTGAGTTGGTCTGTCTTCTTTTTCTCGCAACTGATCCTTTTGACAATGTCCCTCATGGCCGACGTGAAAGAGAGCTTCGGATTTAGCCGCCTCTTCTCCTGGACGAATCTCTTGTGAGTGATCATAGCTTCTTCAACGTCGTCTTCCATGAGCAGCCCATCATTCTTCAGCCTTTCTCTAACAGCCTCCGAACAAAGACCACAAATCCATTTACCCGAAAAGGAATTTCGGATCTTCGAAATGTACTCGTCTGTGCAGTCTTCTTTAAGGCCGCAGCATTCGCATGATACTTGAAATATTCTCTCTGCTTCTTCGAGTTCAACCATAGTCCTCGTTTCTAAATCTTCACTTATCTCGTTCGTTCTCCACGTTCGCATTTGATGGCGATTATCATTAGTATCCTGCATCTGCAAAAGATACATTTTATATGGTCATTTAGACATGCCATGGAACTAATAAACCATGCAGGTGTCTACACTATACATACATATATATATATATATATGTTATATTTCCCACAGCCACAAGCTAATCCTTGTGTACATACCATATTGATCAGGCGATGCTCATCTCTTCCTTGAACTAACATATCTATTCTATTTATTAGCAGTGTTATTGTCGTGTGGTATATCTCTACGGTACTAGTATGATGCTCGAACCGTGAATTATTAGGATCAATCAATTGATGCTCGGACTGTGAATTATTGCATGCAAGATGTAAGAATTGGAAGTCTTGCTCGATATATATAGCCTGGCTGCAAATGAAGAAAGGGATATGGTATGGTATATTGATCAACAAAAGAAACATGAGATCTCAATTAATTTTAGTTTCCGGGTCCCGAAAATGACCTTTTGATAGGTAAAAGGTTGAAGTCTTTGTACTATGAACATAACATATAATAATAAAGATATCCGACAGCTGCTTTAATTGAAAAATTTAAAAAAAAAATAAAAGCAAATAGATCAAAACTAGCTAGCTATAGCTAGGGTTGGTTCCTATACAATTTGTTGCCGTAGGCATCACATGCAGTGGAGAAGAAGCATTGTATGTAGATCATGCAGTGGAAAATCTAGGTTTGAAAGTGTTCATAAACAATGGAATTGCAGGCTCGTGAAGACTCACAGGCAATGAAAACTCACGAAAGCAGCGCATTATATATCTTACTTTATCAACCCATTAAGCAATACCTTTTGCAAAAAATCAACTATTAAAAGCATTTTCTACTCCTGTCTGTAGTACTAGAAGGTGTTGGGCTTAGACTTTTACTTACCATGGTCCTAGCTGCTATAGTAATAGGGTTCATGTTAAAGCTCACCAGTTTTAACTTTAAGAAGCTTCCATTGGTCCACAATACCTATGCCACTATGTAATAATAATATCTTCTATCCCCTCCAACATATAGCCGACTTGCATGCAACGGTCGAAATACAACACGTGAGTCTCACACACACAGTGACACGTGTGCGGTCGTTTTCCTAATATATGCTATTGCATGCAATGCTTATTTGCCGCTACCTTCTAGGGGTGAAAGATGAGTCGAACCGGCTCGTGGAGCTCGATATAAATGAGCTCGAGCTCGTTTATGTCGAGCTCGAGCTTGAGCCCGGATATAGTGGCTCGAAAGCTCACGAGCTTTTTTTTTTATATATTTTTTATAATTTTTTCTATTATTATATTAATTTATATTATTTTTTCTAATTTTTTAAATATTTTATTAAAATCTCGATTTTTTTAAATTTTTTAAATTCTTTTATATTTATATTAATTTATATTATTTTTATAGTTTATTAATTTTTTTTATAAAAAGCTCGAGCTCGAGTTCGAGCTCATCTGGCTATAAATGAGCCGAGCTCGAGCCATGAGCTGAAAAGCTCGACGAACTCGAGCTCGAACTCAGCTGTAAGGGCTCGAGCAGAAAATGACGAGCTCGGCTCGTTTACGGCCCTAACTTCTATGTACAAAAGAAGAGAAGGGACACAACTCAAGTGGGTCTATATTACATCTAATTATTATGGTGGATAGGATATTCTGCAATGCCCCGAAGTTACAGGCCCATTAAGAAGACCCAATTTCCTCGTCTTGGGCTATTTAGCGTTCTACTCTACATTCTGATTTCAGTATCGGCGTTATTAGAGCATCTCCAACGGGTACTTCATTTTTGTGTAAAACACAAAAATAGAGTACGATTTTACTCCAACGGGACTCTATATTTAACACAAATATTGTGTTGATCAGCAGAGAAACTCTACATCTAGAGTACGCACAATTTTTAACACAAAATAGAGTTTTAATTTCTATTTATATTTATTTAGTAATACATATTTTGTTATATTTAAATATTTGATACACTATTATAATACAAATAAAATTAAAAATAATATAATTTTTATTTATATAATAAAATTAAATTTAAATAATATGCTAAATTTATCATTCATGTAATTTTAAATATTAATAATTAAAATACATTGAATTTTTAATTTTATATAATAAAATATAGTAAGTCAATTATGATAGTAAAATATAGGAATTTGATTTTTAGTGTAAAAATAGAGTTCATGGATTGGAGAGAAAACTAGTGTAGAAAATAGAGTTTATGGGTTGGAATAAAAGCACTGTAGCAACTGTATTATTGTGTAATATTACCTGTATTTTTATGCATTGCATGGGAGATGCTCTTACAGAACCATCTTAATTCTGCTGGAATATATTAATACACACAGTCGTCGTTCTCCCGACAATAACGGGGCAGATAGTTCAACCGAATCTATCGTTTTATTTGTATAATACAAATTACGAAAGGTTATTCAAACAAATCCTTGTTCAGAAATCAAATCACAAATCATTTCAAGAAGAAGAAGGCTTATAACTGCTACTGCTACCCTCAAACCTGGCAACGGCACAATCAGCAGAGAAGAGGCTCGAAGTAGCGTACTCTCTCTGTCCCCCCAAGACCGGCATGTCAACTCCCATCTTAACCCTACTGACATAGTTGCTTCCGTAGGTTTGTCCTAAAACACCAGTCACCCCATCGCTCAAAGAGTAGAACTTGAACTGAAGATCAAGATGAGCGAAGCAGTCTTCATCGGTGATGCCGTACTTGTGAATCTTCGAGTCTTCTTTCGTGATAGGCACAACAGTCGCTTTGATCTTGAAATTGCCCTCTACCTCGATCGCGACCGAGTTGGTGCCGCGCGTACGTGCGACGCTGACGGCTCCTCTAGCTTCACCGCCGTCGTTCCACGTCTTACCCTCTCCTTCTTCGAGTTCGATGGGCTCTGCGTCGAAAGAAAGCTCTAAGCGGTCCGAAGAGTCGTCCCAGGTTGCTGTCTTTTTAGCTCCGACGTACATCTGATGGTTGTCGAAGAGGATTGCGAGTGACTGAACCCAAGTGAAGTCCCTTCCCATGTCGCTGTTTCTCTTTCCTATGAAGCGAGCGTTGATGTGAAGGTTGCGGTCTGAAACTATGCAGAAGTCTCTGTCCTTTTGGCCATGGAAGTAGAAAGTTAATCCATCGGCGCCCACGAATCTTGGGTCCTGACAAACCGCTCCAGGCTTGTTGCAGTCTGACATCATTTTCATGGAAAATAAAAAAATATTAAAAACAAGTGGAATAGATAGAAATCATTTGCTTTAATTCATGAGAAATAAGAAGAAAAAAACGAGGGCTTACCACAAACGGGGCTACAAGTTACACAATCAACCTCACAGCTATGGGGGCAAGAAGACGGACACCTATGCTCGCTTAAGTAGCAATTTGGAAACGATTTGTTCTTGCAGCGAACTCTCTTACCGCCAGCAGCCTCTTCCGAAGTATTCGACGGAGGCGGACTCCCAGGAACCGATGGGGACGGTGAAATCACTGGGCTAGGAATAGTCGATGGCGGCGGCGGCGGTGGGCTGGAATCTACTGGGCTAGGTTTCGGTGATGGTGGTGGCGGAGGGCTGGAATCTACGGGGCTAGGAGTCGGCGGCGGCGGTGGGCTAGGGTTAGACGATGGAGGTGGTGGTGGGCTAGAATCCACTGGGCTAGGTATAGAAGCTGGTGGTGGTGGTGGGCTATGAACCGAACGGGGCGGTGGTGGTGGACGATAAACCACCGGCGCAGGACAGACAGCTTTGCAGCGGACGCAATCAACCTTGCAAGTGGTCGGACACTTAACCGGGCATGTGAGTTCCCCGTGGCACGTTTTCTTGTACTTACTGTCTTGACATCTCGCTTTGATCGGTCGTTTGGGCGGCGGCGGTATGCAGACGGGCTTGCACGATTTGCAGTCTGCCGCGCAATTTTGCGGACAATTTTTAGGACAAGTCATTTCCTTGCCATGGCATGATGTCTTGAGGTACTTCTTGTCCTGACACTTGACCTTACGAGGAGGCAAGGGACAGACTGGCTTGCAAGTAGCGCAGTTGACTTGGCAGTCGTGCGGGCATTTGGCCGGACAGAAAAGGTCCTTATGGTAACAAGCTTTGAAGCTCTTGTCCTGACACTTCACCTTCTTAGGCTTTTGCTGCGGCGCACCATTGGCAATCGCCATCGTTGTGATCATTATTGTTATAGCAGCAAGGGCCGCCACCGTTGAAGAGCGACCTGCCATGGGTTAACATTTATTATCCGTTGGATGGTAATGTAGATAGATCTGTGTGTGTTGATGATTTCCGTGGAGTGGAGCCGTGGTTTTCCTTTTATAGAGGTCGAAGAACACTCTAGCGTGTGCTTGCTGGTGTTGATTTTCGGGTTGCTTGTGAATCTTGAAATCGAAAGCTCGTATTTACATGCAAAGCTCCACCGCGAAGCAACTTGCAGATTTTTTCTATGATCTGCCGTTGTTTTAAGAAATGGAAAAGCGAAGGAAGGTAATAGTTTTATCAGTTTCGTTCAACTTTACGGAAGCTTGTAAGTGAATCCAGGGTAATTGACCCGTAGAACATGTGAAGTCAGCCCTCCTCATATTTCAGCAGATTTCTTACACACGACTTCTTCTTTCCAAGTCAATGGCCGAACAGGTTGGCATGGCTTCCTTACGTTACTTGTAAAGTCGTTGTTCTGAAGCAAGGGCGATTAAAGCTTTAAGGATACAACACAAGCAACAAAACTATGACATTCCAAAACATTTATTACTACCTCCGTCCCATTAATTTTATCACATTTTGCCATTTCGGGCGTCCCACTAATTTTATCACATTTCCTTATTTAATAAAAAACTATCACAAACAATCAATAAAATAATATTATATATTCTTAAAAGACGTGTCAAAATACACACTTTATTACCTTTTTATTATACTATATTAATATAATAATACCACCTTAATATCCGTGTCCACAAATACATGTGATAAAAATATCGGGACGGAGTTAGTATATGTTATACGAAGAATTCCTAGAAAAGAAAAAGAAAAAAAAAAAAAAAAAAAACAACAACGCCCGACTGCCGACCATCTCCAATCCCAGCTAAATCTTTTGAAGCAATCCAGAGTCCAGACGTGTTTCTTCTTCAACCTCGACGCTGGGCACGAGATAATTTTTTTTTTTCATGAAAGATATTTTGTCTTCGTCGTCGATGAGAGGTTTTGGTAGCCTGCTGGTCAGATTTTCGTATGGGGTTTCTCGTAAACCCTCAGCTACCCTTTACAGTCATGGTGAAGTGAAGTACATATATCTGAATAAATGGATAGGTATTTGCTGTCATTTTTCTTTCAATCGAACATTAGATTTTTTTTCGCATCCCTTGGTTCAGGAACAGGGCATTTCAGTAGAAAGCTATCCTCTTTTTCGCGGTACTCGTCTTCAGCTAGCTTCGCCTCGTTCTGCGAGATTCAATATGGATCACGGGATAGAAATATCTCAACTTTCACGCCCGTATATATGGGTCGGCGATCTTGTAAAATTGCTGGCAGAAAGGTATTCACTATCACTAGTGAGCGTCTTTTTTAGACCTAGCTAAGATGAGCTTGAGACAACATATTTATGTGGAAGGCGAATGTGGATTTCATGTGTTTTGAGTTGTGGGTGGTCCCATGTGTTTACACCGTAGTAATTAGAAGGGGAGCGATACTTGAACTGGGTTTAATTATGTGGAAAGCATCAATAGCTATCGAATGTGAAGTTGTGAACCCTTTCCTGTGTGCTTATTTTTCTCTGTGGGTAGTTTGTGATTTCATGAGGCTATCTGAACATTATATGTCCAAATAGGTATGTAAGTTGGTCTTTTTTGTTTCCCAGACCGCCCAGGATGCTAAAAAGGCAAAACTGTATGCAAGATTTGGGAAGGAAGTAGTATCAGCGTAAGTCAGTTACCAGCGTTTGTTACAGGTCAATGTAGGAAAATGTGATTGAAGCAGCTATTTGCATGACATGTAATGACAATCCTCTTGCACTTCATTAAATTTTTGTTACTTATATCCAGGGTCAAGAAAGGTGGTCCAAGTCCAGTATCAAATACAGCTTTGGCCGCCTTATTCGAAAAGGCAAAGGAGCTCGATATACCACGGGATATCATTGATCGTAACATCAAGAGAGCTTCAGAGAAAGGTCAAGAAGCCTACATTGAGAAGTTCTATGAGGTATGTATGGCTGTTTTGCATTGTAGCGAGTAGTACGAGTGGCCTTATTGATTTGATGTCTGATCTCAGAACAAATGTATCTTGTGCACTCACAGGTCTATGGCTATGGTGGTGCAGGGATGATTGTTCAGGTGTTGACAGATAAAGTGAACAGATCAGTGGCAGCCATTAGAGAAGTAGCCAAAGACTATGGTGGTAAGATGGCAGATTCTGGATCCATCATGTTCAAGTTCAAACGCGCCCGTGTCGTAAGCATAAAGATGAAAGATGCAGATAAAGATCAGCTTCTTTCCGTTGCTTTGGATGCTGGCGCTGATGATGTCATCGACCCTTCAGAAGATTTCGACGACGATCCTGAAGATGATGATTCAGAAAGGTAGGCAGGGCACATATAAAGTTTCCCTTTTTCTGGAAAGCCACTTTTATGTCAGAGCTTCGGACTTGGATTCAAATAGACGATATCATTGATCATTTGGTCTACAGATGTTACAAAATTGTGAGTTCATTGGAAAATTACAACGTCATATTGGACAAACTACGAGAGGAAAGAATACCGTTTGAGTCTGACAATGGTTTTGAGCTTCTTCCCTTAATTCCCGTTGAAGTAAGACATTGTAGCTTCATAACTTTCTTTTCCTTATTTTTCCATTATTTAGGGTGACTTTGGTATGCGGAATTCAGTACGGAAAGGAAAAGCGTATTATGGTACGACACGTGAGGCGTAATGTATAACGATCCGATGCATATCATTTCATTTTCCTTTTCTTTTCCGCGTTGGATTCTGCATACCAAACGGACCCTTAGTGATTGTTTCTTATTTGATTGGTCAATCCTGCTTAATAACCTTCTATTTAATAAGCACGTCTCTAATACCCGTGGTTGGTTATTCTTGCAGGTGGATGATGAGGCCATGGAATTGAACAAGGAGTTAATGTCCAAACTGCTCGAGCTTGATGATGTTGATGCAGTATACACAGATCAGAAGTGATTTGTGGCTATAATTTATACAACTGGCGCTGAGCAAAACTCAGGTTTTTGGATTACTTCTTTGAGATTTTACTCTGAAATTTTGCTTCAAGGGTAGAGTGCTTTTTATCAGATAGTTCGAATGATTTCTCGGCTCTATTAGATTGAGAGAGATTTTGTTTTTGTAACGCAATTATCTGAAGAAGATATACACACGAACGAAACCCACACATGACAAATGATCTAGCTAGCGAAGACACACTACTGCAAGCACAATCTTTTATTCTAGCGTAGATCATTCATATCTTTGGCACCCAACATCCGTGCAACCCATAAGGTAGGGCATATGGAAACTTGGCTCTGGCGATTTCTTCGAAGGTCGACCCGTCAAGCAATACAGTGTATCCTTCACCGTTCTTGTCACTTACTATGGAGATCACCACGCCTGCCAATTTTCTTACATGTCAAACAATGCTATGCTGTGCGGACAAACATTGTTAAGAATGCTATTGGTTGGGGGTTACCATCATCTTCCTCGGTTGCACCAGGGCGAGGCACAAAGAATGGTTCAGAAGGCACGGAACCCTCGTCGTGCCAGTTCTTTGCCTTCTTCTCCAGCAAATCGACCTGCGCATCTTGGTATGATCGTTGATTAATGTAAGTATAACTGCAAACTAGAGATTGCTTTTCTTCGATCTCATCACGCACACCTTAGTGAGCATGTTTGGGAAGTTGGCAGGCCTTTGAGCACCACAGGCGTAGGCATATCTGTATTTCTTTCCTAGAAAATTGGGGTTTATGCTGCACATGTCCATCCCTCGACCGTGTTCATTGGGATCCAATGCTGCGTATAAACTCCCATGTGGGCTCCCATCTAACGGAATTCTGAATCTTCCAACCCTATATTTATATATACGTATAAATGTGGAAAAAAAAAAACCAATAAAGCTAGGCAAGGCAAGAAGAACTCTTATTGGGACGACGCAATAGAGAGTATATTCGTAATCAAATCAAGTGTCCTTTCGCTTTCACCAAGTATGAATAGCAGCCAATTCAAAGAGCTTAGGGTGACGACACAGATTGTCTTCGTTGACAATACATTTTATATATATGCTGCTTGGTGGAGAAAACAATAGTCTTGTTATGAATATTTATGTATATGGACGAGGACACCATCGGCAGTCATATGCCTGCCACTAAGGAGAATCGTCAACCCCATCAAATCATGATGATGCAAACCTCAAATAATATATAGAACATAGAAAAAAAAAAAAACCATATGCGTATGTTATCTTCAGGTTCATTTTAATCATCTGCCTACATGCTATCGACAAGTGTGAATAATAATCAGCAGTTTCATTTTCAGATGAGATATATATAAGAGAATAAAGTGAGATCACAACCTTGCATCTGGTAACACATCTTGTCCGGCGAGTGATCGGAGATCATCCAACTTCAGCTTCTGTAAAATGGTCGGATCCGCGTTGTGTTCGCAGCAATCCGCTATTACAGCCTTCAACCTCCCATCTTCATCTCTCTCTTCGTAAGCGTTGATGAAATGAAACGTCACGTAAAGTGGAACTTCAACGCTTGCCACCTTCGCAAAATTTTCCCATCAACAAAAGAAGTGCAAATTAATCAAGAAACCCTCGTTTGCGTGCGTGTGTGTGAGTGTTTATATACTTACAACTTTCCCAGTTGCTCTGCACATGACATGCATGAACCCTTTAGACTGAGGACACCACTGAAACTTATACAGAGGCGTAGGCTCAGCACTGAGCAAGTCCTGCGCACAGTACCTCAGAGGCATCTCTTCGTAAGCGTTGATAAAATGAAACGTCACGTAAAGTGGAACTTCAACGCTTGCCACCTTCGCAAAATTTTCCCATCAACAAAAGAAGTGCAAATTAATCAAGAAACCCTCGTTTGCGTGCGTGTGTGTGCGTGTTTATATACTTACAACTTTCCCAGTTGCTCTGCACATAACATGCATGAACCCTTTAGACTGAGGACACCACTGAAACTTATACAGAGGCGTAGGCTCAGCCCTGAGCAAGTTCTGCGCACAGTACCTCAGAGGCATCTCAGGCACGACCACGTAATGCTCAGTCGCGGGGAAAGAATGAACCCAGCCCGGCGAAGGCCCGCCCCTACACTCAACCCTCCCGACAACCGTCCTCTCGTTATATAGTTCCTGGCTCCATCCTTACAACAACATACCCAGGATTAATCAGGTCTGGCAATAAAGTCAACAACTCGTCTTCCGTCACGATAGGGTGGGCCGAGTGTATCAGCCCACCTAAGCCGTCGCTGTACTCGAACTTCCCCAAAGTGTCCAAAGTGTTGGGGTCGACCACTATTGACCCTTTGATGGTCTCCGTGAGGCAAACCACCCTTCCATCTCCTAGCTTCACGACCCCAGTGTTTGCGTTGTCCGTTAACGAAGCGCCCGAGAATAGATTTGCCAAGCCTCCTATGTAGGCCAGGAAGTTGTCTGCTTTTGGGACCTCCGAGAATTCGCGGTAGCATATCTTGTTGTTCTTCTTCGCTGCCCTGTAGGCTTCCGACTCGATCTGGCGATGTCCCATTATTGCATGGCCTTGCTCGAAGTAGAGGCGGACTAGGGTTGCGTAGCCGTCGAAGAGGTGTCTGAAGGTATGTTCCGTTCTGCATGGGACGAAAAATTCTGCGATTTTAGGTTGCAATAAAAAAGAGAAGATATTGGTGGATTAGAATACCTTTTTCGATATATGATTAATCCATGTGATCATAACCTATTGAAGAAAGTTCTAATTAATAATTAAAACACCATTACAAAACACACTAGCTAGTTACCAGCCAAAGAGGGATTTCTCCTTGGACCTCAAGCTCTCCTTGCCATCGTTCTTGTTTTACGCTGGTCCAAGCCAAGAGCTTTGGAGCCTTATTACCATATTCGGATTCCTGTTCGGATGATGGAGTATATGCTTTAGCGGATTTAGATGAAGGTTTACTTGCAACGTTTGTGATGGTTAAAGATCGAGGATTTATTAGTTTATGACATCGCGAGACAAAAGAAGATTCACGAAATAAGTAAGAGCTAGCAGTGTTATTGATGTTTCTCGGAGTAGTATATGTGGGCGCTGGTTTGATGCAGGTGGGAATTGTCAAGGAAGCCATTGATGTTACTTAGAAATAATAATAAGTAAGTATAGTATCAAACCCTTCTATGTGTTTGTGTGTGTGTGACGAGAATTGTGAACCTCCGTCCATATTAATAAGGGCTGAATATGAACGTATGATTTCTTTAGTATTTCTTTTCTTTTTTTTTTTTTTCAGAATGTGGATTGGCTGAAATTCCATATACTAGAGAGGACATGCAACCAATTTGCATCGAGCGGAGTATTATATTCTAGCTTATACTAAATCTCAATATATATATATATATATATGTCCCTATGTTGCATGATTGATCCCCAGGCCTAGGAAGTATTTTGTACGTGTAAAAATATTATTAGAGAGAGGATGACCAATACGTATACATAACATACGTAGCTAGCAAACGATTTTGGATGTGTTGGCGAATGACAACGTGGTTAATTATTTGGATTCTTAGTAGATTGATTTGATTTAAAAATATGAATTAAGCTCAAGCCCTTCTACTGAGATCGATCAAACGAATCAAGAAATGAACTATGATGCAATAAAATATTCCATTGTTCGTATATATTTTATGGCTTGTATATGTACTTCAATATGTAATAAGCCAAGCATCACCAAACATCGTTTAACCATAACCACAGTCACTGACCTCTTCGTTATTTTTTTTTCACTTCACCATAAGCCAAAACATCATCAGAACATTTCTGATGAGTTCATGTTATTTTTCCGAAGACACAATTGACCAAAAGAAATAATATACTAAAGTGAGTGGGCATTCAATGTGTGTCTCCTCTCCAACATTGCAAAGTTCAAGCAAATCAATGATGGTTTTCGTGAACTATGTGCCATTATGTTTCTTAGCCCATACTTGTTTGAGCAAGTGGTTTTTCAAAACATATGTAACCAGTTAATTCTTTGCTTATTATCCCTCTAAATTAGGTGTATAATTAAGAAAGGATAGACATAGATGTACTGTGTGTGTGTGTGTGTGCATTTGTGTGTGTGTGTGCATAGACGTATTATCAACTCCAGTGAATTGTAATGATGGAACTTGGAGGATATTGCGTGGAGCCAAGTTGTAGGCAATCAAAGGCCCACTTGATTATAAAGATCTCTCAATTAATTACTCTTATTACGAGGAAATTAACAGTACAAGGAGGTTATAAAATAAAACTATTAACCACCAACATTATTTAATTTAATTGATCGATAATGGTAGCTGGATCCCATTAAAAATTTTAATTAAAATATCAATAATGGGCCATAGTTGAAATGATATTCCTTTTAAAAATGTAAAATTGAGTAACATCAAATGTCATTTAATTACACCATACTAAACAAACGGAAGATAAAATGAAATAGTTTTTCATGTCTTTTCATGTTTCTTTGATTCCCACACATATTACGCAGTGATAAAATGAAATTCTCTTAATGTGGCAGACAAAATTAACCGTCATCCCACAAAAAAATGCTGCTACCCGACCTCAATATTTTCATTTAATTACATGTATGAATATGTCCGTTTACCACTTCTAATGCATGGAATATTAAATTCTTTTCGATATTAAGTATGTGTGTGTGTGTTATAAATATGTGATTGCGTCATTACCACCTCAGATTAGGATCTTAATTTGTCCTATACTCGTTTCTTGGAAAAGCTAAGCAAGGAAAAAAACAACGACGAACCTCGACAAAATAAAAAACAACAGGAAACTGTTACTACAGGTATCTCACCATTCAGTGTTAGGCATCATTGATTTTACGATTTATTTATATATACTTTCCGTCTTAGCACACAGAATCATGAGAATCGACCTTGGGCGGCATAAAATATATTTCGTCCATCTGATTAAGAAGAAAAGACAAACAAACTTAAGTACTCGCATTATCATTTTAATTATATAAGATTCGGCAAGTATTCTTTTTCCTATCTTTGTTGTATGGATGTCTTTGGGCTTTTGAGCTTTGAAGTATTGGGCTATTATACGCAGCCTTCTTAAAGAATGAAGGTTGGGGCTTTAACAAGTGCCAAGTAAAAATTGAATGTTTTTATTAGACTTACCTTCCTTGTCAATCCTAATAATAACCACCAATAATCCAAACTTTCTTGATTTGAAAGACCAACAAAACGTGTCGATATATTATTTTTGCATCGTCATTCAAGTGGCCGATCATGTGGTCCCTGTGATATTCCTTTACATTCATTACTTAATATGCTTATACCGTTAGTCTGAGAAATGTTCTAAATGAAAATGAAATGTAGGAAATGGTATAGTTATATAATCTACCAAAACTAAACTAGAATTAGATATCAATCCGACAATAGAGTCATAGTCCATATGCCTCTGATGAAGACTTGAGATGCTGATGACACTTATGATCATCATTCATCACTTCGACTCGAAGATATATATGTATGTATATATACTAAGTAATGAATTTCCCAGGCTGGATATGTCATATATCATAATATTAAAACATTGTGCTCACTCACTGTTTCTAAATTCTACGTGCCCGGCACTTAGAATAGTTGACCATTTTTTTACCTTAATACCTTTTTTTATTTTTTCGCTTCCGTCTCTCTGGGACCTGCTGTGCTGGTATTTTCTAAAGGAAAAGTTTTATTCAAACTTTTCGTCTCTTGTCTCATAATAAATCCATTGTATCCGATCACATGTGTGTTGTTAGTTGCAAGATATGGACGGGTTTCTTTAATTTACTAGCAGTGCGTATCATACGTACGTATGAATTGAGAAGAACAAAAACACATTTTTCCACAACTGTTGTTAATCCACTTTTCGCGTACAACGATCATCTCTTAGTATTTCTTGGTTTTTATTTAAATTATTGTTGTCCAGCATATATCAAAATTAATTTCAAGTTACCCACGTAATGTATTTGTTTAAGCGCAGATACGTAATATAGGGTTTTCGAGTAGAGTTCTCAATTTGCAAGAGAGTAATATGGCGACGTGGCATTGTGTTAATTTGTTGTTAATTGCGGTAGTTGAACCCTAATGAATGACTGAGAAAGAAGAGAAGGAGATATAAGAGTGTGTCCGTACACGAGGCAGCACATTTAAGAGTACAGAGACGTGACCACATCGATAGCACTCTTTTCTTTTTCTTTTCTTTACATAAAGAATCTTTTTAGAGTGCTATTTTATTGTATTCTTTCTTTTCGACGCTCTTTCTCGTGTGCCGACATGGCTTAGTCAATGGATTCGGTGCCCTTTCTTCATCAAATCAGAACCTTTTTTGTCCTCAAATTATTGCAAGTTTTTTCTAGATAAGGCTATCATAAGTCCATTATTCTAAACCGTCTCCTGAATGAATTAGGTGTCATGGTTATCTCAAGTTGGTGGAGAGAAAGAAAAAGGGTATCCTAGATAGGATGCAAAAGACATTCTGTTTATTAAATCATCTTCTAGAATCAACCTTTTATTTCATTAGCCTATATATTGATTATTGGAACTTACCATATAGTACTAGTTAGTGTGTTAGGGTTTTAATCATTGTTTAATAAATATAAACCAACACACTAATTACGTATGTTGGATCCATGAATGACGCCAAATAAAGTAGCTACTTCGTCCCATCTTTATTATAGTCTACAACATCCCATTGTTTGTTGTACCAAAGCTATGTATTCTTTATATTACTCTCGGTAATCATTATGTCTCTTGCATTTAAAGATGTTGTTGTCTTCCTCTATGTGCGTCCCCTAGATTATTTTTCTACCATATGAAAAAAGAACTATATGTGTTATTGAGTTGTTAAATAAGGACTGAACTTATCAAATTTATAATTGATCGATCATAATTCATAAGCTATCATCTATCAACCAACTAACGAAACAGAGCGTCAATGAATTGTTCAACTTCGAATAAAACTGCACACAACTTGATCATAATAATTATTTTTCTTACGGATACATATTTTCAGATTATTGCTCGATATATATTCTTCATAACGTACCAATACATTATCTGTACTGGTATGGTATCTAATCAATTATATATGATAATGAGTCATATCAATGATTAGCTTCTCTGGGTCACCATTGATTATATAATGCCACCTAAAAGTATTTGGGTGGCATTATATAAACAAATCGCAAGAATATATCTCCATTTGGGCAGCACGTTTCACATATCAAGTGATTTAGGAAGGTAAGAAATCATGCATTTCAATCTTAGTAATTAAAAAAATATAAGTTTAGGTCATTGAAATATGTAGTAAAGCGTTCAAAAAAAAGAAAAGACTATGAGAGTCATAATCTCGGTTTGTTCAGAAGAAATCGTTATCAGTCTCCTGATTAAATCGCTTTCGTCGTTAATTGGAATATGGGGTTGGTGAAGTGAATATCTTTTAAATTAATCAAAATCTCAGGTGATATTTTGCGAGAAAACACGTGATTAGGTTCATGTTTAACAATATATTATATTAAATCAAAAGCATAATGACTAAATCGGGTAACTATATCCCATGCTTCATAAATTAAATGCTCACCTAATTAGATTTTGAAATCGACATGATCATGACTAGTGCATGACGGGCGTTGTTTGCTTTTAATAAAAATTATGCATCTTATGACGACAGCATATATATATTGAATAATAAATATTATTCATATCTCTCTACACATAAACTGCATAAATGTTTAAATAATCAAATGGCTCGTCATGTTCGTTCTTATTGAGAAATTTGCCAAAACTTCATGGAGAAGCATATCTACTATTTGGTGGGGAGACTTTGATTCTTTACAAATTATAAAACAACTACTCGAAGTGGATAATGGATAGACCTATATTATACTTCGAGGTTAACTTTGTTAAGGTCAATGGCTGTGAACATGAGCACAATTGTAGTGCGTCTGTCTGGCGAATTTATGTTCACATGTAATATATATTTTGTGGAAACGCCATATAAAACAAGTAATATTACATATTTGTCATAAGAAATAAATACTAAACTAGAAACAGTTTGGCGCTCTGTAAAAACAAGATATGTTAGAAAAAGAAAAGTATATTTGTTAGCTCTTATTAGAAACTGCGAATTCTCACATGAAAACGAGCAATATGGAAAGTGTAACCATTTATGAGCTATTCCATGAATTGACTTAGCTTTATATTGTTATTCTATAACCAATATGGAAATTTTGGTTGTCAATATGTATCAGAATTAGCCCCCAAAGTCATCTGAAACAAATAAAATGAAATCTGGATTTTTTCTCCTTCCCTGGTAAAGAAAATAAGACAACCCATATCTGGCAAATCAGATTGCTGACAGATATATTGACTGCTGCAAATGAGGAGGAAGATGACGATGATTAACTAGAACAGAAAAAAAGTACATACATATATGTATATATATATATGTTAGCCGGACAATGAAAAAGCTGGCTCGCCTGGAAAGAAAACAAAAAGAGAAAGAAGAACATCGATGCACACACAAATTGATGAACACAATTACTTAAAGAGTAAACGCATAAACACACACAATTGTGTGTGCATGAGAGAGAGAGAGAGGCTAAGAACTTCAATAA
Source organism: Craterostigma plantagineum (assembly GCA_027422505.1). Lineage (NCBI taxonomy): Eukaryota > Viridiplantae > Streptophyta > Magnoliopsida > Lamiales > Linderniaceae > Craterostigma > Craterostigma plantagineum. The sequence goes on along the minus strand of JAPQWV010000096.1, from coordinate 407,887 downwards.
TTCCACAGCCAGCACGAAACCCCTTCCTCGGAGACACCGCCGCCGGCCCACGGCTGAGCTGGGTCCAACCACCCTCCGTCAAACGCCGTTGCCCCATCATCGACGTAGACGAACTCATCATGGTTCGTCATCATCGTCGTCACCATAATCTCGTCATCGTCATGAAAATCCCAGCAGCTCGACGACCCTAAACTAGGCAGCTCAACAATCTCGCTGAGCTCGTCGGAAGTCGTCGTCTCAACTGCCACCTTCTTCGACGCCAGACTATCCTCCGAAGAAGAATCGGACAGAGCCGTCTCCGGCGACGCCGATGATGTAATGACGTCAAACTTGTCCATGGCCGCCGCTTTAGCTGCCGCAGCTTGCACGTCGCGTGGGTTCAAGGACGCGGGGCGAGGCAGGGCCGAGGCTAGCTCGGGAAAATTGAGGATTGCCGACGACCCTTTGATGCTCAGCGCCGCAGCGTCGTGGGCGCGCGCCGCCATCTCCGGCGTTGGGAAAGTCCCAAGCCATATGCGCGATTTCTTGCGTGGCTCACGGATTTCTGACACCCATTTTCCCCAGTTTCGCATTCTTACACCACGGTACACTTGGTGTTTGGTACTACTGCTGCTTCGTATGGTCTTGATTGCTTCCTCTTCGTCTTCTTTAGTTGAAGATGAGAAACCATGATCAATCATACTTGTATATGAAAAAGTAAATAAATCTCTCTCTCTCTCTCTCTCTCTCTCTCTCTCAGAGGCAACAATTCTATCTTGTTGTATACAAACTTCTTGTCTTATCTCATGTTGTACATCAAGATTCAAGAGTAAGCTTAGATTGAGTAGGTTCTACAATTTGGGAAGAATAAATTAAAGGATGTTGAAGATATACTTCAAAAGAGAAACGCAAGAAAGAATTGTATAGTAGTAGTGCAATGCTTGTTACAAGCTAATGGTCGTGTGTGCGGTTTGGACAATATATATGCGTGTGATCAATCATAGATGGATTTTTTTTATTACGATTATCATTCTTTTCTCTGATCATTTCCTAATTACTCATACAGCACTTTCATGGACAAAATGAGAGGGGGTAATTCTGTGGCATGGAGAGGGGTCCCACAGTAAGGCCATCAACTTCTACGATACACCACGCAACCCTTCATTATTTATTTTAATTTTTTTTACCAAGTTTTGACACTGTACATTTATACCTTATCATTTGTTGCAATAATTTGCTGGATATGTTTTCGTTTTATGTAAGACGCAGCTGAGGTAATGAGGGGAGCGTTAACAGCGCGTTATCGAGCCCACTTGCATGGAGCACGAGAATCCAACACTAATATATTATTGCACGACTATGGTCGTTAAATGATTAAATATACTGTATACATATAACACAGATATCTAGGCGAAGTTCATAGCATAGGGTCTTTTTAGAACAAAATATGGGAATGATTGATAGCTTGTGGACTATGTTTGTGTTGGTCCCTTAGCTAGAACAAGAACGGTTGGGATTTCAGTAATTTGTCCATTTTCATGGCGAAAAACAAAGTAATTAACAATATTTGATTACACGTACATAATTCAATGAGAAACTATATATAGTACTTTTTTTATTTTGTAAGAAAGTAAGCTTTTCGGCCGGCCACCTGTAAATGCTTTTGTACTTATCGAAGGTCAAATCTTGAATTGGGTCCGTGTCGAAATGGTTTTACGGTTTACCACGCACAACGTGTTATTGATATTTTATGAATATAAAAATTCGTCGACATTTCTGCATATATATAATTTGTTTGATATCGTGTGCTTTGTTTTATGGTTTTAATATTAAATGCCGCTTTCCTACATAATACTATATTTTTTTAATCGGCGAATATATTTGAGGGTCCCTTTAACTCGAATGATGCTTGGGAAGGAAAAATCATATCATGGAAATCGTAATCATCGTCTTGGAGGATGCATAAAAGTAGTTAATGCATGACAAGGCCCTTGGATAGATATAGTAGCATTTCCAAATTCCACATGTATTATTGTAGTACGATAGAGAGAATCAGCAGCAGAAACATTACACGAAAGCTTTTCGCAAGTAGTTGTATTAATTTCACAACATGATTAAATTCCCCGACAAAGCTTGCTGGTTCATCTGACAAGAGTATTTAAGACACTAATAATGTCAACAAAAGAAGCTGTAAAAAGGCCACAGTTTGACCTGTGCCCTATTCAACTTACAGTATTTCCACTGCATCTTCTCTTGATACTGATCTTTCATAAGGGATTATGCTGTACTACTTACTATTCCTACTAAATCTTCTCCAAATCTCCAAGGAAAAGTAGAAAAATACGACAATTCAATTCATGCATTGCAAAGCTGCCAATGTTTTCTTTTCAAAGGGCATTTACTTTTCAAGCTCCCCTTTAATTTTCAATTGGACTTCTTACCCGTCAAAAAATTCATAGGTTCAAAACTCAGTTTTTTCAGAAACACTTCATGGTTCCCCAATACCATTTCATGGGTATGTGGTAACAGTTTATGGGTCTGTGGTAACACTTCACGGGTCTATGGTACCACTTCACGGGTTTGTGGTAATACTTCATGGGTCTTTAATAACACTTCATGAGTTGTTGTAACACTTCATGAGTCTGTGGTAACACTTTATTGGTTTGTGGTAATACATGAGTTCTTTTCTCTACAAAACTTAATTGGGTCGTTATATATAAATAAACTTACATTGGTCTTTTATCTTTAATTAAAAATATTAATTGGGCCCCGACTCGGAATTTGCATTTCTTTTTTATATGGAAAATGTGAGACCCTTTTCAACCATCTCGACTTAATCAGTAAACAGTGTTAGTGGTCTCCAGTGTTTCACCTTTTTACCTGTGAAACAATCCTTGTAATGACCCTAATACGTAAGAGAAAAGGATTGGTTTGTCCCCATTCAAGAGCCAAGCCAAGCTACAAATGGCCCTACTAATTTTATTGTATGGTATTGGTATGGTGTATGCCCCCACCCACCATTAAATTAAACAAAACTAGTGCTGCATTTGTAAAATATCCTCCTCCATCTCTTTCTCTCATGTGCTGTCAAGCAAGCATTTAATTTATAGCCACTTTCAGTAGTCACTCACAAACAACCCATGCTAAGTTAGATGGCGACCACTCACTGTTAGTCAATCCTGAAGTTTTTGTGATGATCGAGTGGTTAATAATAATAATAATAATAATAATAATAATGATAATAATAATAATGATAATAATAATAATGATAATAATAATAATATTGTACATATGACGAATGAATGCCCAAGAAATGCCTGCCCTCTTGACTGATCATATGTTTTCTGTTCCATCACATGTATATCACGTGTGTTAGGATATGCGGAAATCCCCGATTATTATTTTGCCCGAAAAATGACGATAATAAATAAAAGAGACGAAAAATAAATTTGGACAGTGACACGAGATTTACGTGGTTCGGTCAAAATGACCTACGTCCACGGGCCGGAGGGTAGAACTTCTTTATTATGTGGAGAGATTACAAACACGTACACTGACGTGATACAAAAGCAGCTACAACACCTGGGAGAATAAAATGAGCAGACTGACAGAAGATTTATTTGTTGTGGTATGTGGTGCGTGGTTTCTGTGGCCAGAGACAAATTTCCCTTCATCGAATGATACGTATTTATAGGAGATCGTTGCCTTTGATCCATCGTGTGTACTGAAGAAATAAAAGGCATGCTATATCTGACTTAAGTTTGGCTGACATCCCACGTGTAAACCAAAAACCATGAAACTTTCTTCTTTAGCATGCTAGTTGTCATTTTTCTTCTTTATTGCATTTGACCAACGTGTTGTTCGGCGCCCACAAAAGAATAGCAATTCTTAGTTTGATTTTCTCCTTTCCTCATTGAATGATAGGAACAAAAGTCACATCAACAAATCTCTACCTTGACTTTTGTTATCGTAGGCTACTCCACCTTAATAGAAATACCTTTATCTCCCTCCGACCATAGCCCCGATGGGCTACATCACCTTTTCTGAAACATCAATCAAGTCCAAGCAATGCTTGAACTTGGAAACAGGAAGAGCCATTGCATAAACAATAATGCTGCCGACTGCACTTGAGTAAGGAACCCGGGCCATGTACGATTCTTCCTCATCTGATGATGGTGACTGAGCAGCGCTTAGCCTAAAATGGCTAGCAAGAGGAGTGCTGACTGGTTTGGCATCGTTCATGCCAAATCTCTCCAAAACCTTTGTGAGGTAACTTTCATGGGTCAGGTGCAACTTACCAGCTCCTCTATCACGTCTAATCTCCATACCAAGAATCTTCTTAGCTGCTCCTAAATCCTTCATTTCAAATTCACCATTCAATAAGGCCTTCAACTGGTGAATTTCTGCAAGATTCTTAGCCGCAATGAGCATGTCATCAACATATAACAATAGATAAATGAACGAACTGTCATTTAACTTCTGGAAGTAAACACAACTATCATACTTGCTCCTGGAGAAACCATGACCCAACATGAAAGAATCAAAACGTTTGTACCACTGTCTTGGAGACTGCTTTAATCCGTATAAGGATTTCTTCAACAGGCAAACTTGGTCTTCTTTGCCTTCAGGTTGCTTCATATAATCTGTTCATCTAAATCGCCATGTAAGAACGCCGTCTTGACGTCAAGCTGTTCTAACTCCAAATCATACATGGCAACGAATGCAAGCAATACACGAATAGAGCTATGTCTAACGACATGTGAGAATACATCATTAAAATCAACACCTTGTACCTGACTATAGCCTTTCGCGACTAATCGTGCCTTATACCTTGCATCGTCCGAACCAGATAAACCTTCTTTCTTCTTGAAGACCCACTTACATCCGACTATTTTCTTTTTCTTCGGCGGCAGCACAAGAATCCATGTACCATTCTTGTGCAGAGACTCCATTTCTTCATTCATCGCTACCAACCACTTATCAGAATTATCATCGCTTATTGCCTCCGAATAGGTAGAAGGTTCGCCGCCTCCACCTGTTTCTTGCGCCACTGATAAAGCATACGAAACTAAATTCACGTACCGCTGTGGTAGTCGAATCTCCCGTCTCTCCCTATCTCTGGCTATAGAATATTCTTGCTCGGTGCTTTCATCTGCAACATGATCTGAATCAGGTTCTGGTTCATTCTGATCTGTTGAACTCGTAGCAGGATCATCTGAAGGATCTTTATTGATCTCGAGCTCCACCTCGCTGTGTACACTATCCTTCTTTTCTTGATTAGAAGAGTTAGTAGACTCTTTCGAAGGATGTAACATAGAAGACTCGTCAAAAGTAACATCTCTGCTAATTATAATTTTGGGTGACTTGGGATCAGGATTATATAATCTATATCCTTGCACCCCTGAAGCGTAACCGAGAAAAATACACTTTTTAGCTCTAGGCTCTAACTTTCCCTCGTTTACGTGCATATAAGCTGGGCACCCAAATATTCTTAAGTTTGAGTAATCAGCAGGAGTACCTGACCATACTTCCTCAGGAGTCTTGAAATTGATCGGTGAACACGGTGAACGGTTGACAATATAACATGCTGCGGCGATAGCTTCAGCCCAAAAATCATTTGTCAACCCAGCGTTGGAGATCATACATCGAGCTCTCTCTAGAAGCGTTCGGTTCATGCGCTCGGCAACACCATTTTGTTGAGGCGTCATTCTAACAGTGTGATGTCGAGCAATTCCCTCATTCTTGCAGAATTCGTTGAACTCACTTCCGCAAAATTCTAAGCCATTATCTGTCCGCAACCGCTTGATCTGTTTTCCTGTCTGCTTTTCAATCAAAGCTTTCCATTGTTTAAATGTTAGGAAAACATCACTTTTCTGTTTAAGAAAATAGACCCAGACTTTCCTTGAAAAATCATCGATGAAAGTCAACATATATCTTGCACCACCTTTGGACGGAACACGAGAAGGACCCCATACATCAGAATGAATATAGTCCAAAGTACCTTTCGTCATGTGGACAGCTGGCGAATTGAAGCTGACTCGTTTCTGCTTTCCAAAAATACAATGTTCGCAAAAGTCCATCTTACCAGTACTTTGACCGCAAAGTAGGCCCCGCTTGCTCAAAATCGTCAAGCCTTTTTCTCCCATGTGTCCAAGTCGCATATGCCATAATCTCGTGGTATCAACCTCCGGGGATGTCGAAACTGCAGCGGAACCTGTAACAGTAGTTCCCTGCAAAATATATAAATTTCCAGACCTGCAAGCTTTCATCACGACAAGGGCACCTCTGGCAATTTTCAAAACACCACCTTCACCTGAGAACCTGCACCCTTGAGATTCAAGTGTGCCTAAAGAGACAAGGTTTCTCTTCATATCTGGAACATGTCTGACTTCTGTGAGCGTTCGGATGATTCCGTCGAACATCTTGATCCTAACTGTGCCTTTACCAACAACTTTACACGGAGCATCATTTCCCATTAAGACATATCCACCATCAAAATTTTCATATGTGGAAAAACAGTCCCGACTCCGACTTATGTGGTAAGAACAACCTGAATCTAAGATCCACTCATTATCAGACCTAACAATATTTGCAGTTGCTACAAAAATAGTTCCATCGCTCTCATCAGCAGCTAAACTAGCTTCGGCGGGTTTATTAAATTGCTGATTATTTTTCTCCTTATTTTTTAATTTAAAACAATCAGCTTTAATGTGTCCCTTTTTCTTGCAAAAATTACAGACTTTATTTTTGTACCTGGATTTCGACCTTTCTTTAGATCTGCTACTTTCAGCATCTCTACGTTCTGGTCTTCCCCGTGCAAACAGGCCTTCTGCCTGGCTACCACTTGTTTCTCCCGTAATATCCCTGTCTATCTGTTCTTTCGATTGTAAAGCGGATTTGACACTAGAATATGATATCGTGTCTTTTCCGTATATAATCGTGTCACGAAAATGTTTTAAAGACGAGGGAAGGGAACACAACAATATTATGGCCTGATCTTCGTCCGTCACTTTTACTTCTACGTTCGCCAAATCAATAATGATAGAATCGAATTTATCGAGATGCGAAAGAATAGAAGTACCTTCCGTCATTTTCATACTGTATAGCTTCTGCTTTAAATAAAGCCGATTCTCCTTAGTCTTCTTCATGTAGATCGCTTTTAACGCATCCCACATACCCATGGCCGTCGTCTCCGTGGCAACTTCTTGTAAAACCTCGTAAGAGAGATTTAAGATAATAGCCGATCTGGCTTTCTTGTCCAATTCACTAAATTGATCGTCCTTCATTTCGGTCGTTTTCTTCTTTGCGCCTTCAAGCGCCACCTCGCAACCGTCTTGAATGAGTATGGCCTCCATCTTGAGACTCCACATTGCAAAGTTGACATTTCTGTCGAACTTTTCAATTGACATTTTTGTTATCGTCATGGTGGCTAAAAAATAAATCGGGGTGGCTCTGATACCAATTTGTTAGGATATGCGGAAATCCCCGATTATTATTTTGCCCGAAAAAATGACGATAATAAATAAAAGAGACGAAAAATAAATTTGGACAGTGACACGAGATTTACGTGGTTCGGTCAGAATGACCTACGTCCACGGGCCAGAGGGTAAAACTTCTTTATTATGTGGAGAGATTACAAACACGTACACTGACGTAATACAAAAGCAGCTACAACACCTGGGAGAATAAAATGAGCAGACTGACAGAAGATTTATTTGTTGTGGTATGTGGTGCGTGGTTTCTGTGGCCAGAGACAAATTTCCCTTCATCGAATGATACGTATTTATAGGAGATCGTTGCCTTTGATCCATCGTGTGTACTGAAGAAATAAAAGGCATGCTATATCTGACTTAAGTTTGGCTGACATCCCACGTGTAAACCAAAAACCATGAAACTTTCTTCTTTAGCATGCTAGTTGTCATTTTTCTTCTTTATTGCATTTGACCAACGTGTTGTTCGGCGCCCACAAAAGAATAGCAATTCTTAGTTTGATTTTCTCCTTTCCTCATTGAATGATTGGAACAAAAGTCACATCAACAACGTGGAATGACTATGAGATTATTATTACAAGCACTGACCAGCAATATACTTCGTCTTGATACGATGATATGAACGTCCATGTTTTCTTTTATTTCCGCATGTTCTAAAGTTCAGAGCTTCTACTCTACTAGACTATGCATGTGCCTCTATTGCGCAGCACGAGTTGCAAGGTTTTTCTACTCTCAAGAAAATCTCAAACCAGTTCTATCTGCTGATGCATCTTCTTCTCTCAGATGAATGCAGTTGCTATATAGAACTAGAATCAACTTGAATCATGGGAAAGTCTTTGATCTTAACCTTTATTGCATCATCATTGCTTTGATCAGTTAACCGCATACTTCTTACTTCCATGAAAACAAGTAATAAACCAAAGAAGCTCAACTTATTAAGATCCTTACATGGGAGTGCCTTTTGTTACTGTATTCACAAGTTTACAAACCAGCAATTTATACGAACAGAAAAGAGAACAAAACTGCTTTCTGCTACTGCTACATTTTTTCATCGTCTGTACAAAGCGACGGCGTACGAAGTCGTACCTTCTCATCAGGCGGGTCTCAACTGAAACACCCTCGTATCCCATAACGAATGCAATATCATGTGAAAAACATCGTACCTCACTGGTGTGTTGGTTCTATGCCAAAGGAAATGCTTCTGCACAAGCCTAACCCTATTCTGCATCTCAAGGTACTTCTCTTCAGGGATAGATAGAAGTATCTTCTTCAGGTTAGGAATGTCCTTCTCAAGAACGAACACCGCGAAAGAATCCCAGTTCAAAGTCTCAAAGAAGGGCGGCACATAATTATCTGATATGATCACTGGCACGCACTCGTAGAGAATGGCTTCCACAACCCTTGGTGTGTAGGCTTCGTAGCCTCTTGCGCTTATGCAGTACTTGCTGCTTTTCATGTACTGTGCATAGGTCGCCTGACCCTTTCGATTGTTCGCTAACTTTCCCGAGATTTTCATGTCGGGGTCTTTGTTTTCCCAGTGCTTCAGAAGAATGGGGCGGAGATAACCGTGCATTTGACCAGCAAAAAAAGCTAGGATCTTTCTCTCAGAAGGAGGCTTACCGCCGAGGTTTGCAAGAGGGTTTTGTGGGTCCCGTATGTATGTTTCGGGCAGAGATACGTCTTTCCCAAATTGGAATCCTCCTTGAGCGTCAGCGTTACATAGAGACCGTATGCAGTTCCTCATGATCCTGCTAGTCTCTGCTGGCGCCTGAGAAATCAAAATGATGTATTTGTAGTTTGGACTCAAAACCTGGTAAAAGAGTGCATCATTATTGTCAATTGAGTAAAAGATGATATACCCACCCAATCGTGACAAGCTACTAGAAAGTGATCAGCTCCACCGCTACGGTTCCAAAAACGATGAATGGTAGTGATGTTCTGAAGGTACCTACTCAAATACTGAACAAGGTTCTTGCGACTGTGAGAATCTGTCACGTAGAGAGCCTCCTGTAAACGTTGCGAACTGAAAGGAAGGTAAAACAGATGGGCTTTGCTGGCGTTTTTGGTAATAAAATGCTTGTTTTCTTCGAGCTGTTTCATGAACCATCCCTCGGAGGCGTATATTCCACGAAGCTGTGGATTGTGGAACACGGGCCTTTCTCCTTCGGCATAGACGTAAATCTTGAAAGCCTTCTCCATCAGTTCGTAGCTCCTGTGGATGAGAATAGAGAATTCAAGACCAGAGAAAAAAAAGCTATTTCGAGCAATCTGCGACGGTCTTAAAAGGGCCACGGCGGTTTCTGCAAACAAAATCTAATCACAGGTGACAGAGGACAAATAAAATCTTGCGTACCTCACGAATCTGGAATAATTTCTGTACACTGCAACATCATCATGAGGTTTGTTTTCCAGATTCTGTGCGTTCTCTATCGATTTTCTTGCGTGCAGCAGTTCTTGGTCTACTGGCGAGTGCCACTGAGGTTTCTGCAAACAAAATCTGATAGTAAGTGACAGAGAACAAATAACAGTTATTAACCAGAAGACAAGTTTGATGTGATCTCATGTTACCACATACAAATTTCCGATACGACAGACGACTCTGATGCAACATTTCATTCATCGAAGAAATTGGCACTACAACAGAGGGCGGTCCCTTCAACCTTGGCTTACTAGCAGAAGTTCTAGCATTCGAAGAATTATCTGCTAACATGGATAGACCATGGCCCGTTGAAGTCGTATGAGAGTTGGGAGATTGGATGCTCAAACTCAGATTCTTACCAGTATGCTCTGAAGATGACAACGTGCTAGATGCCGAAAGAGTACTGTTAGGCTCATAACTGTCCATTTTCGACGATCTGCTCAAAGAACCACCACTTACTGGTAAATCTAACCCATCTTTTCTTGTCTCTACTAACGCCAAGCTCTCATTACGCCCACCAACTGTAAAATTCGATGGCCTGGAGAACTCCAACTTCATATCGTGTTTACCCTGCGTGTTCTTCGCATCAGATAACACAGTCGTGTTCAAAACGTTCTTTGGAGGACTCAGTTTTGTGGCGTTCACACTGTTGATAACAGCCATCTGCTGTATCAGATGCGCGGTGTCGTTCGAAAAGCCTCTGCTCATCATATCGCTGCTCATGGATTTTACTTGGGTTTTGCCTAAAGCTAGTAGAGAAGATAGTAGATATCCATATGGAAGTTCAAGGTACTGAACCAATATAGCCACAGAAAAGACCAACGCCATCAACCATAGCAGTTTTTTGGTGTCCATTATTCAGATGTGAAGTTCTTTTTAACTCTTGGTATCTCTCAGATGCTACTTGTCACTGATAAAATAACATAAAAAATTTGTAAGCGCTACTGACTTTGGTGAACTCTAAGGTCAACGTTCGGACAATCTCTATAAGATGATAACAGCACATGAAATTTAACTGAATCTTTCCACCATGGAGCTATGCTTATCGGAGATATCAGGGCCGTGAGCCGTAACGAATCAATGGCATAATAACATCATCCAAAAGAGAAAGAAACCAACCAACTAGTGAGAGGTTGACTCAATGGGACATAGATTATCAGCAAACAACAAATTCTAGTCGTCTTTCAAGATAACGTCTACTGCAGTAAGAAACAGAGCATGTCCCAAAAGCGCAAAACAATTACGGAACAGACCACGCAAGAGCGATTCCCAGAAGCAAACAGAAAAAAGGAAAATAAAGTCCAAGAAACAAAAAAAAAATCCAGAAAAGTTGAAGACTTTAATTAAGCTTGAAATGGAACTTACTCGTGAAACCCATGTTGCATAGCAACGGCAAACTAGGAAATTGAGCTGATTTTAGGTGGAAGTTGAACGGATGATGTATTAAAGGCTCAGAAATTCAAAAGGGATGCCTTTAATTGCAAGAGCATCTCATCAATTACCCGTATAGGCTTGTCCTAGGGTGGAGTGCTATTCACTTCAACTGCATTTATTGCCCAGCAGAGAATTATTTTTAAGAATTCTTCATAGCGGTGCATGCGACTTTTTGAGGTGAGCTCACTGATGAACGTATACATATAATATAGTACTATACTCGTAATACCAGATGACCCAGAAAGAAACAGCAATCAAGAAACTAAAAAAAATGTCATCTTGCTTTTGGCAGTGGTAATGAGAAATTTAATTAATAAAGATTCTGCGTCAGCATCAGATCTGTATGCATAAGATGACATTCCTTGTGCATAAAATAATGGGGTTTACTTTATTCCAATGATAGGAGCATACATACACACCAGAAATTGCTTGTCTTCTTTACGTTTGTGTAATAACATTAATGTGTCCCCAACTCTCTTCACATGACACCTCATACGAATCGATGGATCATCACGTGCCTTTCAATTTTTGTGGTCGCAAGACAAGATTATTCAAGAGACGACTAGAAAAGCAAAAGCATATATATAGCATTCAATTATTGTTAGAATGCGGAATAAATACTATAGCTTCGTGAAGAATTATTCTTGGCATGTGTATTAATATATGATAATATAATGGGTCAATTCGAAATCAGGCCCTTTAAGGGTTTGATTTCGAATTCAGGTACTATTTAAGAATTTTTTAGGTTAAAGGACCAATTTTATGCGATGTAAAAAAAGTGGTATGAAAAATATATGAACTGGTATAAAATGATTGTTTTGTGTTACAAATTTTCAACATACTGGTATGTCAGAGCAATAAAGTGGTACTGCAGAAAATAAACTGGTATCAGATGATCATAAACTGGTACATGATTATGGTTTTGTGGTATAGAATTTCAACATACTGGTATGTAAGAGCAATAAAGTGGTACTGCATAAAAATGGATCCTTAAAACTAAATATTTTTCGAAGAGGGTCTGAACCCTAAATTATACTTATGGAGGGACCTGAAATGAAAATTGCCCTAATATAATAGATACAAGGCCTCGTAGAGGCTAATCATTACATCATAGTCCCGCCATAGACGGCCCATATAATATAATATGGGCTTCGTTATGTAAGAGCATTCGGATCCGGGTATTCGGTTCACCTCGGGTTAAACTTAAAGCATCACTCACTAATACAGAAATGTCAAATGATCATCACAGCACAGCCACAACAGAAGTACAAGATCGAAGATCAAACGAGATTTGAATGCTGAAAAGCATGTTAGATGACACGTAAATTCAGCATGTGTTGGATCCCTTCAACCCAAATCAGCTTGTCCGTTTTGTTTCTGCACTCAAATTGAACGACTCTGTCAGCTGTTTGTATTGCAAAGTATGCCATCTGTTCTTCGCTATCTATTTCACGCCCGGGCCAAGCTGGGATGTCACTTATTACACCAGAGACTACGCCTGCGTCAAAAGATTGCATTTTTTTTTTGTAATTGATATAAGGTAATAAACGGTCATTTTCTTGTGTTTGCGTAAGTTGTCCTCGTACATTTCTTTTTCTTGGTGAACGTTCCTCCCATGTGCTTGCTCTTCATTTTGGCCACCACCTGTTCGACATAATGATGGTATCAATCCAGTTTTGGTTTGAATTTATCTGGGAAACGATGATATTCTCAGAAGTGATATAGTCTTTAGCTTTGTTACTAACCTGCCAGTTTGAGTTTATGTTAAACGAGACTTGCTTCCAATGGAGATCTCCTGCATATCAAACCACAAACGTGTTTCAAGAACACAATTTCTAGCGAAACCTTTTTATTGTTAATGTCCTGTTCTAAAAGTATCACCTTTCCTCGTTCTCTTAAGAAGCTCAGCACCTTTGGAAACAAAAGATAATGCTGCTGATATATTTGAATCCTTGCTCTTCCAGATATTCTCATCGAGAACTAGGCTTGGTGCTCCTTGTTCTTTGTTCAGTCTTGCCCTTAGTGTAGCAGCTCCTCTTAAAGCTGTTGTATCGTATTAGCTGTTAGAGAATTTGATTACACTTCGGTGAGTGAATAAACTTAGTGATAATCCGTACCAGTGGCAGCTCCAGCGGTTAAAGTCATGACATCACCATTCGTCCTTGCACTAATCGCAGAGTTCACCACGGATAATACATGATCATGATCCGCTCCCAAGTCCTCTGCAATTTCTATGCAGTGCGAGGCCACTAAAGCAGCTGCCGATGCTATTGCATTCCAAGATTTCATCACAGCAGGACATTTTTCGTTTGTTTTCTTGTCCGAATTTTCAGATGTTGAGGAAGAAGCTGCTAGAGAAGCCACCACAGCTGCAACGCCGGCCACAGAAACAGCTGCGTGCAACTGGGCTTTATGGGCTCGGATCTCTTGTTTCTTACGGTCTTTTTGATCTTTCATCCATCGACCCGTTGTTTTTCTCTTCACGATGCTCTTGTAAAGTTGCTGTGAATATTGATGCAGAGAAGGTCAAGTGCTTGGTGTTTTTAACATTATTTTTGAAGCTACTGATGACAGAAACACATACCCCATTTCTGTGTAGTTGCTGCTGACTGGAGAGGAATTCTGGGTTCAAAGCTTGATGCAGTAGAAGCAGTTCCTATGTTGCATGCTCGGTAAGTTTCAGTACATACACATTGCTGTGTGACATTGTAAGTACCACACGATAAAAGATAGGCTGTATATATAAACACCCACTCTTCTCTTACCTTGGCATCATCACTAACTCTTGGAGACAGTGGAGCACTCTCTGAATCACTTAGTTGTGCCTGATTTTTCTACAACATGTGAATCCCAGATGATGACAACCCGTGCATGCTAATAATATGTATATAAATACGCATACATACACGCAGGAGTTTAAGTTAGAACTTACAGACTGCAAAGAGCTTCTTCCATGTTCAGCATGAGCCTTCTTGGAGCCTGATAATGGTGGTGGTGGTGGTGGCGCATTGGCAACTTTGACCGAGTCGTATGAGTGGCAAAGGGCCTTTGATAGTTCCATAGCAGAAAGACTCCACGATCTAGCCAAGAACTCCATTGATTCTGTTGGTGTTTCGGGCTGGGGACATATAGCAGGCAACCAACAATCTGCTGATTTTTCTTCCTCAATGTGGTCTAGCTTGTTCATACGAGATTTCTTTCCACCACAAGACACTTAAAACAAGAGAAGGAAGTCAACGTAAGTATTGAATGGTGTCCTTTATATCACTGGTTGAAATGATGCAATGCGTGCATACGTTTTGGCATTTACTTACTCTTGCACTCTATGTTGTGGTTCAAGTGCACTCGATTCTGATTATAACATGAGCTCCAAAGGGGACGTGCGTATTTATTGCTGTATCATCGTGGAGATGTAATCATTTGCTTGAAATAGAATAAAATCTTGAACAAAAAGGAAAAGTAAAGATTCCATTTTGCGATATATTGAGAAGAACAACATGAATAAAGTGCCTCCAAGCTCAGTGTCTTTTTCTTAAGCCTCGGCGATCATGAAAAGGCTAAAGACTGTCTTTTTCTCAGCGGCCGAGTTCATTATTACTAGGCATCTTTTTTATCTCCATTAACGGTGTCTTCTCCAAAGAAAGATATAAAGGGACCCTTCGTCCTCCATTATCTTGTCCATTTCAGGTGTACTTGATGGCTTGGATATCATTTTCTGAACTCACCAATCAAAGCTGTATTTTTTTATTGTCAAAGTGTGTTAAGGTGTTGGAGTTTAGTGGAGATCTTTGTCCCTTTTAAGATTCTCTTTTTCATAAAAGTTAATACTGTTTTTCCCGGTTTTCCAGCATCGACTTGTCACAGTAAAAGGGAAAAAAGCTTTTATCAGTTTCAGATAATTCAAGAAAAGGTAATTTGTAAGTCTAAACTTTCACTAATCTATATTAGACTCGGCAGCCATCTATGGCGGCTCTTACCATGAAACTGGGCTTTTGAAAAAACAATAGTGATTAGCTTTAACTTTTCTCTGATTCGATAAGTGCAGTGGAGTGTGTAATGATCATACTCTGTTTTTGAATTGAGATTTGTGTCTGCATAATGATGGAGATTAAGTTTGGTTATTACAAAATTCTATGCAACTAACACGAGTGGAGTGCATCGTTGTCATGCTTTCATTACGTCTAATCCAGCGATAATCACAAAAAAAAGAGGAATCAGAACATCTCTCCCAAGAACAGAGAGAGAGTTTAAAGGATAAAAATTAAAAAGAATGCTACCAAATTCATTCATAATCCAAGTTCTTGCTGAAACAGGGCAAGCAAAAGAAGAAGAAGAAGAAAAATGGAATAAAGCTGCAAACTCTTCACGCTAGCGGGAAAACAGAGCCTAAACTATTATAACTCGTCGTCCAATCGCCAGGATACGAACTCAAGCCTGTTGCATGATGCCACGTCATGACCGTCGAGCCGTTCACGGCTAAGCATTCCATTTGACTCTCATCCTCCACTATCTGCTCGATGAATGCACTCGCCTGCAATAGGGTGGCGTTGCAATACACAGTTTTCGTTACATGCATTTCGTGATTGATTACGGAGTTTGATAAGAAGAAAAAAAAAAGGATCGATTCCTTACTTGTAAGTCTTCCTCGACTGCAACGATCTGCCTTATGGCTTCAAGTGTAGGTCGGTGCCATCTCCGTGCGTCCCAAATAACGCTGCTGTTGAACGCAAATCCTGACATTTCAGCATGAAACCTTCGATTTCGTTTCTCCATGTCAGCCAAGTGCCATCCAATCACTTCAGTACCGTTACAAATCGGTCCCTGTAATAAGGCATTGCCCTGGTTCTCAGCAAGCTCAGCCACGGGCCACGTCCCAAACCGACTGTGCGTTAATAACAGTGACATTAAGATTTCACACGAACAGAAAAACGAGCTGAGATGAGACTTGATCGGTGCGAAGAGAAAGATGATGTAAGAATGCTGTTGTGTAGTAACACCAAGTACCTTATCTGCCTCATTTGCTGAAAAAGCTCGGAGGAGAAAACCCCATCGTCATCTGCAAAATAAAGAATCCCGTCGAGGCGGTGAGTTTCGATGTGGGAGAGAGCGACGTTCCTCATCATCGCATTCTTGTTCGTCGCCTCGGCGGACGAGTTCTTCGGAGCAGCACAGACGAGGTGCCTGTACATGACACCAGTGCCTCTCAGCAAGTCAGCTGTTTGCGTCGACAGAGAATTCATCTCCACGACTACCCACAAAAGAGGCGGTGGAACCAATCTCAACGTATGGGCCAGACGAGTTAGGTAATGAGCCTGTAGAGGCTTAGCCCGAGTTGGTGTCACGACTATCAGAAGCTTGTCGAACGACAACGAAGCGTTGGAATCTTCACCGAATAGGCTATCTGAAACCGAATGGTTGCCGACGATTCCTTCTTTGAGTTCGAAATTCACCAGGTGAGGCTCCGAAGCAGAACCCTCACTGGAAGAAGAAAACCCGTCAAGCTTGTTTTTCTGAACCCCAAAGTCGAAGGCTCGCTGTCTGTTGTCGGGTGTGAAGTTCGCAGATAAGCTCAGAGAAACGAACGGGGTGAACCCTAGAAAAACGCCAACCATGAAACATGCCAGGAAATGCAGAGTTGACCTTCTCCAGGAAGACTGTGTCTTTGCTTTCGATCTGTCGAACGGGCGCGAAGATCGCGCTGAGAATGTGCCGAGGATGAGATTTTGGGCCTTGTACAGTGTGTAGTCTAAGAAACCAAGCGAAGAAGGCAAGGCACCATTACTATGTGGCAGATTATTCTGGTTGTTCGACGAAGATCTTGATAAAGGTGATGATGCTACTTGAACAGCTTCGCCGGTTGGTAACGTTCCAGGTCTAGGCACGGGAAATAACGTTCTTCGAATCGATGCCATTATACTGAATAAACAAGGTATGCAATATCACCCCCACACAGATGTTTGGCAACTTTCAACAAGTATACAAGGACATACTGCCCAAGCATTTACTAGAAAATGAAACCCAATTGATCCCTAACTAATCAGCAGCAGTCCAAATACAGCAGATTCCTCGCGTTTTCTTCTCCTTCTTTTCTGTTGGCAACTAAATTCCTCAGGCAACTTATTCAAAGAAGAAAAACTTTGTTCTTCTGATGGATGGAAGTACTCTGCTTTTCAGCAATAATTGCCACCGTCCGATTCTCCAAAATTGCAGACTTTTCGCCAATACAGAACCATATCAAGAAGAGCAACCATGAGCTAAGAATCTCAAGATATCTTCACCAATAAACAATTTTCAAGCTAAAAATGTGAACTTTCGTAGAACCCAAATATCAAATGCTCAAGAAAGTCAGATTCATACCTACAAAGAACATGATTTGAGCTCAAGTAGCCAAAATGAGAAATCATTCTATACAGTGAAACTAATTACCTCACTTTACGCAGCAAGATATGGGCCCTTCAACTGTATGAACTGAATCTTTCCCAAATTGCAATGAAAAAACCAGCAATCATCACAAATTCATAAAGAGAATGGCTAGCGTCGAAGGGTAGGCGGAAGTGTGCTCGAAATAATGTAATAACGTTATTAAATCTTGGGATTATATCAAGCTTGTATAGAGGAATAATGGGAAGAGGAAAAAGTTCATGATGTGTGTGCTTTCCCAGAATACAACACTAAGATACCAAATCACATTAGAAAACTGAGGGTGGTGCCTATATAATTATTGACTGCAACAATGCTATTTATATATTTGACAAATAATGGTGGTTGATGAGATGACCCAAGTTGCCCAATTAACTGAAAAAAAAGAAAAAAAAAACCTTCTATCTGGAAATAAATGGACAACCGTTTAGCTTTTCCCGTATTTGATGAACATTCTCAATTGTTTTACCCCTTACGAGATGCAATGCATACAACGATTGTATTATTTAAAACATGAAACGGTTGAGAATAAGTGATTTTACAAGTAATATAACGTTTATAATGTATATTTCATTGTTCCTAGTCTTTTTCTTTTTTCTTGTTTTGGTTGTAGGATTAGAGAATTTAATCCATAACTTGATTGCGTACACAATCATTGTTGGGCGATAAATAGCTGCTACAAAACCACCCACCTGCCAACGTAGTCTTCTAAACTATGACATGCTTGTGTTGGTGTGGTGGACTGCTTATATCTGATAAGGAAAGAACACGATTTGTAAGAAAACTAACAAATGAGTCCAACGGCCAAGTTAGAGAAATATTATGCTTTGAAGCAAGTTGTCCTCTTCATTTGTTTAGGTTTAGTATAGATACTAATATAAATCATATCCTTAAAATTAATTGATTGAATTCTTAAACAAACATTAGTCAGATAAGACTTCCTGCGGCAACAAACACTACGAGAGAATCCAACATTTTCGGAGAAGTAATCAAAAACAGATTTTTTTTTATTGTTTTCTTTTCTGAATTGCTATTCACCGCCCCCTTTTTCCTAGTCACCGCCCCCTAAAGGACTGAAAAAAGACTATTTTGCCCTTTCTAATTTAAATTTCTTTTTAAAGTCATTTTCCTTACAACTAATCTGATATCGCAATCAGACATCCAAATCAGATTCAAACATAACAAAAAATTAAAACATTTCAATGAATCGTATATTTTCGAAATTGAAAGGTCAAAAGAAAGTGTCTACTGGCACGGATGGTAAGCAAATTCCTGTAAATTTCGTTCGTATATACGTGAATTCTCGAACTTACATTGGATTGTATCGGAAAATTTGGTCCGACCGAACAATAATTTCGGTCGGCATAAGGGGTGACCGAACAACAATTTCGGTCACCTCTTGGGCCGACCGAAATTTCATTTCGGTCAGCCCAGGAGGTGACCGAAATTGTTGTTCGGTCACCCCTTACGCCGACCGAAATTATTGTTCGGTTACCTTAGACGTAACCGAAATCATTTTTCGGTCGCCTCTTTGGGTAGCCGAAATTCGATTTCGGTCACAATTTTTTTTTTAATTTTTTTTTTAATTTTTTTTATTTATTTATTTGGATTATTTATTTATATTATTTATTTGTATTATTTATTTGGATTATTTATTTGTATTATTTAATTGTATATTTTATTTATATTATTTATTTGTATTATTTATTTGGATTATTTATTTGTATTATTTATTTATATTATTTATTGGACGATGTTTGTCCACGTGTCATGATGCAGATCTTACGGTTGGTAAGTGTCGGTGGAGATGATAATGACGTATGTGCCATTGCAATCAATACGTGAAACGCCTTGTTGCTACACAACACGTGTGGGGTCCTCGGGCTCCACTGCTCTTCGCGCCGCCATAACACTCTTTTTTCGGTTTTGAGAGCTGCAAAGCCATCAAAACAAGCGAGCTCGATGATATGGTGTGCATGCTTTCGAGTGATGCGATTCTTTCCATTCTTGCATTAGGTGACATCGAGCAAGCCCTGCAATAGATGATTCAGAGGTCATTTCGTCGACTAAGATGTAACACGTGAGCTTATTTAATAGGATTATTTAATTGGATTATTTATTTCGATTATTTAATTGGATTATTTAATTGGATTATTTAATTAGATTATTTAATTGGATTATTTAATTCGATTATTTAATTGGATTATTTTGTATTATTTAATTCGATTATTTAATTAGATTATTTAGTTGGATTATTTAATTAGATTATTTAGTTGGATTATTTTGTATTATTTAATTTAATTATTTAATTAGATTATTTAATTGGATTATTTAATTAGATTATTTAATTGGATTTTTTGTATTATTTAATTCGATTATTTAATTAGATTATTTGATTGGATTATTTTGTATTATTTAATTCGATTATTTAATTAGATTATTTAATTGGATTATTTAATTAGATTATTTAATTGGATTATTTTGTATTATTTAATTCGATTATTTAATTGGGTTATTTTTTCGTTATATATTTTATATATGTCATAATTGTTAATAAAAAGCTATGTAGTCCAATGGATAAGTACTTTCTTTATCAAGTAGAGGTCATGGGTTCAATCCCTAAATACTACTATATATGTTGAGTTTTTATAAATTACAATAAAAAATAAAAAAAACGAAAAATTGAAAAAATCGGGTCTGGTGGGCCGAACTGGAATTTCGGTCGGGCCTTGTGCGGGCCGAACTGGATTTTCGGTCGGGCCTTGTGCGGGCCGAACTGGATTTTCGACCGGGCCTTGTGCGGGCCGAACTGGAATTTCGGTCGGGCCTTGTGCGGGCCGAACAACAATTTCGATCGGTCCTTGTGCGGGCCGAACAACAATTTCGGTCGGGCCTTGTGCGGGCCGAACAACATTTTCGGCCCGCACAAGGCCCGACCGAAATTCCAATTCGGCCCGCACAAGGCCCGACCGAAATTCCAGTTCGGCCCGCACAAGGCCCGGTCGAAAATTTCGTTCGAATTTCCTTATCGATAGGTCGTTCGAAATTTATTTGTGTATGTAGTTTTCGGTATTTCGTACCAGAATTATATATTTAGTTAGTTTTTTCTTTTTAAATTGATTTAAATATCAGAAGGGCAAAAATGTCTTTTTTCAGCCCTTTAGGGGGCGGTGACTAGTAAAAAGGGGGCGGTAAATAGTAACTCCCTTTCTTTTTAAATTCCCTCCTTTGAAGCCTTTTCTCTTTCTGGGCTTTAAACACTGTGAGACGCATTCGATCATATTAAAACTCGATAACAACCTTGAGACTGTTTGGCTCCTCCTTCATGATCGATGGAAAGAAGTGAGCAAAAGCTTTCTTGATTTGCTGGGAGAGAGCAGAGCGGTTCACTCCACTGATGCAACTCTTGCATTCATTAATCATTATATAATATCCGGCGCATCAATTAATTAATGGCTTAGAAATAAGGTATAGCTAGATAGTTAAATCGACCTTTTTTCCTCTGGAAAGTGTATAAAATATTTCATACATTCATTCGAGATCAATCGTCAATGCTTCTCCTTTTGTTGTTTGAAATGTGGAACCGACACAATTTTGTAGTGATGCATGCACATCGAGCACGTGCGCTAGTTTTACTTCCTTTTTCTATGGACAGTTCGAAGCAAATAGCGTAGTTAATAATGGACAATTCGTACATTTAGATTGTGTTTTTCTCGGATTCTTTGATTGAGATGCCATGTATGGATGGATGACATGATACAATAATAGCAATACAAGCTCTTCTCTCCATTAGATTATAGTTATTTGTCATCATCAGCATTATTAGGTGTTGAAGGGATACTACTAAGGAGCCATATTAGAACAACACCAATGAGGGCACCTGATAGATGTGCTATGTGATTTACACTCTGCAATGCGTAGCCACCACCACCATTGCCTACGCTCACCGAAGCTTGAGCGGCTTCCATCACCTATACACACACAGGCCATAAGTACCCAGCCAATATATCATACAGTCACTGAAAGAACCAACGGTTTTTGGGAGGATTTGCATTTGCTACATGGAATTATCATATTCTGAGGTCTCAACCTATCTAGCTAGCGAGGCACAGCACTTTATCTTGGAGACAGAGAAGTAGTGAAAATGGTAGCAAGATATACCTTTTCAACAACAAACTGTCCGAGTATTAGAACTTCGAGTATCTTCCTCCAATCCCAAGACATCTGTGGGGTGGGTCGAAAAATATTAGACTGATGTAACTCAACAATTGTGAGCAAGATTAGCTTATGGCAGCCCATGTCCCCGCAAGCATGGCATGATTAAAAATCAAAAAGTGAACCTATAAAGAAACAGTCCAAAGGGAAAAAGGAAGAATTTTCCCTAATCACCTCACCTTGACGAGTACGCTAACTGCAAACAGTCCGAAAACAGCGCCGGAAGCTCCGATCGAAACAGCGTTTCTCGGAAGAACTAACCATGAAACAAGATTTGCACCAGCACCTGTCAAGATGTAAGAAAGCCAAAGGGCAAGGTTTCCTTCTTCTTCTTCAACTAGTTTCCCTGTAGCACCCAAGAAGGTATCATATAGAACCTCCCCTTTACTTAACTGAACATGGACACTTAGGAACCATTGCAAAAAGAATGTGAAACTCCTCACCGAATATATACAAGAAAAAGAGATTGCTCGATAGATGGTTCCTGCGAGCAAAACACTTAATTGCTGAAAATCCCAGAGATAAGACAATCGCCTTCTATATATAAAAAAAGAGGCCTCACCAGTTAAAATGACAAAATGTTGCAGTTATAAACTGATACCAAGCGGGTCGATTGTGATATAGATACAGTTCCTTAACCCAAGGCACCTGCCAAAATGAGGTAATTGCACAATCATATATGCATCGAACAGAAAATATTAATATCATGCGTATGCTAAGAATCAGCTTTATGAAACAAAAGCAAGCGAGTTTGTTTGTAATTAGAAAGCCATCATCCATTTCAAGACCTGGAACACATGATCGGCCAAATAAATGCCGAGGTTGATCAGCAGAAGAAAGAATATCCCATTGACACGCTTTTGTGGCTTCTGAATTTTGTCAACTGGCTTCCCAATTTCAAGCGGCGATAGGATGTCTAAGTAGAATACAATCAAAGTTCCAAACCATGAGAAGTCGTCATACAAACAGCAGCTTATTGACGAATATACAAATAATATAAAATCATGACGAAATGAAAGAGGGAGATCGAGAACTGACCTCCCGAGGTTTCTTTCCCCTTGCAGGTCCACACTCCACGCTTAATAAGATTTGATGACGATGATATCAAGGAAACATTGGTGCCGAGTTTAGAGGGAGGCGAAAAGGCAACGGCCATGGGCAAGAACTCGACAGGATAAGGCGAAACTCCATGGAAACTGTGAAGCTCTGAGACGAACTGTATCTGCTTCAGCTTAGACTTGACCAGAAGCTGCTGCATTGTTGTACACGACGAATCGGACAATTTTCCGTTCTGCTCCGTCCAAAGTTTTCTAGCGAAGGTAATGTCCATGGCATATTGGACCCAAACCCAGCCTCAGAATTATTGGACCACCACGGCCCAGAACTATTAAATACTAAAAATATATGTCGAAGCCTATTATTTCTATTGACATTTGTTACAAGCATATATCATTCATATATTCAACTAGTTGCATTTTTTTGGCAATAGTATATTGGATGGCGATTCATGAACTAAATTCGGAAAGTCAGCTGATTGTAGGATTAGAAAAATGGGAAGTCGGCTCCATTTCATTTAATTTCGCTAGTAAGCAAGGAAGTCAACTTGATTCCTGCCACATGCGTTTATTTAATAAGCAATCTTATGAAATAATTTTCGCAAAAAGAAAAACGAGCACCATTATTACGCCAGCGTACAGGCAATAATAAATGCATGCCTGACCTTCAACCTTCGAGGCGTTCGAAGTCCATTAATCAATCCGTGCCGCATATTACTATTATTATTATATAGTATACAGACGGACTGATGCAATAGTCACTCATTTTATGTGTAATATGGTAGTAAGTCAAAATGTGCATGCATTTGCATAGCATAAACTACGTTATCTTCCAAATAATTAAACAAGAAGTAAACTGTTTAGTGTGTGATCGTGTGTGCCCTACTCTATTTTAGAATAACCAAACCAATGACGTGCATATATATATAGATATATAATCAAGTCAGAAAATAGATAGATATCACACAGCAAAACGAAATAAACCTATATGCTCGGCTCGTTATTTCGTCATCACAAGGCAGAAAATAATAATAATTAGCAGAAAATTAGAATGGTACCTCCTCCTCCACCTCCTCCTACTGTATCAGCAGCAGCAGCAGATGGAAGATCACTGTCAGAAACGAGGTCTCCGATGCCTTTGCTTAGCTACCGAAGACATTCGAGTGGCGAGATAAGGAACTTGGCGTCGATTTCCAGCAGTTTGTTGCCTGCTTTTGGCACCGTCGTGGGTGAAAACTCCGTCAGCTTGAAACGATTTGTTATTGCACCATATGACAGAAGATATAGGTACGTACCTAGTACTTGCATATTCACCGCAACAAACGGTGGTTTTCCTCGAACTTTTCGTCCAGGGAAAACTGTCTTTTACGTGTGGCTCTCTTCCACTAGTGAGGCTTTGGATTAATTATTTTCACAGCATCATCTTTGTAAATTAAACTATAAGAAAAATATTTGGCAGATCTTGACTTTTGGCACCACCTAAGAATCCACCAATAAACAATCACATGGTGTATGTAATAATTTAGTAGTGGTGGGTGATTTATGAACAGATTCATGTAAAGAATTGATATTATGGCAGATGGTGGCAAACCTTCCTTGTGGTGCTGGTGGTGTACTCAGCATGGTCATCTCCGTTCGAGCTCGCGTTCACCAAGACCTCGAAATCGCTCATGCCCGTTGATTTGGTGGTCGATGCTTTCTTCGGCATTGACATCATCCTCACCTTCTTCGTGGCATACTTGGACAAGTCCACCTATTTGCTTGTTGATGATCACAAGAAGATAGCCATGCGGTGATATTTCCATCTCAACCACTGTTAAGATACCCAAGAGAAAATGTAATTTAATTACTTACGGCGTATCACCACGACGTGCTGATTAGGTACATTTCGCACCTATGGTTCCCCATGGATGTTGCCTCAACTTTGCCATTCCAAACGATATACATGATCTTCACGGGGAGGAGTAACCACCGCGACGTCTTTGGTCTGCTCAACTTGCTAAGGCTTTGGAGGCTCAGGCGTGTCAGCGAATTCTTCTCCAGGTAGGGTTAGGTTTAACCAGTTGTGTCCTGAACAATCGCAAAAAAAAATCAGCCGTATTCATAAGCGACTCTGATCAGGTTAGAGAAAGACACTCGCTTCAGCTACTTCTGGACAAGATACTGCAAATTGATATGTGTAAGCATCAAATGTCCCACTTTCATTCTGCGGTAGTAACAGGGGCAGCAATTTTTTTTTCAATGGCGGCAGGTGACGCTGTTTGCCATACACATGGCGGGTTGCTTCTACTTCTGGCTCGCAATACACTACAAAGTGTCGGACGACACATGGATTGGGACTCAAGTGCCCAACTTCAAAGGAAGAAGCGTATGGTTGGGTTATACTTACAGCATGTACTGGGCAATAGTCACTTTGACGACGACTGGCTACGGCGACCTGCATGCTGTAAACACAGGGGAGAAGCTATTCTCCATCTTCTACATGTTCTTCAACATCGGTCTCACCGCTTACTTGATTGGAAACATGACCACGCTTGTTGTTCACAGTTCTGCTCGAACATTTGCCATGGTAAGTAAGAAACTAAATGATGAAAAAAGAAAGTCATCTAGAAAACTATTTAATTATCTGTCGGTATTGTGGTTGAAGAGAGATGCAATCCACGAGATCCTGAGATATGCAAGCAAGAACAGACTTCCAGAAAACCTGAAGGAACAAATGCTAGCACATGTGACTCTCAAGTTTAAGACAGCAGAGCTTCAGCAAGAAGAAGTACTTGAAGACGTACCGAAGGCAATCAGATCTAGCATTGCACAGTATCTCTTTCGTTCCATAGTAGAAAACAGCTACCTTCTAAAAGGAGTCTCCCAAGACTTTATTGTCCAGCTGGTATAGCCATTTGTCTTTTCCAATTTGAATCATCTTAGGACCGCCGTGGCAGACTGTTGCTTCTTGCAGGTTCCGGAGATGAAGGCGGAGTATTATCCACCGAAAGTAGATATTATCATACAAAACGAGATATCAACAGATTTCTACATAATAGTGTCAGGAGCAGTGGTACAAAACGATGCAATTGCTTCAAAATCAATTATTATGCGTACAAGCAAATTTTCACTTTCTAAACTTGCAGGACGTCCTAACAAGCCAAAATGGAATGGAAAAGGTACGTTTTATTGTTGCGAAATTGTAATATAGAACTGAGAAAAGAGAAGGCAGCGTCTGAGGAGCCGTCTTGTTCCAGATACGCTATGCACCTTGGTTTAATCATCTTCCTGCAAGATTAATAAGTGTCATTGCAAAACACCTTTAAGTGCTTTAGTAATGCTCACAATAGCATAAATCACTATGCATGTAAAACACAAAGGAAGATAACTAGCCTCTCATTAGAATTCAAGACACACATAAAGCTCTCTATTTTCTAGGATTCCACTGGAACTACATATATCCAGATAGGAGTAGCCTAAACCTAAGCATATGCTGATCAAAATGATTTGTAGCAAAATAAATGCTGATGGGGTGTATTTTCCCAGTTCTTGACCAAATTAGGGTCTCCAGAAATGTTTGGAGAAATTGGGGTCATCTTCAATGTTCCCCAGCCTTTCACGGTGAGGACAAAGAGACTTTCTCAGGTCATCAGGATTAGTCACAACCATTTCAAACAATTGGTGGAGCCACTTACCGAAGATGGAAAGATAATCATGTCAAATTTTCTTCAGGTCAGAATCATATAGCACTAGTGCCAGCCCCTTCATTGTTTCATTAACACTAATGATTAGAGCTACGTATATCTCAGCATTTGCAAGGCTTAAAGAAAGAGGAGCTAGATGAGATGCCGGTTGTAGCCGAGTTACTAGGAGAATCAAATGTTCAGGTACTTCCCCTTTTTTTCTTTCCCACTAACAGACGTCTAGGTTATAAAGGGAAACTCTTGACTCTGTAGTTGACTTAAAAACACTTACGATGGATAGTTCTCAAACAGGTGGAACGACCTATACAGGAAGGCCAGGATGAAGATGAGACACGAAGCCAAGGACAAAACAGTGAGCACCATCACCACCCCACATAAACTAGTTTCAACGTTAGATTAATATTCAAATGCATGCTACTGTCGGTTTATGCAGGGCATCCAATTGTTTCCACCACAAATATGGCTCCCATAAGAGTGGTGCTCCACGGACATCATCCAGATCTCAAACAAACAGAAGCAAATGAGGGAAAACTTGCCCATCTTCCTGATTCTATGGACGAACTTCTCTCCTTAGCAGGTAAGAAATTTCTTTTCATACTAAACATGAAGGAACATGTATGGTATCCTAAAAATGTATTTCCAGCAACTTAAATTTTTACTCACCAACAGTACCAGAACATATAGGATATTGCATACGAGCAAAATATGACTTGTACACTCTCTACTTGGTGATTACAGAGAAAAAGCTAAGGAAAAAAGGGACCACTGTTCTCATGGCCGATGGTTCTGAAGTAGAAGACATACTTGTTTTAAGAGATAATGATCACATATACATCGTTTAAGGATATTGATGCATAGCGCATGCCTATTGGGGAAATTTGATAACTGACACAGTTTACCAATACATGCATCGAGGCCAAGGGGATGCTTGCAGCAATCTATTAGTATGCAAAAAAGGTGGTGATGTAATTCCAGGTTTAGTGAAAATGCATACCTTAGACATTTGACTGGTGTGGGAACCATTAAGCAAATCAAGAACTGCAAAAGTGGCTTTATGGAAATGATCTCTCTCTTCTTCTAAAGTGATTTTCCTCATAACTGCAGTGTCTTTTGACTTCTCCATGTCTTCTATTATACCAGAACAGTTCTGGTCAATTTCACTACATGAGAATATAAGTTAAATTATAATGAAATAGTGGACAACTAAAATTCATGCTTGTTTCATATGCTTGTAAGAAAAAAATATAACCATGTAAAAAAGTCCAAGTCCCAGTTATGATAGTGAGAATACGATAATAGATTCTTCAAATTTAATAGTCATTGATGAATATAATAGGCGTGCATGGATAATATATATCTTCGTGGAAAATTATAGCCTTTAAATTCACCTTACGACCTTCAGCATGTTTTCCATTGCTGCTTGGACGTTCTGGGAAAGATCTGCATTATCATTTGACAAGGTATATTACCATAACTAACATGGAAACATTCGAAACAACCAAATGAGGATAAAATCATATCAAAAACTGTAGCAGACAGTTTGTAACAAAATCACAGAGCGTAGGACATAAAAAATGCTGAACTGCAATTTTGGATGAAGATGTCAGAACATAATCAACCTAATAGACGGACTTTCAACAACGAGTCCGCTATTCAGAGTTCAGACACCTGTATTACTTTTAGTGACACAAACTCAAAGTAGATATTGAAGTTGAATTTAGACCTCGTGCATGAGTTACTAATGGAATTTATTTATAGGATATTCTAATCTAACTGGAATTTCAGTCCACGAGATAGAGGAAAATCGCACTACATCATTCTCACAACCGATGCTTGAGATTACAGACAAAATCAAACAACTAGAAAGCTTCACATACTTTCGTCCCTCTGGATATCGTCATTGTTGACTTCAAAATGCATTGGAAAATGATTTACACACATTCATAAAAGAAAACATCAAAAACCTCAGAAGCCAGACTACGTGTGAACTCCTCTAAATTACGAATACATGAAGCACAAAAAAATGAGCGAAACATAACGGAGAACACAACTAGATTAACACGATACTTTCTGGCTCTACTGATTGCTATAAGCATCGCTAAAATCCTGCTAAACATCCTTACCGGCTAACTGAAATACAACTAACCAATTGAAATACAGAAAATATCTATGTTCGCGTGAGCGTGTGTAGATCGTTACCGCAAATTACAGCGGCGAGCTGAGACTCGGCGGCAGACGGTGGTGATGACGTCATTTTTCTTCTATGGTGGAGTTGTATCGGAACGGAAGAGGTGGGAGTCTGAAATTTAGCGCGCTAATTTATTTTGTGAGAATCTATCCGTTTTATAATGTTGATTGGCGTCCACGTTGGCGGCCCGCGACTTAAATGGACCAACTCTGATATTGGACCATTAGCTGAAGAAGAATATTGAGTCCGAATATGCCCATTAAGGATTTTCATTAGATTCCCCAAATTTTAAATTAAATAATAAAAAAAATTTGTTATTTTATTCCCGCCAGTAAGACTGTTTGGTTTGGATGCGAACAACTACGAGTGAGTATACCAGCTGTTATACCCGGATTTAACCGGTAAAATATTCGAGTCTACTCGAAAGGGGCGGGAAATATTTCCGCGCAAAACATCTATCGAGGAGGGAAACACCCACCCCCCAAGGCGTAAAAGATCTCCCTGATGCGCCCGCACCCCCCGAGGCCCGAGGCACCCGAAGGACTACCGGATGAGGAATTGAAGCGCTCGGGATGAAGATGGCTCGATAGCTTCGTTCGTGATCAAGGCGATCCCAAAGTAACTACCCCACGGTATGACTTATCAGTTATTAGAAATACCACCCACCATTAACAAACGTGCATGCCAAGGCCCACTAACGTAAGGGGGTAATCCCATAAATCACCACTCACATCATCAGTGGCGGAGCAACCCTTGGGCCAGTGGGGTGCATGGACCCCACATGAATTTTCTTTATAATTTCTACTGAAAAATACAAAAATCTATATAATTTCTACATAATTGGTGTATAATATAAGGAAATGGACCCCACTAAAATAAATCATTTATAAATATAAAGGGAAATGAAATTTTAATATACAAATTGGACTCCACTGTCCAAACTCTCTAGCTCCGCCACTGTCACATCACGGGGTGCTCCATGATCTTATTAAGAAGGCTTAATATGAAAAGCCCCAGGGCAACTTGGAGTGGGACGTTTCTCTCATTTTCCTAACAGTACATTACTAACTACCATTTCATACAACTAACTCATTGCCCGCACGGGGAAGAGTTGATACTCTCATAGCACAAGCGATCATGTGACTTTCGATTACGGGTTTTCTCTACTTATTATAGAGATACATTATTTATTTAAAAAGAAACGTTTGATATAGCTTTAGTTTGGTATATTAGCATATAAATAAAATTTATAAAAAATCGGTATACCGAATAATTTCCGTCTAGAAACCGACTAGGCTCCGCCTAGGCGCTAGGCCCCCTCGGACGCCCGACTAACGCCTAGCGAGTTTTACAACATTGTATATGCCCAATAGAGAAATGTCTAAACCAGGCCCAGAGATCCAAGGGCTACAAAATGGAAACAGGGTGCTTATGTAATTTCAATTACTACGGATAGGGGTGGGCATTTAACCCGTCGGACCGCTCCATCCAATCGGCCCAACCCAACCCAGACTGCAAGTGTCGGGTTAGCGATTTGATGGGTCGGTCTGGGTTTTAAAAATTAAACCGCATATTTTGCAATCGGGTTTGGTTTTGTATTTTTAAAACCGCATAAAATCGCACCAAACCGCATATAAAATATAATAAAAGCTACATTTTGTTCAATTATTCATAAAGTAATGGATATAACTCGTAAAGTAGTTAAGGCAAAAAATATTAATATTTTTTACTATTGATACAATGATATCGATTCATCATAACACGTTGCATAAAGCTAAGTTCTAAACGAGTTTTTATAAAAAAAATAAATATTATATACTGAAAAAATTTATGTGCTATCCAATGTAACCCTTCTCGTTCATTCGGACTTTGAATCAACAAATTTAACACTTGAATTTTATAGAAGCGAGTTAAAACTTTGAACCAAATTTTGTTTCTTCTAAAGGAAAATTAGATACAAGGACAAAGCTTCATCATAACACATTGTGTGAGCTAAGTTCTAAATGGTTTTTCTTTAAAATAAATATTATGTAGTGAAAAAACATTTATGTGTCTATCCAATGCGACTCTCCTCGTTTATTCGGACTTGAGATCAACAATTATAACACTTGAAGTTTATAGACGATGAGTTAAAATTTAAAATCAAAACATTTATTTCTTCTCATGAAGAATTTAAACAAAAAATAGCCCTTACTTTATTTGCTTTACCAAAAGCCGGCCGTGAACAGGGAATATGAGCTCAAGCTTCTTATCGAATTTCTTATTATTTATTACTATTATTGATACTATGGTAATAACATTTATATATAAACTTTGATATTGCAAATAGGTTGATATATCTTTTTGCTCGATCTAAACTTAAGAATATTACACTTAATTTTTCGTTAAAACAATATATTAAAAAATCGCAAAACCCGCCCCAACCCAATCACACCCAAGCAGCGCAATCTATCGGGTTACAATTTTTATGATCGGGTTTGAGGTATATTTTGAAAAACCGCAATAGATCGGGTCGGGTTAAAATTTCGATAAAAACCGTCCTAACCGCACCACGTGACCACGCTCACCCCTAACTACGGAGGAGTGAGGACTCATATCTTACTATATTTAGTATTTGGTCCCTGCTTTTGACTTTGGAATCCATCACCTTCGCCGCCTTCAATACAGATTGTCATGGAAATGACAAATTTAGACATGCCAACCTCATTCTGAGTTGGAATGTAATGTAATGTGATGTAGTGGAATGTTCTCTTGCATTCAATTTAATCGCAAAATCAGCTGGTAAGTCATCTATACTATTTATTGATGGTGAGGGGCTTTTAAAAACTGTCTAATTTTGATTCAATTTGGTGTAGATACCAAAAAATCGAACCAATTTGTTAGTTTACTCACCACGTTCATTTAATGAAAAAAATTGTCATCCGTTTCATACATCAGTTATCTACAATTAAAATTATTACGAAAATAAACTAAAAGCACATTAACGCACGTTTCAACAAGAAACTGACATTATCATCCGTCACACACCTATTGTTTATTGGAGGACAACATGGGAGAGGCACGTGCACTCAACTTGCCATATTAATAATAAAAATAGACAACTAATACAAACCTGCATTTATGACTCTATAGTCTAGCCTTCTAACATTAAATGATAAATTAATATATAAATATATATAGGCACACACATTGGGTGTGCCAAAATATACTAGTATTTACTTGCCGTTTGGAAAAAAAAAAAAAGAGAGTCATATTTACTTGTAAGCAAAGACTAAAACTCCAAAGTCCATCAAACCTGTGATTAATCTAAATTCACTTTGATTCAATTGAACCCATTAGGCTCAATCACCCAACGCATCATTCTTCTAGATTAGACCATACGAGCCCACTTATCTAATAAAGCCCAGTAAATTATATTAATCAAAAGTCAAAATTGACTCGAGAATCAAATCCACGATTGATTTATTACACGGTACAGAGGTTGGACTTTGACGTAAAAATATCACGAAACCTTATGAACCTTAGTTGTATAACGACCCTTTTCATTATTCGAAAATCGAAATATTGGACTTATGAGGCACGCATGACACGTATGCATCTCAATAAATATCTCCAATTCCAATCATGCGATATTCAATATATTCAAAACAAGCGTGTAGTAAATCATGATTTACAACTAAAGATTAAACCTTTATACAGTGTACACATACTGCTAAAACACGTAACAATGATCTATAATCTTAAAACTTCATTAGAAAGAAAGTTACTACATAAAGAAACAGCTTTTTGCGTCAGATTTGACCAAGACTTTGACCGGCGGCGCAGCCTCGAAAGAACCAATAGCTCCCCACCGCCGACTGGCAAACGGCCGTGGCAAATTTTCCGGCACGATTGTCTCGAGCGAGTTGTCACGCCACGGCTTGCAAGACCTCTTTTCGCTCCATCTTTGAGGTTTTACAACGATCGACGACGACGACGACTTTGTCCCTAATTCCAAATCCATCGCCAATAAAATCCTATGTTGATCGGCGCCTATTAATGGACCCGATTCTAACCCAATCACCGTACATGCTAACCCAAGCAAACATCTTCCTTTCCATGATCTTTCCTTTTGCGGGCTGCACAAACAATATTCGATTTTATCCTTATGTTGTATTTTACGTTAATTAGAACTATTTATACCTTGTTGGTGCTAGTTGTGCAGTTCTTGAGCTTGAAGCTGGAACCGATACGTTATTGAGGAAGCAATACGTCGAAGAAGCCATTTTTTAATTTATTTTACTTAATTTTAATGATCACAAGAATGCCACCATATATATATACCAATAATATGTGGCGTGTACTTCATTGATTCGAAGTAAATGACGAAAAAGGGTAGGCCTTTACTTTTTGTACTATTTAGAATGGAGATTTTTAGGTTGCTTGCTTCTCCTTGAAAAAAACAAAACTCCATTGCAATTTTACTCCCCGTGTGGACATGTGCGGTGGATTAGTACAAGTGTAGTACGCATTCTCCAAATAGTTCTAGTTTACTTTACCGACGACCACGTGTATGTTATTTATCAATAAGTGTAATTCCAAAGTTGCAATTGCAACCAAGAAATGAATATTTTTCCTTAAAAAATCCTAATTGGTAATATATACGTATACGGATGATTCAACGAAACATTTTCGGAAGAATGAATAAAGGCGGATACATTATTAGGTACTCTACTCGCATCCCATTACTTCTTCTCCGTACGAATTAACGTATGGGCCAAAGCCCAATATAATAAACTTCCAGGACCAATAAATGACCTAGGCAGCCCAGGCCCAAGTTTATGCCAAGGTAGCGTTAGAATTTTTAGGGTTGTCACTCTATATACGCCCCACCCTCATTTTGTGGCAGCACGCGATTGATTAACCAAGGTTCGAAGATCAGATGGTAATCATCTTTTATGCTTTAGGTTTGATTTTCAGGGTTTAATTTGAGTTTGATTTAGTAGATGCTGCTGCTGGTAGTATGTGTAATTTATTTTTTTTGGGGGTGATTTTCAGGCGTTGCCCACTCAGCAGACTGTGGACTATCCAAGCTTTAAGCTTGTGATTGTTGGTGACGGCGGCACTGGTATCTTTTTTATTATTTATTAATTTTGCATAACCCAATTGAATCCCCATTTTGTCTTAATTGACTCCCTTTTTTTATCCTTCTGATTATGTGCCTTCCTGTGTCGTTTTTTGTTTGCTTTTTTATGTGTCTGATTAGTAGCAATTTAAACTTTTAACGGTAAGTGAAGGTGATTATCCATGTGATTTATGGTTTGAAATAAAAATTGCACCATGGCAAAAATCGAACGTTTTGAAAAGGTACGAGCTGATTTTTGTTTTACTTTAAAACTTTGACAGGAAAAACCACTTTTGTCAAGAGGCATCTTACTGGTGAATTTGAGAAGAAATATGAGCGTGAGTACAGTTTTATGACAGTTTGTTTAGACCTGTCTGTTGTAGAATCAGTTGATGATTAGGATATTTTTGTTCTACAGCTACTATTGGTGTTGAAGTTCACCCGCTTGATTTCTTCACCAACTGCGGAAAGATTAGATTTTACTGCTGGGACACAGCTGGTCAGGAGAAATTCGGTGGCCTCAGGGATGGATATTAGTAAGTAAATCTTATAACATCTTCGACGTTGGGATGTGATGTGACAATGTTGTAGATTTTTATATTGTAACCATGCTTCACATAATTTTGTTCTCATTGCTGTTCATAATCTGGTGCAGCATCCATGGGCAATGTGCAATCATTATGTTCGATGTAACGGCACGTTTGACTTACAAGAATGTCCCGACATGGCATCGTGATCTTTGCCGGTATATCAATTGAAAATTTGTTGAACTTGAATCTTAACTTTGAAGATTAGTCAAACAGAACGAAATTTATATACTATGAATTTCAGGGTCTGTGAGAACATTCCAATAGTGCTCTGTGGTAACAAGGTTGATGTCAAGAACAGGCAGGTGAAGGCCAAGCAAGTCACTTTCCACAGGAAAAAGAACTTGCAGTACTATGAAATTTCTGCCAAGAGTAACTACAACTTTGAGAAGCCGTTCCTTTACCTTGCCAGAAAACTCTCCGGGTATTTGCTTGAAAGATTCTTACCTCCACAATACATTAAGCTACTTATTGCAAGTTTTACGCCTTAGCTAAATGATGTTAACCATTCTTCTTTGGCTTCAGAGATCCTAATCTACACTTTGTTGAGATGCCAGCCCTTGCCCCACCAGAAGTTCAGATTGACTTGGCCCACCAGCAACAGTAAGCCCCCTTTCCAATTACCAGCTTTAACAATGAAGTAGAAGGCTATATAGCTGATGCATATGCCCATACTTGCATCAAAAGCTTTCTTATAGTCCACCATGGCACACACAACTCACTCAGTCGATCTTCGATGATTAAATTATCTTGTTCTAATTATGCAGACATGAAGCGGAGTTAATTGCTGCTGCTAATCAGCCTCTTCCCGATGATGATGACGAGTCGTTCGATTGAAAAGATGGATGTCTGTGAGTCGAGCCGAGTTTCACTTGGCATTTCTGGTTTTATCTGATTGGGTCCCAGCTTTGTCTTTGCCCTCAATTCTAGTGACTATGGTTGAAGGGAAGTTTCTCTTCTATGGAACGGTTTTAAAATGATCGATACATTGCTTTGGTGCACACTCTCTTCCGTATGTTGAGCCATCATTTATCCATCCACCTTGTGATTTTGATAATGCTCTTTTTGGAACTCATCTTTTATTTTATAAATGTAGTGGATGACTGACCTTTTCCCACTCACGCCATTATCCCTTTATGCGGGCTTTGATCATTTAACGGATGATCATCGGATAAAATTTGAAACTGTAAATCGATATTCGTATGTGAAGTTCGAATTGGATTAGTATACTGAAAATTACGAGACTCCACATCCATAGAATGATATATTTGGCAGCTTGCTGTAATACGGTTGGATGCATGCACATGGAAGATTTCTTTGAACAAAACCTTTGGAGAATTTATTTTTTTACGAAATTAATATACAGGCCAAGATCTTACCACGAACAAAGGCGCGCCTTCACGAGACTTGTCGTCTCTTTCGAGGGACCAAAAAAAGACCTTTCCTTCTCGAAACAGCAATTCCATTCATTTCACTCATGTCTACATCTTTAACGCTCGTTCCCTTCGGCAATTCCCAGTCTAAATGGTACAGAAGATATGCCAACGAAAGCTCAATGCTCGCCAGTGCAAACCCCATACCTGGGCACATCCTTCTCCCGCCGCCGAAAGGTATGAACTCAAAGTCATTCCCTAGGAAGTCCCTACTGATCGACCGGCCACGGCCATCATCATCAAATCTCTCGGGGTCAAACTTCTCTGGGTCTTCCCAGTACTTTGGGTCTCTTGACATGGACCATACGTTGACCAGGACTCTGCACCCAAGAGGTATGGTGTAGCCGTTCACTTTGCATTCTTCTCTGCATGCTCTTGGGAGTAATGGGATTGGAGGATGTAGCCTGAGAGTTTCTTTGATGACTAGCTTCAGATACTTTAGGGTTTTCAGATTGCTGTCTTCGATGTCACTTGCACTGTTCTCTTCGCCCAAGGCCTGCCTTACTTCCGCTTGAGCCTTGGCCATTACACGAGGATTTCTGATGAGCTCTGACATTGCCCAGTCTAGTGCAGTTGCCGAGGTTTCAGTTCCAGCCGAGAACATATCCTACACGCAAAAGAGCACCTTCTTTCATGAACTGTAATAATAGAACAATGGGAATTGTAAGCCTTTTAATCATTCTTACAAAGATGATGGCTTTGATGTTTGTATTAGTGACAGGGAATTCGAGCTCTTCGTTCCTCTGCATCCTGAGGAGCGTGTCGACTATGTCTTCCCCACCAAACTCGCCACTCTGCTTCAGCTTATGCTCCTCGACGATCCCATCAAGAATCTTATCCACTTTCCTCCTCATCCTCAGCAACCTACCCTTGTTCCAACTCAAGGCGCTGAGCACCTTCGACGATGGGAAAAGATCGGCCAGCTCAAACCCACCAGCCATGGTAACAGCTCTCCTCAGCATCGATATCAGCTGCTCGCGATCTTCCCTGTTAATCACCTTCCCAAAGGCAGCCCTGCAAGTGACTGCGCTAGCAGAGGCAAACACCATCTCGGTCAGGTTGACCTTCTCCCCCGACGACGATGCGAGGGTTCTCACCAGGCGCGAAGCTTCGTCTTGCCTGATGGAAGCGAATGACTTTACGTTCTTGGCGCTCAGCAGCTCAATGATGCAGATCTTGCGCATCTGACGCCAGTACTCGTTGTACGGACTAAAAGCCAAGTCTCTGTAATCGTACCACATGATCTTTGTCCCAATGCTGTCTGGCCTGTCGGCGCAGGCTGGGTCGTTGGTTTTGACTGCTTCTTTTGCGGCGTCGGGCGATGATATGACTACGGCTGAGACTTGTCCGAGCTTCAAATGCAAGATGGGACCGTAGCTTACGGCTAGCCTTGAGAGTGCTCTGTGTGGTAAACTGCCCACTAAGTGGTGGAGGTGGCCGATTATTGGTAGCTTGGGTGGGCTTGGAGGTAAGTTCTTACATGTTTCTTGGGGAATGGATGTGTTCTTCTTACGAGTATATTTGACTGCCAAGAAGATTGAGTATGAGAAGAGAAGGAGAGCGATTGAGTTGGCAAGAAGCTGTAGTTCCATTTTCTTTCCCTCTTTGGACGAAGAATCAGTGTGTGGATGTCGAAATTAGAATGTCTTGTTCTTTATTCATAGGTGGAGGGGAAAATAATGAAGGGCATCAGCATCATGTTTGCGTATCATGATTGACCTGAAAATAGTTGAATTGTATTGTAGCCTTGGAGAAACATAGCATAGGTGACGTGTGGAGAATTTCTCTCATGATCACATCGTCTTTATTCAAAATTCTCTTCGTACGACTTGGAATGGAGAATCAATAATCGACATCTTGTCGTGAAAGAATTCAAATATTTCAACCGTATCGTTATCCTAGTAACACTTAAGTGGTTAGAGATAAATCTTCGTACGTAACAATGACTTATCCTTAATAGTCAGTCTTCGAAATCAAGAATTATATATTACCGAAGTGGTTTTTTTTTTCCTAGATAATCTAGTTTTACTTGTCTTTGCGTGTTTAATTTTGATATATACGTGGTTAAGTAGTAAAAAATCATATTAAATTTGTTAAATACAGCTCCCCTAACCCAAGCACGTATTTCACATTGCCATATAAAAATCTCGCAAGCAACTGCCTAATTGTCTGCAAGTGATTGTTCGTTTCCTCATAAAATGACAACCATTATATTCCCCACTATTATATTGGTTATAATAATAGGTTGTTACACTGTTTGGGGTATAATTAATTACACTTACTACCCCTGCAAACTAGAGAAATTGGCTGGGTTGGAGTGGGCTAAAATGTTCTTTGTTGGGCTACTATGGACCCAAATTTGGACCTTAGTTATTATCTATGAAAAGCCCAATTGCAAAAGAAGAGTGTGTTACTACATGTAGAAATTGTCTGATATTAATATTACACACGAAATTCACATGAAGTTCTAATAATACGAGGTTCAACTAAACATACTGAATCGTGATAAGAATCTGCGTAACAACAACAATGTCAACAACTATCTGTTTCTTTTTTTTTTTTTTTACGATCAATTCTCTTTATCAACACGAAGCTTCAATTCTGGGCTCAAAAGCAAAGCCAGAGACAAAATCCATGTTTCCACACTTGCCCAGCTTAATCCACTCGTTCTTTTCCAAATCACACAAAACGCTACAGCAGCACAGCGACCCATCGCCGCCGCCGCCGCCGCCGCCGCCGTCAGCACCATCGCCGGCATCGCAGTTACTCAGACTTACCATCATCAGCTCGTTCACCGCACAGCAGTTCACGTCCACTTTCTTCCCGTACAGCCCGCGCGACATCCACGCCGGCATGGCCGCCGCTTGCCGCCACTCGCCGCCGTCCCATCTCCAAACGCCCACCCTCGCGTGCTCGAGAAACTCCGACAAGAGAACGACGTGGACGTCTCCTCTGAACGCCACCAAGTCGACGGAGTACTCCTGAAAACCGGGCAGAAGGCTCGGATACTCCGTCAGCGTACTCTTCGTCAGATTGCAGCAGATTACGCCGCCGTAGGAACTGATGAAGTGCAGCAGCTCTTCGCCGTCGTTCTTGGTCGTTAGGACAGACGAATATTGCTTGCAGGGACTCCTCTTCGTCTCCGTCGAGACAACGTCGCCGCCTTTGGTCAGGAAGTAGCGCGTGGAATCACCTTCTTCATCGCTTGCCCTGTTCTTCGGCGGCTGTGGGGCAAGCCTGGCGAAGTCCGACCACTCCTCTGTAACGGAAGAGTACTGCGCGAAAAAGAGAAGGTTCGGCAGTTCGCCGTAGACTAACACGAGTTTGAACGATGATGACGTGTTTGATGAGGTCATGGCAACAGCTTGCAGCGGTAAATCTCGGGTCTGACCCGGTGGGTTGATGATACGGGTCGAGCTTGAAACAGGGTTTTTCACGACGAAAACTCCGCCGGGCGAACGAAACAAGATTAATGAACCTGAAGAAGCAACTGGGATCAGATCAGATTCCGAAACTGGGATTTTCATCCATGATTGTTGAGATGTGTCGTAGACGATTTGCTGATGTGGCTTCTTTTGTTGAGAAGGTGAGTCGGCAACCATGAAGAACCATGGCTCTCTTGATGGGATTTCCTTGCACGCGAGCTTTAAGGTTTCGGAATCTGCCATGGACTTCCACCTCTTCACCGAGCTGGTGAGTTGCAGAAAGGAAGAGGTTGGCAGCCATGACAGAACCCTTTCAAGAAGGTCTTGATTGAGTTCGTTTAGTGGGAAGGGCGGCGGCGGCGGCGGCGCTGGATTTTCCTGGGATTTTCTCTTCTTGGTGTTGCTCATTTTCTTCTTGCTTGTGAGAAAGACGACGATGATCTTTTATAGCCGAAAACGAAGGGGTTGTGTTGGTTGACGACGACGAAGAGTAAATAAAGCGAAGGAGGACTTTGAAAAACTAAAGGAGATAAATAATATACGATATAAAAAAAAAAGACTGTGTCACTCACGGGTGCGTCCTAGCTAGTAAAAAAAAAGATTAAAACAAAATAAAGCCGAAAAGGTTTTTGTGCATGATGTGTGTATGTGACTTTTTTCGACAAAAGAGCATAAACAAACGGACCCTATGTTTGGCTTTCTTTGTTTTCCCATTAAAAGAGAGAGACATATATACATATAGAGAGAGAGAGTTGATTTTGTAGGTCAATGTTAGAAGATTAAAGTACAATAGAATTGGATACACGAGATGCATGATTGGGGGTCGTGTATGTGCCTTGATTTTGACTCAATTATTTTTAATGTTTTAAATATTATAAAAAGAAAACATATTTTCATCTGTATCACTTCTTAAAATGAAAATGGTGAAATTAAAGTAGTATATTAGCTGTGGATGGAAAACACAAATGTCAAAAGGGTAGGACGACCTTGGAAAAGTGAGAGACAGCCATTACCATTTTGATTTATAATATATGTTATGTGCTCCCCGTGAGGAATCTAATTTCATTCGTGTACATAAAATTTTTCTTTTTTGGTTTTATTTACAATGTGTTGAAGTCAGCTTGCAAGAATCCAAAGCTCTGACTTTTGCTTTTCTACAGTTTGTTATTTTTTATTGTTTCGACAACTAAAATGGACTTGGGATGCTCCAAAAGTCATAGAGATATGATTATAAAAAAAATATTAGCAAAGAAAGCCATCAATTACGCCTCCCCTTTTTTCCTTTTCTCGTGCAATAAGGGAACTTAATAAAGCAAATTTAGGCCTCGGCTTTGTCTTTCTATTGAGCTGACTGAGATAATCCCCACTCACCACTTATAATGTAATAAATATTGGGCCTTACGTAAAACTCAGTATTAATGGGCTCTCCACCTTATACCTCAATATTGTCCATGTTCCCCAAATTTGGGCTCTTTTTATTTAACTATATTAAAGCTCCAATTTCTTTCTGTAAAAAAGTAAATATTGGATTCGAGCGAGGTCATAAATCATAATCAATTTGATGGTTGCTTATAGATAGATGTCTCTACGCCATAAATCACGTGAATTACGAATCTTGTGATTTGCGTTAACAACGACGAATACATATGAAGAAGGATGACCTCTATTATCATTAATAATATAATAATATCATGATAAGCCACCAACTGTTGATCGCCAGCCACTAAACAAGGACATGACAAAGAAAATACAGGGAACAATTATGTAATTGTTAATCGAGGCGACGAAGAAGGTACTCGACTTGAACAAACTTAGTGAAAGGGATGACCCATTCTCTATACAACCTCGAAACCACAGATGGATCAACCTTGTAATGATCAGCGCCGCCGTCCACTTCTTGCCCGAATAACATGGCTTTCTTTTCGACCCTTTTGATGATTAGCTCTTCGACACTAGGAAAAGTTAGCAGCTTCATCAAACCGTCCTTGTCCTGTTAGTATTATTAGAACACAACACACACCATAGATAAGACAGATCATCATATATAGCTGTGGTGTGGTGAAGTCTCTGTTTTTCAAGGGTTGCCTTTAATTTACCTTAGCTTGTATTGCTGGTATATATTCTTCAGGCGAGTCTCTGAACTTAACCTCGGCCACGAATTTTCCGTAGTGAATCCTTCTTGAGAGAGCCTGAAAGATTAAGGCATGTAATATAACCAAGAGATGCAGAAAAAGCAACAGTTTTTTTTGTTTCATTTAATTACCTGTAAACAAGCTAGATCAGCAGCTGCTGTAACTGCATATTTACCATCATCAGCATCATCTTGTTCCTTTGAACTGATGAGAGAAAGCAAGGTCCCAATGTAAAGATCCAATATCTTATGGTTTATGTTGATCGAAGCTCCTTGCGGATGAAGAATATGTTGGGAGTTATTTGGCAGCAACGAAGATGGCAAATCCTTTGGGAAAAATGGGTTCTCTTCAAGAGAAGCATAGCGACCAGCCTGCAAAGATAAGCTCAGCCATCAGAAATTATTAGGTAAAAGCACACATAGTAAAACACCTACTACCAACCTTGGCTTGAAGAGCTTCAGATTCCTTAACGAAGAACTCAAACAGTGAAGCGCAAGGCTCTGTGTTTCCCAGATTCGTCAACAGATCTGCGCCGTACAGCGGAGAGTTCATGGGAAATCTTGACCTCTCGATGAGGCTGAAGATGATGGTGTCTTCTTGTCTGACCAAACTCTTTCTCAGGGAATCAAGATTCGTCAAATCCTGGCCAAATTCTAGCAGCTCTTTCGCCATTTTTCACAGCCTGCGAAATTTATTTACGCTACCAATGGGTGGTGACGACGAACGCAAAGGTTGGATTTTTTACTTTTGATCATTTTCTTAGGCTACGCTTCGTTTGGGCCCGAACCGTGCTATAATAATTTTTGGGAAATTTCATGCGATAACCTCGAGTTTTCAACTTTTCCAGTTGGTACCCAAAGCTGTTTTTCGCTTCCGGCTGGTAACCTCGAGGTTTCGATTTTTCCAGTTGGTACCCAAAGCTTGTTTTCGATTCCGGCTGGCACCCCTGAGGTTTTATGAAATGTAACTTGGTACCCCATGAATTACCAAAATTGAATTTAAATTACTTAAACTAATCAGAAATTAAAAAACAAATTATTTTTTGTTTAAAAAATAATTTTAATTATAAATAATAGTATAGGGAAAAGTTATAAATGTTTTTAAAAATAGAAAAATATATTTTCTGAAGCCCGTACGAACGTTGAGATCGAAAATCCAGCGTTCATATCGAAAAAGATATTTTTATCATGAACTATATTATATTATTATTATCACTTACTGATAGATCGTGAGCAGAGTAAAAACCCAATTGAAACATTGTGGATTTGGGTTTCGGAAAATATAATTTTCTATAAAAATATTTATATAATTTTTCCCAACTATATACTATTTTTTATAATTAAAAGTATTATTTTTTATTAAAAAATAATTTATTTTTGAATTTCTGATTATTTAAGTATTATAAATTCAGTTTAGTAATTCAGAGGTACCAAATTACATTTCATAAAACCTCATGGGTACTAGCTGGAATCGAAACAAGCTTTGGGTACCAACTGGGTCGAAACCTCGAGGTTACCAGCCAGAATCGAAAAATAGCTTTGGGTACCAACTGGAAAAGTCGAAAACTCGATGTTACCACATGAAATTTCCCATAATTTTTTTTTAATTGCTTATGGAATGTTTTTTTTTATTATGATTATGAACCATGCCACTCCTCCACTAACCTCGCACTCACGTATTTTACACATTGTATAGTAGAAGTTGGTTACATTAATATGTAGTTAGAATAATATTGGTTATTCGAGTGCCTTATCTAACTAATAATTCAGACAACCTTATTAGTACTATTGTAGCTTGCTTGTCATATTCATCGGTGTCGTCGTTTTCACTTGGTAGAAACGGTACAGCCCCTTTACTTCTTTACACGCCATTGGTATAATTAAAGTTCCAAATTATTACAACGACGAAACAATAAAACAAATGCATAGTAACATAAGAGTCAAGATTGGGCACTTTCCTTGGTAATGAGTGTCAAATATAATGAACATAATATCGGACGACGAAGTCAAGCAAGTCATTTTTAAAACGAAAGTTTTAAGCCTAGCAAGTCGATGATATGTTTTGTTTTTTCAGTTGACGGAGGAATGATAAAACACATAGTATATTTAGGTCAATAATTGTTCAATCAATCAGTGCGATGCGAACACTGATGAATGTTCAATATAACACGTAAATTCCATTGACTCAGTCGTCCAATTTCATTTCACAGTCAATTTTGAACAACAAAACAACACGAGAACAAAGTTTCCTCCATGGCTTCAAAATAATCTAATTTAAAACTCAGGCATTTAGTATAGTATTACACGTTCTTTCAAATTAATGAAACGTGGACTAGATTCTTTAAAATTAATTAGATAATCATGCCTTGTGTAATCAAAAACTAACGTAGCTCGTGTGAGTTTTACATAATGTAATATTTTATGTTCAATACCAACTTGTAATTGTATTACTACTGCATGGTAAATTTTCTAAGTATGTTATCGTCTGATAGAACATATATATAATGGTGATATTTTCAAAGTGATCCTTTTTTCAATTACGGTATATCTTACAATATCTAAGGCCGGCCGATGAAAAAGGTTGAAGACTAAGGTGCTTGAAAATCTGACCCACGTTCGTGGCTGTCTATAAAAGCCAGCCCATGCAAAAGCACTTCGGATACATAATAAACCACACCCTATTTTAAGCATATCTGTTTTACATACTCTCCTAGGTTTTCCAAGAAAAAAAAAAGGAAATGGAATTAGGGTTTTCTTTCAACTTCACAACCCTCGCCATTCTAGTGCCTATAGTCATCCTCTTCTTATTCAAGAAGTGGATAAACCCTAACCCTAAACCTTCCCCCAACTTACCGCCCGGCCCAAAAAAGCTCCCAATAATCGGCGATTTGCATCGCATGAGCATTCTTCCCTTTCGTACTTCCCGAGACTTGGCCAAGGACTACGGCCCGCTCATGCACTTGAAGCTCGGCGAAGCAACGACCATCGTAGTTTCTTCCCCAGAAGTCGCAAAGCTCGTCTTGAAAGACAACGACCCAAGTTTCGCTGACAGGCCTCAATCTGCGGCCATCAAGATATTGTGGTACAACTACAGCGACCTCGCCTTCAGCCCATACGGAGATTTCTGGCGTCAGATGCGCAAAATCTGCGTCGTCGAGCTTTTGAGCGCGAAGAACGTCCGTTCCTTCGGTTCGATTCGCAAGAAGGAAGTGTCCCGCGTCATCGAATCGATCAGAAATTCGCCCGGGGAAGTCATGAATGTGACTGACTTGATATTCGCTGCGATGAGCTCAGTGGCTTGTAGGACCATGTTTGGCGACGTGGGGAACGAAAGGAGGGACATGATGATTAAGCTGATGAAAGGAGTCAACAAAATGGCCGGAGGTTTTGAGGTCGGCGACCTTTTTCCTTCTTCGAAGCTGCTCAA
Source organism: Craterostigma plantagineum (assembly GCA_027422505.1). NCBI lineage: Eukaryota > Viridiplantae > Streptophyta > Magnoliopsida > Lamiales > Linderniaceae > Craterostigma > Craterostigma plantagineum. Next base: position 362,894 of record JAPQWV010000096.1, on the reverse strand, counting down.
TTTCTTCAGCTTGAATAAGAGGAGGCTCATGGCGATGAGGCGCAGGGCTGACGTTCTTCTCGACAAGATAATCGACGAACACAGAGGTAAGTTATTATCGGCTGGCGAGGAAGGGAGGAAGACAAAGAGATCAGGAAATAATAACGGCGATGATGATTCTGTTGACGAAGAGGACTTAGTGGATGTTTTCTTGAGGATTCAAGCAAGTGGAGGGATGGAGTTTCCCATAGTCAACGACAACATCAAAGCTGTCATCTTTGTAAACAAAGTTTTCTTACACGCTTTGCATTCGTTATTATCCGATCAGCTTAATAAACACCAACAGATTAATTCTAATGAATCAAAATATATATGCGCAGGACATGTTTGCAGCTGGGACTGAGACATCATCAACAGCACTAGACTGGACAATGACTGAACTAATCAGAAACCCTCGTCGTGATGTCCAAAGCACAAGCCGAAGTACGGCATGTCCTAAAAGGTGGCACGGAGAACATCCAAGAATCAGACTTGCAAAAGCTGAACTACGTCAAGTTAGTCCTGAAAGAATCGCTGAGGTTACACCCACCAGTTCCTATCCTACCAAGGGCGTCTAGAGAAGAAATTGTCGTGAATGGATACACTGTACCAGCCAAAGTGAAGGTCTTGGTCAACAACTGGGCAATACAGAGAGATCCCAAGTACTGGAAAGAACCTGAGAGTTTCGAGCCTGAGAGATTCGAGGACGACTCCATGGATTTCGTTGGAGGTGACTTTCTGTACTTGCCGTTTGGTTCGGGGAGGAGGATATGCCCAGGAATATCCTTCGGCATGGCGAGCGTTGAGCTTCCTTTGGCTCTTCTGCTGTATAACTTCGACTGGGCATTGCCAGAAAATGGCGTGAGGGCTGAGGATTTGGACATGATGGAAAGTCCTGGGCTGTCGGCAACGAGGAAGGCGAATCTTTTCTTGGTGGCTACACCATACAGCAAGTGAATCAGCTTAAGATAATAAGTTCGTTTGTAAGTACTTATCTTTGTGTAAGTTGTAGTTTTGCAGCCTTCGAAATTATCAGTTTTAAGTAATAATGTTGCTGTTGTTGTAGCTTTCTTGTTTAACTTATCGATGTGTTTTGTTATCTAATTTAAAAATCTTTACTGCATTTCAATCTAATATACATATTGAAACAAAACTAATGGTAAAACAAAGTTAAAGCTGTATTATATTCAAACCTCAGCTAGAAGTTAAAATGAGTTAAAAAAACATTTAGGTGACATTTTTTTTTACCGTTGCACACTCAACTCAACGGCTACTTTTCAAGCTCAGCTCCTATATAAGTATAACAACATAAGCTATGTTGTGCCATCAACCATTCACCAACACAATACTCAACCTCCCTGAGCTTGTCATTGCATCTTCTGCGTTAGTTCGAATCTCTCTTTGTGTAGTCGAAGAAAGAAAAAATGGCAGGAACAGAAGAATCAACGCTATTACTAGTAATCGGTTGCTTGTACTTGATTAGCTCGGCCCAGGCCAGAGATTATTTGGTGGGAGGCAAACCAAACGCTTGGAAGATCCCTTCATCAGAATCCCACTCTCTCAATCACTGGGCTGAGAAATCTCGCTTTCAGATCGGAGATTCTCTAGGTAAGAAAAGAAAAAAGATGCATTCTTTACCAATCTCAGTTCAGCTCTGTTTTTCCCTTACAAGAAAAGGAAAACTACTTGTGTTCTTCTTGCAGTGTGGGAATACGATGGTTCACAAGACTCTGTGCTTCAAGTGAGCAAAAGAGATTACGTAACGTGCAATACTTCGAGTCCCATCGAGACTTACACAGGCGGGCAGACAAAGGTTAAGCTTGAAAAGTCAGGCCCTTATTACTACATTAGTGGGGCCAACGGGCACTGTGCCAAGGGCCAGAGGCTGATCGTAGTGGTCATGTCGGAGGAGCACCACCGCAGGTACGTGGCTCCTTCTCCGGCGCCGTCGTCTGAAGTGGTGGCCCCGACGCCAGCTCCGGCGAGCAGCGGTGAGATGCTAAGAAGGGGTGGTGGTGTCTCGGGGGGTGTGGTGTTGGTGGTGGCGTTCCTCTGTTCTTGGTTGTTGTGTGTGATGTGGTGATTGACAATTTCATAGATGTTTATTCTTAAATTCATTTGTTAAAGTGATTTATATTCATATTTTGCATTTTCCCAGAATTAACTTACCGCCGCCTTTTCATAAGAGAACAGAACAGCTCTACACAAACACAATACACGACGCCCTTTTTTTTAAGCAGAGATATCAACAATTTCAAAAGAACGTCCATTCATAAATTTAACGTGTCTTAAGTTCTTGCAACTCTAGAAGTAACTAATAAACTGATTGAGATTGTTTGTGGAACGTCGTCCATTCATTCATTTGCAGAGATAACCGTCAAAGTCACAATCATCGATAGTTCAGCTTTGGTGGTTCGCATTACACGAACAGATTTATTGAACTATATTGCATTACAACAGATGATATAATACTTTGTTATGATTCCATTCCAATCAAGTGCCCCATAATATACTGTTGTAATGGGCGGCTTATCCTAAAAAAGAAGGCGAATCAGTTTCAGAATGTTACTATCCGACTTATATTTTTTACATTATAGTATTATTATATGTTCTGTTCTGACACTGACTTTCACAAACCATTATGCCTTACGTTACGACATAAGTCTCGTAATGAAATGTTAAATTTTTCCGGGAAAAATTAAATAAAAATGTGGCCACGACAATGTCGCGAGCATCGATGTAAAATGAAATTTCTTGTTTTTGAGCTTCGCATGCCCATGAGATGCGATGACTAACATCTAACATAGGTATGGGTGGAATGTTAATGAAATCAAGACATTGAGTCATAGGATGTTGACTTATTTCCACGGATTTTTTTCTTGCGTGACCGGCGCCTTTTCTTTTTTAGTTGATACTATTTCGGGTTTTATTATTAGTCTCTAATATCTAACATAAATATAATCATATGACTACCAATTTGCAGCAAAAAGCTAGCAATAGTTCTGTTGCGGAAATGGCCCCTCTCGAATGAGGATTCAATGTAGATTTAGTTTATGCAAGTGTTTCAGATCGAATTGAGCATAAACGAGCTCAATCGAAGCTTGAAATCGCAACACACACACACTTGATAAAAACAGGATTTACGTGGTTCGGCCAGAACTTTGGCCTACATCCACGGATCAACCGAGCCTCCTTTCGTATTAATCCCAACACGAGAATTGTACACCGCCGTGCCCTCTACAACTTTCGTGTTTGTGACTCACTCAGATTTTCACTCTACAGAGAAATACGAACGCTCAAAGATGCTAGCTCGAACTATGAAAACTGATATATATAGAGCAGATTTCACATTTAACTCATGCCTTGCGTTTAATCGGAGCCATCCGTTCGATCTGATCCAACGCTCCAAGACCATCCACGTAGCACATGCATTTCCACGTGAAGTCACAAGTAAGTCATGCGAGTTTATAAGTGAAATAGCAATTTCACTTATAGCCATACGATTTCAGATCCAACGGTCACAAATCATTATCCGCGCCATCGAGCTTCTTCTAATCTGAACCATCGATCCTGTTGGCGCCTCATCTAACGACTTACATTAAATCGCACAGATTCAAATCTTGTCCGTCGATCTGCGCGCCAGTTGATCCGACGGCCACTGTTCATCGCAGCAATTCTTCAGCAGAGATCACCTTCTTCAGCTCAGCTTCCATTCTGCTTCGACTGGTCACTTCTCCGGCCATTTCCCGGCGTCTCCGGCGAGGTGATGGCTCGCTAATCCCGACAAGTTCGTTACTTATTTGATATTTGTGAATTGTGCGAGGCCGCCTACCGCACATGAACAATTTGTGGAATATAATGTATTAAAACCGTCCATTGTTAGGGATAAATAAAAAAATAAAAAACAAAATAGAAAGACTTGATAAATGATAATGGTAGACTAGGCTGGTAGTGTGCCACTAACTACGTTGACCCGTAGACTAAATCGTATGGTTTTCCAATGCTAATTGATTAATGAAAATGATTGCTTTTTGTTTATTTATATCATAAAATTATTCAATCAAAGTGGCTCCACTCCATTTTTCTACATGCTACACTACAGCTATCACGCAGCAAACTCGCTACACTTTCTTGTGAACTGCTATCATTTTCATCCATGAAATGCAATATACTATTAAATGAAATACAAATCTGATTGCTTTTTAGGCCACATATTACATTACTTAATCGTACCACCCGAACTAATTTTCAATTTTTAACCAATTTGTGACGCATTTAATACGTCACACGTAGCGTAGCCGAGTACAAGCCAAAAAATTTCTACCTAAAATGCAGTATTTATATATGCCCAGCCCAACAGACATTAAGAAATATGAAAATAGAAAAAATAATCGTAGTGGGTTGACGGTGGGACCACTCGAGTTTCTATTTATAAGTGCGAATATGATTGTTAAGCAAACTAAAACTTAAAACAACCATAATACTATAACTATACCATGTCTTCTGTAGCAACAACTCATTCTTTCCTCTTCTTCATACTCTTGGGCTGTCTTCGGTTCGCATGTTTTCTTGTCATCACAAGCCATGCTTCACATATCAATACACAAGGGCATTTTCATACAGTCGAAATCAGTTCTCTCTTACCAGCTTCAACCTGCAGTTATGGCACCAAAGGTAAACTTTTTCATAAATCAACTACGTAATAAGTTCGAGAACCCAACCTGCACTTTACTGCTTCTAATATTCATCCGTTTTTTCTGCACAAGGAAAGAATATTATGGTTATTAGAATTATAGCTTTTAGCCTCCCAGTGATTATCCTTCTATTGTTTTGTTCTTTTTCTTTTCCATGGGACGTAGACAATAAAAAAAAAAAAAAAAAAACACACACGCCATACAGCGAACCACAGCTGTATATTCCGAGACAAGAGGAAAACAACAAAAAACACCTTGATTGGTGTCTTGTCCTCACATATTCATGTGTGTTTTGTTATGCTACGCAACCCCTTTTCCCACCTAATAATGAAAATGATCCTTCTATTTTCCAAAACACAACTCATTCCCTGCCGTGACACAGTAAAAAATCAATAGCTCTGCTGAGTAATAACAGGTAAACAATTACCTTACAAGTTCATGTTTTCGCATTGGTTCAGGTACAAGCAAGAGGCAGTCAACGTTGGAAGTCACTCACAGGCACGGCCCATGCTCTAAAACCGAGTCAGCAACGTCAACCCTCGAAGAAATCCTCTCCCAAGATCAAGCCCGGGTCGACCATATCCAGGCCCGGGCCAAACCCGAAAGAAGAAGCCCGGACCTGCAGATAACATCCACGAACAACCCTAATAGAAAATCCATCGCAGGCAAGAAAAACGCAAACATACCATCGCAGTCAGGCCGGCCCTTGGGCACGGGCAACTACATAGTCACCGTTGGCCTTGGGACTCCCAAGAAATCATTATCCTTAGTCTTCGACACGGGCAGTGACCTCACATGGACACAATGCCAGCCTTGTGTTAAATCATGCTACAAACAGCAAGAACCCATATTCGATCCTTCTCTTTCGAGCACATACCTCAACGTCACGTGCTCCTCCTCTCAGTGCTCTCTGCTTTCCTCTGCAACTGGTAATAACCCGGGATGTTCTTCTGCAACTGGCACGTGCATATATGGGATTCAGTACGGTGATCAGTCCTTTTCAGTGGGGTTCTTTAGCAAGGATAAGCTCACCTTGACGTCCACCGATGTTTTCCCCGGCTTTTTTTTTGGATGTGGGCAGAACAACCAAGGGCTTTTCGGCAACACTGCAGGGCTGTTAGGTCTTGGGAAGAACCCTTTATCTATAGTGTCGCAAACGGCTCAGAAATATGGGAAGTACTTCTCTTACTGCCTTCCTTCAACTTCGAGCTCAACAGGGCATTTGACTTTGGGCAGCGGTGGAGCCTCGAACAATGTCAAGTTCACCCCTTTTAGCACTTCCCAGGGAAATTCTTTCTACTTCATAGACATTGTCTCCATCTACGTCGGCGGCCGCCCGCTGTCTATCAGCCAATCGATTTTTAGCAACGCTGGCTCGATCATTGACTCGGGCACGGTCATTACTCGCCTTCCACCGACAGCTTACAAGACCTTGAGCAGCGCTTTCAAGCAGTTGATGCAGAAGTATCCTAGCTCGCCAGCAGTTTCCATTTTGGATACATGCTATGATTTTTCTGGCTACACGACTGTTACGATCCCGACTATATCCTTCGTTTTTAGGGGCAACGTGAAAGTCGATCTGCACCCCAATGGGATACTTGTGGCGCTAAGCTCGTCGAAAGCTTGCCTCGCTTTCGCGGGTAACAGTGGAGATACTGACACGGGCATCTTTGGTAATACGCAGCAGAAGACGTTGGAGGTGGTTTATGACGTTGCTGGCTCGAAGCTCGGGTTTGGCGCTGGTGGATGCAACTAAGCAAAATGAAGAATCATCATAGAAATCACATATATTCATGTATCTCTCTTGTGTGTGCGCGTGTGTGTTTAATAAGAATTGCAATTGGGAATTGGGAAAGAAACAGACTAGTTAACTGCAGTTTGAGTGTAAAGTGCATGTAGGCTGCTTTGTTAAGCTCGTCTTGTAATCTATGTTTCTTTAAGATTTTGATGTAATGCTCTAAAAATACTGCAAATGCTACTTACAGTATGATGAAGCAGTTATCGATATCAAATCCTCACCGTCTCCACCACCACCACTACCACTAACTGCTAACAATCGCACTCTCCACGGCGCAGCCCAATGGTTGCCTTCACCGTACTACGCGTGACCCATCTCTTTATCGGCGGAAACGATCTTTTCCTCCGGCGATTCCTCCTCCGCATGAGCCTCCTCGACGAAGCTCACGTCCACCGATCACCAGTTTTACTATCCCGCTCGCTACCACCGAACTAACTCCAACTATTAATCTACTCTGTAGATAAACCTCCTCACGATCTAAAACCTTGCGTTTTCGAAGGAATCCCAGACATTTGAATCGATCGGGTCGACAAGTTTTCGGATCCGATCACCAACCCGTCGGGTATTGATCCATTGTCCTGGTGGGCTAAAATTCCAATGTTTGGCCCAACTAACATCAAATGAAAGCCCATAACCATTTTGTGCGTGTGCGTCTCCATGTCAAGGTTCCGAAACCGTGTTTTCGAACCGACCGAAAATTTTAGTGGTTTAAGTATAGAATCGGAGTCAAACCGGAGTAAAACCGGTATCTTAAATATAGTAAATATATATTTTATATATGAATTAATCAAATAATATGAAAAATTGCATGTTTCTATGAACTTTTTTCAAACTATAATTATATATATTAAGGGGTAAAATCAAATAAAAGTAAATCGCATTGGTTGTTATAAATTAATCGTATGTCAAGTATTAAATCTATGAGTTGGGGTCATTGAATAAAAATAAAATAGTGAGCTAATAGGTTAATTATAAAATATAAAAATTAGGGTGTTAGGTGGATTCGAACTCAAGCCAATTAAGTAAAATTGAACAAACACTTGACCAAACTAATTTATCATTTTTCTTATTTTGTATAATTTATTTAAAGCAAAAAATTTTATTTATCTTTAATTTTTTTTAAAAAAAAAAGAACGGACTGGAGCCGTACCGAATTTTTGATCGGTCCGGTCCGGTCGTGACAACCTTGCTCCATGCATTGTTAAGTTAGAAAATAGAAAAAGCAAAAGGTTATTGAACAATAAACATGGTGTTGCTATTTGGCACCCCCTTAGGGGGAAAACAACCATTTGTAAAAGTTATTTATATTATTATTTTTCTTACATTTTATTAATCAATCATAAAATTGATTAATTTTCTCTTCATTTATTGAATTCATAGTAATTGTGCTAATGACAAATCCTTACGGTGGGACCCACTCGTGCCAATACTGCCATGTTTAATTAATCTACAACTTTACATTAACTATAAAAATATTAATATCTAATATTAATCATTATTGATAACTCTTTTTATAAAAATAAAATATAATATAATATTTCTGTTTATCATAAACAGATTAACTTGAATAACCATAGAATAGTAGCTATTGGGTAAAGATTAATATTAAATATCTAATATCGTCATCCGATCTGTAGTATAATTAGAGTTTTAATATTTATTTGTTAGTAAGTTTCATATAAGAAGATAAAACGCTTAGGGGATGATAGTCGGTATGGAATACCCCTCATAAAATTAGATATTCACGTAATAATATGACAGGTACGTAACATTAAAACATTAAATAAAATATATATAGTTGTGATATTGTTACTGTTCTTTCTTTTCTCTCTTTTTTTTTTTAGTTTATACATTAGGATTGCCTAAGACAAATTGCTTAATGCAATTATTATTACTACCTATAGAGTGTGACATATATCAAACACAATGTTGGTAATTAATTTTTTTTAAGAAAAAAAGCATTCTAATAAATTAAAATAAATATAAAATATAAACCGTTGTCAATAGGGTTAATATATTTAAAACACTGACTTGTAATTTGTAATATAACCTTTCTTTATATTTTTTATAGAATAATATAATGTAATCATTCCTTGTCCAAACCAATAATGGCATGAGTTAATAGATAATATTGGACTCTTAATAGATGATCCACGGCTACCTCTTGATGGTTTTGAGAGTTGAAGTAATCACTAATAAATTGAGCGTGATAATAAATAAGTTGTAATAAATAGAGGGTGATAATAAATAAGGAGGTTTAAATATAATTTTAGGGGTGCATATAGAATTTCTCACCAAATATTATCCTAAAAATCCAATTATCCAATAGCATATGCATGCTTGCCATGTGTTTTAGCAATAGTTTTTTCGTCTTTGACCAAGTCATATAATTAAATGTCCACGTCGGCCATGTCGTGTCGGCTATGCATAGGACCCTTCCAATTCTTCTCTTCAATAGAGCTGTCAATGGGCCGGGCCAGGGCGGGCTGGCCCGCCGCCCGCCAACTGGTGGGCCTCCAAAACTGAAGCCCAGTCCACCCCGCCAGCGGGCCGCGGGCCTGGCGGGCCAGGCCCGCCCGCCTTTAATTTTTTTATTTAAACTTTTTAATTAATTAACAATAATTTATATAATTATGTTATTTAAATATACGTTAAATATGTATTAATTAATAAATATATCATTAATTATTTAATTATAATATTTAAATATACATTAATCATGTATTAATTAATAAATGCATCATTAATTATAAATAAAATCATTAATTAATTTATTTAAACAAATATATATTTAATTTATAAAATAAATTAACTAAATATATGGCGGGGGCCCGCGGACCGCCCCGCCCCGCCCGGCCTAGCCCGCGGCCCGCACGGGCTAGTCCGTTTAGGCCCGCCTTCTGGAGGGCCTTAAAAATTCCAGCCCAACCCGCCCCATAGGCAGGGTGGGGCGGGCCGGCCCACGGGCCACGGGCTATTTGACGGCTCTACTCTTCAATATGGGAACCCAAAGCACAACCTTGGACCTCAGCACAATCCTAAATGAGAAAGATACCTTTGTACTAGAAAATTTTCCCATTTCTTTGTATTTTTCTTTCTATTTTAGCGAAGATCATGTAATTGGGACGTGGACACAGAGACCAGAATACTCCTGACAGAACTTTCTGTTTCTTCATGATCCTTATCTTTAGTTTCTTTTTCTATTCGGTCATATCTAGCTTGACTTCATTATTTTTGGAGTTGATCTAAATTATTAAGCATTATTGCAAGCTTCACAACTTCTTTATTTTCTCTGTCTTGTCTTTTCTATATATATATAATATATAATATTTCGTCTTCTCATCCATTTCTCTGTCTTCCACCATCTTTACGTGACTTTCTCTTTTCCTACCTTTGGTCTTCAGGTTCTCTCTTCTCCCATTTTCTTTTTTCATATATCTAAATTATTGTATATATGTGAAATAAATTTGCGATAATTTGTGTAATATCTTCAGCTCGTTTTATCTTTTATTTATCTTCTGTAAGATATTGCTGATGCATGATGAATCTTTTGAAGGAGTCCCTTGATCTGGTCAATCAAGGTCGGATCTTTTTAAATCGAGGAGGATGGAGGTTTAAAAAGATCAGATTTCGTGACAATTTCGAAGTCATATTATAGATTCTCGCTATAATTTGTTGTCTTATTAATGGGTTGTCGCAATTGCCCAATTAGATCTATGCTCGAACATTATGTTGGTATATGTTTTTGCTAATTTTTTTTTCCCTTTATCATATCTATTTTGCAGGTTTGATTGAAACATCCCATTATGAATGCTTTGGCGGGTTCGTCTTGTGGTTTCTTTTAACTGTATAATTTATGTAAAAAAATTGCTATTTCTGCAATTTGGGGCTTTTAAATATTTCTTACCCTTGAGGAATATTTTAGGAATTTAGATAAGGTAAAAGGACATATTTTGAAGTGATTGGTTACATGGGTTATTTAGACTCTGTGTTGTCGCAAACTACAAGCCAATCCCGCGCTGATAATACTCCGGTTAGCGGTGGTGGCGTTAGGTGAGATTTCTTGCAAATAATTTGCCTTCGTTATGTTTACGTTTGAAATATTCGGTTCAAATATTTGTTAATTTAGTCGAAAAGATCTATTCTGTGTGACGTGATCTTCGATTTTCAGATTGGCCTTCTTTGTTTTCAAGTTTTTCTTCTTTCTATTGGTTGCTTCGTTATGTGTCGTCAATATTTTATCCGTGATCGCACGTTTCTTCTCCGCTTATGATTGGTTGATTCAATCTTTTCTGCGATGAGGTCTGCAATATCGCTCTTTCTCAGATGCCATATTTGTCAAAATATATACGTATCCCAATTAGTGTACTTCTTACGACACGACCAGACCAGTAACTGCAAAATTGCAATTTGAGGTGCAATGGCGGGCGTGATTTGTCGTATACGGTGTTTTGTCCTTTTTCCTTTTTAATGAAAGAAATTGAGTTGTTCTTCTCTTCCATTCGCGAATTAATCACATAGTTTTTGTCGTCAAGAAAGAATTCTCCATCATATATTAATTTAAGTACAATATAACTTGATGCAGTCACAATGGAAAGTTCAGCTATGGATATGCAAGTTCTCTGGGTAAAAGATCTTCAATGGAAGATTTCTTTGAGACAAGAGTCGATGGTGTAGATGGAGAAATCGTCGGTCTCTTCGGCGTCTTTGATGGTTTCTCTCTCTCACTCTCTTTGTATATACATATGCACACACACACACACACTCATATTTCAATATGTGATATCTTTCTTCATCTTCTTTCTTGTATGCAGGCCATGGAGGAGCGCGAGCAGCAGAGTACGTCAAGCAAAACCTTTTCAGCAATCTGATCAAGCATCCAAAGTTCATCTCCGACACAAAATCTGCTATAGGTGTGTAATTCCCGTTATAAAAAACCACGCTTTTACATTCTTCGCATCCCTAAAAATTCACTTTTTTCCCGTTTCTCCAGCTGATGCATACAGCCACACGGACTCAGAGTTCCTTAAATCCGAGAACAGTCAAAATAGGGACGCTGGCTCAACTGCTTCTACTGCTATACTCGTCGGCGACCGTTTGATCGTGGCAAATGTCGGGGATTCGAGGGCTGTTATTTGCAGGGGCGGCAATGGTAAGTTGTATAATTTGCGTAGCTGAGTTCATTTGCAAACGGTTTGATACTGTCTCTTTAAAAAAAAAAAAACTCTTTTCAGCTATTGCTGTGTCTCGGGATCACAAACCTGATCAATCCGACGAAAGGCAACGAATCGAAGACGCTGGTGGCTTTGTGATGTGGGCTGGTACTACTTATTAACTTTATGGTACTTAACTGAGTTTTTGTCAATGTTAAAACGCTTTAGTTCTTTGTTCTTACGAATGCAAGGAACTTGGAGAGTTGGGGGCGTGCTTGCTGTTTCCCGTGCTTTCGGGGACAGATTGCTGAAGCAATACGTCGTGGCTGACCCAGAAATTCAGGTGGGTTTTTTCTCTCTGAATTTGTTGGGCTTGTGTTAGAATCAATTGTTCGATGGACGTTTGAAGTGAATTGAAATCTAATTTTGCAGGAGGAGAAAGTGGACGAAACGCTGGAGTTTCTTATACTGGCGAGCGATGGGCTGTGGGACGTCGTAACGAATGAGGTACTACTAACTAATGCATATATATTATATTATATTATAGGCTTGGCGTTTAGGGCACAAGTTATGAGAGTACGATGATAATTGAATATGTTAGGAAGCTGTTTCGATGGTGAAACCGATAAAAGATCCCGAGGAAGCAGCAAAGAGGCTCTTGCAAGAAGCGCAGCAGAGAGGGAGCGCTGATAACACCACCATTGTTGTCGTTCGTTTTATTATCAACAGCGATGATGATGATGATGTTAACGATGTTGATGGTGATGATGATAAGTCTGCCTTCGCCGAAGCTCCAACACCAGCAAGTAGCAGCAGCTCGTCACCTCCTCCTACTGCTTGCAATAAGTAAAGCAAAGAATGAACTAATGGTCCGTCAATCATACATAGAAACTAATGAATGTTGTGTTGTACTTCGATCGACCCTTTTGTTTTCTTTTCTTTCTCTTCTCTCTTCGGATGTAATAAATTTTAAACTTATGCTTGAAGGCTGACTTTTCTGATATTTGTTTATAGTATAGTACTGTATGTGTCGTTTCATTTCAATTTCTTATTTGTTCTTCCCCGCGTTTTCTCTAACTTCAGCAAGAAAAACCTACAGTACTACACATTCCCTGATCACAAAATTCCACGCGCTAGGAAACTAAAAAAAAAAAGGGTTGGGTTGATCAAAATTATACGGCGTCGACTGTTCTGTTATTATCAATGGCTTCTTCGTTCTTGGGTGGCGCGTGGCTCTCCACCGGCGTAACTTTCTTGATCGTCACCCACCACTCTAACTTCAACCGCATTCGTCTCACTACAGTAGTAACTGTCGTCGCTCTTACGAAGATGACTGTCCTCCGACGGCGTTGCCAAGAAAGTGGGCTTCGCCTGACCGGCCATGATGACCAAATACCTCATCTCTTCTAAGGCCATCGGCGCCTTCTCCTCCGAGCCATTACTCTCGCCTTTTCGCTGGCCGCCGCCCACCTCATCATCGTCGGAGGAATTCCAGTGCGAGCAAGCTAGGATGATCAGAGCCAAGGCGATCAGAGCTAGCATGGCGGCGAGCCCGCCGAAGAGGTACGGCACTGGGGTGTGCCAAGGCGAGTAGGAGCCTTCTCGGACGGCCGTGGGATGAGGAGGAGCGAAGGTGGCCTTTGCCGTCATTGTGCCCTCTGCGGCGGTGGGCTTCACCGACAATGTCACGATTGCTTGTCTCATTTTTTCTTCAAGTATTAATTATGCTAATAATGGAGGGAGAAGAGAAGACGATGATCTTCTGTATTTGTAGACAAGACAAATCCTCCTAGTTTTTTTTTTCTTTCTTTCTCCTAATTATGTGAGGTGAGGTCATCCTTAAAATATTATTTATCCCCATCCCATGATGAATAGCAGCAGCACATCACTAGCATCCAATCCAATCTACAGTGGAAACGCACTAAACACCGTGGTTTTGAAACCGGGTTTTTTAATATTTTAGTGGTTTAAGTTTTAGTAGTTTAATTGGTGAAATCGGTGTTAAACCATTATCTTTAAATATAATTAATATTTATGATATAGTAAAATTGGTGAGGGGCGGATTCAAACCGTCAATTCCAAATTGATTTGGTCTGTAAAATTTCTAATTAATAAAATAATAATCTATTTAATTTAAAGTAAACAATAAATAATAAAATTATTGTACAAAAATATAACCACCCACTTCACTCACTACCACTATATAAACGCTTATAAAAAACTACTACCTCTGGTCTTTAAAACAAGTCGATGTAGTTAATTTTTTCTGTTCTGCAAAGGAGGTCGTTTTGATATTTTATAAAAAAAAAGTGAATGTAAATTTCCAGAATTACCCCTCTTGTTTCTTGATAATGAAGAAAAAATTGGATGGATAAGTTGAATAGTGGTTAATAGATCAAATAATTAATTAAGGTCAAGAAAGACATTTTAACTCTTTTCTTAATATGCGTGTTGATATCTAGAACGACATGTTTGAAGGCCAGATGGAGTATCATTTTAAGTTTAATTATGGTTGCATACGTGTGAGAGTGTGCAGGATAGCTAGTATAATTTATGATTGAATCAACTAAATATCATTAGATTATGTACATGTATATCTATAATATTTTTTTAATATATTACAATGTTATAAATTGGAGGTCAAACTTAATTAAAGTAAATTGTGTTGGTGGTTATAATTATTATACAATGGGTTGACAAAAATTAAATCTTTAAAATTTGGGGTCAAAACTAAATAAAATAAAATACGTGGTTCATGAGTTAATTATATAAAACAGAAATAAGATGATAGAATAAGGAATCAAACCAAGCTGAATCGGTTAACAAGCTCAATACTAACCATTGCACCACAACAAAATTCATGCAAATGTTGTCATTTTATCATATATTATTGTTTTGTTTTTTCTCTTCTTTTTTTAAATTAAAATTTAAGCTGGACGGAATCGGACTCCGGCCGATATATCGGTTCCGGTAAGAACCGGCCGGTCGGTCCGGTCCGATTTTCAAAACCTTGCTAAACACACCGTTTAAGTGTGGTTTGATGTTTGTGTCCATCATTAAAGAGACCATAATCATCGTTCATGATATTGTTACTGTGGATAAAAAGCATGTATATTTCTCGTATATAAAAGCCAGTGATTATTATAGAATGCTATCAACAGTTGTTTTGTTAGTGGCGCTATTAATTAACTCTTGAGATATCTCAATGGACAACAAATAATCAAGAAAGTATAATTAAACATTCTACTTTTGTTGGTGCACTGCTGACAACGCTTAACACGATCATTTATGCTATGCGAGTGCTTTAAGATAATCTGCGTGAAAATCAATCACTAAATGTTTATAGAATCTTACGCAACAATTCACAGATAATGAAATAAAAGATGAATTGGTGCGTTTGTTTGTTCTCGAAAGAGGGTTATATTACATGAGATAAAGCGATATTTAAATCTCAGATATTGTTCTTCTGGGAATAAGCACGCACCACTTGAGAAAAAAAATTTAATTAATTTCTGTTTCGTATTCGAGTAATTTGAGCTGTGGGCTATACTGGGCCTATGCAAGATAATGGGCCATGTTAATGTTGGGCCGACGATGAAATTAACCCAACTATTAATTTCGTATATTAATTTATTTTCTGGTTTTTTCTTATTCCGTAAAAGACGAGCCATTATTTTGGCGGGTCGTGTCACCACGACAACCTGACTCGTGGCAATTTAGGTTAGAACAAAAAGCAGCGAAACAACATTCGAGAAAGGCACAGACGGGTATTCAATTCATTTTCACTCATCAAAGATTTCATTGAAGAATGTCGCGATTGATCCGTCACTCGAAGCTCGCGCTACCCATATTCTCGTACGTTATTTGGTCGTATTTCTTGTTTTTCCTATCTTGAACGATGCTGCGGGTATTTGTCTCTGTATTTTCTGTGATCTGTTTTTAGCTCAGTTCGTTTGTTTGGGATTAGTGAGTGGAATGCAAACGGGGTATAGCCCGCTTTGTGGTTGCTGATTTTATTCACGTTGCTTGGGCTTGGAATCAGAATGTCATATCGGGATCAGTTGGGCGTTAAATTTTTTCCAAATTTCTCAGCTGACGTTAAAATTTCTGATCTTTTTTTGTTTTTTTTCAATGTGGGCTTTGTGAGGAGACGTCGGGGATAAGAGGAATTTGAAAGAAACAAAAAGATTGTTTTTTGTTTTTTCCTGTATTGCTTAGCCTTGCTTGAATAATTACACCATCTGTTATCAGTAATAGAACCAGCTCAAGTGGTGGAAGATTTTTGTCCACGGGGTCCGATAAATTTAGTGGCTCGGACAATTCTTCTAGAGCTGAGAAAGTTGAAGATGCAGAGACTGTCAATGTCCCTCCCCCTCCAACTGAGAAGGTGCCCCTTTGGTGGATTCCTTTGCCATGTCTGAGGAAACTCTGATAGTTCCGTTTGTTAAAGTAGCAGTTTTTTCTTTCCTAATGCAGCTTCTTGTACTTGGTGGAAATGGCTTCGTTGGTTCACATGTCTTGAAAGAAGCTCTAAATAGGGGCCTAACTGTTGCCAGTATGAGCAGGTGATGTTGTTTGAGTTCCCCTTTTATCTGTAAGATATGCTTCACCCATGCTTCTCACACCATTAATTTACCCCATGCAGATCTGGTAGGTCCTCAATACAAGAATCATGGGCAAACAATGTGACATGGCATCAAGGTTTTTTGACTCCTTATAGTTTTTTCTTTACTATCTTTACGAATAAAACTAGAAAACTTACCTTTTGTAGTTTTCCCGCTTAAAAGGTGACCTTTTATCAACAAATTCATGGAAGGATGCACTGAATGGAGTAACCTCAGTTGTGAGTGCCAAATCATTTTTAAGGCCACCATGTTTACGTTATTCCCCAGTTGCATGCAAGTTAGCATGATCAGTGTCTTGTCTCTACAGATTTCTTGTGTCGGGGGTGTTGGTTCTAACTCTCAGATGTACAAAGTCAATGGCACTGCAAATATGAACGCTATTAGAGCGGCTTCAGAAAAAGGTACTAACAATCATTGGATGAGTAATAGTTGATTGTTTAGTCTCATTTGATTATCACGGAAAGTTCTTTGATTATTCTTTAGTCTAAACTATTTTCATTACCTCGGATTTACAGGAGTGAAGAGATTTGTTTACATTTCTGCTGCTGACTTTGGTCTTGTAAACTATGTGATGCAAGGATATTATGAGGGGAAGGTGACCACATATTTAATTTTTTGGTTTAGGAAATGTTTGATTAAGAAACTTTACTAAGTTCCTTAAAGGCTAATGGAATTTTCACCTCCTTCCCTGTTTTATCTAATCATCTGCAGAGAGCTGCTGAGACAGAGTTGCTCACCAGGTATCCTTACGGAGGTAATCTATCTATCACCCTCAAACTAGATGTTCAAACATGATTCATTAAAATTTTTCGTTAGCACTTCTCTATGATTCATCCATCAACACCATATCAGTATAATCGCTGACGATAATTCACGTTTCCTCAAGTTTGTCGGCTTTTTTCAACTCCTTCTCAATTGTTGTGCTATAATCAACTATTAATTGTACCAAGCTTTTGTTTTCCAGGGGTAATCCTTAGGCCTGGATTTATTTACGGAACTCGCCGTGTTGGGAATATGAACTTACCCCTTGGCGTAATCGGTTCTCCACTGGAGATGGTAGATTCATTTCAATTCAATTCAATTCAATTGTTTTATCTTTTCCAAACACATCAGCTTCCTTGTTTTTCAATCCAATAGTAGCAGAAAACATTTCTTGAAAATCAGTCCCTTTTTAATTGGTTTGAAATATCATCATCGCAGGTTTTCCAGCACGCCAAACCGCTGAGTCAGATTCCTCTTGTGGGCCCACTTGTCACTCCACCTGTGAACGTCAATGCCGTCGCAAGTGTTGCTGTGAGAGCTGCCATCGACCCAGTGTTCCCTCCAGGCATTGTCGACGTTTACGGTATCTTAAAACATAGTCAGCAGAGGTAAGGGTAGAAAAATACACTTCATATTTTCTCCCTAATCTTATCATCAAGTTCTATGAAAAAGGAAGAAGAGCAAGTGATGGTTTTTGCCGGCTGGGTGTTTTCTCTCTTCGCCTGAATAATTTGACAACTGATGATTTAATAAGATGTACGAACTCATATTGTTTCCCTTAATGTAATAAAATGGTGATGTTGCTGTCCGCTTCATGTCTCATGTTATGAATCTTTCCGTTTTGTTATAAAATTGGAAAAAAAAAAATAGTTGCAGAAAACACTAGTAATATACATACTTACATGCATTTGATCTCTAATTTTTTTTACTTTTAGCAAAGAGAGAAATCGCATATGATATATGGTTTCGATTCTTTGTGTAGATAGGAATGCTATTATTCAATTGTTCATCTTTCTGAGGACAATCTTTCAATTGCGAGGGAAAATGAATAATCCCATAAAAAAGCAAAACTGTCCTCTAATTATAATACCTTCAAATTGATTTCCAAATATTCGCAATTCAAACAGATTGAATCGACTAAACAAACACTCACTCCACGCTAAACGACTAAAGCCGACGCCAAGGCTGCAGCCATACCGAGCCCCAATCCCCAAACCGTGTGCTTCGCAGCTCCGCTCTTGCCATCCGCAGGGACATCGTCCGCCGGCTTATCCGCCGCCGGAGCATCCGCCGCCGGCGCGTCAGCGGCCGCGGGTGCCTTGGCAGAAGGCGCATCCGCCTCTGAAGCAGGAGCATCAGCTGTGGGCTCCTCCTCAGCAGGGACTTCGGCCGGCGGGTCAGCCGCCACAGGGGCAGCGGCCTTAGGCGGCGACGGAGGCGGCGGGGTGGCTGCTGGAGGGAGGGTTCCGTCGATTCCAGGAGCGACGATGACGTGGGAAACGCTCAGGACGGAGATGTTGTAGGGTTGGGTGAGGACGGAAGCTCTGAGCTTGGCGTCGATGGGAGCGTTTGGCATGGCCGAGCCGAACACTATGGAGCCGTCGGGCTTGTGTACCACCACCAAGAACCCTTGTTGGTCGTCGGCGGTCCCAGACGCCTTCAATTTTGACGACGATGAGTGTTGTATGAAGCATAATTATTACTACAATGCTGTGATCTTTATTATTACCTGGTAAAGTGTGGTGATTACAGTCCTTTCGTTCTTAAGCTTGTTGAGTTTCAAGACATCGAAGTAGTCCAAGACAACGTGGTTGCTTAGGATTCTCTTCTGAACATCTGAAGATTTCCCGGCGAGGTCGCCGATGCTGTCATCATTTACGGCGAGCACGGTGATGGATGCTCGGCTGTTGATTGCTGGGACGAGCCCCGACTGGCTTAGGAGGTTGTTGAATTGGCTGAACTGAGGGTATTGTTCGAGGATGCGCGTGATGTTAAACGCGTTGGTTGCAGCGAAGGAGACGAATAGGGCGGAGAAGAAGATGAGCAGTGTGGAGTTCTTCATTTTCACCTCGGATTGAAGGGAATCAACTGGGCAAAAATGAAGGTTTTTTTTTTTATTTTCTTTTGTTCGTGACTTTTTTTTCTTCTATTGATCCATTTTTTTGTCTTTGACGGGGAAGAGCTTATATATTGTGCAGTATATGTTACGAGTGGGGTTGGGAGGAAAGTTCTCTCCCTCGTAGAGTTTTTAATGGCTCTCTTCTCTGTATTATAATAGATTTCACGTTTTTTGACTGGTTGAATGAATGAATGGAACTATGAGAGACGTTATCAATCGTTGAATGAACGTACGCTGGCTAATGCTTGACCTGAAAAAGAGAAAAAAAAATCGTTGCTTTGTCTTGGCTTTATGATGCTCGACGCCAATTATATGTTACAGAATAACTTGAAAACACAACGTAGTACAACAAAAGTAACTTGGAAACTGAAAATGTGAGGGAGACCAAACGGCGACATTGTTTATTTTTTGGGCATAATTCAATTGACTGTGAAGGAAGGGTAACAAAGAAAGATCCTTTTACAAGCAAGACGACGCTCCATGATAACAAGATTTTAACTTCAAGTTAAAAACAGTACGTAGTACATTTTACAAAATAAAGACACACACACGCATATATATATTGTCCTTGTTATTATACACGGGGGTTTTCTTCATTATAAGCCCCATCCCACATCATTCTTAGCAAACCTCTAGAAGTTCTGCTTAAGAAACGACGACGATCTTCTTCTTATCGCTTCTCCATGTTGTGGTGGACCTTCAGTAACTTGAATAACTTGTTCTGTTGGCTGACCTTCATCAATTGCTGCAATAGCTTCATTATTATATTACGTTCTACTTCTGCTGCTGCAATAGCTTCATGGTTATTATGTTCTCCTTCTGCTGCTGCTGCAATAGCTTGGTGATTATTATGTTCTCCTTCTGCTGGCCGTGGGCTTACTTCACCATCAAGTTCCCCTCCTCCTTCTTCTTCTTGCCGAGGGACTGCAGCAATAATTAATGCGTTCACTAGGTTTTTTTTTTGTGGTGGTGGAAGTGGAACATTCAATAATAAAATCACACATATATATTGTTTATACTACCACCAAAATTATTACTATTTACCTTCTTGTCCAGGAGCAGCAGGGTTTGGGGCTGCTGCTGCTGCTCTATGGTTATTACAACGTCGATGACAATCGCACAAGTTTGGGCCGCCGTCGTCGTCATTGCGGGGGCTGATGAAATTCTGCAACAACGAAGCTTCGTTCCAATTCTGACACAGAAACTTGGCCGCGTAGACTGCCAAGATGAAAAGCGAGTAGCCTCCCACGACCGCGAAAAGTCCCCAGAAGCTTCCAAGCCCTAGATTCTTGTACCCAGCAACCGACGACCCGCCATTGTTATTATTCATCTTCGAATCTCCGAACCATTTCCTCTCTATCTCCCTCATCTCGCTGCCTTCCGTCACGTTCAGTATTGCTCTCGAAACATCCGACGCCAAGGGAGATCCTATCGGGAATGCAAAGGCAAAGCCGTCGTTCTTGTAAGTCGGGGCGATGGTTGTGTACTTTGTGCCGTGGCTGTCCAGAAAGAGCTTCATGTATGGAATCTCGTCGAAGGCGGCCGCCATAACGCCGTCGGAGATGAGTCGATCGAGCTCGTCGTTCGAGAGGTAAGCATAAAGCCTCGATTCTGGGAAACCGATGCTTTTCAGCAGCTCGAAAACGAATGAACCCCTGTGGTAACCGATCAATTGGTCGCTCTTAAGAAGATCGTCGACGCTCCCCACGATGGGCTGTAGCTGCCGTATAGTTAGCAACGAGCTAAGACTCGCAGTGTAGCTCTGCGTTATTATCAGGACGACCAAGAACCACATGACCAGCACCGATCTAGTCCAGTTGCTCTTTATCCTCTCCTCTACAGATATATATATAAGATAGTGTAATAAAATTAGGTCATCAACTTATCATATCCACTAGCATAGATCATATATCAGAGTTACTTTTTTTTCAGGTCCACTGTCAGCCCAAGCCCATATAAGCTTGTCTCTCTAAAATTAGTTAACATTAGAAGGAGTTAGCAACAAGCCCGTAAGGAGTTCTCAACTCTTTCTAATTATGATGTGAGACTTGAGTTGATTATTGATTGATGTATATAGAGGGGGAGTAGAGGCTTACTGTGAGCGAAGACCATGGTTGAGAAGGCAAACCACAACGCCACGCCTACTTGATCTTTAGCCTTGCCTCGATGAAATTCACAGTTGCTTCTATGCTCGAGAACCCATACCAGAATTCCGATCAGAATGAACGAACAGAAGCTAACGAGCCAAAGCTGCCAAGTGAGTGGCTTTAGAAACGCCCATGGGTTGGCGCTTCCATCGTCTTTGTTCGGCACAATGATGTACACTTCAGATTGACTGTATGGGAGAGTGAAGTCGACGTATTGCGATCTGTTTGCTACAATCGTTATGTCTCCAACCGCAGCGTCAAAGTTCTGCGACGACGCCATTAAAAAGGACACCCAATACCATCGATAAGCAAGCAGAGACAACATGCAAGCATGCATTGCATGCGATAATTATAGTATATATTTATAACGCTTACTCCGAGTTTTACTTGGTAGATCAAGTCGTTGTAAGATCCGGCCATTTCGTGGTTGGAATTAGTAAACGGAACGTACTCGTATTGCACGCCGTACTGCAGTTTCCCGATCACCGCTTCGAAGACATCGATGCAATATCCTTCAACTCGTGTCGAACCGTCCGAATTCCATGCAACCCTAATAAACTCGGTGGACCGATCTTTAACCGGCACTCCTATTCTGAGCTTCTTCTTCCCCTCGTTCGTCGGAATCACCCAACCCTTTGGTTGTTTCGAAGTGCCCCCGGGCCACGTAATAATGGACGATTCGAAACCTAATCTTTCCGCCGTGCCATTGTCTGCCGCCCGACTCAATAAATCTCTTACAAGTCCGTTCTCTTGCGTCCAATACCCTACGACTCGATCGACGGTTCCAACCAAATTGATTATCTCATAGGGCGGCGGTCTGAGCTGCTGGCCAGCATCAACTAAGCTGAAATTCCCGGCGAGCCCTCTGAAAGACGCACGCCGTAGAGCCCGAGCGACCTTCGCACCTTCCCTCGAGACTCCAAAGTTTGTCGAATTCCTCGAAGATTCGAAGAACCTATCGCCATTGACTTCCGACGCTGCGATTTCCACCGCCATGGCTAGCGCCACGGCCGAGTCATAAGCCCAAAGCCCGAAAACGTTGAGCTCCGAGCTACGTCGACCGCGACCGTTATTATTATTATTCCTCTTATATCGCACGGTAAAGTCATTGAGCTCAGGCGAGTGGGGGACGTAAGGCCTCACGCCGATCACTCCCGACATCGAATCCTTTACGGTGCGATCGAGCGCGCTCAGTTCGTTCGCCATGCCGTCGCTCACGATCCACGCGTATTCCCTGCTCATCATTCCTATTTCCTTTGCTTTGAGAAATAGCCGCGCGCCGAGATCGATCAACATATGAACGACGAAAACCCTCGTCTGCATCGTCATCAGCTTGTAAAGCTCCGCGGCGATCTGATCGTCGGTCGCCGAGGGTGAAACTACGCTTCTGTACGGCACGCGCGCGTTTATTCCTTCCAAGGCGTCTAGTCTCGCCTGCGAAGGCTGCGCCGACGACGTCGCTTTTGGAGTCCCTCTTGTGGAGTACGATCCTCGACCTGTAGTGAGCGTTGGATGCGTAGAAATCTGCGAGCGCCATTTCTATGCACTTCAATCCCATGCGTCCGACTTCTTCGATCATGTCGACGACCACGCCGACCTTCACGGGGACGACGGCGGTTTTGTTGAGCGCATCGGCGGCGCTCGCATTCGCAAAGAGCAGTACTAAGAAAGAGGATATTATGATGGCAAGAAGATGAAGAAGAGAGTGTTTTGAAGAAGAAGAAGACATGGCAGCAATGCGTGTGTAATTATTTGCATCAGTAATTATTAGTGTTAATAGTGATGCATGGTCGTCGTATTAGATTATAAGGGTGGAATGGAAGTATAGTATTATCGTTACTATATATATATATATATATATATATATATAGCCAGCAGGTTCACTTATAGCCCAAAATAATTTAAAGACCAGCCAAGCAGATTAATCATATAACAATCATTTGCAAATTGCTGTTTGTGTGGGAATCCATTATTACCTATCATCTTCGTCGGTATTAATAACATGTGAAATATGCGAGTCGTCACAATGAGCTGCTAGCTAGCCTAAGCTATTAGGGTAAGGTAATAATGCAAAATACTCGACATCGCCACTTGGTGTTTATTTACACCGATGAATAGCCTCGTTGACATATATGAGAGTTTTACGTCAAAAAGAAAGACTACGACGAGGACGACTTTTGGATATTACTAAATTATAAAGTTTCGAAGTTCTGGCAGACACGTTTGGGGAAGACATGCGAGAGGTGAAGAGATTATTGGATGCTGTTGCTGTCATAATACATGAAAGCATATTTGAGGGCTTAATATAAGATACCACATATGTAATTATTGTGATAACGGTTTGATTATGGAAGTAGTTGACTTTTTGTTTTTGGTTTATTTAATAGGAGGAGACTTTGGGCTTTTATGGTTGGTAATTATTTTATAATGAAGTGGCCTGGCAATTGAAGTAATTGACATTAGCACTGGCATTAATTATATGCACACGTTCTAATGAAGAATATGATCAAGAGAAGGCTAGTTAAAGAAAGTGAAGTGATATGGATGCTGTTGCAACTTGCATGTAATGGCTGTTTTTTTTTCTTTTTTTTGGATCTGTATACCTTAAATAAAGCTTTCGTTTTTTATTCCCTAGTAATTCCATACGGTAATAGTACGTTTCAAAGAACAAGTTCGTTCGATCATTTCATGTTTTGATTGATTTTGGAAGAGATAGATATAACAAGCTTATTCAATCTTTTATATTGAAATCATCGAAACAAAACAAACCATGCAGATATTATACAACAAGTGGAAATCAATAATCAAATATGGTGTGGGATTTAATCATAATCACTTAGGCTGCTCTTGCAAAGAGGATATAACTGTTTCGAATGCCCCAGCAAGTGCTCTTACCTTGTTCTTCCTCTGCTGTTCTCGAAGCTTGCTAGCAGTTTCCTCTATTACATCGTTGGAAACTGCAGATTCTCTCTTCCCTTGATGCTTTGCTGCTACATTATTAGAAGGCTCTGTTTTGGGGATGACCACTTCTTTCACTTGGATTTCTTTATCTTCGCTTCGATTAGGCGCAGTATCATCATCGTTCTTGGCCGATTCTTCGCCTTCTAACTCCTCTACTTTGTTCGTATTCTCAGCACCATCTTCTTGGCTGATGACGATCCCTTCAAGGCTTGATATTTTTTCATCTTCGTTAATCGAAATCTGGCAATGATTATCATCCTTTTCAATCGCCGTTACTCGAGTTCGATCATCATCGGTGACATCTTGTTCTAATTCACTCTCCAAGACTCCCTTCTCATCACCTCGACCTTTATTACCGTTTATTTCAATTACTGTAGCATCAGCAATTTCAGTACTTGGATTCCCTGAATCATCAGCAGGGCTCGTAATAACCTTCTTGGTCGAAGAAGAAGAAGAAGTTTCATCACAGATCTGCTTCTTCGAAGTTCTACTAGTTCCCACTGATAATCTAGTATTCGCAGTACCATGATGTCTATTATTAAAAGCACCATCTTTTTTGATACTCCCTCTCATAAAAACCGCATCTTTACCAGAAAACGACGAAGAACGTAACGGTGGATTGAGTGATCTTGGAGACTGAGCAGTAGGGGATTGAGGCTTAATATCGAACGATCTTCTTCTGTTGAGCGTCGGCTTGTCTGAATAATCAAGTGGCTTCTTCTTTCCTTCTTGTCGTTTGCTGTCAAGGCCCGAGCTTAGTGTGGGCTTCAAATAGTTTGGCTTTTCAGACGAAGTTGGCGTTCGAACGATAGGATTGAGGTGAGAATGATCGATTTCTGAAGAAGGCTTTGTTGAGATGATTTTTTCCGAAGGCGAACATCTCTTCTCCTTCGTCGTAGCAGTTGATTCCTCTCGTGTTTTCGTTGCCATTGTTTTTATATTTCTTATGTGTCTGTCTGCCTGGGTTTGAGGAAATAAAAATGAAGAAAAAGAAACGCCTTGTCTATTCTAACGCATGTTAATGAAAGACGGCATCTTTTATGATATAGTTCGGACAGTCCAACGTTTCAATTCCTTGTTTTCATCACAAAAGCTACCGAGAAGTCGATCATACTCATACATGAACATTTATTAGTAACTGCAGAGATAATCATGAAATGAAGACTTGTTGTCTTGTATCCATTTTTGTATCATCTCACATAGATTGACATGCAAATAGACATGAGAATCATGATAATATGAAAGATAGACGTAACTTGATTAATAAATAGCTGCACCTTGTAGAGTTCTTAAGCCTTGTTTGTCATCGGAGACAATAGAGAGCAACTCTTTTATGGTGATTGATCGATCTTCTATCTATCTATGTGTTTAATATAGTATGGAGAAAAAGTGAATGCTTTTAAAATGCCTGGTTACTAATTAAGAGTGGAGAGCACATTTGATATTCAAATAAGACATGCGGAAACATACAAGTAAATAAAGAATAGAGAACGTGAACCCCAGTCAGTTATGCAATATGCTTATATGCATACGCATACTCGTTAATCGGAAAAATATACACAATTGATAATGATATATTTTAATTCAAAATCATGGCCAGACTTACGAATATAATATTTGCTAAATTACAGAGCCAAATTTACTATGATTCCATCGCGTAGTAGTTAACATGGTTAGGAATTAGGATATATAATTTGCAATTTGCGAATCATATTATATATATGCAACTTCCACTATATGAGTATATGACGCATCTATCTATACAACCGATCTGTAGTTTCAAATCCAATGTTATATTTATATAGCAGAGCAGATCCTTCAACGAAGCCCAACTACATAAAAACTGCATTTACAGCAGCATAGTAAGGCTTCTGCAGATCAACATGTAATAAACCGATGAGCTACGAAGATTCGATTCCACTCGTCGGTTTATCTATCAGATAACACAGATGCGCTCCACGACAGAATCACATCACGGGCAACAGACGGCAGGTCTAATAAAAAGTTAAAAATGAGTTAGCGAGAATGTTATCAAACTTCTACTAGAGCCGTCGTGTTTTTATTTTTACCTTGAACAACTTGTAAAGCCACAGAAGGGATGTCGATTTGGTCCTCGAGCAATCTGTATACATCTACAAGCTGCGTAAAAGAAGAGAGCAAGCAACGTTTGCTTTCGTGCCTTTGCCATAAATGGGAGGGAGTGTGAATGTATTTAGGAAGTTGAGAAACAGTTAGCTAAACCTCTTGAATATGGAGCTTGGAATCTTCAGTTAGAGCAAGAAGAAGCTGCCTTCGAATGCCTTCATCGATGAGGAAAACTCGAGCGCCGTCTCTGATTGTGTCTGTGAGGTCCAATTTTCTCTCAAGTCGTCCTTCTCTGTACCTTTGGCTGATGTTGCAGAAATTTTTTTGCAGTAGTATCATTAATGCGATGAAGATTGAGTAAAACTAGCAAGTATAAGAGATACTTTATTACTAAATCAAATGAAGATGAGCAAGCTAAATGCAAGCGGAAAAAAGTACCGACATGTTGTTTGGTTGCACGGCAGGATTGCTGCTCATCATTGAAACGTTTTCTTTTGCTAAAATAATCAAGTTTTCGAGCCTTTTCCACTGGAAAACTCCATCTTTGAACAGAACCTAATGAGAGAGAAGGGGACGGTGAGAGCAGAGCAAAGAAACTTCAAGGGCATAAATATTAAATATAAAAGATTGGGGATCTCGAGCTCACCTGAATAAGGCGTTCACGCAAAGCGGGATTAGGATCTGTGAGGAGGCGCTTGGCCACGTATGGATAAGCAACCTGATAGAAGAATAATCTACGAGTCATGCACGAAGGAAAAATAATTAATCAGCAAAGTAAGTACTGAAATATTATTATAACTCGTTACCTCGAGAAATTTGAAATCTGGCTTCAGAGTGAAGCAGATGCCTTCTTGAGTCAACAAAGAACGAATAACAAGAGAAAACCTCTCTGGGATGCGTATTGGGAAGTTGTAAACTAGTTGGTTAAACTTGCCTGTGAAAAGAAAAGGCCATGGTATAGTCTTACAACATCTCCAAGAAACTAAAAGAGAGCATAAGACATGATGAGCAAATCAATTACCTGTAACACTTCTAAAATTGAAGTCGGCAAGTCCTTTCCCAACAGAATTCTGCCAAATTGCTTCAAGTGCTGGAACAATGGGAGCGACATCAGTTCCACTCGCTAGGAAACCAAGCCTGGTGAAATCATTGGCCATCTCAACATAATCTTCATTGACGGCATGGACAACAGCATCAATAAGGATTTGTTTGTTTTGCTGCAAAAGAACATGTCCACCGATTAATTTCTGCAAAACTAAGTCATAGGTTTGGATTTAAGTTTATTTTAACCTGTATGCTACCTGACTAAGCACAGCTACGTTTCCAAAATCCACATAAGCGATACGCCCATCGCGCATTGCGAATATGTTTCCGGGATGTGGGTCCCCATGGAAGAGACCAAACTCCAGCAACTGTCGTAAGGCAGCGCTCACTCCAACGGTCAAGAAGCCATCAATATCGATTCCTTCATTCTTGATAGCCTGAAAAAGATAAACATGTTTGAGAAAGAAAGAATTTATTACTCACTCTCCAAGTGAACTAGCAATCACACCTGAGGATCAGTGCAACGAATCCCATCAATCCATTCCATTACTAGCACGCGAGGCCCGCAGAGCTCCTTGTAAACACGAGGAATTTTGACAGTCAGGTCATCCTTGAAGTTCTCGAGAAAATCTTCAATGTTACGGGCTTCCTGAAAGATGGAAAATGTGTTCTTCATATAAAGATTATGTTTGTAGTGTTTGATTTTGGTTGAAGCTCATTTGCTATAATGAAAGCAACACCAGGTGAAGTACAAGGAAAAGGACATCAGCAGTGTGAAACAATTACGTGTTACAACAAGTTGATCGTCTATGGACTGTAAAGCTTAATGAAGTACTTTCAAAGCACACCAACAAAGCATCGAGGTATTTGATATCACACCGATGAGAAGTATGAGTAAATAAACACACAAGCCAACATAGATAGAGATAATCAGAGGGTAATACCAAAGTATAATCAAGCTCCTCCAACAACTTTTCACCGAATTCATCCACTATAAGCTCTGCATTACAACCCAACTTTCGCAGGCTAATACCATTCAAAAATGATGCCAACGTTCGGAACAGAAAAAGATCTCTGTAAATGATGGGCTCAATATCAGGCCTTTGAACCTGCAAGTAAAAATTTAGACATGTTATAACATCTCAGAACGTGTTTTATTGATAATAATTTTCAACCAAGAACTTAGAATTTTGTAGAAAACAGAGATAAGCAATGACATGCAACAGAATTCACACAAGCGCAATTAACTGGTTGAGGTAAGAACTTTGAGGACCTTTATTGCAACATCTTCCCCAGAGGATCGAAGTGTAGCACGATAAACTTGACCCAAACTCGCGGCTGCAATTGTCTCAGATGAAATTTTGCTGAAAACAGCTTCAAGGGGTTGGCCTAGTTCTTCCTCTATGATTTGGAATGCTACCTACAATACTTTAATAATGAACTGCTCAAACTAAAGTAAGAAACGGAAACGCCCATCATAAAAAATGGCAACAAGGTACCTGATTAGGAAAAGGAGGAACATCATCTTGAAGAATGCAAAGTTCGTTCATGTAGTCCTCTCTAATAATATCAGGCCTATTTGCCAAAACCTTTGGGAAGAAACAATGAACACAAAACTAGTAAAAGACAGCAAAAGCCCAAGCTACGAATTATTAGAAGTAGTTCAAAGACAAAAACACAGAAGATAGGAAAATAGAAAACCTGTCCAGCTTTGATAAAAGAAGGTCCCAAGTCGCACAAAAGATTCCTCAGCTGGCGAGCACGAAAAGGAACAACCTCTTCGTCCCGACCAACAAAGCAATCATACATCAAATTTGACCAATAAAGTCCCAAGCTCCATACAATCTCCACTCCTCTACCAAGCAACGACAGTATTGCACCTCTAGACTCAAGAACCTTATTCTTCACCTGCAGAAACAAACCAAAATGAAGTTTTGTACAAAAAAATTAATACATGCGTGTATGGCGCACTCTAAATAAAATAAACATACTGATTCCGGGGTATACTTCCTATACGGAACACAAACTCCACGCTCGATATCAAGCAGCTCCAGCGCGCTATTATTAAATGCATTCAGCGGATTCACAAGCGGCACTACAGAGCCGCTTTTCTGAGACCGTATTACGCCACCCCTTCTCCTACCACAAAGCTTAGATGGCCGACTTCGATTCACCTTGAGAGGTTTGAGTAAAGAGGAGCATGATGATATAGAAGCACTGGTAGAGCAAATTAACTCCATGAGTGACAGTGGTCGAAGTCTGTTGAGCTGAAACTGAGAGTTGATAAAAACAAAGTCCCAAGAGTTTGTCAAGCTCGAGAAAATTCGGCGATCAGGCGATCACAGAAATGGGATGAGCTTGTGATGTTCGAAACGTACACGGAAATGGCAAGCGCGACATTACACTTTCTCTTCTTTAGTGCCTGCCGAGGTGTACGTTATCCTGTGGGAGTTGTACGTTGATTTTTGTGGTGAGAGTTTGCCTTAGTCTTGTCTTGATCTTTAGTAATAACGGGTCAAGAATCATTCTTGTCTTGGTGATAAATAATGTTTTCTCCGTTTAAATTATAAAATAAAACACAACTACCGTGCAATTTATTACAAAAATACTGAGGTACTCAAACTCATTCTCAAACGCAAAATGTCCAACCGAAAACCAATAATTAAATTTAAAATATCAATTTTGTAATATTCTCTTCCATAAAAGCTTTTACAAAATTCTAATACTACCATATAGTTTATAATTTTTCAAATTGATTTATACTTTATATTTCAAAAATAATACTAAATAAAATAATGCATATATAATTTTGAGTTAATAAAATAGATATTAGAACTCGTACACAAATAAAAATAACCTTCTACATATTTTTACTTATTTATTTGTGTTCTCTAATAAGTAAAATAATTAAAAGGTTTAAATGTAAAATTAAAAATACAAACGCATGATGGAGAGAGGAAACGCAAAGATAAATAAAAGATGAGAGAAAAATGTAACAACGCATTTTGAGTTTTAGTTTGCAGTACGATTGGACTATTTCTTTCCTATTTTTGGAATAACAATTGGAGACGCTATAATAACAATCTTATTTAGGGGATATTTAACACAGTTTCAACTGAAGCATAAACTATTATTTGTACGAAGCTACTTATTAGCTCGCTCGCAGATGACAAATAACACATGAAATAATATGCTCCCAAAAAACCAATCCACCAAACCCAGAGAAAGCAGATAGAGAAAACCAGCAATCGCATTAGGATGGAAGAAAAGTTCAGAACGAAATCATCCATGTACAAGTGTAGCACTTAAAAATGATTGAGAAAGTTCTAAGAGAGATGGAAGTTAAATTAGATCGGCTACATTCATTGGCATCTCATCGATCTGTGTACTATAGTATTGCTCGATATCTCGCAGGATTTTTATGTCATCACTCTTCACAAAATTTATGGCAACACCCTGCGTATGTATCATCACACAAACAGCAACATAATGCAAGTAAACAAGGGAGGAAACAACACATGAGCAGAAATAAAAAAGATTTAAGAGAAAAAATAAGC
Organism: Craterostigma plantagineum; assembly: GCA_027422505.1. Taxonomy (NCBI): domain Eukaryota; kingdom Viridiplantae; phylum Streptophyta; class Magnoliopsida; order Lamiales; family Linderniaceae; genus Craterostigma; species Craterostigma plantagineum. The sequence continues at coordinate 331,931 of JAPQWV010000096.1, read as the reverse complement.
GGATTATTACCTTTCTCCCAAAACGGCCAGAACGTCCAATGCGATGAATGTAAAGTTCTCGGTTGTTGGGTAGATCATAATTGATCACCAGCGAAACCTACAAGGTTAAAGAGACAGACTGAGTAATCGACTATACTATACCGTTATATAAAATATCGAGACGAAGGAGACAATGGCAAAGAAGAAAATAAGATAAATGACCAAATAATATAATCAACTTCAGTAAGTGCTGTAACAGAAAAAGAATACCTGTTGGACATCCAATCCTCTAGCCCAGACGTCGGTAGTTATAAGGACACGGGTCTGGCCTGACCGAAATTCTCCCATAATAGCATCTCGCTCCTTTTGAGGCATATCTCCATGCATAGATGACACGGTGAAGTTGTTTTCTCTCATTTTTGCAGTTAGCCAATCAACCTGACAAGTTCAAAGGAAAATCACAAAGGTTTCTCACTACGGACACTGACAAGATCCAGGAAAAACCAAACTATCGTAAACCAATCTTACGTGATAGCAGAAATTAGATGGTGTAGGATTCAAATATGTATTCAGAACATTACCTTTCTTTTGGTGTTACAGAATATAACAGCCTGAGTTATTGTAAGGGTATCATATAAATCACAAAGAGTATCAAATTTCCATTCTTCTCTTTCAACGGCAACGAAGAACTGTTTGATGCCCTGTCAACATAAGAAAATGCCAAGCCAAATCATAAGAAGTCAACACCAATGTACGAGTGTCCAAATATACGATGGGAAGTCCTTTAAATTGTGAAGATAGAAGCTATCGTATCAATGAAGATAGACCATATATGAGTTTGACATTTGCGCTAATATTTCCTCTAAACCTAATTCCTGAATACAAGTCATCAACCGAACCTATGAAGATAAAACTAAGTGGAGACCTACCTCAAGGGTCAACTCATCACGCTTTACTAGAATCCGAACAGGATCCGTCATGAATTTGCTAGTCATCTCCAATATTTCGTTCGGCAGGGTTGCAGATATCAACACAACCTACAAACCAATTTTCAAATATATCATAAGGTGTTAGAATATCAGTACAAACGAGTCATGCCAAATGTTACGACGTATATTTTCCTAATAATATGAAATATTCTGGTACAGTACTCAATATACGATAAATAGTCAAAGAAAAAAAGCTAGACCACCCCGGATATGAGAAAGGAGTACCTGAAGTTCTGGCGGAAGGTACCTGTAAACGTCATAAATCTGGTCCTTAAACCCTCTACTTAGCATTTCATCCGACTCATCCTATCACCAAAAGAAAGAGATAATGTTCAAGGCGCCGAAGTGTAAAACCAACAAACCACTGCAAACAGAAATAGGAGATTCAAACTCACCAGAATTAGCAACTTGATTGCTCTAGTTCGTAAAGTTCTCCTCTTGATCATATCACAAACTCTACCAGGAGTGCCAGACACCACGTGGACTCCATGTTCTAGTTTCCTTATATCTTCACCCACACTTTTCCCTCCAATGCAAGCGTGAGCTTGTACATTGATGAAGTCACCAATTGCCAGTATTACCTTCTCTGTCTGGGCAGCCAGCTCCCTTGTAGGCGACAATATCAAGGCTTGTACTCTGATTTTTGACAATAAATGAAACAATTGTTATTCGACTGGAGAAGCCACCCTTCGTAGTTAAATAATAACTACAGAAGCAAACACAGACACGAAACCAACGACTAACTCCGAAGATTTTGTGTCCACAATCTGGCACACAGCGAGCGCAATCATCGACGTCTTCCCCGTCCCACTCTGCGCCTGGGCAATCACATCGCGACCGGAAATAATCGGAAGAACGGCACGCTGCTGAATCGCAGAAGGCTTCTCAAAGCCGTAATTGTAAATTCCCCTCAAGAGATCGTCTTTAATGCCCATCTCGTCGAAGCTCAATATAGGCTCGACGCCTTTAGATGTCTCGAATACGAGCTTAGAGTCGTCTACGTCCATCGAACGACCACCTCGTTGAACGCCACCTGAAGCCGCCATTGTGATGATTGAATTCGTTCGCTTGGGGAGGGAAAAAAATATTTGGGGGGAAGTGTAAACCCTAATTTAAAAAATCTCTCGTTCCTCTATCTTCTACGAACGAGGACCTCAGCTATAATATCATTGAATAGCTGGGCCCATTACTAATTCAATTAATGAATATCTTTCAATGAATATCTTAAATATAATCAAATTCAATTAATCATAGGGCCAACCATTCATTGTCATTACGGTCAATTCAATAACCGTCAATTCAAGAATCACTAATCTCCACCAAATATTAAATCCAAGACAATCTGCGCCAAAGCAAACTAAAAACGACATTATTCAAGATGTATAGCTGATATTCGGAGCACCGAGGGAAAAATCATTCACAGTACTACAGAGTATGAGAATACAAAGGACATGAGACGATCAAAACTAGAGAAGCACTGAGAAGCCTGATGAGTGATGCCCACTAGAAATTACACGTTGCAGAAGAATATTAGCTTCAACTATCCGAGCTGCTGCAAGAAGTTTCGGTAGAGGAAGTGGTCTCGATTTGCAGGCGTTTCATTTCTTCATAAGCCCATTCAAGTCCAGGACAGTAATGAACGGGTGGGTTGAACCTTGCATCGTAGATGTTGTCGGGCAAAAAAGCACCATTTTCGACCAAGAATCTTATCGCCTTCTTATTCCTCTCTTTTGCTGCCGTGTGAAGAGGGGTCCCTGAATTGAGGAAAAAATAAAGATGACGTATACCAAAGGAGGTAGAAATTTTGCTTCTAGTTTGGTGTCAATATTGGAGCTGTATGTGACGTGAAAGAATGTATTACAGCCACATGCGCCTTTAGTTCGAGCATCAATGTCTGCGCCGCGCTCGAGTAGCTCGTCCATTACTTTAAGATGGCCTTCTTTAGCAGCAAGATGGAGAGGGGTTATACCGTGCGATTTAGGTCCCCATGCGGTAACATTAACATCACTGCCCTCATCAAGAAGACGTTTGACCTGCAAAACAGTGTAAAGGGAAAACAAACATCCATGCTTACGATGACATACAGCACCTCAAACTAGAACCCATACAACACCTCAAACTAGAACCCATACAACGCCTCAAATCAGTACCCATACAACGCCTCAAACTAGAACCTTACATAAGAGAAACAAGCACCAACCCAAACATGATAGTAAACTAAGTACCTCCTTGAGGTCACCTTTTCGGGCAAAAATATGAAGCAAAGTCCAGCCACGGTCATCCCTATCCCCTCCAGGCTTACGAACCCTCCTATACCTCCGACTCCAATCCACATCAATCCCAGGCATCCTCCAATAAAACTACTTCTTTCAACAGAAATAAGTATATTTATCGAGGATAACTAAAGTCCAAATCAAAGACTCCGACGTTATTCAGCACCTTTTACCACGAGATCTCCGAAAATATCCAAAGAAACGTTTCAGCTCATAAAAGAGAAGACTTTCCCCAGAAAACCTTCTTCACAGCGAAACTGTCCAATTGAACTGATAAAACGAACCAGAAAAAAAAAAAAAAAATCTAGCGAGAGGAATGACTGGCCATGTTGTGTGGGGCAAAGGGATTCAAACCGGGACCGAAAGCACGAAGATTGTTGAGTTTTACATATGAGGATCGGTGATGATGGACGCAACCATAATTGGCGCACAATTGATCCAAGAACGTATAAATCGGAACGAATTCAGATACCTATTGGCGGCTGCATAAATGATACGTGATGCTGATTCGTATATTTCCTGGTAATTGATTTGATTTTGAACTGGAGAAAAGCCCTAAAGAGGAGGAGAAGAGGTTAAGTGCTGCTTACCCCGCCAGTCGTTTCCACACTTGCACCGTTTTATAAGCAAGTTAAACGTGGGCTTATATTGGGCTAATTAGCCATAGAAATTTGCTAATGGGCTGACCTTAATCTCTTCTGAAGATAAAGCCCAGCCCGACGAAATGAAGATTTTTTGTTGGATTGAATTCAGATAGTTGACTATATTGGTATCCTTTAGGGATTTTTAAGTAAATGGCCTTTGACGTGGTCAACGTTAAAAAAATAGCCTCCAAATGTAAAATGACTTTAACGCCCTTACTAATTGGCTCCCAGAAAAATGCGGAGTCCCTTGTTACAAAGCACGGATCCCCTAAGCAGGGGGCCCGCCCCTGCTGTGCAGCAAATGGCGGGACCTCTGCTAGCATGGGCGGGGCCCCTGCTATATAGCACGGGTCCCCTGCCCAGCATGGGCGGGGTCCCGTGCTGCAGTAGGCACAACACAGCACGGGACCCCGCCCATGCTGGGCATGGGACCCGTGCTATATAGCAGGGGCTCCGCCCATGCTAGCAGAGGACCCGCCCAATGCATTTGGGCAAATGGGCGGGACCTCTGCTAGCATGGGCGGGCCCCTGCTGTATAGCACGGGTCCCATGCCCAGCATGGGCGGGGTCCCGTGCTGTGTTGTGCCTACTGCAGCACGGGACCCCGCCCATGCTGGGCAGGGGACCCGTGCTATATAGCAGGGGCCCCGCCCATGCTAGCAGAGGTCCCGCCCAATGCATTTGGGCAGCCATATATGTAAAAAAAATATCTGTTGGGGATTTGAACCCACGACCTACTACTTGAACGTCTGAATACACAACCACTGGACTACACCACACCCGCCCACCCTAGTGCGGCCCCGATTTAACATAATGGTTTTTACAGACACTGTAAAAAGACGAAAATACCCTTAAATTGAAGGCTATTTTTCAAAAGGTAGAATCGACGGGGCTATTTTTTTAAAGTTGACCGAGTCAAAGGCTATTTTTTAAAAGACCCTATCCTTTACTCATCTGACTTCCAATTCTAATTTTTAACACCATATAACTTTCCCAATTATTATTTACAAAATATTTCCAAAGATGCATTGCATGTATGACTTATCGTAAACTGTTGGCTGACTTGGTATCTGATCAGTGGGTGGGCGGCGCGTCGTAGTGTAACATAATAAAGGAAAAGTAATAAATAAAAAAACACGGTAATAGACTAAATTAATATATTAATATAAATTCGCCAGTGACTGTCTGCCACGCTATGTTTGAAAGAGAGGATACATATACAGACTTGTCTTCTACTGTACATATACATATTAATTTTGGACATATGTAGTAATTATACTACATAGAAGGGAATTCATACGAAGTAATTAAAATAAAAGATTTGCCTGTTGCAGAAGCTGCGTTGCTCGTCAATAATTAGGCCACCTGTCCTCGAATTGGAGAACTAAAAGTTACATATTGACATAATGAATTAATTTAAATTTAATCAAGTAGGTTCTCGGGTGAAATGCAAATATAAACAATGATAAAAATGCGACGTGTAATTGTTAAATTATATATAATAAAATAGGTGGCCGACACGTCGCAGAATATCTAAGAACACTGAGCCGTCCGCCAAATATATTACCGTTTGCAGTGATTTGTTTATCTACAAAAAATAACCAAGTCCATATGATAAAATAATAATAATAATAATAATAATAATAATAATAATCTTGATACTTGGGAGTATTGGTCCGAGCTATTAATGGAAGGACACGATAAGTTTTTGCTGGCTCTATCCAACCAACCCCACCAACTAACCTTTACAATATTATAAATATTTTTGCTAGTGGGATCAACTTTTATGTTACAATTTACTTAATTTAGTTTTCATGAAGTTTATAGAGAAAATGTAAAGGAAAGAAAACTAGCGAAACATGTCATTGAAAACGAAAACAAACAAATATGTCACATCGGGAGACGTTTTATCAGAAAAATGAAATAATAGAAGAATGAAATAAATATAAATAATAAGCAAAATAAGTGGATATGATATAGTTCGTTCTTATCATGAATTGAATCCGAGTAGGATTAATCTCATAGGCCACATGTATGCATTAAAAGAAAAAGTGGGCCCACAATATTTTTGGGGCTATATATTACGACTTTGGGATGAAAGATATCCATTATCCAAAATCTTGTTTTGAGACTTTTCTTGTGTTATCCATCCATCCATCCATCCATCCCTTAGTTGAGTGCAGTTTCCAGCTGAAAAATTGAGTGGTAGTGCAGATCTACTCATCTTTCTCGGTAAGCTTCGTGCTTTTGTTGTCCTTATGTTGATTATGTTTGGTTAACCTACTTTTTTCTTCTTTGGCTGTTAAAAGAAATGTTCGTGTTTACCATATGTGATCCACAATAGATTTATTACGTAATCACTCGAACACGGATCGCCAATTGGGTTCTGGATATCGAATTTCCTGATCTAGCTAATCTGTAATATCGGTATTCTTCTTTAGCAATTTTTTTTTTTTATGATTAATGCTCGAAACAAGTGGATTTTAGCCGATCTCTTCTTTTTATCAATTTTTATGTGTTTCTCTGGCCTAGAAATTGTCTTCCATCAGCTTAATCGTAAGCCTTTCAATGCGATATACCCACTTCTCATATTATCTGATACTTTCATCCTTTCTTGAGTTCTAGATAAAAGAAAACAAGTTCATTAGGTAATTTCAGTGAAGGGGTCAGCCAGCAGTAAGCGGTTGTTAACCAGTTGACTTTCTTTATCTGCCCTTTCCTATTTTAGTGGTTTTTTCTTAGCCGTGTAGATCAATATCTTACACTTAAATGACATCAAATGCTAACAAAATGATTTTTTTACTTGTTGATTTTTTTAATCTAGGGGCGGTGCGTAGATTACAGAAATGGTATTACATTTGTAATAATATTGTAGCATGGTGTTTTAGTGTGCCTCTCTAATTATATGTTAAAGTGGGCTACTACTTCGTTATATATTAGTAAGTGGTAGGTGAGACGTTGACATCGCCATTATTTCCTCTTATAATAATGCCATCCTTCCACTTGCAAATAGAAATACCAACAAACCTTTGCAGAAACTGTAGGGAGTTTTTGAAGAAAGTATTTTGGTAGGTGAAACTAGAACTTATCCGTAACATGGCATGAATTTGTCCTTGAAACATTTCGTATGTTGCTTCATTTGCATCTTTCTTGATTGATGAACTCTTGAAACTGTTCTCTCCAGTTTTGCGCACAAGCTCTTAAAGATGGAGAGATCTATAAGATCTGATGCCGACTATATCAGCAATATGCCAAACAACATCATTGAAAACATCCTCGGATGCTTGCCTCTCCGAGACATTGTTAGGACAAGCATTTTGTCAAGAGAATGGAGGCACAGGTGGATGTCCTGCCCAGAACTTGTATTCGATTTCTGGTTCGATCAGATGTTTCTCGGAGAACACAAATTGGAGCCACTCGTTCACCAAATCTTGAAACTTCACAAGGGACCGTTGCTCAAACTAGCACTTCAAGTCCCAGACCTCAAAAGCAGCCCAGAGATCGATGAGTGGGTTCATATGCTTCCAAACAACACTTTGCAAGATTTGACTCTTCATGTGTCGAGAGGAGAGACTCACAAGTTGACTTCCCATCTCTTTACCTTTGAGCAAATTAGGAACTTGAAGCTTTACAACTGTGTGTTCGATCCTGCGCCTGGGTTCAATGGGTTCACCAAGCTTGTAAATCTTGATCTTCAGAAAGTCGTCCTTGGCTGCGAATCTTTTGCCAAGTTTACTGCTTTGTGTCCTAGTTTGGAAAGGCTGAGGTTGGTTCACTGTACAAGCTTTGATCGCCTCGAAATCACTGGTCCGAAGCTGACGTCTTTTGAGTTTCATGGTGTCTTCAAATCCATTTCTTTCGTGAACTGCCCTGTTCTAAAAGATGTGAAGCTGACGTTCTCCTCCATGGATTTTAAGGGAGGAAACAGAGTTTCCTTCGATTTGATCAGTTCCTTGAGTTCTCTTCCTTCGCTCGAGGAGTTGCAGTTGCAAGCTTATGCATTGGAGGTATAAAAACAACTCTTCATAGTTGAAATTTTTTTACAGAATTATATCTTATTGATCACTTTTAGAGATGTTGATGGTCTTTTTGGTTCTATCTACAGGACCTTGTTGAACATGGAGCGCCAAATCAACTGCCCATCTCCTTGAAAACACTTAAAAATTTACATCTTTCTGATATGTACTTTGAGAAGATCGAGGAGACTTCATGTGCCATTTCCTTAATCCGAAGCTGTCCCAATCTACAGAGGCTTAAAATCACAGTAAGTTCTTCGCTACGGACATATATACACTCAACTCAACCAAGAATCCCAAATATTCAACTCAAATCCTCACTTTTCTTGTTTGACTATCCAGGCTTTTACATTGGACGTAGTGGATTCAGTAGCAGATTTCCTACGATCGCAATCAACTTCAGGCTCCTTAGCCCACCTTAGAACAGTTAAGATGCAGCTGTTCTCTGGAATCGAACCTGAAATGGAGTTTGTCAAGTATTTACTGGCATCTGCCGTTGCGCTCGAAGAAATGGAGATTAATCCTCACGCTGGTCGTTTGAGCGATGGCGGGGAGTCAATACTGAACGAACTTAAGCAGTATCCTCGAGCTTCTGCCAGAGCTGAGATTATAAGCGCCGATGGCAAAGAGTATATGTAGTTAGGGTTCTCTGTCGATCGAGCTTCATTCATTCAAAGCTCTTTTTTCGTAGTATTTTGAGCCTTATGGTCTCTGTATAGCGTATTACCCTCTGGCTATTGTGTACATTATCAATGGTTATGATTTTTCTTCCAACCAAGGCTTCGTATGATCATACACCCATTTGCTCTGAGCCCTTCACCAAATTCAAGAACATTTTCATACATATATGGCTGTCGATTACATTATTTGTGCATAAACACCATATTCCTCTTTTTCAAGGAGAACTCTGAGCAGAAAAGCTACGACAAGCCTCTTTACCTACGCACCAAACACGGCTTCGACTAGGCGTTGCGTTCACAGAACTGCTACTGCTAATCTTAGCCTCCTCTTCATTCTGAGTTTTTTCGATGTGATTGCCAACGCTGTTCAGCTGATGAATAAGGCAATGCCTCACCCTATCGAGCATAGGGCTGTCTGATAATCCCGAGGCTTTAGCTCCAATGAGGTAAGATACCGCCGCGGGCGAGTTGGGATTGCTTATTACATCTTCTTGCAAGACATCGCATATGCGCGACAGAATGCTCGAGCCCAAGTTGGCTATAACCCTGGAGTACGCTTCAAGAATCGATTGTCCCACGTCCTATGAAAACAACAATCCGAGAATGAGAAAAGAAAGTTACGGGCATGTTCTTCTATCGATTTCCTTACCTTGCCGTATTTGACTTTTGCTGCATCGAGGAACGTTTGGCTCATATTAGGGTACTTTGACTTCAGCTTCTGCTTAAGCACTTGTGCTCTGTTTATCAAGGACTCTGTCTTCTCAAGCTCCTGCAGTGGATCTCTGGCGAAAGTCCACGATGTTCTAGTAACTGGAGACTTACCACTGCTTTGCACCGTAAACTTCTCTTTCCAAGCAAATATGGCTATTTCGAGCTTGTTCGTGGCTTCGAGGGCAGCGTTTTCGGATTTCAGATTTAGACAGTCCATCATTTCATCTGCGCTGCTGGACGCCTCCGAAGTCAAGATCTTGTACAGTTCCTCCCCAAGGCCATCCTTACCGGCCTGAAAGATCGTCTCTTTTAAGCTTCGACGTCATTACGTACGAGGGAAGTAAACGAACACCATAACGATGGCTAGCTAACCTTTGGAAGAGCATCCTTGATTGCAGTAGGAACCTGCATTTCAGCTAAAACGCTTTCGTTGATGGATCTTGCTGCTTTGAACACTTGGTAAGCCACTTTACTGCGATTCAAAAGTTGCTTCCTCGAAAAATCGGAGAGCCCAGCTTTAGGCACTCTTGGAGATGGTAGCCACCACCTTCGACTTTCTCCAGGTTTCTTGCTTCTCCCGTCCTCTGAGTACCAGAATTCAGTTCCAACCATCGAATCGAGCGTTTCCTACGTTATTTTTTTTTGTGTGAGAAAATAAAGGGGTAAAAACGACGGTATCAAAAAACTACAACTTGCAGATATATTATACGAAGGCCAGGCCACCTACAATAAGCATGGAATCTAACTTCTGCAGCGCAGGGAGATTCACACTGATGTCTGCTCGAGCTTTTGGGGTCATAATCTGCTTGGAAATTCAACAAAAAGAGCCAAATATCAGACAACGTTACGATTTTAACCCGCACTAACCAATAAGGCTAGAACTGAGTACTGCATTACCTCCAAAGTTCGACCATTACTACCTCGCTGTTTCGCAGGCACTAACTCAACCATGTAATGAGTAGGAGAAAGCAGCCAATCCATCTCCCTTCTCCACCTCCTCTTTCTCTCCTCGGGCAAAGGCTCTAACCTCCACAGCTCTCCGAAAACAGAAGCTGCACAAAAAAAAAAATCATGACTCGGGCATTCGTCTATTACAAGAATTTAGACAGAAGAAAATATAAAGCGCCTATTCGTACCTGCGAGGTTGGTTATGGCATTCGACAAAGCTAACGCAGTGCAGACACCTTTAGCGCCGCCGGCGACGTCCTCGCCGAGCATGAGCTTGGCGAACTTCTCTTTCATGGCGTCGAGTTGGGACGTTTCGTCTTCTATGGCAGCGAAGCGCTTTGGGGTTGCTGAGGCGGCGCAGTCTTGATCTTCTTTCTTGGTTGCTGCGCAGAGGGACGATGAGAAAGAACTGAATGCGTTCGTGCTAGACGAGCAGCTAGAGTAAAGGTCTTCGTCGAAGAAGTCTCGATTTTCTCGGCTGGCGCTGCTTTCGCCTTCGTATAATTGTCTGCTGCTGCTGCTGCTGTTCATTATGCAGCTCTCAAGGCCGTTGTAAGTCATTACTCCTGAGAATTCATGACTGATGTTATGAAATGTAGCATTGGAATTATTACCATACAAATAATAATAATCTATTTGTCTTGATTAGGCTATTGCAAATGCATGGGAGACAAGACAAGGCAGGATTAGAAGAGTCAAGGGCTTAGAGTATTTAGACAGCTGCTTTAACTACTAACACTTACTTAGCTTAACCATATAAACCTCCCCAACTCAAGTGGTAAAAAGGTGGGGTCCACAGATGTATCTATGTAAGATTATCTTGAAGATGTGGTAATTGAACTGAAAGGAAGTTATTGGCTTTTGGACTCTGACCTCATCAATGGTGCTGCTGTGACATAGAACTACCTCTTGCAGGGTGAAATAAATGTACAATAATAAATGACTCTCTATCTCTCTCTCTCTCTATCTAATTAAACCATGAGAATAAATGTGGAGGGAGAAATTTCTTTGCGATGGAATGCATGTGTTAGGTTATTATTAGGTAGTCTAGCGAAGAAGAAACTAAACTAGCACGTAGCAACTCATTGACTTCAAAAGTATAAAAACAAAAGGTATGAAGGAAGTATTAGAATAATATAAAGTTCAAAAGCGACAAAACGAGAAAGAAAATCAAAACGTGGTAGCGCTAGAATCCAACGTAAATCACGCAGCGTAACGATAGGTTTATTCTTCATTTGCTTGGAGAATTCAATTTTAAGCTGGGGGAAAATATCATCATATATAATGCATATCGAAATGGGAGTCACAAACTACTCACTTTGTTGTTTTTGTTCGTCTTCGTCAAAGTCGATACTGACGGCCCTCCTCATATTTCCTGTACAGCAAGCGAACCTCCTCCTCATCATCATCTTTGTAATACTGCTGCTACTGTTCACTTGCCTTCTACACAGGGAAAGATGATAACATAGAGTAAATAATTAGCATTATGGGGTAAAAAGGAATGAAAAGGTGATTAAAATGTTCTCCTCTCAATTTTTATAATACTATCTTCCTCAATCGTGACGTCTACAAGTCATCGAATGAACAAATAAATAAAAAAAAATACAATTTAGTCCGCCCTCGCCTCGCAAAAACCAGATTCACCACGGTTCTGAAGAAACGATCACTGAGAATGAGATGGGCAATGAGGAAATTAAAGAAAAGCTTAAATAAAATCTTCAAACGGAAAAAAGGTTTTCACCTTTCATAAGGGTCCAAACATTGAAAAGAAGTGCAAATTAAAGAAATCGAGAAACAATGAAAGGAGAAAGTCAAAGCTTGTTGCACGTCTGCAACATACCTCAAACACGAACAACGAAGTCGAGCAAGAAGAAGGGAAGTGAAGAAAAAGATCACCTTTTTCTTTCCTAGAGAACGAGCTGCTCCTTCGGACAGTGTTTTAAGAGTTGAGAGAGATAAAGAGAAGTAAATGTGAAAGAGGGCCTAGCAAGCAAGCAGAGTAAGCAATCGGTGAGTTAACAAGTCAAAGAAAGAGGGAAAAAGCAATCAATGGTAAGCTCAGTAGAGAATAGAGATAGATATGAAAAAAAGAAAACTTCATTAAAGGCAGAAAGTAATGCTGTGTGACAGTGTCAGAAGTTACGGGGAAGAAGAGAAAGAGAGTGAGAGGAAATTTTATACCTCACCGCACCAAGATGAGTTGACAAATGTGGTGAGAATATGAGAGAAGGCAATTTATATTTATTTTTACATTCACTGTCTCTGTCTATGTTGAGAGAGAGAGAGAGAGAGAGAGAGAGAGAGCGTATTTATCATTAAGTATTGAGTGAGCCATCAAAGGTCTACTAAGATGTATTGATTTGTTAACGAAGAGTTTAGTAGGGGAGCAAGCATTTGGGCATGGGAATAATGGATCCTCAACGCTCGTAATTAATTAGTTAATTAATTAAGTTAAATCTTCTGCATTGTGTCAAACGATGTACAAAGGAAAACAGTGGTGATAAAATTTGAATTTTTGATTATTATGGGAGCGTCCACCTTCTCTTTCTCTCTCTGATACTGATAGGGGCCTGCGCCACTGCACTATTCACAAATAAATAAATATCTATTTTAACATGGAAAAAATTAATAAAATATCGTAGAAAACTATTTCTCCGTCTGTTTTCTGTATCTGGGATATCTAATAATGTTATAGAAACAAGAATAATTTTGTCTTTGATTTGCTGAAGTGTTAGTGTCGTCGATGTAAGGCCGCTCTCATTTATCTGTGGTGGGGCGTCATGTGTTCTTGGGATGATTGATATCGCCAAAAAGCCATCTTTTTTCATAATTTCAAATTCATTTCGAAACATCATATTTTAAAACAAAAAAGACCTATACTAAAAGAACCCTTTTGGTTTTGGGGGTTCAATGTCCTTTACGATCCACTTTCTGTTTTTTTTTTTCTTTTCTTGGAAAGCAAAAATTACCTCCTCACCTCATAGGAGCTAAAAATGTTTTTAAACTTTTGCAAATTGATAATGCCCACCATTCGAAACTGCTGCAAAATGCTGATGAGATAGAAATTCTATTGCCCAATTAGTTACTGTTGGCCCATATTCACTGAAAGAAGAAATGGGCCTAATCTTATCTATCCTTTCGTCTTGTGAGGCCGTTGGGCTCCTCCAAAAATTTTTTTCTTTGGTCTTTTAAAACTAAAAAATGTCCAACTATTTTGTCTTGAACAAAAGAAAGACATGGTTTTTTTAACCTACTTACCAACACTTTGAAATCTAAGTTTTGGACTCAAGAATCTGCTGGCTTTTTGAAATCTAAGTTTCCGTGTAAGAAGATGGCAGCGAAAAGTAGCTCGATTTAAACACATGTAATCAAATGAGATTTATGAAAAGATGCAAACAAATGTGTGTGCTGAGAACTATTGCACCCTGAAACAGAAGCAAGAAGACTGATTAAGGCAATCCAATTCAAGTGACAAAAAAACAACCTTTAAAAAACACATTTTTTTTTTTCTGGGTAGTCATTTTTAACATGAAGCAGATCGAAGAAAAACCCCAGAGATGAATAAATAGATTGGAAGCATACCACTTTCCCAATAACAAAACAGGGTAATAGAAAAAATGCAACGGAAGAACGAACATAAATAGATCATTATCTGCATCAAGAATTTACTAAATCTAACACATATCGGTGAAATTACAGATACCCATCTCACAGATCAAGCACAAAGCCTAAACCTTTCCCTGAACATTTGTTCAGATCCAGCGGCCCTCCCCTCCCATTCATAAAGATCCAGCCTTTTATTAATTCACAAGAACAGCCGAAAAGAGCTGTGAAAACAACGATAGCAGATCCAAGAACTGACTTAAAATTCACAGCATTTCCGATTCAGAATGGGAAATAAAGGGCTTTTCACGGTGGGCTCCGATTCAATTGATGCAAGGCGGGAACTTAATCCACACAATCGCCGGAAACGACGTCGTCGGCAAGGAAAGGATAAGTTCCCGAGCTGCACCAAGCGAGTTAGAGACCACCGTGACTATGAATAACAATGTGTGATTAGCAATATCAGATCTTATATGCAGAGCAGAGAGAAATATGTATACAGCAGAAGTGAATCGAAAGGGTAATCGGGGAGAAGTATTTATAGACGAAATCAGCGATGGAGATGTTGCCACGTGCCTTGTCACGATGATAGGTTGAGGAAGCAAAGGCATGCATAAAGATCGCGTCGGCGGTGAGACATAATTAAATAATTTTTACTTGTTTTCTATTTATGAATTCTCAGTTGATTTTCATTTTACTATAGAGGTAAGAATCACCTTCCTCAAGCGTATAGCATCGAAATGGAGAGTTTATTCTCCGATTATAATCCATTGGCATTACTAAGAATATATTTTTTCAATTTTGGGTCACTAAGTTTACATTTTTTTCAATTTTCGGTCACTCATTTGGTACTAATGTTAGAAACATAGTGACCCAAAATTGAAAAAATCTGAACTTAGTGACCCAAAATCGAAAAATATATTCTTAGTGACCTAAAATTGAAAAATGACTCAAATTGTTTTCACATGAAAAGTTAGTGACATACTTTTGCAATTATAAAACATAGTGACCAAAAAACGAAAACTTGTATATACTTAGTGACCTAATTTTATAATTTTGCCGTCTTCAATCTATTACTTGTCCAGTTTAAGAATAAATAATGAGCAGGCACCATGTTTTTTTCTTAATTTATATATTAACCTAGTTCCAACAAAAAGAATGTGATAAAATAGAATTCAAAAAAAAAAAAGAATTGACCCTATTATTCTGGTTTGTCACGCACCATCACGTTCAAGACCAACTCCTCATTCAAAGTGGACTATCGTTCTTGCGAGTCTAAAGGCTCCTATTTTATTTAAATAACAAACACGCAATAACATAAACAACCAAACAGAAGTTTCCAGTTTCTTTTACATATAAAAATGAGATCTTTTTGAAGAAAAATATCACTATTTTAATATTAAATGGAAAGGAATCGTCTTTTTCCCTGCAGTTGAGTGTAGAAGGCGAATCTATTCCATGCTTTGCTTTCCTCCCACGAGAATTTCTAACCACTTATTCAGCATCTATCCATCATACGATATATCTTTTATTATTTGGATCCTTGCGAGCTGCTCATGCGATGCGCCGGTATATTGACTTTAGGGAATTACAAACATTATTAATTAAATGGTTTGTTTCCTTAATTTATGCTCGCATCTTTTAATCTTTGAAATAGCCTTGCTTGAAAGAGAGCCGTGATTATTTTTGAATGGATGAAGCTTCAAGATAATTATTATTGGGTTTTAAGCCCAATGGGCCTTGGGCCCAAGTGTGGGTAATTGGCCCACTATTAGAAGAGTTGAAACGATTTTATTAAATCGAGAACACGTCGGTCGTCGAAACGAGAAATCGTTGAAAGATTACGAATCTACGTTTCGAGACGAATCTAACGAATATTAATTTGCTCAAAACCGATATCGGGTGAATGAGAAATTAATTGGTAAAGCCGGCCCAAATAAAATAAAAAAATTAAAAAAAAATTGATGACGTGGCGGCCGATGACGTGTCACTGACACGCGGACTGACGTGGACTGACGTGGCGCTGATCTGGCGCTGACTGGGCATGCTGATGTGGCTGTTTGAAGGGGTATTGGGTATCAGTCCGAAAGTTGTGACTATTCTCAGACTGACCCCAGGCCAAAAGTTATACCTATTTACGAATTTGCCCAGTCAAAGGAGGTCAAACTGAAAAGTTATGACTTTTCGCGAATTGACCCCTGCAGCTTTTCGGACAGTATAAATAGGTCCCCTGGCAGAATAGAAATTTATTCAATTCACTCCCAGCACTTTACAGAAAGTTGACAGCACATCCCTTAGGCATAATAAATCACTAATAAAGCAAGAAAGGCTCGAGTCTTTAGTAGATTCGCCCGATAATTTCGTAACGGTGTGCGACGTTTCGAAATTCTTGAAGTCGTTGTATCTTCGGGACGTATTGCGACAACTCGAGGCACTGAAATACGGGGCAATAACGTCTTACGGAAAGCGTACGACATACGTGCCTCGACTTCGATGTAGTAAGCCAAAACTCTGTCCGAGTTTTTCGAGCGCCACCGACCGGACGCCAACACCGAAACCAACATTCGTAAGACGTTATCCTGTCTGATCGATGGCGACGATAGCGAATATTCCCACCGCCGTACCGCTGACGGGTAGCAACCACGCCGAAAAGCCGGCGAAATTCAACGGAGCCGATTTCAAGAGATGGCAACAAAAAATGCTATTTTATCTGACGACTCTGAACCTGGTGCGCTTTCTGAAAGAACTCCCGCGCCAGGTGAACACCGACGGTGCCACTGACGACGCCGTACCCGAAGAGAACGCACAACAACAGGCGGCGTTGGACACGTGGAATCATTATGATTTCATGTGTCGCAATTATATTTTGAACGCCTTGGACGACTCCCTATACAACGTCTACGCGGTCGCTAAAACTGCTAAAGAGTTGTGGGACTCGTTGGACAAGAAGTACAAAACCGATGATGCCGGACTGAAGAAATTCATTGTCGGTAGGTTTTTGGACTATAAGATGATCGACTTCAAACCAGTGTTGGACCAGGTCCGTGATCTGCAACTAATAATCCACGATATACACGCGGAGAATATGCAGATCAGCGAATCCTTCCAGGTAGCTGCTATAATAGAGAAGCTGCCGCCCCTGTGGAAGGACTTCAAGAACAACCTCAAGCACAAGCGTAAGGAAATGGGGCTTGAGGACCTAATCGTGAGGCTTCGAATTGAAGAAGATAATCGAAGGATCGAGGCCAAGAACAAAAGGAGCAGCGTGGAGGTACGTGCGAACCTGGTCGAATCAAGCACCGGCAAAAGCGCAAGAGGCCTAATACGACGCAGCAGAAGCCGAACAAAATAAGGGGCAACTGCTACAACTGCGACAAACCTGGGCATATGGCCAAAGACTGTCGGCTGAAGAAAAAGAGCAAAAAGAACCAAGCTCACTTGACCGAGGCAAAGTCGGGGACAGATCTGACAGAGATGGACCTAGCCGCCGTCGTATACGAGGCCAACGTGGTAGACAATCCTAGGTCGTGGTATATCGACTCTGGAGCGACTCGCCACATCTGTTCTGATAAGGAGATGTTTTCAACCTACATCCCTATCTCGGACAGGAAGCTGTTTATGGGCAACGCAGCCACCTCCGACATCGTCAGATTGGGAGGGTAGTGCTGAAGATGACCTCGGGCAAGGAACTGACTCTTGTGGACGTGCTGCATGTGCCAGACATCCGTATGAACTTGGTGTCCGGCTCCCTGTTGAGCAAAGCCGGATTTAGGCAGGTGTTTGAGAGTGATAAATATGTACTGACCAAAAACGGTCATTTCATAGGAAAGGGCTACCTCGAGAAGGGGCTCTTTAAGATGAATGTAATGCCTGTAATACGCGAGATTAAGCTCGCTGATAATAATAAAGAAAGTTCATCTTACTTGGTTGAGTGTTCCAATTTATGGCATCATAGATTAGGACACGTGGGTTTAAATAAAATAAAAAAGTTAATAAATTTAAACCTGCTTCCACAAATGGAAGTCGACTCACAACAAAAGTGTGAAGTCTGTGTCGAAGCAAAAATGGCCAAGGCACCGTTCTTCTCTGTTGAGAGTAGTGCACCTCTAGAATTAATCCATACTGATATATGTGATCTGAAGTTCGTGCAGACTAGAGGTGGAAAAAAGTACTTTATTACTTTTATCGATGATTGCACGAGATTTTGCTACGTATATCTGTTAAGTGGCAAGGACGAGGCTCTTGATGCCTTCAAAAGATATAAGAGTGAAGTTGAAAATCAACTAAACTCAAGAATTAAAATAATTCGAAGTGATAGAGGAGGAGAATACGTGGCGCCGTTCGAAGAATTTTGCCAAGAGCACGGCATTATTCATCAAACAACCGCGCCTTATTCACCTCAGTCAAACGGCGTTGCTGAACACAAAAAGGTCTCTTAAGGAGATGATGAATGCTTCGTTGATCAGTTCTGGGCAACCTCAGAACTTGTGGGGGAAGCAATCCTCTCGGCAAATCGCATTCTGAATATGGTGCCACACAAAAGGAAAGAAAAAACTCCATACGAGCTATGGAAAGGTAGGGCTCCGTCCTACAATTACCTGAAAGTGTGGGGGTGCCTAGCAAAGGTTGAAGTACCTAAACCTAAACAGGTTAAGATAGGACCCAAGACTGTTGATTGCATTTTCATCGGATATGCTAATAACAGTAGTGCATATAGATTTCTAGTGCACAAATCAGAAAACCCTGAAATGAATACAGGGATTATATTTGAATCAAGGAATGCAGTATTCTTCGAGAATATTTTCCCAAATAAGGAAAAGAAAGAAATAAGCTATAAGAAGCGAACTTACGATGCCGTGGAGAGTCCACCTCAAGAAAACGAGGAACCACGGCAAAGCAAACGTAATAGAACGGCCAAATCGTTTGGGCCTGACTTCCTAACATATATGTTAGATGATGAACCACGGACTTTGCAAGATGCATTGTCTAGTCCAGAAGCTCCGTTCTGGAAAGAAGCTGTGAACAACGAGATTGAGTCCATTATGCAAAACCATACATGGGAGCTGGCAGACCTCCCAAAGGGGTGTAAGCCTTTAGGATGCAAATGGGTCCTTAAAAGGAAACTTAAGACCGACGAATCAATCGAAAAATATAAAGCTCGTTTAGTAGCTAAAGGATTTAATCAAAAGGAAGGGTACGATTTCTTCGATACCTACTCACCCGTGACAAGGATTACATCCATACGGGTCTTGATCGCTATAGCAGCATTGTATGACCTCGAGATACACCAGATGGACGTGAAAACGGCCTTTCTAAATGGGGAACTCGAGGAAGAAATATATATGAGGCAGCCCGAAGGGTTTATTGTACCCGGGCAGGAAAATAAAGTGTGCCGACTCGTGAAGTCACTTTACGGGCTTAAGCAAGCGCCGAAACAGTGGCACGAGAAGTTCGACATGACGATGTTGTCGAATGGGTTTAAGATTAATGAGTGTGATAAATGCGTTTATATAAAAGGCACACCCGATGAGTTTGTGATTGTCTGTCTTTACGTAGACGACATGTTAATCATGGAAAGCAGTCACAAAATAATCGTGAATACAAAGAATATGCTGAAAAATTATTTCAGTATGAAGGATATGGGTTTGGCTGACGTCATTTTGGGAATAAATGTCTCTAAGACGTCCGAAGGAATTGTGATTACACAATCTCACTATGTTGAGAGCGTGTTAAAAAGATTTAACGCCTTCGATGATCCTCCGGCTAAGACACCTGTGGACACTAATGTACACTTAGCCAAACATAGGGGAGAGCCTGTATCGCAACTCGAATACGCTCGGGTGATTGGCCGTCTGATGTATTTGTCTAACTGCACTCGACCTGACATAGCGTACTCAATTAGTAAACTAAGTAGGTTTACGAGTAACCCGGGTAGTAGTCACTGGGTAGCACTAAGAAGAGTGCTAAGATATTTGAACCACACTATTAATCACGGCATACTATACTCCAGTATCCCGCGGTACTAGAAGGATACTGCGATGCGAATTGGATATCTGATAGTAAAGACTCCAAATCCACGAGTGGTTATATATTTACCATCGGTGGAGGAGCAGTTTCTTGGAAGTCCTCCAAACAAACGTGCATAGCTCGTTCCACGATGGAGTAGGAGTTCATCGCACTAGATAAAGCCGGTGAAGAAGCAGAATGGCTTCGAAATTTTCTGGAGGATATTCCGTGTTGGAACAAACCTGTGCCACCAATTATGATTCACTGCGATAGCATGGCAGCTATCGGCAGGGCACAGAACTGTATAACGGTAAGTCTCGGCACATTCGTCGGAGGCATAACACCGTAAGACAGCTTATCTCTAGCGGAATAATTTCCACCGACTATGTAAAGTCAAAGGAAAATATTGCGGATCCGTTCACAAAAGGCATAGCTAGAGATCAGTTAGAAAATGCAGTAAGGGGAATGGGACTAAAAATCCACACAGCAAAGAACAAAAGCAGTGGTAACTCAACCTCGATGAGTGGAGATCCCACGAACTTGGTTCAATGAGACAACTAAGCTGTGATTAGTTCAGTAGTATACTTGGAAACTAATAAAGTCCATTCTCGACAGCTGCCCAAGTAATTTCCCGATGACGTGTGGTTAGGGTAAGCACGTATGCTTTTAATGATGACTATACCAAATTGGTGGAGTATTTCGGGCTACTCCAGGATTAAATCCTAATAGTCGATCACCTATATAAGTGTGAAGTGGGGCCGTTTCAATGGAAAACACTTATGAATCGGAGATATGGTCCACGGCCAAAACGGACACAACGTGAGAATCGAAAAGAGATCAGATTCATCACTGTGTGTATACTGTTGTCTTGGTTTACACAAAAAGCCGCCAGTTCAAGACATCACGTTCACTGAGCAGCGAGTAAATCCGTATTTCACTAGGGAAGGTTCAAAGCCACAAGCTACCTATCCCGATGCAGTGATGGGTCGTCGGGACTTTCTTGCAAGAGTCAGCATGCATTGCATTTACATTAATTTCCATTCATGTGGGGGATTGTTGGGTTTTAAGCCCAATGGGCCTTGGGCCCAAGTGTGGGTAATTGGCCCACTAATAGAAGAGCTGAAACGATTTTATTAAATCGAGAACACGTCGGTCGTCGAAACGAGAAATCGTTGAAAGATTACGAATCTACGTTTTGAGACGAATCTAACGAATATTAATTTGCTCAAAACCGATATCGGGTGAATGAGAAATTAATTGGTAAAGCCGGCCCAAATAAAATAAAAAAATTAAAAAAAAAATTGATGACGTGGTGGCCGATGACGTGTCACTGACACGCGGACTGACGTGGACTGACGTGACGCTGATCTGGCGCTGACTGGGCATGCTGATGTGGCTGTTTGAAGGGGTATTGGGTATCAGTCCGAAAGTTGTGACTATTCTCAGACTGACCCCAGGCCAAAAGTTATACCTATTTACGAATTCGCACAGTCAAAGGAGGTCAAACTGAAAAGTTATGACTTTTCGCGAATTGACCCCTGCAGCTTTTCGGACAGTATAAATAGGTCCCCTGGCAGAATAGAAATTTATTCAATTCACTCCCAGCACTTTACAGAAAGTTGACAGCACATCCCTTAGGCATAATAAATCACTAATAAAGCAAGAAAGGCTCGAGTCTTTAGTAGATTCGCCCGATAATTTCGTAACGGTGTGCGACGTTTCGAAATTCTTGAAGTCGTTGTATCTTCGGGACGTATTGCGACAACCCGAGGCACTGAAATACGGGGCAATAACGTCTTACGGAAAGCGTACGACGTACGTGCCTCGACTTCGACGTAGTAAGCCGAAACTCTGTCCGAGTTTTTCGAGCGCCACCGACCGGACGCCAACACGGGAACCAACAATTATTTGAATATCTCGATTATTCGGACAAACACAACTCCTGTCCTTCATTTGCTACAAAGAAAAAAACACAAGGTAAGACATAACCATAATAACGAATCATATCAAAGAATCAAAAGAAGAAAGAAAAAGATTATTCATATGATCATACATTGTAGCTCATTCTTATCTTATCCATTGTTCATAAAAGTTGGTCCAAGATCTGTTAGGTTAGCACAGTATGTTTATTATGTTATGCTTTCCCAATCAAAGGAAAACCACCACGCACCGATTCAACTTTAAAAAACGGCTTACAAAAATTGCTGTTTCTATGGCTCATCTATACTTATATATAAATGCCTAGGGGATAAAAACGAGGGAACGACGCAAATAGTCTTGTTTTGAATAGTGCTATTACAATAGTTGATAACTTCTTCATTCTATTACAAAACTAATCAACTTTTTTATTTTAATTATTTTTATCTTCAGTTTTCACCACGAATCTTTTTAACATTGCTTTTTTAACCATAATCATCTCAAATTCCCTACAAAATTATCAATAACTATATATTAACCATAATCATTTCAATACTTTCATAAACTAAGAAATTTCATATTTCAATCTTAGTAATTCAATACTAATGATTTAATTTCGAAGATATTACTATGGAAATAACCTCAAATAAAACATTATCCAATTCATTAGTTCGCAATAAGAAATAAATTCCATTTTATATTGTAATAAATATTTTATTATTATTATAATGTTGAATTTCTTTTGCTCTATTCTCGTTCAAATTTGCACGCATGTGTTGATCCACTTAAATATGTTCCAGATGATTATTGAGATATTGGAGATAACATATTCTTATCAGTTTGAGTGTCCATTAGATGAGCCACGTTGCTCCTTTTCATTTGGTAATAATCCTTATTTATGTCCGGAGAGAAAGGTCGGGCGTAAACGATCACGTAGATATCCATCTAAGATGGATCGAAGGTCTCACAAGAAACACGCAAGGAAAACTATATATGATGAGTTGTAATAAAAAAAAATTTAGAAACTTTTGTTAAAGAATACTTTTTGATTATTCTATGAACTATTACATTTTTTCTTGAGTTTTTTTTTGTTTGTTACTGCATTAAATAATGTTTCTTAACATATATGATGTCTGATTTCCGATTGTAAATGGCGAGAATGTGAAAAAATAATGAGTAAAAAATATTTTGAGATTAAAATAGAATTAAGAGTAATTGTATTATCTATTTGAAGTAATAATAGAGATCATTATAATTAAAAAAATAATTATATGGTGAAAACTGAAAATACTATTAGTAAATTGAAAAAGTTGATTCGTTTTGTAATAATGTGAGACAGTTATCTACTTTTGTAATAACACTATTCAAAACAACACTATTTGTGTTATTCTCTACTGTACATTGGTATGTTAAAATTGACCAATCAATTTTTTTTTTTTTACTTTAGTTACTAGTAAAAAAAATAGGAAACCTATTTAATCATAATATCCATATCATCCTATTTTTAGTATATCAATTATTTAAAAAAAAATTATTAAACCACATAGCTTTAAACGTGTAACAAAGCACCTCATTCTATTTTTAGTATATAATTTATTAAAATCATCGACTAATAGTTAGTTTTATATTTTTGCACACACATAGGGTGTGCTAAACGACTAATCATTATAATATCTATACTATTATATTAACTAGTATATTTAGCACATCTTATGTATGTGAAAATATATAAGTCAATTTAGATTAAGTTATTTAAAAAATAAAATTATCAAAGGATTAAATTATAGTAAATTAAGGGTATAATTGTAAAAAAACTAACAATTTAGGCCAAATATCAGCTTATACTCACCCCTCACCATTAATATCTATACTCTTGTATTAATGGTGAGGGTGAGTTAAAAACTGCTTTTGGTGTATCTATTAATCAATCATAATCTGACAAGTGTTATGTTTAATTAACATAAAATAAAAAATAAGAAACCACTCACTATCTTGCACTTAGATATTGTCACATTTACCTTTCTATTTTTAGTAATTGTTATTTAATATTTAATAAATGATATATATATATATATATATATATGTAGTTCACGCATATGAGTTTGCAATTTTTTAGTTTCTGATACCATGTTGGAATTGTAAAACAAAGACATCTGATCCAAGAGAAACGGAGAAATGGTGGAGAGAACAATTGACGGGAAAAGGAAACGACTTCACGTTGTATTGATCGTCCGTTAGCTACAGTATTACAGTTATATACAAAAGTAAAAACAGATAATAAAAGCTGCGATAACTTATAAAAGCGTAGGCCAAGAAGAACGACTTTAGCAACAGAAGTAAAACATAACGAATTAGAAAGAGTATTGCTCATACTCTAGTTAGAATAAGTATTACTCATATTCTAATTAGAATAAGAACTAAGGCGGGTGAAAACTGTATTTGTATATCTTCATATACGGCATGAGATTATACAAAACTTTGTCGAAACTTACAACTCATGAAAGAGTTGTAATAAATTATCGTGACATTAATTAATTTAGTCAAAGCTAGCTTAAACAAAAGAGTCGAACAATAACATTCTTCAATACTAGTTTATTCCCCGTGCATATGCACGGGTCTTAAATTTGTGTTTTATGTAGTTTGAAAAGATAATTTAACTAAACCTTGGAAAAAAAATAAGATAATTTGATTAATGTAAAAATAAATTAACATAATCATATGTGATAGAAGAATAATATTATTTCAAAACTTTTGAAGCTATAATATTATAATCGTTGTTAAGTGTTAAGATATATAAAACTTTGTATGGGTTGCATATCTTTTATTATATAATATATCTTATATTGAACTATAAATATTATGAACTCTATCAGCAAAAGTATAACATAACGTATATTAAACTGTAATTATGAACTCTAGCTATCAGCAAAGTAATACAGTATAACATATCGTATATTACTATAAATATTATGAAGTCTATCACCAAATGTGTCGTACTACCGAGCGTCGCAACGGCCTTGCACGTGATCATCGTATTACCTTCGTTGTTTACTCATTGCTTACCAAAGCTACAGTGCTTATAAAGTCCCTCACATTCAGGCCCTCCCTTCAAATAAACAAACAACTGACACAGATTTGTGTTTAGTATTTACTTATTACGTGAAATTCGCTAACAGATAGGGATATGTAAAGCTTATGCATCCGTCAATTTTCCGATATGCAGTAAGGGAGATCCCACCGATATGATGGTCATTCATGTTCTTGAACACATCGTTGATCCAATCATTCTCTCGGACATCGACCATCTTACAATAATGAAATGCATATAAAAGAATTATTCAAGCATACAAATTTATTACCATCGCCATTCTTTCATTATAAACAGATTCATACGTAATTTTATAAATTTGTACCCAGGCATTTAAGGGACGCAAGCTCAGATTCAATATCGAACTCACCTATAATCGTATACTTTAAGCTAACAAAGAACTCAAGATAAGATTATTACATCTTCGATACTTAGTAATAGGTTTGTTCTCTTTTCTAAGGTAACGGTGTAAATCTCAACTGAGCAAATCTGAAAAATAAACCAAGCCATAGAAATGACATCACCTACTAATCTATCGACTTATAATGAATCATCTTGAATCGGATATCACCAAATATATCGACTTATAATGAATAATCTTGAATCAAAGATCTCCAAATCTACCGACTTATAATTAATCATCTTGAATCGGATATCGCCAAATATATCGACTTATAATGAATAATCTTGAATCAAAGATCTCCAAATCTACCGACTTATAATGTATCGTCTTGAATCGGATATCGCCAAATATATCGACTTATAATGAATAATCTTGAATCAAAGATCTCCAAATCTACCGACTTATAATTAATCATCTTGAATCAGAGACGATGAAATTGATCAAAATTCCGCTACCTTTCGTGGTGCTTTGTGGTTCAAGAAGTAAAAAGATTTGGATCCATGAGAACAATCACACAATTCAAAAAGAAAATAATACTTGAAAAAGGGCAATACATCACGTGCAATGCTAATCGGTTCCAATAACACAAAATGTATCTTCAATAATTCAATACTGTATATATCACACTGCAAAGAACAACTGAGTAAGTCGACGACTTAAGAAAACGGAGGGTAAGCTGCTTACAATGCTTGCGCGTTAGAGCTCATGGCAGCGAGAGGACCCACCTCACTTCTCGTTACACCTACCTCCTTAGCCATTTCTCCTCCACCAATGAACCTCACTCCAAACCCTGGAGCACTGCTTACTAATCCAAGGAGGACCTCACTTCCCTTCATCCACGTAAACAAATTCTCCCTCGAATGGGAGGTTAGAATGTTTGTATCATCAGTGGGCTGGGAAGATTTCCCCAACAATTGTTATGATGCCTGATTTCAAATAAGAACAAAGATGCAAAAACTGTGTTAAATAAGATATAGAATTTCGGCATTTCCATAGATATAAAATTAAAGTATTTCAGAATGTTGATACCCACTGTAATGACGATCTGAATATATCATAAAGCTTAGCTTAATTAAACATAATAGCACTATGTACGACGTATCAATAAGAACAATGGCAACCAAACAAAAATGTCAAAACCACATTAGCGGCAAAAATGTAAATCAAATAAAAAGGAAAATATAAAAACCCAGATTGGTTATGCCTACGTAAAGCACTAACCCCATTAATTAACATAAACATTGAGGTAAAATCTGATACAAAAATTCACATGGAAATTCAGTTTATCGCCACATTACCCTCACCATAGCAAAAAGGCCAGATGAAGATCATTGATGAAGAAAAATGCTGAAATTAATAAAACGTAATGAGCATAATCACCGATATTCAGATCTGAGTTTGCAAGCACGCACCTGTAGGCTTCGTATTTCGCCGGATACAAAAAATAAACGTATGTATTTTGGGTTGTTTCCTCGTTGATTATCAGTTCGATCGTTGGTCGATTAAGTTTCTTGGAGCGTGCGGTTTGATCAAGTTTTCTTCTAACGTGGGCTGATTTTTTTTTTTTTTGTTTGATTTAAAAATATTTTTTATGGAAAAAAAAGTAATTAATAGGACACGTGGCAATGCGGTTACCTTGTGAACTTATCGGCATCCGTCGTCAAATGATCTTGACTCTTCGCATTCTTATTCTCTCTCAGATACTTTCGACAAACTCTTTTAATGTGCCCATTCTTGTCACAATAATGACACTAAATGTTGGCATACTTCCCGAACTTACTCTTACTTCTGCTTCTATAACCCAGGCCTCGACTATTGCTCCTCTTCCTGTTATCCGTGACTAGGACAACGGCCTGCATAGAAGAACCCTGCAACTTTCTTCTCATCTCTTCGTTAAGAATGCTATTTTTAATCATTTCCATCGAACAGATCCCATTTGGAGCTGAATTAGACAGTGACATCATGAATGCCTCCCATGAGTCTGGCTACGTACCAAGAAGCCACAAACCATGCACTTTATCGTCAAACTTGATTCCCATTCCAGCTATCTGATTAATAATTCCTTGGAATATTTCAATGATCATACACGTTGTTCCCGTCTTGATACTTCAAACTCATATCTGCTTGATTAGGAAATGCATGTTGTTCCCGGTCTTTCGAGCGTATAACTGCTCAAACTTGCTCCATAAGGTCTTGAAACGTTTCTGCACGGGCGGTGGCAGTGGCTTTACTATGGGCTTGTAAATAGGCACCGAAGGAAGCTTAGGCTTGGGCTTATATATAGGGACCGTCGGCGGTTTGTATGTGGGCTTGTGGAGCCAAGGGTGGCCGAAGCTCTTCAAAGGCGGGAATTTCTTCTTCAAAGGGTGGCCGGCGACCACCTTGGGTAGGGTCGGGTGCTTGAAGTGGTGGTGGGCCCACAAGAACTTGGAGGTGCACAGTGCGGACGAGAATTTTATGTTTTGGGCCGGGCCAAATGTGGTCTTGGATTGGGCCTTGGGCCCAATCTTGTGGGCTTGTAGGCCGTCGTGGGCCGGACAAGGGATTTGGGCTGCACTGTGTAGCTGAGCGTAGCACACGTCGGCGTCGGCAAATTCTTGCGGGACGACTGAGACTTTGAAGTTGCCTTCCGCGTCGAGTCGGCCAGCCCCTACTCGCTTGTTAATCTCTCCGTTCTTGAGTTTGCAGTCGATCGTCACGCCAAGTCCTATACATTCGCGAATTAATAAATATTATGCTAATTTAATATGTATATATACTTTTATGGAAAATCTTATAGTGTTCACTATACTTGAGCCCTATTTTGTGAACATCTCTTATAGTCGGCATTGATATTTGATGTCTACGTATGGCATATATCAACATGGGAGGCGATGTAACTGATTGACACCTTTTACGTTGCATTGTTCGACACTTTTCATGTTGATGTGGTGCCAATCAATAACACATAATATGTCCTCACACAATGTAATCATATAAGGTGAACACTTCTCTATGTATATGCATTTCAAGTGGCAACGTACATTACCATGCATAGATATCATTGCACATGCAAATTATAAATTTATAGTGTATGTAATGATTTTGTGTGTACGGCTAACCTAAATAAGCGACGCTTGGTTTAAGGTTATTCTCCTTACAGTCAGCGCATTCGGCTGAGCCAACAACCTCGAACGGTGTCGTTTCCTCAGCATAGCAGAGACTAATTACTGCAAGAGATGAGCATAAGAAGAAAGAATATAATAGAGGGAGGGAATTATTGACCCTCATTTTCTTTTATTATGTATAATATATGTGATTGTTGAGTATGGCTTTGGAGCACAATGGGTTCGTGGATTTATATAATGGTGAGTTCTATAGTCTGCTATTGGAATTTTAAGTTAGTTTTATGATTATTTTTTGTTATCAAACCGACACAAAACTTTAAATGTAATCACATGAGGGTTAGGTGACTTTGACCATGACTTGAAGAGGGAAAAAAAGGAAATGTATTAAGTTAGTTAATTGATAAATAAATGATAGCTCCACAAGCTAGAAGAGACCGTTCATTTTTTTATTTAATGAGGTTTCAACTGTATGTATATAAGCATGTATAGCTCTTAACTACCAAGTGGACTTTTTATTGAGCCCTTTGGTTTGAATCGAATAATAATATGTGTGCGTAGTTTGCCTTATATAATAACTAGCTTGCATTGCACGGTTAACTATCTATTGCCCGTGCGATGCACGGGTCTTAAGAATCTGAATGATGAAAAACATAACTTAAAAAGAATGATGATATTATTTTATAATCGTTGAATTATAATATACTACAATTGCTGATAGTTTTTAAGATTGTGAGATATGCGAAGCAAGGTTCATACGTGTGGTGATGTTCTATTATAATATCAACCATATAATTTTTAAATTCAAAATATTTTAAGCTATGAGTAATTAATATGTAAAACGGTCTGATACATAAGAAGTTCATTCATTACAACTGCCGCCGTTTGAAGTATAAATAATTATACTCTTCCTCCCAATCAACTCTGAAAACATATGATACCTTAATATCATCACTGTATGCTGTGGGCGCCCGTAGAATAAAATTAAATTCTGACATTAAACGACTATTTAGATAATCTTGTATTAGGAATGGCCCATCATCTTCACCCTACAAAATATAAAACTACTAAGATTAACACGTAAGTATAAAAATTGTCCTACGTAAGCTTATTATACCTCTGTAAAAATTTTCTTCATATCTGATGCTGATATGCCTACTATGATTCTTGCTTGATCATTCCAGCAAGTCAGTTGCTTGGAACATGATCTATCACTGATCGTTATTTTCAATCGATACCTGAAGGATACATAATAACATGGTATAGGAAAACATAATTTGATTTCCTATTTTGGAGAATAGCAAGTTAAAACAAATGTAGAAAGTGAATATTATTCCTAACCTGGGTATAGTGAATGGGACCAACCTACTGCAATTTATGCAGTAACCATCCGTGACTTTGTTGACCGTACAGAAAGAGTACGATTCATACCAAATTGTTGCCATGTCAATATGGGATACGAATGCACGTACACGGTAATATTGTACCCGACCCTAATGGATAAGATGTAATATTTATTATATATTAAATGTTAATATTTATTCTATGTTAAATAAACTATTATGCGGAAAATGTCAGGACGTCATACGTCTGCAATTGCACCAATATCTTTTACGTTGATCGAATGAGCAGCAAGGAAGCTTTGTAATTGATGTAAAGTTTTCCCTCTTCTTTGACACAATGAAATGTGTTTTTGTGCAATTGTATCCCTGTTATACCTAAAATGATTATACTTTAGTTTAATAGTCCACATGTTAGAAAAATATGAATGATTAAAGTATAATAGCTTAAAAGCATACCATGTACGGATCTCTTGTGCCTGTTTGATGTTTGGATCCACAAAAATCCTGCTAATCTTGTCGTGTTTATATATGCACCTTAGAAGAACCAGAACAAAAGATGTAGAGAAAACAATTAAGTTCAAACCTGTATAAAAAAATAGATAGAACATTATAGCTATACTTGTCGAACTCACCATCGAATCTTTTCAGTTCAGCTCGTGATACAGCTAGAATTAGAACTTGTCGTACATCACGAAAAATTTGATAACATTCATCTGTGGCGAGATTTCCCCAGAGGGAAAGTTTTATTACATTCATGCTGAAAAGACAAATAGTTAGAACGATGTTAGTGGTTAGGTTAGCTAAAAAACTAAAGAATTGGTTTTGAGTAGGTTTGTACCTCATATCACAAAGTAAGACATTTCGAACGTGAGACTCAACATCGGCACCATTTTTGTTATTGAAGCTAATATTTTCCAAATCGCCGACATAAACTACTAAGCCAATTGCATCTATAATAAACAAATAAAGATTAGCAATAAAATAATATATGACATATGCAGAGTTGTCGAAGCTTACTCACCGACTAAGTGATCCTGGTCAGCAGCATAACATGGAATAGCATTAAGTTGATTAAACTGGAAGTTGTACAGAGGAATATCATGATCGAGCTGTTGGTGACTATCCACAATTTTGGTAGACCTGTTAAACTTCAACTTGAAATCATTACGGACCGACCAATCCAGCTCTGAAGCAGGCTCGACACTTAAATTGTCAATATAATAAACATTTCCTAATTTGAAAATATCGCGGTATTTATCAATATCTCCATTTTGTATGGTAACTTGTATCTCTGTTGCCTGCAGAAAAACATCAAAATAGCAATCATTAGCCAATGAGATTTGAATGATAAGGTGTTATGTGTAATATGTAATGATAATGACTTTCAAACCTCGACATCAATGAAGACTAAATTTTGTATCATATACTCTCGGTTGGATCGTACAGTAGTATGAAGATCGTAGCGCCACAATAAACGTCCTCGTAGATTCCATAAATAATTATAGGGGCATATACGACTAAATGGTTTATATCTTATAAGCTCCATCTACAGTTATTAGAAAAACGTATTGTAATAAAATAATAAAAATGCTAACAATTATAAGATAAAAGCTAACATCACAAAGATAAGAAATAATCCAAAACAATGAGAGTCAATGATAAGAAAAAAACATAGTCCATAAAGATTGAAATCACATGTTGGATAAAACTTCATTGTACACAACATTCTTTGTAACATTTTCTGGCAAATCACTCTTGTTATGTATTAGAATCTTCAGTCCATTTGGCGATGTGACGCGGGACATTGCGACATAAAGTTGTCCATGACTAAATACTGGATTTGGAAGATATAATCCAACCGATTTTAATGTCTGCCCTTGACTTTTGTTAATCGTAATCGCAAAGGCCAACTTGAGAGGAAATTGTCTTCTTCTTATGGCAAAACCCGCCTCTTGGTTAGAAGGGGATAAATCAATCCTAGGTATGAAGACATTTTCTCCAGTCTTTGGCCCCGATAATACAGTTGCTTCAATCACCCTATCCCCGAGCTTATAAATAATCAACCGTGTTCCATTGCACAAACCTATCGACTGGTTCATGTTACGCAAAAGAATGACTGGTGCTCCTACTTTTAACTCTAGGCAATGGTTGGGAAGCCCAGAAAAATTGGTTGAATTGAGCAACTCGATGGGGTTCATTTGTTCCACTGTTTCACCATCCTCCGACGAACATACTGTATCCGAACTCAAGTAATTTCGGGAATTACCGGGAAGCATCGATAAGATTTTCGCATTGAGATTGTCCACATCAACATTCGTGGGTGCTAGTATTGCTCGCTCCTTAAGATAGTCCAAATCAGAATACCTTGTTGTTAAGTCGTGATAGGTTGCAGCAATTAACATTTCCGTACCACGTGCATCATCTTTTATCAAAAAATCAAATGGAATATCAATCCAATTTGACTCGCTGATGTTTGTTAGTGACCTCCCAGGAAATTTACCATCCCCTATTTGCAAGATCCATTCTCCAAATTCCGTCATTCTTCGTAAATCTGCAGCTGAATAATGACAACCACGAAGACGCATGTTAATTTCTAACTTCATCAGCTGACATTGATCCCAAAAACTTGCACGATGCAATGTAGATGCAACAATCGATTCTCGACCGCCATTTGCGACAACTGGTAATATCTGTCTGAAGTCACCGCCTAACACAAACAACTTTCCACCAAAAGGCGAATCATTATCCAAAATATCTTTGAAGTGACGGTCGACGGCCTCAAACGCTAGTCGATTAGTCATGGGAGCCTCATCCCAAATTATCAACGATGCAAGTCGAATAAGTTCAGCTCGGGATGATAACTTATCAAATGAACAAACAGAATTCTCAGCAGGATTTAACGGTATCTTAAATGTCGAATGAGCAGTTTTACCTCCAGGAAGTAATAGTGCAGCGATTCCCGAGGATGCCACTGAAATAACCACTTCTCTGTTGGACCTTAATTTTGATATCAAGGTATTCCACAAGTATGTCTTTCCAGTCCCGCCACTGCCATAAACAAAGAACAAACCACCACTATTTTGAGCATGAGCTCGCATAATGGAAGAAAATACCCTATATTGGTCTTCATTTAAACCCTGAGCAAGACGTTCGTAATTTTCCATCTCTTTTGATGTATCATAATCGAGTTCGTCTCTTATCAATCGATTGGTGGCACGATTCGCATACTCTAAAGATGGTTGGGGCATCTGTGGAAAATCTTTGAGTGACTTGCCATTCTTGTTGAGGACATGTTCAATTTCAAGAATTCCCAAATTTCGCCGTTCGTCGTCTGTGATGCGTAATTCAAAATTGTTAGACTGACGTTGAATCATATGCTCAATATCATCAGTCATGCTCTCCCAATGTGTTTCCCATAGGCTCAATGGATCGGCTACTTCCGTGAACATCAATATTGAACAAAACATATTTCGAAGTTGTGAACCTGTAGACCAAGTAGATGCTTCCCTTAAAGCTTCATGCCATTCATTGTTGTCGTCGAGGAGTCCTAATTCATGACACGCTGCTTGAAAGGTTGGTTGAACAACTCCTCTAACCGTTCGTATATCTTCATATGACATTGCACCACGAACTTTCGTAAGTAGCATCCTAAGATAGTATCGCTCACCAGCATTTGGATGCGTAAATGGTAGTCTACCAATTGAAACTCGTTGTTGACGTTTACTCCATACTCTTGTACGGCGGTTCCATACCCATTCAGTTGGGAAATCTGAGTATGTCAACGTTCGAGCTTCGTGATACCGTCTGTTTGCCTCAAACCACATTGTCAACATCGTATTTTGTGGCTGATTAATAACATCGTGTAGGTCATCATTGTCATGAAAGACGACGTTTTGATCGCCTGGCAAATGAAACTGCATTCTTTCGACAGACGGGTATTGATGTTGTAGGTTAAAATCAAAAATCCTCCAGCATGCTTCTATGGCAGATACATAACGACAATCTAAATATTGCTTGATCTCATCAACCCGTTGTGGTCGTACCTCATCAATGTTATTTCGGGGTTCACTATTTTCAATGACAAACGTTGCACGATCATGGCCTTTGTGGATGTACTTGTATAGGTACTTCACCACGCTTCGAACTGCTACGCGTTCAACATTTATGTGAGCATCATATTTGACGCATAAATCCCTATTGAAAGGTACTACCCATCTATTGTCGACTACCCGACCATTAGCTAAAGTTGTTTCATCTGTTCTTCTTCGCATGTACTGCACAAAGCTTCGATCATCAACAACCGTCTCGTCGCAAAATTTTTTCGGATAACGCTTTGAGCACTTACCATCAACTAAGCAAGGACCGCACGGTCCATGAATCATAAACTTTGTGACCGTTTCATACGCAAGGGGATCATTGTATTTATCTGGAATCTCGGCACTGATAAGTTTGTTAACATCAGCGGAACATGTAGGCTTATCATTTGTAGCAACTGTAAGAAGAATATGTGAATGTGGAAGTCCACGCTTTTGGAATTCCACAACATACAAATCTGCATTATTATTTTAATTGTGTTAGCTCTATATATAATAATAATAATATTAAAATGAAAATATAAATCTTATAATTACCAGCAATGGCCGTTCCAAACATCTGTCTCTCCTTCAAATCACGCATTAATTCTTTCATTTTTAGCCTAAAAACCCGAGCCACAACGTCCGGACGATCTTCGACTCGCTCATATTGTAGTAGCTCTCTTGTTATTTCAGGCCAATTAGGATTACATGTGAAAGTGATGAAATAATCAGGAGGACCCATTGAACGACAAATAGCGACTGCATCTTGATAATGTTGGATCATATTTCGTGGTCCACCAGTAAATGTTGAAGGCAGTATATATTTTCTTCCAACAGAATTTGCATTAACATCTCCGCTTAAGACAGCATCTTGAAGCCCTCTATACAATTCTGTACGCAAGCGGCCTTGGTTACATTTGACATAGTGAAGACGTTGTTGCTCAATAGCACAATACACGTCAACAATAAATTGTTGATATAGGCGACCACCTCTAACCAAACTTTTCCCATCATCTTCCCTATCTTGCATTCTAAATGCATAGAATTGTCTCATTGAAACTCTATCCCTTGAAGTACCGGAAGAGCCTATTGCTATGTTGATTGACCAACCATCTGTTCCGTAAGGAAATAATAAAGGATATTGGAGAGGTACATAAGCTGGATGGGTTTCATCTATCCTTTGTAAATTTCCGCTCCTTGTATGTAAAATCACGTCTCTATGTCCTAAGTCTTCTGTACAATCACCCACTAATAAAGCAGCTACTTCACTTGATGTTGGACGTGTATACTGTTTACCTTCTCTTGCTTGAATGATACGTATACGTAGATTTAAACTATGTTCTTGTTCGATCAGCATATCTCGAGCACTTCGGAAAACTGAAACATATGGGTTTACTTGATCGAGCATGTCTTGTAGGCCACGAAGTACGTCCCCATTTATATTTAAAGCACCGGACGATCCCATCGCATTCATACGATTGAGAACCTCATTTTCAGTGTCGTAAATATATAGTTGAGCAAACCTAGGGCCAGTACCCGGTTCGGGGATTAGTGACCCAATTCGGTGGTAATTGATACCACCAATGCGAAAAACATAGGGTCCCCTACCATCATTGATACTGTTGTCGATCCGCCCTCCCATAGAAGTAAATGACAACAATGAATTGTACATTCGGATTTTGTCTTTGAAGAATGGTTGTGACAACAGCGACTGAAGGTACGGCGGTGATGTTGGAATATTTGGCAATTGAACTTGACCGTTTCCGCAACATAACTGAAATCTTGGATTTCTAAAACTACTGTCTCGAACTTTTTCAGATACCCACATGAGGGCATTGCAGTTAGGACATTTGGTGTTTCTCTCTCCAATATCCAACCGTTGCGGCAACATAAATCTTCTAGCAGTAGTAGTAGATGTTTCTACAAATATATTTTGAAATAAATGGTAAATATTGATGATAGTTATAAGTATTAACTTATTAAAGTTCAGGAAACGATTATTACCAGCTCGATGCTGGTTTGGCTGACTTCTTCCAGAATGCCTTAACTGATTATTGCGTTGCAATGTCATCCGCACAGATCGGGCTTCACGTTGCGTTGACAATTGGCGCATTCGTCTTGTTTGCATATTATGATTTGAGTAACTACTGGATGTTTCATCCATATTTGTTTTTAACTGATTGGCGATCTATTGAGACGTAAAATAAATGGTTATTATTAAAAATAAAAAAATTCCTTTTAGTTAAAATATTAAAATTTAATATAGAGTTTAGCAGTCAAATGGCATCCATGAGGATGACATATAGTTTTAGGTAGTTAAAAAAGCATCTGTTTGTTAACCTCAAGAATAAAGAAAGTGTTAAAGTCATCTATAAATTGAGTAAGCAAATTCAATTAAATAGAAATCATTAAAATTTCAATACACCATCTACCTAAGCAACATACGATTATTTTGTTTATGAGAATAATAAGGATAAACAGA
Organism: Craterostigma plantagineum; assembly: GCA_027422505.1. NCBI lineage: Eukaryota > Viridiplantae > Streptophyta > Magnoliopsida > Lamiales > Linderniaceae > Craterostigma > Craterostigma plantagineum. The sequence continues at coordinate 295,669 of JAPQWV010000096.1, read as the reverse complement.
AACGTGACATTTATTATACCTATAGATAATCGATTTACTGTAAAATTGAACCAAGGAACCACATGTAGAAACTACGACATCACAGGAATGAAGCACCATTCTTAAAAAGATCGTTGCATACAAATAAAGTAGAACAGCATGACCACATTTTTCATGAAAATATATAAACAAATAAAGTACCACGGAAACATTTTTCAAAACATGATTGTATTTTACAACTCAATAAAACAAAAGGAACATACCCGGATAGAACAGTTGGATACCAAGCACCGTCGAAAATATTAAAAGAGGGAAGAATGTTAGAATAACCGCACGGAGTTTGAGAGAAGTTCCTGAAATGTAGTTTATGAAGTAAATTGATAAAATAGGATTAAAAATGATATTTTATACACGACTTTTATAACTGGAAATACGTGGTATATTTCTTTAATGTGCGAATCATTAAAAGAAGAAACAAATACAAAATGCATCATATCAAATAATACTGGAGTATTCAAATTATTATACAACGGGCTTCAAAAAAAACAAACGCATCCAATCGAAACATATGATATAGTTATATATTTATGTAGCATTTTTTTAATATAAAAGATGGAATAATATATTGTAAAATCATAATGCGCTGGAATGCAGGGAAGCGTACAATGTAAAATTATACGTAAAAACATAACAGATTTAGTTGAAGTTCCAAATTTAAGACAAATGAAACGTGAGACATAAAAAATTGTAAAGAACTACTTTCGTAAAATGTATGGGTGGTAGATAGAACAGGTCTACAATTTAACTTTAATAATCAATTTGTTGAAGATTGCAAATAAAGTGAGACGGCAAAGACAAATGATGAATCAAACAGATTTAAATATCAACTGCCTATGGTTGCCCACGTCCAAAAAAAAAACAGGGTAGTACAGCCCAAAATATAATCGTAGCAACAGAAGAGTAGTAATTATGGGAGCGACTCACATAAGTATTGCAGATCCTGCCAAATTAAAATGATAGACATAAAAAAGCTCACTATAAAAGAGAAGAGGCATTGACGGACTTACATTAGCAACAAACATAGAAACACACAGAATAATCTATAGTTAAAAATCAATCACCTTTTGCTGAGTTCTTCGATCTGTAAAGCAATAGAAATTAACAAAATTTTGTTTTATGTCCTGACAGCTATACATTGAGAGTGGGTTTTTTAATTGAATATATTGAGAAGTATAGTTCAGTAACGTGGGGTGTTGTGCAGTTCTTTTATTTGAAAGGGACGGTTCCTTTATCTGCCAAATAACGTGGGTTGGTCAGTTTCGTTATTTATGAAGGTATGGCTCCCTTTGTTCCTATGTATAAAACGGTTCATGTTTTTTATGGAGAACGTGTGTATATCAGTTTTTTTATTTATAAATGTACGGCTCCCTCTTTTCTACGTAATAAAAATTAATTGAATATACATATTAAGAGGACACGTGGCAGCAGTATGTGAGTCCTACATTTCCTTAGATATATTAGATTACGTGTAGTCTAATCCCTGATTTACTCTCAATCTTCACTGACGGGTTATTATTTGGGCCGATTCGAGTTGGGCCACAATGGCCTATTATTGGGCTCGTTGGGCCATAATTGGCGCGTACGGTCGTTACCCTCCAAAACGACGTTTCGAAAGCGACAAGACTTTTGGGTCCCCCTCCAACTCTTCCACTGCAAGAAACATCATGCATAGTATTGGAAAACATTTTTTCTTGTACAATTATATATATATATATATATATATATATAGATGCAAGCAACCGTTTCTGAAAGTTTAATCGACGTGTTCTTATGTAAGTAAAAGGTGTTATTCGATTGTTAGACTGGGATTTTTCGCATGTTTTTTGAGACGTTTGCCTTGATTGATTTTGATAGTGTATCTTCTGAACTGAGAAAGTCATGGCATGAAAGGAAATAAAATCGTTAGTTTAAAGAAACATCAGATATCGAAGGGTGTACAAGGAAACTGCTACTCAGTAGAATCTAGTCATAGTTGCTGCATGCTGGAGAAATCTTCCTAGTTCCTTTGATGCACTGTGTGTTTCTTTTCTTTTTTCTTCGCTCCAAAGGCTGAATCTTTTTCTCGCACTGTGTTTATGCAGTTGAGAAAAGAACAATCTGGCATGGATCAACATCGAAGCTCCTATGTTTTTGTGCTGCTGTTATTTGTAATCTTAATCCTTGTCTCAATAATTGGACCAGCACATGGCTGGCTCTTCTCATCCAATCAAGACTCTCATCACCCCTCAAACTACGAGAAAACTTCAGTTTACAGAGAAATCCTCTCCCCCGAATTTTCGATAGAATCCCTCAACGACAAAAAAGGACTGGTATTAATAGAGAACGCAAAGAGTAAGATGCTCTCTCCAAATTCTTGCTGGCAAGGTGCTTACCGAAACGTCTTTGAGGGGTGTTCGAAGACGCTCGCTGACGAAGAATCTCGTTCTAGGTTAGCTTGGCATCTGAGTGATTGCTTTCAGCAACACACGGGCCGTCAGCCGTTTCCTAAATGTGATTCCAAATCTGCTATGAAGAAGTGCTTGAAGAAATTGGATAGAGATGCTCATAAGGTTTATCTCGAGTACTTTCTTGAGACGAACTCTATATGTCACCAGTTGCAGTAAGCATTCGTTCGTTTGTTCGTTTGTTTCTTAGCCATAATGCTTACGAAGATATCTTTAAGATGTTTTTTATTGTTATGTTTAGGACGGAAGCATTTAAGTATCAAACGGAGAGGCTGGTGAATGATCTGAAGAGCTCTGCAGAATTTGCGGAAGTAAAGCTAGGAAAGATCGAAGAGCAAGCTGATCTGCTTCTGCTAAATGCTAAACAAGTGCACGATTCTCTGGGAACGCTCGATCATCGAACGCAAGAAGTGGCTCAGACTTCGAAAATGGTGGAGGATCACGTGAACTCTGTGTTGAAATACTCCGAAGCTATCCACGAGCAGTCAAAGGGATTGGCAGCCTCTCAAGTAGAGTTGAGCAAAGGCCAAATAGAGATGAAGGAGAAGGTTGCTGAAGGGATTGCGTTGGTTACAGATTCTTACGATGGTTTAGGGCTACAGATTATGGGCTTGAGAAGCGAAACTGTCGAAATAGAGAAGAAGATTGGTGAAGTCGGCGATGCTATGTTTTCCAAGATGACGACTCTTCAGGGCAAAGCTGATGACATTGGAGACATGGCTGAGACATCCTTAGACAAACAAAAACAACTGTTAGACGGACAATCTGTTGCGCTTGAAGGACTTGATTTTCTTACCAAGTTTCAGTCTCAGGCCCTAGAAGAAAGCAGGTAAACTCCTTCGCCTCTTCGTTATAAAACAGTTTCATTTAGACGCATTGGTGTTTCCACAACCAAGAAATGGGCCTGTTGCAAGAATTTTCCTTCGCCACTCCTCTCATCGCATAAGAAATTTGCAGGGTCAGTTTGCAAGAATTGGCAGAGTTTGGGCACAAGCAGCAGGAGGAATTGCTCGAAAAGCAAAAACAGCTCCATCAATCACATGATCATCTTGTGCGAAGCTCGAAGCTGATTTTAGCAGCTCAGGTAAGTGTTCCCCCCCCCCCTCCCTCTAAACAGTCAAAAATTTCATCGAGTTTCTTTGATATAGGCGTTATCGAGCGTCGCTCGTTTTGATGCAGGAAGCGTTTGAATCAAAACAGACAAGTATGTTTGCTGCGTTAGACAAGCTATTTGCTTTGCACAGTGCCATGTTGTTCGAATCAAGGGTACTCATCACCCTTTTCTTGTACACAATCGCCACCTTCATCGTGTACATACTGACGAGTACAAAGCATGCCTACAATGTGAGGCACAGATTTTATTTAGGTAAAAAAAAGGTTCTACTCCCCAGCATCAACATTGTTACTTTTTCTTTACTCAATACTCATCTTATTGACGACTGTCGTATCACTGTTCTATTGAAGGTCTATGTTTGGCTTTCATGGCCGAAACGAGCATTCTTCGGTACGTAACAGCTGATTCTGAGAAGCAAGGAAGGTTCATAAATGTTGTGAGATCACTTTATGGGCTGGTAGCTTCCGCTCAGTATCTTTATGCCATTTTCACTTACAGGTGCATTTACTGTAAAAAACTCTCCGATTTTCACTAGCAAGGTTAATCACTACAAGTATTTTTTCAATTCAGGGACTATGAAGTGCTGAACTATAATATGCTGCTGACACTAATAGAGAAAGTCAACATCATGCAAGGGAAGGGCAACGAAATCATGTGTTACGACACGGATGCTGACGACAGTAATGATATACATTGGTCCTCATGGATTGACGACGACGAATTGACCGAAGAAGTAGTACATTTGTTGGAAGATCCTGACTATGTTTTGCCCGAAGAAGTTGGGGATAGTTCTTGCATTTCGAGCTCAAGCACGAAAAGATACAATCTTCGAAGGAGAAGCTGAAGATTTTTTCCTTCTGTCAATATTAATGAAACTCATGAAGAGATTGATAGGTTGACTTGCCTTATAATTTGCTGTGTTTTTTTTTTCTCCTTTCAATACAACCAACCATATTCTGCTCTGCTGTAGCTGGCTTAGTTGTTGCCGACGTATTCTTCTCATACATATTAAATTCGAAAAACAGTTGACAAAATGAAAAAGGTCTCATGTTTGTTTAGTGTCAACGATTTGGTTACATCAGAAACTATTTGACTTTGCTGATCTTTGCCACGTCTACTGATTTGGTTTCAAGTTATTGCAGTGCAGATACCAATGCAATGAACCCTTCCTTTTGAGAGCTTTTGTTTTAAGTTTTCTTTAGAGCCTAAAGTATCTATGAGTTAGGCCAACTATACTTCATCGATGGGAGTCTGTCTCGTTAAAGTCAGCTTGAAAATGTTAAGGTCAACCATACGAGATTAGAATATAATGTCCCTTTACCAGCAGTTAAAATCTCGTTGACTTATGTCAAGTTAATTTTGCGTTGACTTAAACCTCGACATTAAAGAATGGTTAAATGGTGCAAAGGGGTCTATCAGATCAGCATGCACCACAAACAAAACGTCAATTTGAAGCTTAGATTGGGCAGATAACGAATTCTAGCACAACGTGAGGATTGTCTGAAAAAAATGGCATTATTTGGCGATTCGCATGTTGTTAGACTTGTAAAGATTTCAAACCAAGCTTGTCAAAATTGAATGCTTTACTTTCATTAATCTTGCCTTGCGGACTTCTTACATGTAAAAACAAATAGCCTACATAGATAGATAATATTTATATAAAGAAAGAATTTTTTGTAAAATTTCATATACTCCCTCCCAGTCCCAGTTCTTGAATTTGATCTTTCATCCTCCTTGTTTGGAAACTCTTTATATACACTTCGGCATTTCCTTCCTCTGTTTCCTCTCTCACTCGCCACAAGTCTTCATCCTTGTTTGTTTGTTCTGAAGCAGTTCGTCAATTTCCCAACTGTTTTCTTGGGAAACATTCTAAATTCTTTCCTTTTCCCCTCCATTCTTCTAAAGAGGGTTTCAAACGGTATTTGATTTGCGTTTTTTTAATGTTTATATTATGTCCTGAGGGTGATATTTATGGGCAGACCATTCTGGGGAAGTGGAAATGGGGCGTATTGTATTGCATTTTGTGGACCCATCAAAGACCATCTGCAAATATATAAAAAAAACTAAAGCTTATCAGCAGCTGTCACATATATCAATAATAAAATCTTCGTATATCTTTGTGGTTCAGAAGATAACTTAAAAAAGATATGCATGAATGGTAATAATTCTAGGCTTGTTTTTTTCTTTTTACCTGTATTTTGTGGTCAAATGGTGCAGCAAAACCAATATCTCCATCTTAGCCAGCTCATTCCCTGGACACGAATGTGTCCCATTGCCAAATGGTATGAATGTGTTGGGCTTAGGAGCAACCTATTATTATCATTTCACATCACAATGATTTGTGTAAGATATAATAATCATCGATCGTATGTTTATCTATCACTACAAAGAAAAGAAAAGTCAATGAAACGACACTTGGCATGAGGATTTACCTCAAATCTTGAAGGATCAAATATCTGGGGATCTGAGAAATTCTCTGGACTGTGGTGAATGTTTCTGAATAAGGGCAATACCTTCCATCCCTTTGGAATTAAATATCCTGTAAAGAAGAAAAGAACTCAATTTTAGCTATTACGACAAGCGAAATAAAAATCGAATCTTTTTTCATTTTCAATTCGATTTTTCTCTTCCACACATACCATTGAATTCGACGTCTTCCACAGCTTCCCTGAAAGTAAAAGACAAGATCGAAGCAACCCTAAGCGTTTCTTGAATAACCCTTGTGGTAATTGGCATCTTCTTCGTATCTTCCCAAGTCAATCCCTTTGCCTCACCTTCTTTAGACTTCATTATAGCCTCTTGCTCTTCCTATAAAAATTCAATATAAAAAAAAAATACTATTACACCACCGTTTCCTTTTTTTCTTTCTTACAGAAAAATCTTTGTTTCTTGGAAGTATGCATGCAAGTAAGGTTCCTTACAGTGACAGCTTGCAGAACACTTGGATTTTCTGCTAGGTACTTAAGAATCCAAGTCATGATACTAGCTGTAGTATCACGGGCAGCAAAGATCACACCGATGATGTTGTCTGCAATTTGTTCGTCAGTTAATCCCTCGGAATCACCCATGAAAGATCCCAGCAAGTCGTTGTGATTCTGCTCAGTTTGTCTCCTTAAAGACAGAATCTTGGCCAGGATCTGCGCCAACTCTTTCCTCGCCTTCATTGCCTTGTGGAAGAGCGTGCCCGGGACGTTAATAGGCATGGAGTTGTATCCCTTTTCAAGAATGTAATAGCATCTCTTCAGATCTTCCCTGTAAAGCACTTCATCTTTTCCGAATATGGACAGCAATGCCACGTTGAATGCGTACTGCGCAAGGACGAAGAGTTGGTACGGTTTAGTATACGGAAAACAGGGGCGAGCTCTGTTTTGCTCTGTTCTTTCCTCTTCATCTACAGATAGAAAAAAAAAAACAGAACATACTGTTTTCATTTCTTGAAAAGTGGTGATCGATCTGCCTTCCCACGATTGGATCGAGCTGAGGGCCACCGATTCCACGTCGGGGACGATGCTTCTGATCGCTTCGGGCATGAAAGCTCGCAGCACGAGCTTCCTAAGCTTGGCGTGATATTCTCCTTGGTGGAAGAATATGGCCTGTTTGCCCAGCATTCTCTCCTTGCTCGCCGGAAACGTTGGCTTGAAGAGATGTGCCTTAGACACCAGCACGGCTTTTGCAGCTTCAGGGCTCGAAATCATCACGCAAGGGCATCCCAGTATGTGGCTCTTGAAGATAGAACCATACCTATTGCGAAGAAAAGGAAGCACCTTTCTTTAGACTTACTGTCGTAAAAAGGAAGATTAAAAAAACAGGGGAAGCTGCTTTGGTTAGATACATAGAGCTATAGCTTACTTCTTGACTTTGGATGCGAAGAAAGAGTTTGGGTTCTGTGAGTAAAGTTGGAAGGTTTCTCCGATGTAAGGCCAGCCCATGGTGCCCGGCGGCAGTGGCAGCTTCGCTTGGCCGGAGGATAAGAGCTTGGAGATGATCTTTGCTGATAATAATGAAGATATTAAGGTTAATAACAAGATACAGAGAGAGATGAACTCCATGGTTCTTTTCTTTTCTGCTGTGTTTCGTTTGTTCGATCTTTTGTGTGATGATTTTTGTTGCGTTGGTGAAGAGATTGGGAAGTTTGAAAGGGGTATTTATAGGTGCAGAGAAGAAAGAGAATTGCTCCTTTTGTTTTTTTTTTTAATTTACAGCTTCTTGTGGATGATCACAGTACACACGGAATCTCCTTACAGCTCATGTAGCTGTCTGTCTGTGTCTTTGCTTTGAGATGGTAATTACTTAATATTATTGATTAATAAAATTATTTTTGTGTGTATTTTGTCTTAAATGAGAGAATAGAGCGTGTGGGGGAGAGTAGAGTATTTGGTTGACTAAGAATGCCCCCTACTTGAGTGAGTCTAAGTCATGGGATGAATGACCCTTTGATTAAATACAAAAAAGGAAACCACAATTCACCTTTTCGCTATTATTAGTATCAAATAATAAGCCAAACAAAATTTAGAAAATAAATTACATTCTACTTAGGTTGTAATCAAAAAATATATTATGGGTACTCCTCAGAACAAACAAGGCGGTCACGGATTATCAGGTGCTTCGAAAATGCCAAGTGATGCAAGAATAGGCTTGTCAATGTGGCGGGATTCCCCGTCCCCGCAGGGATCCGCCCCGAACAGGGCGGGGAATCCACGCTATTTTATCCCCGCGGGGCGGGGATGGGGAATAATCTACCCCCGTTGGCGGGGATGGGGCGGTGACGGGGATCCCCGCCCCGTTCCCCGTCAAATATAATATCTATATAAATAAAATTATACCTAAAATATATATTAAATAATTTTTTTTATACAAAATTTATAATATTATAATACTAAATAAAATTTAAGTAATACTTTTTTACCCAGACTGTATTATTATAATAAAAATACTAATTAAAATATAAGTTAAATAATATTTACAATTTATATATTATAAATATAAGTTTTTTAAAAAAGTCGCGGGGACGGGGAATCACCGCGGGGGCGGGGACCCGGCGGGGACGGGGATGGGGACAAAATTTTTCCCGTTTAATTCGCGGGGACGGGACGGGGATTCCCCGTCGACGCGGGGACGGGGATGGGGATTTGATCCCCGCCCCCGCCCCGCCACGCCCCGTTGACAAGCCTATGCAAGAACGTATTTATACGTGTAAGAATACTGCGTACACTATACCGTTGACATCTGCCTCTTATTATAGGCAGGCAAAACTATTTTGAACGGAAAAAAATTGTACTCCAATTTCTGTTGCGAATAAATTTAATGACGTAATGAGCGTCGACTTTTCACTTTCCAATTCTGGCAAACTAATAATTTTCAGACGCTAATTTTTGAATATATTATCTTAACAATTGGCTATATATAGTAGTACGTCCAATTTCACCTTTTACGAGTTTTCTGCACATCATCCAATCTAAATATATACATTACTGAAAAAAGTGTTTAAAATAGAATACGAATCATTGTATTGAAAGTGGTCTAAAATCATGATATACATTGAAATTAAAATTAAATTACGCCATCAAAACATTGAATATAACATATAGTACATATAGTCTCTTCGGCGCCGGACAGTGCCATCTGCGGAAATGTTTGTGCGCATACGAGGCGTGCGTACGTACGTATCAGTTAATCTTTTGTAGTTTTATTATCTTAATTAAAAACAAAAAAACAGAGAAATGAAAAGGTGAACTTAGAAGACATGAAGCTATTTTCATGTTCATGTATATATCAAAATCAATCTCGTCCGCATTCTAAAGATATGAATCAAGTGGTATAAGTCTTTTTTTTTTACCTACCGAAATGTTATCAAAGGGGAAAAAACCAGAAAAGAATTATTTGGTTTTTTGTATTTGTTATAATCTATAAGCAACTTTACACATTTATGAACATAGGGCCATTTAATTGGATGATAGGCAAGGAGAGTGACTAATACAAATGTCAACGTATGGCGTTGCATTAACTTCCCACGCTTCCCACACATTTTAATTAACAAAATTAATTCAAGCATTTTAAAGAATAATTACAATTTCTTGATACGCCCACGGAGTATGATTAAAGATTTTCTCTTTTTTGTAAAAAAAAAAAAAAGAAAACGTAAGATAATAATATACACGGTTTGTACACCTAGGACATTGGTTGCTAAGACAAATAAATGTAACTGTTTGAGCTTCAAGGTTGTCTCTCAATAACAACTTGGTAGTAGGCCCTTCTTCAATTAATGGATGACTTTTCAGAGCATTGAACTTAATTACATAAATTCGTATTTCTTGCAATTGAATGCAGTTATGGTCCGCATATGTTATCATAGACGCACACATTATCAAATGTCTATTCAATCTATAGATAGAGGATGAACGAAGATTGTGGTAGATTTTATAATGTTTGAAGTTGAACATATCCAATTCAATCAGATCAGCCATCCCTTTCTTTAGAAAAATACAAAATTTACCTTTTTTCATGCAATTAATGTTTGAATAGAAAATTCAAATTTAAGAACGAGACGCGTTCATGAATAAGTATGGGTAGAGACACACGTCATTATTTATTTATTTATTTAATTTTTAGTCACCACTGCAAGTTGTCCTATGGATAAGCATAATAATAACGTCTGCTTATTATATGTTTCGGTAGTCTTCAATTCACTTGTGGTTTGTATTTTGTAGCGTTCGCAAATACATCTTTTAAATTCATAAAAATTACCATATAGTTTTTATAGATAAAAAATTGTCCCTATGTCACAGAAAAACGTAAAATTTGTCAAGACTTGGAGCCATTTCTTTTTAGTAAAATCTAAAAGATTGTGACATTATATCTTTAAACAGTACAAGTATTGCGGAAAACGGCTTTAGCTGTATATCAAGATTTTATTTCCTTCCTTTTTTCTCTCTCACAAGCTAATTTTATTCTATAGCTTTATGAGAGGAACGTGTTTACAGCTATTAGATTTGATATGCGTTTATCGTTATAGACCATGAAACTGAATTTTGATTGGCATTTAGTTACGTACTCTAGCCACAAACTCAATATATTTAAAAAATGAACAACATAATTATACCAGGTTTTCTGGAGGTCATAATAAATTCCCACCTTTTTTTCCCAATAGTTGTATTATCGACAGATGCACAAAGATCCAAAAGAACCTATGAATACATTAGATAACCAATATCAACTACGTGCTTGAGATTAACAACAGGCAAAAAAAGAAAAAGGTAAACAATCACGCAGTAATATACTAACATCTATCTCTATATATATATATATATATTATAAATGGGGAGAGGGGTATAAACTGTCAAACAAAATTGATTTGGTGCGTGAATTTTTTACATTTTAAAAAATATTAATTAAAATTAAACATTGGATCACGTAGGTGTAGGGTGTACAACGATTTTCTTAACCCAGAAAATAACTGTTATTTTTTTTAGTATATTGCTTATTTTTTAATTAAATATTAAAACTAAAATTAAAACAAAAACCACCCACTATCTTGATTTTGATGCACACATGTATCACATGTAGGGTGTGCCAAAAAAAGTAGTATATATGAATTTAACACTAAATATAGTGATTTGTTACGTTACGTTGAAGTATTGGGGAGGGACGTAATTAAGTAAATTATATACCGTGGGTGGACTTCAGAAATTAATTATAAAATCGTACCACTAAATTGAGATGCTTATGTAGCAGCACGACCACGAAACTATGTGCCGGGCAATACCAGATTTCTTAAGTCAGCTGTTTGGGAAAACCACTATCTAAATTATAAATTAATTATGGAGAATATTAAATTTTTCGCATGAAATATGTCTCCCTCTAATGAGGACCTCTCTTTTTTCTTTTTATATAATTGGAAAACGGAAAGACGGATTATATGAAAACGCCATTCACTTTTGACTCTACATACGACATATTTTATCATTTTACCTTCTGTGTCTTTATGTCTATAAATATTAGTGTATGAACATATAATTTAAGATTTGCTATACCCCACAATATTTTTTTAAGGTTGTTGTCCAAGTTGCGCGTTGGAAACCACTCAAGATGAATTTTCCGAAATAAAACCACTTTTTTCTGTTATTTTCTTTCAAATCAAATGCACGATGTAAAAGAATATTGTGATGATTGACTTATAAGATGGACTTGGCCGTATATTACTCGCAAGAGGTACTTAATCCATTTGTTTTTTTTTTTTTTATGAAATATTTCTTAATTACTGAGAGCAGTGCTTGCTTACTCCTTTTTTTTTTTTGACACTTGTAAATTGCAGCTAATGAAATCTTGTAGATCTTTTAGATTAGTGAATTTGATTTGAAAGTGATACATCAATCGTTGAATGGATTTTGTGGATTTTTTATATATGATATTTTTGCTTTTTAATTTACGTTTTTTATATCCGATTAAGAAAGTCACTTCCTTTCCGACCTATCCTTCGACCTTACAGATAACACTTGGCTGTTTATTGTAAGTATCCCATATGGCAACTCTCACTTACCTTAATAATACTCTTTTGTCTGATTTAAATCTTTTACTAAGTAAAGTAGTTATTTAATTAATGACGATGGACATACGTATTGAGACACGTGCTCGTCTCATATAGAGAAAGTCAAGTTAGTAAGTGTTTTAAGTAATTAATCATGCTAGTACTACTTGGTGTGCTATAAAATATAAATATATTATATCATAAAATTAGAGTTAGTACAATAATTCACTAAAAATAGTAAGTAATTATCTTTTTATCATATTATTAAAATAAAGAGAATAATAATTAACTAAAAAGTAGTGAGTAGTTTTTTATGTACGTTAATTAGTATGTAGTGACTAGCGGGTATTGAGTTTAATTTATATTATTATTATTTTATTTATGAGAAATTTACACACCAAATCAATTTGGATTTGAAAGGTTGTATCCAACTATGAAAGAATATTACCAATAGAATTTGGTGAGACTTATTATTTAAAATTGGTATATAGTTTAAAAATTTTTGGAATGTCAGCGTAGATGCAACGGGTACGGCACATCGGCACTGATTTGTACGTAACATGTGCATGTATGATATTTATGTAGTTAGTTAGTTAAATGCATATATTAACTTATTATGATTATGTTATTAGTTATATTGCTTGAGGCATGAGGCGTTCATGGAAGGAACCTAACAAAATAATAATATTAATTTAACGTTAGTAATGTCCAATTAAATATAATAAGGATGCCACTTGGCTAGACATAAGTGACAGCAAAGTAATATTACTTACTAGGTGCTAAAGTCTATAATAATAACTAATCAAAGCAGTTGAATCAATTAGTTGATTCTTCATGGCTGTTGCTACTTGCTAAGTAATTTATTCAATAGTCTCTAATCACGAGACTGGTGCGTTGAATCAAGGAACTAGTTCATTGCAAAAAATAATGGACAACTCTAATAAAATATTATTACCAATAAAGAACACTACTAAAATAATACTACTATAGAATAAGCGGAATTACATCTTGAACAGCTAAAATAGATATAATGATTTGACTGAATCTAGTATAATTTACTTGGGACGACTAGGAAAACGTAAAAATGCAACACCATATAGTTGTTTAAAATTTAGTATAAGTGGATCACAATAAGAGCCCAACAAGAAATTCCGAAGGGGATTTTAAGCCCACATTATTAATATTGCTTTCAATAAATCCATTTCACCTCTCTTCTTCAACCAATAACTTTCAGCTCAATCGATCTCGCTTGTCATTCGACATGGAGCATGCTTGATGATTGGATGTTACCCTCCATTTTATCCATGAAAAGGTGGCCGTTTATTTCATACAATTAAAAGGTGTAATGTTTATAATAAATTGATTGTTTTTTTAATGTAACATATCCCCGTGCATCCCAGTTACTCGATAAAATGCCTCAGAGGCATATGCAGCAGAACATATATTGTAGCATTCTTTTGTGCAGTGCGTTAATGCCGTTTTCTAATATCCTTTGCCATTATAGAATTCTTTAACACCACCATTACATTATGCATTATCTAACTGATTTCAGTAGCTTGGAATGCCGTGTGGACCTCAATGGAAGGGCCAACGTTGAGAAGATATGATGTCCAGTTGGTAATGTTCATGCAGAGCTGTAGAAGGAACCTAGCTGCAAAAAGAAGGTACCCATGCAAAAAGAAAAACCCAACTCCAAAAAAAGAAAAAATCTTTGTGTAATCATTCATCGTCCATAATTGAAACATCCCTACATAAAGCTACGACCTTTGACAGTCTGTAAGAAAAAAAAAAATGGCCTTTAATACAGATAATATATATGCTATTTCGGGGCCTTTACCTCCACGGAATGCATGTATCTTTAAAATCAACTATTCGAACAAATGGAGGGCTATGATCAAAACCCACCAACCACACCTTTCCTAACGAGCATTATATATACCTGTTCCATGCAGTGGATGCTTGCATATCTTCATTTGCTTCGACTTATTTTCTTTAATACATTTCTTGAATCTAACCATGAAGGCCTGGATTGGTGCGTTGTTACTTGTTGCGGTGATTCTCAGCTCCACTTTCCTAGAATCAACTACAGCAGTTGAAGATATCTCAGGTATATATATATTGCATATAAGCTTGTCCTAACACATACAATAATTATATACGTCTGTTCAACATATATATACGTAGGGTTCTGTGATCCCAAGTGTGCTGTGAGGTGCTCGAAATCTGGGAGGCCAAAGCTGTGCCTAAAGTACTGTGGGATATGCTGCAGAGAATGCGATTGTGTGCCACCTGGCACATATGGGAACAAGGATATGTGTCCGTGCTATAGAGACAAGATGAGCTCTAAGGGAACTCCCAAGTGTCCCTGAAATAAAGTCAAAAGCCATAAATTTTCTTGATGTGATATGTTGACGAGCTCATGTGTGTTTCTTAATTACTGATGTTGTACAGTTTGTTTGTAAAAAACAGCCTCTGTGCTGAAGTGAAGTGAGTTATTTAAAGAACAGTGAATGTTTGTTTGCATGGAATAAATAACTTTTTGATTCCTATGATCATTTCTGCGAATACAATACCATGTTAATTTAATGGATTCTTGTTAAAGTCGTCGCTCACAAGAAAAGTGTCGTGTTCTTCTTGGTAACGTGACATTTACCCTTTTCTTTACTTTTAGCTCATTAGACTTATCGCCATCTTGGAATATCCATCGTCTCAAGTCTTCTGTTATTCATTGGAGTATTCTCCAAAGCTTTGGCCAAAGATCTTTTTTTGCGAATCCACTTTAAGTCTTAAAGATCACTGTAATAGAACGGACAACATGGAAATAAGACCATGAGTGTGATGTATCAGTATAATCCACTTCACGTGCATGATTCACAATTTTCAAGTCTAGGCCCGTTTTGTAATTAGGCCATTAATCACAAATTAATGACAGTTTAACCAAACCCTTAACCCTCAACCTAATCTAAACCTCACTGTCACGTTTTTCTTTCCCAATCGGTGCACAAACTCCGACGAGAGCTTAGCCATTACAAGGTACTTTTAAAAGAATTCGGGCAAAAAAAAAAGCAAGGGAAAAAAAAAGGCCCAGTTTTTGAGTCATACCATTTTTGCCCGCTTTCTCAATTACCTTGCTTGCTTAGCTCGCACGTCCTCGCTCGACCCCATTTCCCCAGCACAACAAACACGCTAGCTAGCTATCGGCGATCTCACGCCTTAAATGAGACTTTAGTTGGTAATATTTGATGATCCTATGAGCAGGGTTTCGCTAGCAATGGCCAGTGGTGCTGAGGCGCACAGAGCCCACGCGGCATTGGCGGCCGTACAGGTGTTCAGCGGCGGATACCATGTCATCACCAAGGTCGCACTCAACGTTGGTGTCAATCAGCTCGTCTTCTGTGTGCTTCGCGATCTTCTCGCTCTGTCAATCCTCGCGCCGGTCGCCTATTTTCGCGAAAAGTTGGTGCCTTTGACCCTTTCTTCATATATCTGTTTCTTTGCCTTCTGTTTCTCGGGATTCTTATTTAATGCCTGTCGATGAATATTTGTTCTGTTTGGTTGAGCAAATGTGTGGGTTTTGGTTTGAGCTATTTGGGATGAATCAGAGGATAGGAAATAGGCAAGGACAAATATGTGTGTGTGTGTCTGCGTGTTTGTGTGAAAGAGGTCGGGTCGTGCATTGGAGATTTGGCTCTTTCTTGAGATTGGATCGTTACTACATTGGTGAGCTGATTTGGGGATGAATCATAGGATAGGAAATAGGTAAAGTAACATGTGTGTGTGTAAGGTCGGGACTTGTGTTGGAGATTTGGTTCATTATCGAATTTCCGATGTCAGATAATCTTGGATCGTTTATGGTAATACCGTAGCCTGCATATACGAGACATAAGATAAAAATGAAGCATTTGATGTTCATCAATTGGTATCTTTCATTCGGGAACAGAACAACATCGTTTCATATAGTTCTGCTGACCATGGATCAACCTTATATTGTTTTGGTAGTGTAACATTCACACGTTGTGTCCATCTTATTGATTCGTTTTCATTCCTTACAGAAGGGCAAGAGTCCCATTGAATCGACGGTTGGTAATAGGGTTCTTCTTTCTAGGTCTAACAGGGTAAGTAAATCATTTTTTCAATGCTTACTTTCAGTCGGAGTTTATTTCCCAAGAATCGCAAGCTAATCGTCGGTTTACTCAGAATTTTCGGCAATCAGCTTTTGTTTCTTCTCGGCCTTGGCTACACAAATCCAACTTATGCTGCCGCCATACAACCTGCTATTCCAGTTTTTACTTTCATACTAGCTGTATTGATGGGGTCATTCTCTCTCTCTCTCTCTCTCTCTCTCTCTCTCTCTCTCTCTCTCTCTCTCTCTCTCTCTGTCACATTACATATGCATTTAACTCTTACATGTGATTGCTTACAGTACAGAAACGGTGAATTTAAGAAAAACAGAAGGTCAAGCAAAGATATTAGGCACCCTTGTTTGTGTTTGCGGTGCCATTCTAATGGCAATGTTCCGTGGGCCAGCAATCTTAGGTTACAGAGAATCAGAATTTGCAGCCCACAACGAGATAAGTGCAAAGGGTCAGCCCGAGCCCGTCGGTTGGTTGATCTCTACGTTTGTCGACTTGGGACTCGATAATTGGCATCTGGGAATTTTATGCTTGATTGGAAATTGCATGTGCATGGCAACTTATCTCGCTATTCAGGCTCCAATTTTAGCTAAATATCCAGCTAGCATATCAGTGACAGCATATTCGTACTCGTTCGGTGCTCTGTTTATGGTTATCGCTGCTTTCTTTATGACGAACGAGTCGACAGATTGGAATCTTACGCAATCTGAGGCTTTTGCTGTATTATACGCTGTAAGATTTGTTTCTCAGTTTGATCTCGTTTTCTTTTTAGTACGCCTGACATGGGAATATTTGAAACCTCATCTTCCCTTTTCAGGGAATTATAGCATCGGCTCTAAACTATGGACTTCTTACATGGTCGAACAAAATGCTCGGTCCTTCCTTGGTTGCTCTGTACAATCCCCTCCAACCAGCTGCTTCGGCTTTCTTGTCAAGAGTTTTCCTCGGAAGCCCAATCTACCTTGGAAGGTTATAATCTCCTTCCAAATTTATGTTACTGTTTGGTTCATGAATCAACACTCAACTTTAGCAGTTTCTTCTCTCTTACATAAGCAGTTGCAATACTTGTTTTCAGATATAAAGATTGCTGATACAATCGTGTAAAAAATTTGAAACAGTGTTCTTGGAGGGCTTCTCATTATTGCAGGACTTTATCTTGTGACTTGGGCATCTCACAGAGAGAAACAAGTTCGTTCGTCTGAACCTCTCATCAGCAGAGATTCGCCGATGAGTAAAGTTTCTTACCAGCTAGGGCAGATTTTCTCAGGCTCTTCGACTTCGCTAACGAAGATCGTGGATTAGCGGTTTATACCAAGACATGATGATTCTGTGTCTTTATTAAATTTATTTGAGACATGCACAAGGAGAAGGCTCATGATGTCATAACTTCCATAGATACAAAACCATTTCCTTGAATTGATTGATTATACATGACTTCATTTCTTTGTTTTGATCTGTTTTGCTTGCACATTAGTCACATACATCTGAAGTAAAATAACAAACATCTGAAGCCAGCCATCATGTAATAATAATCTAACTGAGTCATTTAAGTAGACTGACTGAACTAAGATTGATTAGTAGTAGTCAGTTCTATGTAGGTGTCAGTTGACCCTTTTGTCCCAACGAAGTCCATGAAAGTTCAAGCTTCATGAGATGAAGCTTCTCGACGAAAGGCTCCAATTCCTGAGATTCTTCTTCAGGTGCAAAAGCCATGCATATGCTCAGTTCTTGAACTGCAGACTCATATTCTCTGCATATAGATTCAGACAGTAAGTTAGTCGAATTTGAAAAGCTGTAATAAAGCAAGAAGATATAAAAAGGGGATTGATTTTACTTGTTATAGTACAACATCATGCCATAGTCTCTCCTCAAAGACCAGTTATGGGGCTGTAATATTAGCAATCTCTCTGAAGCCATCATCGCCAGCCTGAAAAAAAAAACACACACACACAAGATTCACGTTGGTGAGAAAGATTTACAAAAAGTAAAGACACAAATACATATATATATATATATATATTGCCTCAGATCCTTGGGGCGCAGCAAAGCCGTGCTCGAACCACAGTCGTTGAACTTCTCCGATTTATGCAAAGACCTCAAAGGAGAGGTCAGCATAAGCCCGTGGTTTGATCTTGAGCGTTTCCAGTAAAGCCTCTGCAAATATACATGTTATATCAATGGTATGTATCTATTTCTCCACGTGCGAAGGTATACAAAAAAAAAAAAAACTCGGAACGAAAAAATTTAGATGTGGAGAGATCGATGGGGCTCACAATCAGATTAGCCAAAGCAATTCCTATGATATCTCTGTTCGTAGCGACATCGAGAGCTAAGAGGGAATCAGCAGTTATGTCCGAAGCCTTGGATTGAGGGTCGTCAACGCACTTACCATTAACAACCTTAAACAAGCATTCTCCTGATGTTACCTTAAACAACTCCTACGAAAAGAAAAAGCTGCAAGTTCGCCATATTGATCACTAGAAATGTGAACTTTTACTAACGAAAAGTACTTATGATCTGTCAGTGGCTAAATACCGAGAAAAAAGGCAGTTTTGTTCGTTAACACTTACCGTTAATCAGCAGTTTGTTCGTTAACGCTTACCGTTAAATGTCAGTTTGTTCGTTAACACTTGTATTTTCTTTCTATCACAAAAAAAACTTATCCAAAACCGTCTTTAAAATGTATAAAATCAACACAAAAGGATTGCATTTAAGAGATGGAAACGTAGTCATAATACCTGGGGATTCCCTGTTTGGGGCCATATCAAGAACTGTTCCCCAACACGAGACCCCACTATGGTCAGATTAATTCTTCGACAAACCTCGATATATATCACGCTGAGCAAAATCGCTATCAAGGTACGGACATTAAATAAGATTGTCAGTTCATTTTGGTAAAGTAACCTGTGCATTACGAACAACATATATGGATGCATATGATTACCGCTGGTGCTTTTAGAGGCTAACGCCGAGTGCAAGTAAGAACAACTTGAGTCGACTGCAAAGGGAGACCTTTTGAAGCCTTTCGAACGAAAAAGAACTTCATTAACAGCCTCGACGACTTCAGACAAGTCACATCCAATGTCTCTTGGGACTAACTCAGCTTCAACTTCTTTAGCTAAGGCGTCCAATTCCATTAGCCACTCGTTTATGTTCTTACCAGACATTGGCAAAGATTCGATACTTTCCCAGTCATTTGCTTCATTCAATGATGAAGTGCCTTTCCTTTCCTTAACGTAAGAACACGTGTCGATCTCCCGATGGAGCTCCAAAAATGCCTCATCTTCGGCGGCGATGTAAAGCAGTGCCTGATATGGATTACGTAAGCAAACAAGCGTCTAAATATTTGTTCTTCGTTTTGGAGTTTAGTCCCATGATTGATATTATTTTACCTTTGCAAGTGAGATGTCTTTGTCCTTGGACTGGAACGAAATCTCTTGGGCAAATTTGGCTCTAGCATCTTCAAGGGCCTAACAGATCACAAAATACATGTAAAGGACTTCTCACGAGTTATATGACTAATAGAAGGAATGATTAAAAGAAACCACACTTTCAACCTTTCTATAGAAATCGGCTTTGGAAGAATTACATGGATTCGTAACTGACGATGAAGCAGCAATTGAGTTCTGCGACTTCGCAGTCTTGAATGAAGCATTTCCTCCTATTTCAGCAGAAATTCCATAGTTCTTGCAGTTTCCACCGCTAACATCAAAACCATACCTAATGATGATTTTCAAGAACGCAGAGTTATTAATCTTTCTAAGTTTTTTGGAGTTTAGATTCAACACCAACAATATGCGAGCAAAAGAAATTGATATGAAATAGGAACTTAAATACCGTACCTGCCCCAGTTTCCCAACGAAGGAAAAGACATGGACATGGTTGAAGGTTTAGTCATCGAAGCACTTTTGATCATCATTGCCCTGTGATTATTATCACTCAATCCAGACAGTGAAACATGCAACATTTTTCTTGAATTTTACTTATCAGTCACCACAACAGAAGAGCAAGAAGAAAGCAATATCTGAGCTCTCCTAAACACTGTCACAACACACACTAGGAATAAGACGAAAGAAAGCTACGAACCCTCCAATCTCTACCAACGAAACAAAATGTCGTTTTTTGGGAAAAACTCAAAGGCGAAGGCTTTAACTTCGGTAACAGCAAAATGGATCAGACCCGCCAAGAACTAGCAAGAGCTCAAGAAGAAAGATAAACTGAGGTAACAAATAAAGAAATATCAGCAATGATTTCAAGAATCGAGCTCTCTATCTCATCAAAAGAAAGAGGCGAAGAGTAAAAGCTTGGGAAATGAATGGGACGATGGCTCAGCAGCTTTGAAAGACGACGACGCCATGGTGGTGGGCATTAAACGGTAAATTCCAAGGGGAAAGGGAGGCAAAGACAAGGTTGTTGCTGGTGCTAAATTGTTGTTGTTGGTGTTAATGCTACTGCAAAAACAAGGATTTTGGTGGAAGATGACACGAGTAGAAGTACCGCTTGTTGTATCTTCTCGCACTTCCATGTTATTGAAACTTGTCGATTCTTGCATCAGCAGCAGCACATATGATTACGACGAAGTAAAAAGTTCTCTCTTTCTCTCACTCGCTATATATAAATGATGAGAGTGTCTTGATTGAAGAAGAGGCGAGAACAGTGTTGTTGGCTCATTATTTATTACTCCTGAAAACAGCCAAAAAGAAAAAGAGAAGATGAGTTATAATAATAGACAACGTTTGAAAATGGTGTCCAGATAATAAATAGATAAGAAAAGGCGTGACCGTTTCTTTCCTTTTTTTCTTTTGCCTTTTTATATTCATGTAATGTTTATTATTTAAATCTGGGATTTTAGTCCAACATTATTTTAAGTGATCACATTAAGCTCTAATCTCTATCGCATAATATCATTCAGAACCTCAAATTCACAAATTTGTAGATGTACTCTCCACTCCATTCTTTAAATATTCCACATTATCTGTATTTTGGATTACTAGTAGTCTTGGATGATGGCCTAGCGTGTAAGATTTATAGATCATTTATTAATGTATCCGTCTAAATAAAATTCGCACCACTGGTTATATTTAAGTCTTAGCCAACCCAACGTGTTGTTCTAAGACGTCTTGTGTAATTAATTATGTCCGATCATAGACGAGTGTCATTGCCTCATTATTTATTAATAATTAAAATTAAATAATAACACTTAGGACGACTACAAATGTATATAATTATTAGGGCCACTTTCTGGGCCTTATTAAAACTATCGAACGAAACCAGATTTATATGGGCCAACATTTAGGCACTTTAGGCCCATACAGGAGAACCGAGCCCAACTGTAGTTCAATCTCCCAACTCAATCTCCACACCATCATCGCTGGGATTCAACCAATATCAGAACGACAGCAAGCTCGTCTTCTCCAAGAAAACAACCACCGCCTACTACGCCGCCGGCGCCAGGAAACACTCATCGTCCTCGGCCACCATCAAGTGCTCTTAGTCCGACGACGCCAAGACGGTGGTCATCGGCCTGGCCGCCGACGCGGGCTGTGGCAAGAGCACGTTCATGAGGAGGCTGACGAGCGTCTTCTGCGGCGGCGCCGAGCCTTGATAAGCGACACGACCACCGTGATATGCTTGGACGACTACCATTCCTTGGATAGGACGGGGAGGAAAGAGAAGGGCGTCACCGCCCTCGACCCAAAGGGCAACGACTTCGATCTCGTGTATGAGCAAGTCAGGGCTCTTAGGAAGGTAAAGCCGTCGATAAGCCTATTTATAATCACGTCACTGGCTTGCTAGATCCTCCTGAGATTATTAAGCCGCCGAAGATTCTTGTCATCGAAGGTTTATATCCCATGTAAGTAATTAATAAATTGTTTTTACAGACGATGCTTTTCTGCTACTAATCATCATGTGAGCACTTTTCTAATATGAAGGTTCGACGAGCGCGTTGGAGAGCTCTTGGATTTCAGCATATCTACCTTGACATCAGCAATGAAGTCAAGTTCGCATGGAAAATCCTGGTTTTTAACTAACTATGTATGGTAGAATCTTACTCTACTGCTAAGCATTACTATTAAGCATTTGAGTTTGATATCTGATTCTTCTGTTTTCATGGTGATTTGATTAGAGGGATATAGCTGAAAGAGGACACGGCCTTGAGAGCATCAAAGCCAGCATAGAGGCCCGCAAGCCAATTCGATGCTTACATTGGTAGGAGATGATCTATCATCGCCTTTTTATATCACAGTTGATTCTTGGCGTCTTAAAAATTGTGCATTTGATTTCTTTCTTCGTTTGTTTATTTCATCGTCAGCTCATACCAGACGATAACGAAGGAAAGGTTTTGAGGGTCAGATTGATCATGAAAGAAGGCATAAAGTATTTCAGCCCAGTTTACTTGTTCGACGAAGGATCGACAATCTCTTGGGTACCTTGTGGAAGGAAACTGACTTGTTCTTACCCCGTATCAAGTTCGCCTATGGTCCCGACACTTATTTTGGCAGCGAGGTAAACGAAATATATTTCTTGACAATATTTAAATCGAAGAAGGAATTACCGAAATGGTCTGTCGTTTTCTTCTGTAGGTGTCTGTTTTGGAAATGGATGGGCAGTTCGATAGATTAGACGAGCTTATCTACGTTGAAAGCCATCTGAGCGGCCTTTCGACCAAGTCTTACGGCGAAGTTACGCAGCAGATGTTGAAGCATGCTGATTTCCCAGGTAGCAACAATGGAACTGGTCTGTTTCAGACAATCGTTGGTCTCAAAATTAGGGACCTTTGTGAACAGATCGTCGCCAGCAAAGCTGCTTCTCTTGTAGCTGCAAAGGCCTGAGAAATCAAAAAAATGCAATCTTTCTTTCTTCCCTCTGCGTTTAGTTCGAGTTCTCAGCATCTTTGTTTTGGACCGATAGTGAATATTATTTAAAACTCGAGACCCATTAGACTCAACATAAACACACAACGGTTGCTGTAATGACAACAATCTAAAGCCTGAAATTGACGAAGAAAGGAAGAATCAAGAAAGATGACTTGTCTGTGATTTTACTTGCTGAAGAGTGATGCTCTGCAACTTTCTTTTATTTGTTCCCTAAAGCAAAACACAGTCGGATTTTGCTCGCAACAAGGCAGAATCAAATCTCTCATCCATATATACTTATTTAAATCAGCATCCATCAATATGATCAATCCAATCACAGCTCAGAAACCACACAAGACGGCAGCTCCAGGAAAAATGAACAGATTATCTGAATCCCTCCCGCCAATCCACCACAACACTTTCTCAACCCCACCGCCTCCGCCGTCGCCGCCGCCGCTCGGCGGCCGCACTCATCGCCACCAATTTCTGCCCCACGTGTCGTTTTACTGGGGAAGAGAAGCTCAGTTCTTGTTTCCCAACTGGCCCGACGACCACGCCGGCATGTACGCGCTGTCTCTGATATTCGTCTTTGCGCTGGCCCTCCTCGTGGAATTTCTTACCAGCCTCGAACTTGTCCGATTGGGTTCGAATCGGGTCGCGGCGGCGTTCTTCAAGATGGGTTTCAACGCGATTCGGGCCGGGTTCGGGTACTTGGTGATTCTTGCTGTGATGTCTTACAATGGTGGGGTGTTCATTGCGGCCGTTTTAGGCCATGCAATTGGGTCCGCGGCCTTCGGACGCGGGCTGACGAAATAACAAATGGCGGCTTTTCTTGGGCTTTTCTTTAACACGAAATAGTTACTTATTTTGTACTCCCTCCGTCCTAGCAACTTTATCACATTAGTTGTTGTCACGCAAATTAAGATTGTATTATTATAATAATATAGTACAATGAAAATGTTAAAAATATATATTTTAACACGTCTTCTAAGAATATTTAATATTATTAATTGATTGTTTGTGATAGTTTTCTGCTAAATAAGGAAAGATGATAAAATTATTTGGACGTCCGAAATGAAAAAGTGTGATAAAAACTAGTGGGACGGAGGTGTCTTATTATCTTTTATCAACGCATCTTAAGTTTGAATGAATATAGTAGTAATAAAAATAAAAGCCAAAAATAGGATCATATAATACCATTGGAGAATAGTCTCAAGAGGATTTGGGTGAGAAGTTTAGGCTTAATAATATTCTCTTCTCTTGGAATCGAACTATCCGATAAATCCTCATATTAGATAATTGTATTCCTTTTATTCTTCTCCACGAAGATTTGGGTCCCTGAACTGTTACGATATTTCAATCGGGTCCCATGTCATATTATCCCCTCAAAATAGAAAGAAAACCAATGCTTGATCAAAACATTCACTTGGTTTCTTTTACCTTTTACTTCTTTTCTATAAATTAATGGAAGAAATGGCAGCACGACTCACACGATTCGCTAATTTGCATGCAACGAACACCATCACGTAGCTACCACTCACGGCCCACGTGTTTCCTTTATTTACAGTGTTAACATCCAATGATGTCTTTATAATTGCCGTCTTCCTTTTTCTAATGAACGTACTTTTCTTTCTCCCTTTTCTCGATTTTGACCCTGTAATAGCACTTTCTGCGATCCCCAGTGCCATAAAAACCGTTTCTTTAAATACTACTCGTCTCTTTATTATTTATCCATTTGTATTAGCTCCAAGCATAGTATAGACTAAAGGGAAAAAAAGGCTCCGCGGTGCGCCTAACTCAGGTATCTTTCTTTATCATCAGACGGTTATTACAAAGAATACAGTCGCAAAAACTGAATTTTTTTGTGGGATAGTTTCTGCAAGCGTTGTTCATCAAGTTCTTGGCAATACGGAATTGAAAGTTTACATAGATCTGAGCTTAGAAGACTCTCTTGGTAAGCATAGGTCTGCAGTATGCGTTGAATACCTCGCTGTTTGTTTGTCGTCTGAACTGTTTTGGTATTGTATTCTCCGTCTAAACTTAGCATCCGTTGTTGACCTTTTTTTCATTTTGACTAGTGGAAATTTCATCATTTCCGCTTACTGATACGCCCCGCCATGGTTTAGTTGCTGATTTCCTTGATTGTAAAACTAAACTATCGTTGTAACAAATGATTTGGTTGGACTTTCTTGGACAAAGGTGCTCCTATAAAACAATCTCAAGGCTGTTGACGTCGTTGTTTTGGGGGAATTGAAGAGCAGGTGGATTTAATTTTGGCATATGATTTAGCTGTGATATCATCAAGCAGAGAACCACAGTTTCGATTGCTCGTGCCTCTACACGCTTTGTTCAGCAGTTCTCAGCTTGTGAAAATATTAGGAAAGGTTGAATCTTTGTCTTGTTGAAGCATCCATATACACTTATATTAGACATTATTCTTGATTAGATATAGCCAGGAAAGAGTATGGGTTCTTTCAAGGGCCACCTAGTTCCTGGGACACTATTTCTTGTTATTGGAATATGGCACGCATGGAGCTCGATAGTTCGATTCGCTTCAAACCGTAAATCGTTTAGGGTCAGAGTTTGGAACCCAGTTCCTGGATTCGGCGGGAATCTCAAGTACTTGGAGCTATACGTCATTACGATCGGAGGCTTCATCGATCTGTGCATAGAGTTTCTATATTCGACCCATCTCAGAATCTTCGACCACGGAGCTCTGAACCCTTCTCATTTGAACAACTTCGAGCATTCTGGAATGCTTCTTATGTTCTTCATCTTCGGCTTGATCGTGCTCTTCTCCGAGAAGACAAGGTCAGTTCGCACCTTTTCCCTGCAATCTCAACTTGTTATTTCTGCAGAAACTGACGAATATCGTCTGAACTCTTTACGCAGATTTCTCCCGTTGCCAGAAGGAGCTCTATGCTTCATAGCCTCAGCAGCATTCACAGCAGAGTACCTCTTATTCTACTTCCACTCAACCACACACAAGGGCCTCGAAGGATATTACCATTGGATCCTCGTCCTTCTCATCGGTCTATGCATACTATCAACTATTACAGGGGCAATAATGCCCACAAATTTCCCCGTCGATATAACCGCTGCCATCGCCATAACCCTCCAAGGACTTTGGTTCTATCAGACAGCTTTTACTCTTTACGGTTCTATGATGCCTGAAGGCTGTACGCTGGTTGGCAATGACATTACATGTCGTTCGAAGGAACACGAAGTTCGTGGAGAGATTCTGGCCAACTTTCAGCTGTTTGCTCATGTTTTCTCCGTTCTTTTGTGTGTTGTTGGGGCTTATATTTATGCAGAGCCAAGGTTTGGCCTTTCGAGTGATGCGATATGAGCACGAAACCGCATTCGTCGTGGCAAAGATTTCTTCTTTTTTTTTTTCCCTCGGTTGTGTCCATTTTCATGTAGTGAAACTGTTATGTAGACATAGTTTGACTGGAACAAACCATATTTCTATTACAACTGGATAATGAGGATCAACAAATCCAAACATGAAAGTGTTTAGCACAAGGGCATTCCTTAATAGGGGACGATGGATTCTATGAGCTCTTGAAGTGGCGCGAGTTCTTTCTTGTCTATCAGCGTGAATTCCTGCAAGAGAAAAAAGAGCATGTTGAAACTAACTCAGAACAGAACATCGAGGGGCTTATCGTTTTGCTTACACAGGTGAAAAGGATGAAATGCTTGAAGCAGGTATTCAAATGAGCCTCTGATTTTAGGCTCACAATCTTCTGAAAATGAGAGTGGTATATATGCGCATAGACGCGGAATAAACGCTTGAAGATAGTCTTCACCACATCCTTAAAGTTAGAAGGAAACGGCGCCCCTAAGCAGATCATCGTGTGTTACCTTCGAATCTAACAAAATGAATGTAATAAAATCTCCAACTGGAATTGCTGCCATTACTTACCCAGTTTTTGAGGAAAGATGGACTCGTCGTCCAACTGGGATTCGATCCAATCCATCAGATATTCGACGTACTTTGGAGCCGAAACTTCTATTGGTTTCTTTATCTGTACGCCGTCTGCCCATCTGTACTCATACCTGCGACCGAAGTTCGTCAAATTTCTCCGAAAAATATATGACTCGAAAATATGATTAAATGGGGACATACTTGGGGCCAGCAGACATTGTTGGGCAGTTTTCTGCTGTACAGAACTCTGTTAACGTTCCATAGAGAAGATTCACCTGGTTGAAGAAGTCCACCGCTGAAAAGTCAAGAACTCAGTTAGTTATATACCGATTTTTTTTATCTCATTTCTCATCAGGTGAATTGAATGGTAAGAGGAGAAAGAGATTACTGTTGACAGCGAGCCATTCGTTAATGTCTTCGCCGGGAGGAAGACGAACAGCTTCTCTCAAATTTCCACTGCCTAGAGTAGCATCGATATGCTGCCTTAGCTGTGCTCCCTAAATGATCATCAAAAGGATGGACTTTATCACATAAGTTTTCAAGATTGGCAAGCATATTATCCAATATCCATCCACGAAAAAAAAAAAGAAAAAAGAAAATCGGAAAGAAGATGAGGAAAAAACTAATAACTGGATATCAGAGATGGGATCTTTTTATTAGTAAATCATCATCATGGCACTTGGCGGAGTTCAGCATCAAAATTAATCTCAAACAAGCCTAATGATACAAATATGAATATGATGATTCTCATTCATGGTCGTAAAACATGATGAAAAAATCGGAAAATATTACCTTACTCCCAGACGGGGCACTTTTCTTGGGCCTGAAAGTTCTTTGATTCCTATTCATAAACAGGGAAAATTCGATCGTCACTCGTAGCAGTAAATGATCAATCTTTACATTCCCATTAGAAAATCACAAACCCATATGAGAAAAAGGCAATAAAAACCGAATTGCAAGAAATACATGAAAAACTGGCAGATCTTGATGGGAAATCAGAAACGTATGAAAGAAATATAGATCAAAAAAAAGTTTACCTGCCAAGGCCGAAGAGACTCATGGCTGCTTACAGAGAGATGGACAGAGAAGGAACTGATGAATCAATGACAGCAAAGGAATGAAAAAAGCAATGATCTTTAACAACAAAAAATAACAATTCCAGGTATGATATTATATAGTAAATAGTATGTGCGTGAATCACTGTGTGTATATGATAGTGGCCAGCTGGCACGACTGATATCGAGTGTAAAGTGTCAAGAAAAGCTGTCGTGCACTGATTTTGGGATCCAATCGACTGAAATCAGACCACTTCATATCATAGTACATATGATGGCAGATTCTTCATTCTCTTTTTTAATTACAACGTTATATTATTGATTGCCCATCAGCATTGTTTAATATGGGTTGATCATAAAGGGGCCGATGGTAAAAATGACCCAACTCTTAAAATCATATACGAGGCCCAAAATACTTGACAGAAGAGTCTAATGGGCCTAAGACTAAGAGACCCAAAATCACATGTGAGTTGTCACTTTACATTTTTTATTTTGAAATGCTCGATCATCTCCAACTCGCAGCATAAAAATACAGTTAATTCTGCACAATATTACACTGCTACAGTGCTTTTACTACAACCCATAAACTCTATTTTCTACATTAATTTTCACTCCAATCCATTAACTCTATTTTCTACTCTAAAAGTCAAATTCTATATTAAACTTTATAATATAATTATTTAAAAAGTCAATAAATTATAATAATTAACTTTAAAATTAACTAACTCTAAACTTAGCATATTATTTAATTATAATTTTATTAAGTTAAAATGAAAATATAAATAAATAATAGAAAATTAATATTTTTACTTTTATTATTAGAATATCAAATATTTAAATATAATTAAAATATTTTTTATTAAATAAAATTATAAATAAATAAAAAGTTCAACACAATTTTTGTGTTGAAAATTGTGTGTATTCTAGATCTACAGTATCTCTGCAGATCAACACATAGTGTTAGATATAGAGTCCCATTGGAGTAAAGACGTACTTTATTTTTGTGTTTTACACAAAAATGAAGTACCCGTTACAGATGCTCTCAATTAGGATGTGATCAAGTAAAAAAAGCATATGATTAAAGCGAATCAGTTTCTTGGGAATATAAAAAAGGGGAATTCATTGGATTTAATCCATGTTCTTGCATGTTAAAAAAAACAAATAAGAACCTTCCATCCATGTCTCCAACGTTACTCCAACAACTTTATCGTTTAGTTATTATAGAAAAAAACCTAGGGAAAAAAAAAGTTATTATAGAAAAAAACTATTATAAAGAAGGGGAATAAAGCTTTAAAGCACACACACACACAAAAGCTTATCGGTTGTGCTAAATATTTGAAATTCATTGCGGGGAGTGGCTTGGAAGTTAAAATGGACTTAAGATGATTTACGATATCTGACCAATGTTTGACTTTTCATTAAAAGAAAAGGAAAATAGTATTATTTCTTAAAAATAGATAGCCCACAAACAATTATCTGTGCAGCAATGCGCACTTAATTCTTGTTTGCGATGGAAAATAGGTATTTATTTAGTGGTGAGGTGAGACAAAGACAGACCGGAGAATCTATGGCTTAGTCCAAATTCCTAATATTTACTATTTTTTGTAGAATATTTATCATTATGAGTTGCTTTGCATAGCACATCTACTATAAAATTTCAGAATCATTATTGCATCAGCCCACCAATGTCAACCTTTGCTCCAATTGAAAACAGAGCAACCTACGTTTTCCACCTATAAATAATCTAAGATATCACACTAATTATCTTCTTAAAATCATTTAACCCTGAATATAAGGCATACCGATAATTTAAAAATGATATAAAGTGTGACTATTGCATCTTTATCATATATATGCACATTACTACTGTATATAATAATACAAAGACAAACTGGGGCCATAATGTCTACCGATCGAATACCTTGTTGAGAAATATAGAACTATCTGTACTGTAATCGCACAGAGTACAATTCCTCGAACAAAAGGTACAATAGTTCATGCAACAAACCGTTGGATAATGGCCCTGAAATATGACGGCGTTTATACCTACCTCTCTCCCCCTCTCTCTCTCTCTCTCTCTCTCTCTCTCTCTCTCTCTCTCTCTCTCTCTCTCTCTCTCTCTCTCTCTCTCTATATATATATATATATATATATCTCTATATATCTATTATATATAATACCTAAAAACCACCCTCGTAGACCCCTCTATTGTCGCCACTTTTCGAGTTTTCTTTTCTTGGTTGCCCTTACAACATTAAAAAATCTCTCGCCCGCTCTCTCTCCATCTCTCTCAGACACGAAAGCTGTAACTTGCATGCCTGAAGATCCCATTTTTACATCAGTTTCGGGTGGTGGATTTGATGAAGAATACAGTACCACCTTCCATTTTCAAAAGGGTGTCTTAATATATGGTAAGCATTATATAGCTTGAGGTGATTAAAATTTTTCATGTTCTTCACGAGCTCGCTCCTTTTGTTGCTTTATTTCCTTCCAATCATGAGTGGTTTGTTAAGAAGGTATTCGTGGTATTGTTATGTCACCATCAGCTGTCGTGAACTATATATACGGACATCAACTTTCATTCTTTTGTCCGAAACAAGCATTCACCTATACCTTTCGCTGCTCGACATTTTCTGCTTTCGTTTAGAAAGAGCGCTAGAAACCTTCCGCGTACGTTCTGTTTCAACTGCTATCGTATCAGCTTTTTTTGGTCATGCATTTATTAATTACAAGAAACAGGGAAAGAAAAAACCGAAGCTTGTGTGTAGTGATTGTAGTTGCCGAGTTTAGGCGTGCGTTTGTTTGTTCTCTTACCGAATGTTGTCGGAGAACTCGGCACTCTTTATTCTCTCTGTCTATGTAGCAGCCCCAGTTTTTTGCCCTTTTGTTTATCTTGTCTAATTAAATTGTTTGTTGAGAGTTTTGATATTTCAATTCTTGTGATTCGTTGTGGGGTATTGAAGTCGATGGATACATAAACATATATTTATTTTCTGCGTTTCAGGTGAATCAATACAGAAAGAACAAAGAAAATAACAGCTGAAGAAGAAGAAGAAGAAAAGAGGAACATATTAGTGCAAAAACACGAAAAGATGTTAACTTGTATCACGTGCTCAAAGCAAAGAGCAGAAGATGGCGAAGACGGCGAATCCAATCGTGAGAATCCCAACACTAAAGAGACCATCAAAAGCCTAACCACGCAGGTTTCAAGCTTATGTTCTGACACTATATATTACTTACATTAACATATCCATGCTATGATTTATTTTTAGTAATGCTCCACTCCAATTACATACACAAATTCATGTATTATAGTAATGGGGAGGCTACTATGCCATGGACAGGTTAACATTGTTTGCTTTCTTTCCCTGTTAATGACATGAATGTGATCAAAGGGATATATATAGGTTGCTTTTCCCACTATCGATGCGAGGATTTCACTTTCATCTGCTTTTGGTTTTTTCGCTTCTTTTTCTTTTATAAATCTGGGTTGAAGTTGGCGCGCTTTACTTTGGGTTTGATTTTCACTTCATCATCTTATTCACGTCATATAATCTGCTGTGCCTCATTATGTTTAAGCCAAGTCATGCTATTGGGATCTCATAAACAAAATATCAAAGTAGTTTAGATATCAGCTCTAGGAGATGCTTAGGACGACTGCACACAACATCAGCTACTTTAGCCTGCAGTTGTATGCACTGGAATCTCAGCAATAGGTCAATGTCAGCCTTTCTCTTTATTCCAAACTGTGAAGCTTTTTCTTGGATTGATGAGTTTACGTTCAACTGAATCATAATATTCTGGGATTTTAAGCCCTTAAGCTTGGGGGCCCTTGTGCAAAAAGAATTCTCATCTGCCTAAGAAAAAAAAAAGGCCTTCTGTAATGAAATATTTGATTTTGACATGTTAGAATCTCTCATTTAAATCTGCACTGTCTGAATCTGATATTGTTGGAAAATAGAGCTGTTCTAATCTCAAATAGCTTAATGCCTTGAACACAGATCTAAAAACAAACCTGCTAGCTGATCTTTTTTGGGTTCCATAATCAGATAAAGGACATAGCTTTAAAAGTCTCGGGATCGAACAAAGGCATTAAGCCCGCCGAGCCAACGAGCTTCGAGAACGTTCCAAGATATTCCCCCGACTTCGATGCGATAACCGAAGGCATCCCTTATCCGTTTGCACACCATGGGAGTTCGACTTCAATCCCTGTCTGGCATTACACAAGCAAGCAGATACAGCGAACTGCTCCTCCTCCCCCTCGCCCCAGTTCAGATTTTGGAGGAAGAGATTCTTTGTTAGAAGATGAGGAAGAATCTAAAGAATGGACCGCCCAAGTCGAGCCCGGCGTTCAGATCACCTTCGTCGCGCTCGCACGCGGAGGAAACGACCTCAAACGAATCCGTTTCAGGTTAGTTTAAGATTCGTTACAGTAACTATTACCTTTAAACTACTTCCCTTTGCAAAGATGATTTTAGTTTACAATTGGACATCGATGTTTTCTTGAAGCCGGGAAATGTTCAGCAAGTGGCAAGCTCAGAGGTGGTGGGGCGAGAATTACGATAGGATCATGGAGCTGTACAACGTCCAGAAGTTCGCCCTGAACACCCCGGGAAGATCTGAAGATGGAGTAAGAACGAACACCTCTTAATCTTCTTTTCTTTTCTTTTTTCGTAAAGCTAAACTTTTGCATCTACCGTCTCTTCGATGTTGCAGAGAGATTCGACATATTCGAGGCTTGGTTCTGTTCAAGAGAGCCCTCGAGTGACTCCAACGTATTATAATCGACCAAACGGTCCTAACCACTTTGGCGTTGGATCGAGTGGATGGCCGACAGCAAAGGGCGAAGCTTCTTCCGTGGAAGCTTCTAGAACGACGACATCGTCGAGGGATGATGATGCTTCTATTACCAACGCTAGCGAGATAGAATCTGAGTGGATCGAAGAAGACGAGGCGGGAGTTTACTTAACTATAAGACAGTTAGCTGATGGTAACAGAGAACTTCGACGCGTTAGATTCAGGTTAGAATATAACATCAACGTTTTACCTGTAAAAACAAACTCATACTTTTAACTAGATAAGTAACTGTATTATGGGACGGTTGGTTTTATTACAGTCGTGAAAGGTTCGGAGAGTTGCACGCAAAGCAGTGGTGGGAGACTAACCGAGAGAGAATACAAGCTCAGTACCAGCTTTGCTGATGGATCAAGCACAGGCATTTTGCAGCGGTTTTTTTCTGATGACGTATGATGTTAAGTTTCACTACTAGCAGCAGACTGTTTGTTCTATGATTAACTATTTCGAAGTAGAAAATGAGTTTGAAGTGAAGAAACATCCTAGAATTGTTGTTGACAAACAGTTTCTTCCATTAGAGAGTTTCTTACTTAATAAAAAGCCATGGCATATCCATATATACAAGTCAAGAAACAAATCACATCCTCAGCTACCAATTTACAGACAGACCAACAACGTACATCATCGACTGTTCGAGTCAGAGAAGTCGTTTCCAGTGAACTGCACCGGCAATTTGCTTCCTTTCATCGTTTTCATGAATTGGGTAGAACAAATCAAGATTCTCCTTACCATGTTGCAGAATTCTCTGCAAGGAAAATTAGTATGCTTTCTATTAGCAAATATAGTACACATTTAGGATAAAAATAGCACAGACTCACGCCCAAGGGTCGTCTCCTACGAGCATCATATCCCCTTCGTCGTCTGTGAAAACAACTTCCCATTTATTTCTCGGCCTCAGTTCTCCTCTAATGTCGAACATCTCTTCGAGCTCGTTTATGAGATCATCGTATCCTTTCAACAGCGTTAAATCCACCGCTCTACCCACAGCAACTCCTTGCATTTGTACCTTTTCCAAGAAAATTAAAAGATAAACCTGCGTTTTTTGGGCTGTAAAATATTGAGCAGTCGACCTTTCATCATACCTTGGTACGGCTTCTAGAGCAATTGCTTTGTCTGCTCAGCACTTGAAACTTGCCTAGCTTTACGTCTTCCTTGGAATCTTTCGAAAGGCCTGACTTCGGATCAGAGTCATCCGA
Source organism: Craterostigma plantagineum (assembly GCA_027422505.1). Classification (NCBI taxonomy): domain Eukaryota; kingdom Viridiplantae; phylum Streptophyta; class Magnoliopsida; order Lamiales; family Linderniaceae; genus Craterostigma; species Craterostigma plantagineum. The sequence continues at coordinate 261,525 of JAPQWV010000096.1, read as the reverse complement.
GGACAGAGTGTTTAGAGTGTGCAGTTCAGTAATAGCATCGTCTGATACACAAACAGCTTCGCTTTGAGTAGCTATAAGATCGAAGCCGAACAATCTACATGAAGGAACATCGTGGTTGGATTTTTTGCTCTCTTCGGCTTTAAGCGAGGAAGCGTTTAATAACAGTGGTTCTTGAGTTCGAGGCCTTTTGTGCTTGGGCACCACTGGCAATGGCTGAATTGGATTAATGGGTATTGATGATGGAAGAAAAGGCTCGATTTCCCATGGAGAAACTTTGTCTGGCCTGGCTATGGAGGCAGGTTCATCCCATTGAACCTAAGAACATCAAGACAACATGGGAGAAAATTCAGATTTATTAGGCAAAGAAACATGAAATTTGTCTGGTAATAACAGAGCATCGTATACTGACCTTCAACGATCTCCACGGAGAATTCTTCCAATGAGGACAAAAGTCATCGACGCTGGTGATTGTTCCTGAAAACCTGCTCAGTTGGTCGGCGAAAAAAAAAAAGAGAGAGAAAAAGAAAGAAAAAAGTTAGCTACTTGAATTGAAATAAAAAAAATGGATGATTTACTTATGTGAAAGATCACCTCCTCTCAGGGGAATCTTCTCCCTCAAACTGCATCTTTAACTTCATTCCAACTCCAAAACCATGGTTTACGGCTTCTAGAAACTTGTTCAGACCAATGATAAACTGGCTTGCCCTAGAATGCGATGACAAAGAAAGAAAGGTAAAATGAATATGACGTGATAGAACGATGCATAAGCTTTATGCATAAAATATAAATCGACACAACCTTGGTTTGTAATAAACAACAAACATGGTTTGAGTAGAAATGGCATGAGATGCAGTTGCAAGAATTCCCACGTGCATGCTATGACTTGAAATCACAGAAGAAGGCATCATTGAACTCTGTTGACGAGCGTGGCGCCTAACTCCAACTCGTAACTCTCCATTTTCTCCTCTATATATATTAGGGAGAGAAATATCCGTAAGAAGGTGTTAGGCAAAGGATATATCACCACTCACTATAGCAGCACAAATAATCAGATACCTCATAAATACGAAAGAATCTCCAGCAACTAATCTCTTGGAAGTGACAAAAGTACTCCATCCAGTTGTAAGCAAGTGCCTCCGAGGTTGTCCTGTTCCGTTTAAAATTTAAATCAGACCTATATTTTGGTTTTCTAGGTAGATGAGATCAAATGATATATATATATATATATATATATATATATATACCTCTGAATATATGTTTAAAACGCCATTCGATTCCTTGTAGATCTTTGGCCACGAGTTCTTGTGTAGGAGTCTGCTGTGTCATATCCTGCATCAGAGAATCAGTAAAAGTCAACTACTGAAAAAAAAATAGATTGCAAGAAACATAACAAATAGACATATGGTAAACAAAATTGATCATTACCAATGGAGGAAGACAGTCGTTGGCGTGTTTACGAAGGACGGAGAATCCACCATGAGTGCTCGTGTCCGAAGCAGTCAAGACCTTGCAGAATGAATGAACTGAGCTTCTTGGAGGCTCGTCCATAGGATCGTCTGGACTTTGAGGCTCACTTTGCTGCACAAGAAATTAAAAAAAAAAAACATAAAAATTCTATTGTCCGAAGTGTACATATGGAAGAGTACGGTTTAATTCTTACATCTGCCTCTGGAATCAAATTAATTTGTGCATAAACCTCATCAGTGTCTGGTTCAACCTAAGCATCAGAACAGTTTCAAGCTTTGTCAGCTCACAAATGCATCTCTAGAATCCAAAACATGCGGGGCACCAAACATCAAGAATCCAAAAGCAGAAAGGAAAAGAAAAAGGTAATAGAATAATGGGATCATATGATTACCAGAAGGTGAACATTCAAAACTCGACAAATGATCTTTGGAGGAAGGTTGAACATTGGTATCCTCTGATTTAACTCCTGATTTGTAGAAGCCTCCAACTATATAACACAGACAAAAGACAACCCCTCACAACATTTGAGCAATAACAAGGTGAAGAAACTGAAATACAGAGCATACCTGTTCCATGTGACCCTGGAGAAAATAGTAAACTCTTTCCCCAGCTTTAGGGATATCAACTAAAGGCCCTGCGCAAGCCTTCCATAACTCATCGTACAACGGATCTTTTACTCCAACTCCTGACAATTACATTCCAAAACAATAAAGGGAAGAGCTTTTTTTTTTTTTTTTTACTGGAAAACAAAACAGAGGTGCTTAAAAATCCAACCTTTAGCTTCAAAATTGCTACGCTGAGAAAATGTGCTTCTGCCTGACATGGCCGCTTGACGAAAAACCCAAATCTTGAATAGACGATCAAGGTAAAAACGATTCACATTAAAGACAAACAGTAGAAATTGGAAAGGTGAATTGACTCGGTTCTCTGTTGTCGTATCTTGGGAAAAAAATATCAAAGAAAGAGAGTGTGAGTGAGGTTATATCATATCACATGAGTGATGAGCTGAAGAGCAAACGGCGTAATTGAATCCCGAGAAACAGCTCAATAAACGCCATGATTTATTGCTATTCTTTTATTTCCATTTTTTGCCACTCTCTTTCCTCGGCCTCTACTAATACTACTTACTGCGTGTATTGTATACGTAAGGGAAATGACTTTTTATTGGCTTGCTTTACTTCACAGAGAACGTGGGCTTGAGCTTGTCTCCTAACGCTCGAAATTTGCTACCTTTGTTTTTACTATGGTTTGCAGTTTTTTTCAACTATAGTTGACGGTTTTTCATTACATAAACTGAACTAATACGCTCCATTCTTGCTTGGCCTTTCCATAGCTTTCGCTATTCTAGTACAATTTTTAATACATTGGTTTCTACTTTCTGATTGGCTGCTGTGCTGCAGGCAAGGCAACAAACATGTGAAATTCCTAAATAGCCCCTACGATATCCATTTAACTACGATAGCTGAGCTAGGCTGGATCAGTGAGGGATGGTACAAGTACAACGTTAGTCCACTGCCCTTTTTCTTTTCTTGAAAAAGAAATTTATATTTCTTTTCCAAATGTTAATCGACAATGAATTATGTTTGTTGTGTATTTAAATATTATATAAATGCTGAATATAGAAGAAAATGGTGTCTTCTTGGACTAATTTAAATGCAACAAGAAATTCTTCTGTCCCTTTATTACAATACAGTATATTTTAAAATAAAAATCCTTGTCTCCTTTTAAGGATATATAAACAAGAACTTCCGTAGATTCCATGGCCAGAAACCTTGTAGGGGAAATAAATAATGACGTCGTTGATTTGATTTACTAAGTAAAATCTTATAGAAAGGACAACGATGATGACACGCGAATAAACCAAAGTTGGTGGTGAAAGCTAGCTAAAAATATACATTACAAATCTTCTGTTAATTTTCATAATTTTGATTAAATATGTGGCAAATACATTGAACTTAGATGCATGATTGTTATATGTGACTAAAATAAATATAACAAAAAGTGGTCCACTTAACTAGGCATGATTTATTAAATTCCGGAAGCAAAGCAACGTTTAATTAATTATGCAATGTATAATAATTAGCGTCCTAATTTTAATTTTTCACCAGAAAAGAGTCACGACAAACCAATTACGTCGAGTTTCTGTGAGTGTGTGTCTGTCTAGTTAGGCAAAGCAGCTAAGAATCATGATGCTATTATGCTCGCCAATACTTTGGTTCTCGAAATTAAAATAACAATTTAAAAAGCCTTTTTATTACCCCGACCCTTCGTTGTTTGAAATATCAAACACTAACGCATATGATTTAATACGAGTTTAATTATTTATTCGACGTAATACCATCAATATTAACTAATATTCGAAATAAAGGGCTTGATTATAGTCATATTGGGCCTCATTTTCTATAACATAGGCCGTGTGTTTAATATTACTTGGCCCAACATAAAAGCCCGCAAGCCCAATTAAGGAAAGAAAAGAAAAGAAAAATCAAGAAGTCGACAGCTCACGTTCTTATTTCATTTTCAGCGTACCAAAAATAATAATAAATGTCTGCCTTGCCACGTACAACGACGACTCCCACACAACCTTCGACAGCTCTACACGCCTTCTTCTTGAATCTTCAGTCACGTTCTTCTTTCCTCCTCAACCTTTACTTATAACCCACCCTTTCAGAATACAGTTCCCATCTACCTCGAGAACTAGCTTCATAGATTTCTCCGAAAGCTTTTTTTTTTTTTTCAAGAAAATCATGGAAAACCCAGCGAATAATTCTTCTTTCTGGCAGTTCAGCGACAACCTTCGTCTGCAGACGAATTCTCTGGCGAACCTATCGCTCAACGATTCGATATGGAGCACGAACTACGCTGCTTCTAAGCGGCGCAACTTCGACTTCAGGAACGACGTCGTTTCGGACCTGGCGTCCCTGAAGCCGCCGTCCTCCGAGCTCAATTCGACCGATCCATGGAAGCTTCCCAACAACGAAGCTTTCCATGTGAATTATTCTCTGTTTGGCGCGGGTTTGAATGGTGGGTTCAATAAGGGCGTCTATGGAAGTCAGTCTTTGGGGCTTAATAATCAGACTTTCGAGCTTGACAGCAGTTACTACGGTGGTAAAGGTAAGAGCTTTTTGAACGGTGTGATTGTGAATGGGAAGAAGAACGACGACGAACACAGTCCGTTGCAAGGGGGTAAGAATGGAATCAAGAAGAACAAGGGGAATAAGGAGAGTGGTAATAACAAGAATGGAAACAATAACGAGCAGAAGGCGGAGAGTAAGAAGTTCAAGACACTGCCGCCAGAGGAGGCTTTGCCGAGGAATGAGACGATTGGAGGTTACATCTTCGTCTGTAATAACGAAACCATGGAGGAGAATCTCAAGAGACAGCTTTTCGGTATGTGGGCTCTCCTTTTTCCTTTTATCTGATTCCATCATCTGTTTAATGCTTAGTTTCAAGAATCCCAAGATTGGATTTTTATTATCTGCTTAGTCTGATGGCTTTGGTTCTAAATCTCCTTAAAATTGGAACTGTGAAATCTATCTCTAGGGTTGCCTCCTCGTTACAGAGACTCTGTCCGCTCGATAACGCCAGGCTTACCTCTTTTCCTTTACAACTACTCAACCCACCAACTCCATGGAATCTTTGAGGTTAGTTGCTTGATCAATTTCTCTTTGCGACATCAACTCAATCTTCTAGCAGAATTCTGATGAATGTCTTGAAAAAATTGATGTCTTGATAATTAGGCTGCAAGCTTCGGCGGAACGAACATAGACCCAACGGCGTGGGAGGATAAGAAAACCCCAGGCGAATCAAGGTTCCCTGCGCAGGTTCGTGTGGCTACGAGGAAGATTTGCGAGCCTTTGGAAGAAGACTCATTCAGGCCAATTCTTCACCACTACGATGGTCCTAAGTTCAGGCTCGAACTCAATGTCCCTGAGGCTTTGTCACTTTTGGACAGTTTCGAGGAGAAAAGTTCCTCTTGAAGAAGAAGAAAGAAGCACAGTCGCCGCTCGTAATGAATAAGCAGCGAACCAACTAAGTTCGTTCTGAAGTTTTAGGTTACGTGTGAAGTGTATGTAGTATTTACGTATATCTAGTACTATACTTATCGGCAAGAAGAACAAGTATAGTAATACTCGTACGTGTTAAAGTAAGAGCACCCTAAATCAATACTTGTGAGTGACGTGGACCCATTTCGTAATGTGATGTGTGTCTGCAAATTCAAGTATGTCGTAATAAGATGCAAGTTTGAGGAAAGATTTGCCATTTCTTTGAAGTATCATGTCCATCCCAAATCAATGAATGGTGGCACGTTTCTTAACACGTTCATAGGCTTACTTACTACGACTTGATAAAACCTATTATATGCTATGATGAAGTAAAAATAATATGTAGCTTCTGTCTCCACCTGCCCTCTACGTTGTGCAATAAGAACAACAAGAATTTGTAATGGTAAGTTATAACTCAAATCAATACGATGATATCAATCAACCATACGAACTTCAGAGTTTAGATACGCTAACAACACGCCGCTGCATTTCCAAGAAACTAGCCGCAAGACATTTCGTTGAATAATGGATGAATTAGCAAGAAAGAAAATTGGAATAGGAATAAGGTTTCTGAACGATACAAATAACTGACTAATTAATTAACTGTGACATCATTAAAAAATTCATAGATTTGTGTCGTCCCTTGTGTGAACACTAATTTTTTCTACAGTCTGATAACACCTTCACCAGAATAACGTTACAGTAACTGGTGACCACTTCTTCTGACGTCTCTTCAAGTAATTCCTTCAGACTCATAAAATGGTTTTGCAAGTAGATCTCAATATCTCATCATCATCATCATCATCATCGTGAGAGATTCCATGCGTTTATAATTTTTAAGTTAGATTAAATATGCGGTCCGTAGCCAACTGTTTTTGCTTCTCCAAATCCATACCTGCTCTGGGATTCTCCGAGAGTGCTGTTCTTGCTTCAGAGACAGCGTGTGAGTAGTTGAGGAATCATAATGTTTCTGATCTCAGACATGTTTCTGATATGAGATCTATTTGCTTGTAAATGAAAAAGCAGTTACTGTAAATGAAGTAGAAGCTCTACGCGTTCTCTTCGAGGAACTAAGCAGCTCCATAGTCGACGATGGCCTCATTCACAAGGTGATTTATATCAAACGACATCTCCTCTCTATCAAAAGAAAATTTGTTAAATAAATCTGTGATTCCTTCATTCATTACCTTAAGTATATAATATCGTTATATCAGGAAGAATTCTTGTTATCACTGTTCAATTCTAGCAGCGAGAAGAATCTGCTGGCTGAAAGGGTACGTCTTTCTCTGTTTTGTTAAATACATTATTTGAAAAAATAGATGAAGGATATCAAAGAACTTCATATACATAAATGCAGTTGTTTGAGCTGTTTGATCTGAAGCGAAATGGGGTCATAGAATTCGGTGAGTTTGTAAGGTCGCTGAGCGTATTTCATCCCAAGGCTTCCCAAGCAGATAAAATAGCATGTAAGGCTTAATTCCCATTTCTCTTTACAAATAAATCTACCCAAACTATAAATAAATAAATACATACCTTTTACATATACATATATATATATAAATTATAAATTTAGGTACTAAGTATACAAATTTTCATTTTTGAGTCACTATATTTGATAATTGCAAAATCAGGTCACTAACTTTTCATGTGAAAACAATTTTGGGTCATTCTTCAATTTTAGGTCACTAAGAATATATTTTTTCGATTTTGGATCACTAAGTTTAGTTTTTTAATTTTGGGTCACTATGTTTATAAAATTAGTACCAAATGAGTGATCCAAAATTGAAAAAAAAGTAAACTTAGTGACCCAAAATTGAAAAAATATATTCTTAGTGACCTAAAATTGAAAAATGAAATTGTTTTCACATGAAAAGTTAGTGACCTACTTTTGCAATTATCAAACATAGTGACCTAATTTTATAATTTTCCCTATATATATTATATATGTATATATATGTATTGCAGTTGCGTTTAGATTGTATGATTTGAAGAACAGGGCAACAAAGATCGAGACGAGGCAAGTACCTACATTTGTAGTAGTAATTACCTGCATTCTCATTCATAAACCGAATCAAAGTTAAAATTTTACGACACTAATTTAGTTGAAGGAATTGGTAGTTGCAACGCTGAACGAATCTGAACTGGTCCTATCAGATGATGACGTTGAAGCCATAGTTAACAAGGTTGGTAAAAAAAAAAGATGAGATCCAATTAGCAGAATAAATCATTTTGTGTTAACAGAGAAGAATTGCATCAACGTTTCTCTCCAGCAGACGCTGCAAGAAGCGGACTTGAAAGGAGATGGGAGAATCGACTTTGACGAGTGGAATGTCTTGGTTGCTAAATATCCTTCTCTTATAAAGAACATGACACACTTCCATATCTGAGGTACTCATTTGATTAAATAGGAGCAGCTTTGTTTGTCCTTTTGTTTTTGTTGTATTGAGGTAAGAGTTATTCTTTTTTTTTTTCCAGGGAAATAACTCTAGCATTTCCAAGTTTTGTTACCAAGTCCGACGTCCCAGATTCCGAACTGGGTAGTTGAAAGGCCGACAAATAGTTCTCGTATTAATTTCTAATGGATTAATTTAACTTCTATGGTTCGTTCTTTCGACAACATTGTGGAAGATCATCCATCTCCTTTTATCTCTTAGCTTTTATGTATGATCTCTGTAATTTGTTAAGAACTTCTGTTCAAGTACAACGTTGTATCGTATGATTGTATCCCAAATGTAAGCAGAGACCTGAGAAAGAAGAACATGTCTCGATCTTTCATCTGTCGGAAAGATTTTAACAAAACCAGGTTTCCCAAAATGGACGAGAAATGCGTTACTATAAAATTAAGAAAGGGAAACGTCCCAATATATCACAACTAATTTTTTTTTTAAAAAAAAAAAAGGAAAAGAACGCAAACAGCAGAATACCTACTCTCAAAGCAACGTTGGTTGGGAATGGATCCATTGTTAAGTCATTAAAAACTGTGCGCAGCTTTCAAAAAATTGCCAGCGATGTAAAGGGTTCAAGAAAACGTGGCACTGTTTCTCTAATCTTCATGGTAATAGTTGGCTCTTCATTACTTGGCTAGTCTACTCCCCCCAAGTGTTGTTTTCTTCTCTTGCCATTTGCGCCGTTGTTTTTCCAAAACCAGCAACCACACGTCCTTAAGAGAACGTTATAATGCAATTTATTAATTCCATAAAAAAATGAAGTGGAATAACAAAATCAATATAATATAAATGTAGAAGGCGGCTGACAAAAAAGAAAATAGCGATCTTTGTCATTGTCATTAGCCACGTTAGTTACCTCGTAGTCTCTTCAAAGCCAGCAAATCATTATCAGCAGCAAAGCGCAAAAACCGTCAAGAAAGGCTTTCGCTACGTGGCAATATCTTCAGCACCCTCTATATCGGGATGGACACGTGGCACTTGTCCTCGAAAATAAAACCTAGTCTTCATAAATTCACCATCACCATCTATCACCACACCAGGCTAATTAGAAATATCAGTCGAGGATGATCCGTAGTAAGGACCACCGTGGAAATAGTCAGAAATGACGGACAAACCCTCGAAGTCGGCGTCGCTTCGCCCGGCCAAGAAATCACGAAAGGCCCGTCGCCGGAGGCTAGAGATCAATCGAATGAGGTCACTGTCGCTCAAACAAGAACAAAACCCTACGAGCACTAGTAGTCAAGATCGTCGTAGTTCGTCGTCGACGTCGTCGTCGGCGCAGCACTGTTATAGCACTTCGTCTTCTTCTTCATCATCTGAAACGACGGCGAGGACAGCCGTGGAGGAGGAGAAGAAATTAGAAGAAGCACAGTTTACAGCCAGCAATGATCATCTGAGGTAGCTAGCGCGCTTGAGACGATGGGTTTTTTTTTTTTTTATATATATAATATTTGGTAGCTTTTTTATTTTTCATTATTTGCAGGTTCGGACACGTGTCTGTGATGGGTCGCCGTAGATCAATGGAAGACGTCATCAAGGTGGCGCCTCCTAACTGGCTTTCGGGCGAGTACTCCTTCTTCGCCGTCTACGACGGCCACGGCGGCGCAAAGGTGGCGGAGACATGTGGGAACAGATTGGACAGGTGTCTCGAAAAGCACATAATGAAGGCCAAGGAAGGAGGGAGCGATAACGGTGGCTTCGATTGGAAAAGAATCATGGTCGAATGTTTTAGATCCATGGACGAGGAACTAACAACTGAGAACGAAGAAAGCGTCGGCGGCGTCGGCGGCGGCGCCGGGAACATGGGCACGACGGCTCTGGTGGTGCTCGTGGGTAGAAATGAGTTCGTTGTGGCGAGCTGCGGAGATTCACGGGCGGTGCTATGCCGTGGCGGCGCGGCGGTTGCTATAACGACCGATCACAAGGTGACGTGTCGATCACCTACCTGTACGCGTCTCCATAAGTGAGATGACGATGATGATGATTACGTGTCATTTTCTCTCTTCGCCCTCTAATTACAGTTATTACAGGTTCATTTTTTCCTTTTCCTTAAAATGATTCGTACATGTAATAACCACAGCCAGACAGAGACGATGAGAAGGAGAGGATCGAAGCCGCCGGCGGAAGAATAATTAACTTCAATGGGTGGCGCGTGCAAGGAGTTCTTGCAACGTCAAGAGCGTTAGGCGACCAATCTCTGAAGCCGTACGTATCTTCCGAGCCAGAAGTGACCGTTATGGACCGTTCTGACGCCGACGAGTTTCTGATAATGGCCACCGACGGTTTGTTCGACGTCGTCTGCAACAGCCTCGCCTGCGACATAGTGAAGAAATGCCTGAGCGGAAGGTACCACCTTCAGCGGCGCTGCACCGCCGCCGCCGCAACTACTTCGGACCAAGAAAATGCTGCGGCCGAGGCGGCGGCGGCAGCTTTGGTCGAGTTCGCCATAGCTAAAGGAAGCCGTGACAACGTTAGTGTCATCGTTGTACAGCTCAAATGAGGAGATAGTAATTAGTTCTTTACGTTTTTCCTTTTTTGTCTTGTTCTTCTAAATTTGTGCCTCTTTTTGTGTTGTATAGTTGAGGAGAGAGACAGCTGACAAGCTGATGTTCATCTCTTGTGAACCTGAGTTTTCTCAAGGTTTTTTGTTGGTTTGATAAATTATGTCTTTGGCCAAATTATTATCTTATATGACTAAGTATACACGTTTTCGTTTTGGGTCACTATGTCTGATAGTTGTAAAAGTAAATCACTAACTATATATGTCAAAATAAATTTGGATCACACATTTTTTGGGTCACTAAGTATATATGTTTTCGATTTTGGATCACTATGCATTTATGAATGCGAAAATGGATTTAATATAACACCCAAAAACTTAAAACGCATATACTTAGTGATCCAAAATTGAAAACACGTATACTTAGTGACCCAAAAATGAGAGGATCGTTTTAACATACATAGTTAGTGACCTATTTCGCAATTATCAAACATAGTTGATAAGTTACGATTTTACGTAGATTTTGTACCTCGTAAAAGCGCAGTATTGTTTGTTATTTATTAAAATTGTTTCGAATATGCTACACTTGAATTTTTATTGTGTAGATTCGGCGAAATGGACCAAAACGTAAAGAGATAACACAACGAAAAAATGAGAAGGCTCAGACATCGACGTGAGGGATCATTCTTCTGTTGTTCAATAAGTATGGTTTGACCAATCACACGTGGCACTAGAAGATTGGTAACCGAAACAACTTGACAATTGGCATCATTATTCAATACATAGCATGTACGTGAGTGGAGGATTGAGCAGTGGGCCAAAGAAAGATTATCATATGCATTAAAACAATCGAATGAGGCCAGAGAAAGCAAAAGACGAAGAAATGATGGTGGAGCAATTTCTTTACATGCTTGGATTTATTATCCTAAAGTCAAGCGCGAGGCAGAGATCTCAAAACCAACAAGTAAAATTTCAACTAGAGATGCACGCGTGATTCGCAGCTGAAGAAAATAGATCACATGAAATTCAAGGCAGAAAAAGACATAGAAATCCATGCCTACGAGATCCATCTTATGGCGGCGAGATCAATGTTATGGCTGCTCTTTTTTCTAAGTTGTCGTTGAAAAATAGGAACAAATGAGAAGGAGCGTCTTCTACATAAAGAGAGCTAAGGACACACAAACGAGAGGAGGGGAAGAAAGAAAAGGCTACACATACGATCATTTGGCAGAGAACTCATTCGACGAGCTAAGGCCATATAGAAAAAAATCAGGCAGCTCTCTTGGGTTTCTCCTACTCACATATCACATACGTACACTTACAACTTTCACCAAACACACACCTCCCAAGCTGAAGTTGCACAACCTACTTGTGAAGGTAGTCATATACACGCACACACGCTGAGAATCTGCGACCACGCGAGGGGGTGATAGTCGAGCCCTCAATTCCAAGGCGATTCTTTCATCGGTCACACAAAGGAAAGCTCGGAAGCGACGCGCGACTACTCGACATCGTGATTAGAGAAGTTTTTATTATTTTATGTTTCTATCATATTTACGTTGAATACTATGTTCTTGTCGTTCATTAATATGTGCACTTAAGTTTATTATGTGATTAAGGCCGTAGTAGGCCGGATTATGAATTCGTAATATTGGTGTTCGTATTTTATTTAATCATATGAATTGCGTTACGTATTTCTTGTTTGCGCTAAATGCTTGCATGTGTCTGATCATCATATGCATGAGTCTTGATTGGTTTATGAGACTGAGTAAGTGATTAAACCGGTTAGAACAATAAACAAGGAGTACCACGACGTAAAACCGACCAGAGATGGAATTCGATTTCGTACGTGTGGTTTCCGAGACCTTAGGCGCCGAAAGCGTTTAAACTCGGGGAAACTCATAAAGCCGAATGCGTGCGGAGTAACTACAGTCATATAGGGATATAGTTGATTGGTTCACTCTCGCATAGGGTTGCTATACACGCGAGAGCGGGTAGCACGTATGTTAGGAATTTCTACCTTAACTAGATTTATATTGTTTAGATAAAATCGGTCGCATTAATACGTAGGAATATTCTGTGCCGAGCATGTGCCTTGATCACATCTTTTATCTATTTGCTATCTTGTATTACTTATGTTATTTGTTATTCACATTTTTATTTATTTTATTAAATCCACAAAATATAAAAACTTGTTTTAGTCTAAATTAAATTTCAGAATAATATCTTAAAATTAATCGAGCTGTCCTCGTGGATCGATACTTGGACTTGTCCATTTTATACTACTTGCACGACCTAGTACACTTGCTAGTATTCGAGCGTGTCAAGTTTTGGCGCCGTTGCCGGGGATAGCGGAAATATTAATTTTAAAATATATTCTGAATTTTAGTTTAAATATTTTTATTTCTATTATTTTTATATTTTCTAAAAAAAAAAGAGTTTAAAAAAATATATTTATATAAAATATTTATTTTATCTTGATTATTATCATCATTATCGTCATCATCATTTATTTATTTTTTTTATTATTATTGTTGTTATTATTATTATTACTGTGATACTCTCATCTTTCTTGTTTGTGTTTTGCAGATGGAACGATATTCAAGATATTCTCCCGAGTCCTACGAGACATCTGATGATGAACTAGAATGCGACTGGTGTGGATGTTCACATCTAACTAGTCAATGCAAGTATAAACCTCTCGGATGGTACGTCGGGCGAGGGGAGAATAATCAATATGAAGCACCTGACAACACAAAATATTGGGATTATCGGTACGAAGATTCTACGAGAGCATCATATTCTGCAGACCATGTACCGCAATTTAACCAAAATTATCCACAAAAATGTTATAACGACATGCACTACTCAGACGAAGGCGACTGCTCAGATTATTTTTCGGCTAACGATAATTCATCGCCTCAGAAAGAGAAAGCCGCCTGGGAGAAAGCGCTCGAGAGACTGGCTGAACAGGGTCGACAAGCTGAAGAGCGATATCGGAATTCGAACATCTTTGTCAATACGAGCTCTAACAGTTTAGAAGCGACGATGAAGAGTTTGGCATTCCAAGTGGAAGAACTTAAGAATGCAGTTTTTGCACTCACGAGCGACACAGAGACAAATCCGAAAGAGGACACAGAAGTCATTCAGCTGGGCTATGAAACTTCACGAGAACCAATTTTGGAACTAAATGAAAATGAAGATGAGATCGAACCAGAAAAAGCCGATCAACCCGCAGGGGCTACTGTAGATTCCGTTCCAACAAAGCCGAGCCTCCCCGAAGTCCTTGAGGATATTCTTAGTCATGCGACGTTGAAAGAAGAGCCCGAATCATTTGCTGATCAGAAAATTGTCGAGCATATGCTTCCAACCGACAAGGCTGTTGTCAAAATCGAGTGGTGCGAGAGTTTTAAAGTCGTTGACTGCGTAGTTCACCAAGAAAATATTGAGGGAATGACAAAAAGCGAGGAATTTGCATCATACAATTTTTTGGAGAAGAGAAAGATGGAACCTGAGAGTTTTGATCCGTTTCTACGAGCGGCTATGAATTCAACAGATCACTCGAAGAGCATAGTCACTGAGGAATTTGTTAAGACGCTGGTGATCGTTGATTTTTACATTAGTTGGGATCCGAAAGTCGACCTATGGAGAGAGTTTAAAGACTGCAACCACATGAAGCTATATCACTCCGAGATCAAACTCCTCTCCAAAAAGGTGAAATCAAAATGTTCAGTACTTCTTCTGAACATACAGAATCGTCGACCATCAATTCGAACAGAAGTCGAGCTACCGACCATAAAATGAGGCTTCTTGGGAGGCAACCCAAGTACTATCGCATTATTATTAATTTTTCATATTAAAGTTCATATCTATTGCATCGTATCTTATTAAGTGCGTTTTACTTTTGAACTTCACAAAATCGTATCACGTGCCGTCTAGTTATGTTTCCTCGCAGGCTCATAGTCAGTTTGGGGGTGGTTTGTTCGCATAGCTAGCTCGATCTATGAAGGAACCAAAATCTTCTCACGACCCGCCAACATCGATCTATAAATTATTCAGGGCAGTGTCACTTAAACTCTCTCTTTACTTTAAATTTCTACACATTGAGGACAATGTGATAATTAGTTTGGGGGTGGGGTGACACATGCTATATTTGATATCGATCTCTTTGGTCTATTAGTTGGTTTAACTGATCAATGTTATGATTTGAACGTCACTTATGAAAACTCCTGCCAATGATGAAATTTTTTTAAATTTTGCTTGTGTCGAGATAAGATTCAGCTAATTGTTTGTGAAAGTTCTGCGTGTTACGTGTTTTGATATTAGCATGATTATCTGACCACATTAATTGCTTCAGAAAAATAGTACGTATCATGAGACACAAACCCAGAAAATATTGTGAGTTTTGAGCCAATGTATTTTTCATGAGTGTCACGCATGGTCTGGATATTTTCGAACTTGCTTTATTATGCATGTCAATATCACTGTGGATTTTTGTGTATGAAAATGATAAAGGCGCTTAGGATGAGTCACTGGCCTAAATATCTCCGCACCCGACATAGTTATCAATTAGTGAGCCCCTTTGAGCCTTATTACCTTATTTATTGATATGGAGCCACGATATTTAGCCACGTTATCCCATTATTTTATCCTTCATCCTCGAACCCACTGTCAGCATGTTAGCTTAGTAATCGCTTCAGAATATTGAGTCTATTAATTTAGAGAAAAGACAATTATGGCATGTTATATCTGGTTGTGGTATTTTATTGTAGTTATTTGAAAAACATTCGAATGAAAAAAAAAAAAGATCGAAAAAATAAACCTGAGAAAAAAAATATCGAAAAAAAAAAGAGAAACAAAAAGAGATATATAGAAAGAAAAGTTTAAAAAAAAGGAGGGTAACAAAAGATTTTTAGAATTATTTTCTTGAGTTCTTAGTAGTAGCTTTGTGTGTGATATAGTAGTACGAGTTTCCGTTATTTGTTGTCGTATTTGTTGGTAGAGAGTATAGACGGGTAAAGTGATTTAGTGGCGACATGCTTGACTTTATTAGCCCACTTATCCCATATGTGACACCCTTATTACCATGAGCCCCGTTACAACCTTGATAAAGACCTTTTGATTCGTTCACGATATATACTATGTGAATTGATGTGATATATTTGCAAGCATAGAGTAATATCTTTCTATGTTGTGGATTGAGCGCTTTTATACAGATCACGTTAAACACTTCGAGCGAATTGAGCGATCCATGTGAGAGTTGTCACTTGATACGTGTTATGATTTGGAAATATTTTTGTGCTACGATATGATTGCGAAATATTACTTCATGTTTCGTGTTTAGCTGGATCATTCATTAGTTGATGATTATTTCGACCTACTTTGCTTTCACATTTTCTGAGAATAAACATGAGAATTCATTTAGTGACGTCGTAAAATCCTAACTTGATTTAGTTCAATTCCGCTTTTATGATCGAGGACGATCAAAGCTAGTTTGGGGGTTATTGATAAGTTACGATTTTACGTAGATTTTGTACCTCGTAAAAGCGCAGTATTGTTTGTTATTTATTAAAATTGTTTCGAATATGCTACACTTGAATTTTTATTGTGTAGATTCGGCGAAATGGACCAAAACGTAAAGAGATAACACAACGAAAAAATGAGAAGGCTCAGACATCGACGTGAGGGATCATTCTTCTGTTGTTCAATAAGTATGGTTTGACCAATCACACGTGGCACTAGAAGATTGGTAACCGAAACAACTTGACAATTGGCATCATTATTCAATACATAGCATGTACGTGAGTGGAGGATTGAGCAGTGGGCCAAAGAAAGATTATCATATGCATTAAAACAATCGAATGAGGGCAGAGAAAGCAAAAGACGAAGAAATGATGGTGGGGCAATTTCTTTACATGCTTGGATTTATTATCCTAAAGTCAAGCGCGAGGCAGAGATCTCAAAACCAACAAGTAAAATTTCAACTAGAGATGCACGCGTGATTCGCAGCTGAAGAAAATAGATCACATGAAATTCAAGGCAGAAAAAGACATAGAAATCCATGCCTACGAGATCCATCTTATGGCGGCGAGATCAATGTTATGGCTGCTCTTTTTTCTAAGTTGTCGTTGAAAAATAGGAACAAATGAGAAGGAGCGTCTTCTACATAAAGAGAGCTAAGGACACACAAACGAGAGGAGGGGAAGAAAGAAAAGGCTACACATACGATCATTTGGCAGAGAACTCATTCGACGAGCTAAGGCCATATAGAAAAAAATCAGGCAGCTCTCTTGGGTTTCTCCTACTCACATATCACATACGTACACTTACAACTTTCACCAAACACACACCTCCCAAGCTGAAGTTGCACAACCTACTTGTGAAGGTAGTCATATACACGCACACACGCTGAGAATCTGCGACCACACGAGGGGGTGATAGTCGAGCCCTCAATTCCAAGGCGATTCTTTCATCGGTCACACAAAGGAAAGCTCGGAAGCGACGCGCGACTACTCGACATCGTGATTAGAGAAGTTTTTATTATTTTATGTTTCTATCATATTTACGTTGAATACTATGTTCTTGTCGTTCATTAATATGTGCACTTAAGTTTATTATGTGATTAAGGCCGTAGTAGGCCGGATTATGAATTCGTAATATTGGTGTTCGTATTTTATTTAATCATATGAATTGCGTTACGTATTTCTTGTTTGCGCTAAATGCTTGCATGTGTCTGATCATCATATGCATGAGTCTTGATTGGTTTATGAGACTGAGTAAGTGATTAAACCGGTTAGAACAATAAACAAGGAGTACCACGACGTAAAACCGACCAGAGATGGAATTCGATTTCGTACGTGTGGTTTCCGAGACCTTAGGCGCCGAAAGCGTTTAAACTCGGGGAAACTCATAAAGCCGAATGCGTGCGGAGTAACTACAGTCATATAGGGATATAGTTGATTGGTTCACTCTCGCATAGGGTTGCTATACACGCGAGAGCGGGTAGCACGTATGTTAGGAATTTCTACCTTAACTAGATTTATATTGTTTAGATAAAATCGGTCGCATTAATACGTAGGAATATTCTGTGCCGAGCATGTGCCTTGATCACATCTTTTATCTATTTGCTATCTTGTATTACTTATGTTATTTGTTATTCACATTTTTATTTATTTTATTAAATCCACAAAATATAAAAACTTGTTTTAGTCTAAATTAAATTTCAGAATAATATCTTAAAATTAATCGAGCTGTCCTCGTGGATCGATACTTGGACTTGTCCATTTTATACTACTTGCACGACCTAGTACACTTGCTAGTATTCGAGCGTGTCAAGTTTTTGGCGCCGTTGCCGGGGATAGCGGAAATATTAATTTTAAAATATATTCTGAATTTTAGTTTAAATATTTTTATTTCTATTATTTTTATATTTTCTAAAAAAAAAAGAGTTTAAAAAAATATATTTATATAAAATATTTATTTTATCTTGATTATTATCATCATTATCGTCATCATCATTTATTTATTTTTTTTATTATTATTGTTGTTATTATTATTATTACTGTGATACTCTCATCTTTCTTGTTTGTGTTTTGCAGATGGAACGATATTCAAGATATTCTCCCGAGTCCTACGAGACATCTGATGATGAACTAGAATGCGACTGGTGTGGATGTTCACATCTAACTAGTCAATGCAAGTATAAACCTCTCGGATGGTACGTCGGGCGAGGGGAGAATAATCAATATGAAGCACCTGACAACACAAAATATTGGGATTATCGGTACGAAGATTCTACGAGAGCATCATATTCTGCAGACCATGTACCGCAATTTAACCAAAATTATCCACAAAAATGTTATAACGACATGCACTACTCAGACGAAGGCGACTGCTCAGATTATTTTTCGGCTAACGATAATTCATCGCCTCAGAAAGAGAAAGCCGCCTGGGAGAAAGCGCTCGAGAGACTGGCTGAACAGGGTCGACAAGCTGAAGAGCGATATCGGAATTCGAACATCTTTGTCAATACGAGCTCTAACAGTTTAGAAGCGACGATGAAGAGTTTGGCATTCCAAGTGGAAGAACTTAAGAATGCAGTTTTTGCACTCACGAGCGACACAGAGACAAATCCGAAAGAGGACACAGAAGTCATTCAGCTGGGCTATGAAACTTCACGAGAACCAATTTTGGAACTAAATGAAAATGAAGATGAGATCGAACCAGAAAAAGCCGATCAACCCGCAGGGGCTACTGTAGATTCCGTTCCAACAAAGCCGAGCCTCCCCGAAGTCCTTGAGGATATTCTTAGTCATGCGACGTTGAAAGAAGAGCCCGAATCATTTGCTGATCAGAAAATTGTCGAGCATATGCTTCCAACCGACAAGGCTGTTGTCAAAATCGAGTGGTGCGAGAGTTTTAAAGTCGTTGACTGCGTAGTTCACCAAGAAAATATTGAGGGAATGACAAAAAGCGAGGAATTTGCATCATACAATTTTTTGGAGAAGAGAAAGATGGAACCTGAGAGTTTTGATCCGTTTCTACGAGCGGCTATGAATTCAACAGATCACTCGAAGAGCATAGTCACTGAGGAATTTGTTAAGACGCTGGTGATCGTTGATTTTTACATTAGTTGGGATCCGAAAGTCGACCTATGGAGAGAGTTTAAAGACTGCAACCACATGAAGCTATATCACTCCGAGATCAAACTCCTCTCCAAAAAGGTGAAATCAAAATGTTCAGTACTTCTTCTGAACATACAGAATCGTCGACCATCAATTCGAACAGAAGTCGAGCTACCGACCATAAAATGAGGCTTCTTGGGAGGCAACCCAAGTACTATCGCATTATTATTAATTTTTCATATTAAAGTTCATATCTATTGCATCGTATCTTATTAAGTGCGTTTTACTTTTGAACTTCACAAAATCGTATCACGTGCCGTCTAGTTATGTTTCCTCGCAGGCTCATAGTCAGTTTGGGGGTGGTTTGTTCGCATAGCTAGCTCGATCTATGAAGGAACCAAAATCTTCTCACGACCCGCCAACATCGATCTATAAATTATTCAGGGCAGTGTCACTTAAACTCTCTCTTTACTTTAAATTTCTACACATTGAGGACAATGTGATAATTAGTTTGGGGGTGGGGTGACACATGCTATATTTGATATCGATCTCTTTGGTCTATTAGTTGGTTTAACTGATCAATGTTATGATTTGAACGTCACTTATGAAAACTCCTGCCAATGATGAAATTTTTTTAAATTTTGCTTGTGTCGAGATAAGATTCAGCTAATTGTTTGTGAAAGTTCTGCGTGTTACGTGTTTTGATATTAGCATGATTATCTGACCACATTAATTGCTTCAGAAAAATAGTACGTATCATGAGACACAAACCCAGAAAATATTGTGAGTTTTGAGCCAATGTATTTTTCATGAGTGTCACGCATGGTCTGGATATTTTCGAACTTGCTTTATTATGCATGTCAATATCACTGTGGATTTTTGTGTATGAAAATGATAAAGGCGCTTAGGATGAGTCACTGGCCTAAATATCTCCGCACCCGACATAGTTATCAATTAGTGAGCCCCTTTGAGCCTTATTACCTTATTTATTGATATGGAGCCACGATATTTAGCCACGTTATCCCATTATTTTATCCTTCATCCTCGAACCCACTGTCAGCATGTTAGCTTAGTAATCGCTTCAGAATATTGAGTCTATTAATTTAGAGAAAAGACAATTATGGCATGTTATATCTGGTTGTGGTATTTTATTGTAGTTATTTGAAAAAAATTCGAATGAAAAAAAAAAAAAGATCGAAAAAATAAACCTGAGAAAAAAAATATCGAAAAAAAAAAGAGAAACAAAAAGAGATATATAGAAAGAAAAGTTTAAAAAAAAAGGAGGGTAACAAAAGATTTTTAGAATTATTTTCTTGAGTTCTTAGTAGTAGCTTTGTGTGTGATATAGTAGTACGAGTTTCCGTTATTTGTTGTCGTATTTGTTGGTAGAGAGTATAGACGGGTAAAGTGATTTAGTGGCGACATGCTTGACTTTATTAGCCCACTTATCCCATATGTGACACCCTTATTACCATGAGCCCCGTTACAACCTTGATAAAGACCTTTTGATTCGTTCACGATATATACTATGTGAATTGATGTGATATATTTGCAAGCATAGAGTAATATCTTTCTATGTTGTGGATTGAGCGCTTTTATACAGATCACGTTAAACACTTCGAGCGAATTGAGCGATCCATGTGAGAGTTGTCACTTGATACGTGTTATGATTTGGAAATATTTTTGTGCTACGATATGATTGCGAAATATTACTTCATGTTTCGTGTTTAGCTGGATCATTCATTAGTTGATGATTATTTCGACCTACTTTGCTTTCACATTTTCTGAGAATAAACATGAGAATTCATTTAGTGACGTCGTAAAATCCTAACTTGATTTAGTTCAATTCCGCTTTTATGATCGAGGACGATCAAAGCTAGTTTGGGGGTTATTGATAAGTTACGATTTTACGTAGATTTTGTACCTCGTAAAAGCGCAGTATTGTTTGTTATTTATTAAAATTGTTTCGAATATGCTACACTTGAATTTTTATTGTGTAGATTCGGCGAAATGGACCAAAACGTAAAGAGATAACACAACGAAAAAATGAGAAGGCTCAGACATCGACGTGAGGGATCATTCTTCTGTTGTTCAATAAGTATGGTTTGACCAATCACACGTGGCACTAGAAGATTGGTAACCGAAACAACTTGACAATTGGCATCATTATTCAATACATAGCATGTACGTGAGTGGAGGATTGAGCAGTGGGCCAAAGAAAGATTATCATATGCATTAAAACAATCGAATGAGGCCAGAGAAAGCAAAAGACGAAGAAATGATGGTGGGGCAATTTCTTTACATGCTTGGATTTATTATCCTAAAGTCAAGCGCGAGGCAGAGATCTCAAAACCAACAAGTAAAATTTCAACTAGAGATGCACGGGTGATTCGCAGCTGAAGAAAATAGATCACATGAAATTCAAGGCAGAAAAAGACATAGAAATCCATGCCTACGAGATCCATCTTATGGCGGCGAGATCAATGTTATGGCTGCTCTTTTTTCTAAGTTGTCGTTGAAAAATAGGAACAAATGAGAAGGAGCGTCTTCTACATAAAGAGAGCTAAGGACACACAAACGAGAGGAGGGGAAGAAAGAAAAGGCTACACATACGATCATTTGGCAGAGAACTCATTCGACGAGCTAAGGCCATATAGAAAAAAATCAGGCAGCTCTCTTGGGTTTCTCCTACTCACATATCACATACGTACACTTACAACTTTCACCAAACACACACCTCCCAAGCTGAAGTTGCACAACCTACTTGTGAAGGTAGTCATATACACGCACACACGCTGAGAATCTGCGACCACGCGAGGGGGTGATAGTCGAGCCCTCAATTCCAAGGCGATTCTTTCATCGGTCACACAAAGGAAAGCTCGGAAGCGACGCGCGACTACTCGACATCGTGATTAGAGAAGTTTTTATTATTTTATGTTTCTATCATATTTACGTTGAATACTATGTTCTTGTCGTTCATTAATATGTGCACTTAAGTTTATTATGTGATTAAGGCCGTAGTAGGCCGGATTATGAATTCGTAATATTGGTGTTCGTATTTTATTTAATCATATGAATTGCGTTACGTATTTCTTGTTTGCGCTAAATGCTTGCATGTGTCTGATCATCATATGCATGAGTCTTGATTGGTTTATGAGACTGAGTAAGTGATTAAACCGGTTAGAACAATAAACAAGGAGTACCACGACGTAAAACCGACCAGAGATGGAATTCGATTTCGTACGTGTGGTTTCCGAGACCTTAGGCGCCGAAAGCGTTTAAACTCGGGGAAACTCATAAAGCCGAATGCGTGCGGAGTAACTACAGTCATATAGGGATATAGTTGATTGGTTCACTCTCGCATAGGGTTGCTATACACGCGAGAGCGGGTAGCACGTATGTTAGGAATTTCTACCTTAACTAGATTTATATTGTTTAGATAAAATCGGTCGCATTAATACGTAGGAATATTCTGTGCCGAGCATGTGCCTTGATCACATCTTTTATCTATTTGCTATCTTGTATTACTTATGTTATTTGTTATTCACATTTTTATTTATTTTATTAAATCCACAAAATATAAAAACTTGTTTTAGTCTAAATTAAATTTCAGAATAATATCTTAAAATTAATCGAGCTGTCCTCGTGGATCGATACTTGGACTTGTCCATTTTATACTACTTGCACGACCTAGTACACTTGCTAGTATTCGAGCGTGTCAATAGTGACCCAAAAAAGAAAACATGTAAACTTAGTGACCTAAAATTGTCACTAACTATATATGTCAAAACAAATTTGGGTCACCCTTTCATTTTTGGATCACTAAGTATACATATTTTCGATTTTGGGTCACTATATTTTTATGAATGCGAAAATAAATTTAATATAACGACCAAAAAACTTAAAACACATGTACTTAGTGAACCAAAATTGAAAACACGTATACTTAGTGACCTAAAAATGAGAGGATGGTCCGAATTTGTTTTAACATACATAGTTAGTGACCTATTTTTGCGATTATCAAACATAGTGACCAAAAAAAAAACATGTAAACTTAGTGACCTAAATTATATTTTGGCCTCAAACATAGTGACTCAAACATAGTTTTTCCTTTTCTTTGACTTGTTCTTCTAAATTTGTGCCTCTTTTTGTGTTGCATAGTTGAGGAGAGAGACAGCTGACAAGCTGATGTTCATCTCTTGTGAACCTGAGTTTTCTAAAGGTTTTTTGTTGGTTTGATAAATTATGTCTTTTGATGATTTATGGGCTCGAAGAAATAAAGTTTAATCGTTGGGCCTTATGATGGATTGGAAGGAGAAGAAGGCAGAGATCATGACAAATCTTTTTGGACAAATTGAGTGCCTCAATATATTACCTATTATATTAGATCGTCATGGAATTTGAGTGAGGAAAAAGTTAATAATAGTACATTGAATAATTAAAAGCTTCATGTTCCAATGAAAAGACAGAGACATTTTGACTGATTCCTCACTCCGAGATAAAGAACGGACCAATGAGAGCACCACAATTTCAGAAGCATAAAGATAAGGTTCAGAATCACTTCCCAAAAGCATAAAGTAAAAACAAACCACACAAAAGGATGATGCCAACTTCCATGTAATAATAATGATGCTCGCACTTCACATTATTTTACTATTATGCCCCTAGACTTTACTACAAAGGGATGGACTACTGCAGGTCAATACGGTAATTGACCAGCTAGCACTCGTCGTTTTCCTAGCTAAATAAAACAATCCTGTCACAATTATAAATGTATGTTTCCATTTTTACAACTCAATAAATAAGATGGCATCAAACAGCAGACCCGATAACGAATATTCTTCAGTTTATTGCAACGAACTACATTTTATTTAGGGTATTTTAAAACAGTCCCTTTTTAGCAGAGGAACTGAAATAAATCCGCAATTGTTGCTAATTTGGGAAGTTACAATACTCTATTCAACGGAGAAAAAGTCGCACAGGCGAGGAAGGGAAGCCATAATGCTAATCATTAATATTTGGTTTTAGGATTATGTGGAATTGCCTTGATTTATGGGATTTGTGGCATTATCCAATAAGTAGGCGCCAAGTTGTAATTCACTCAATCTTAAAGGATTCGACTGTTACTTTCTTTCTGTTCGGCCACCACTTGCTGTGTTTCTTTTATCCGTAAAAATATATACGATATTAAAATAAAAATCAAGGACCACTCCACACTACGCTTCGCAGGTGCTAATGGCGGTGTGTTTTGGATTATAGTGGAAAATCTCTGACTTTGATTCTCATTCACTCTTCTTCCATTTCTTCGCCTCTTCATCTCTCTTCTAAATCGCTTCAGATCTCCTCCCCAGAGCTGTTTTTTTCTAAGTTCAAAGCGTAGATCTGATCCTTAGCCTTCCGTTTATCGATCTAGTGGATAAATGGTCAGCGTAATGGACGGTGAGAGATGCAGCGAAGGTCCTGAGGGTGATTGCATCAGAAGGCACCACAAGCACGAGGTTGGGGAGAATCAGTGCTCATCGTCGTTGACTAAACACATCAAAGCCCCTTTGCCTCTCGTGAGTTAAATTTTTTTTTGTGTCTCCTTTTGTTGATTGAGCTGAATCTCGGATTGTATTGTTGGTTGAATATCAGATCAGATCTGTGGCTGATTCATCTATTGCGGCGTTTGTTAGTAAAATCTTGTCGGTTATGTTGACTAGGATGGATCCTCGTTTATTGTACCTCAAAAAGGCATTTTATCTTTTGGGTACTATTCGACAGTGCTTTTTAATAGACGAGTTTAGGACTTCAGATTACGTGGACCGAAAAATGTATTTCCCAATACGATTAGATTTGTTAGTCTGAAGAGGAGGATTCTAACGTCCTCAATTCATGGCTGTATCAGTTTGTCTGTGACATTGTTTGTCCACTAAAAAATCCTTGATGGTTCTGTCATGTCATGATTACTGCAAACCTGCCTTTACTGTTTGGAAAATGGATTCCTTTTGCAGGTGTGGTCATTGGTTAGGAGGTTTGATCAGCCACAAAGGTACAAGCCATTTGTGAGCAGGTGCACAATGGAAGGCGATTTAAAGATTGGAACTGTAAGAGAAGTAAATGTTAAGTCTGGTCTCCCTGCCACAACGAGCAAGGAGAGGCTCGAGCTTCTGGATGATGAAGAACATATCTTCAAAATGAGAATTGTCGGTGGAGATCATAGGTTAAAGGTATTATCGCATTTCTACATCTTATGAGTTATACAACTCTTTCTGAGTTCTTTTGTTAGGCGTTATCCGTTGTTGTTGTGGAGGGTTAATAGTCTTATACATTTATTTCGCAGAACTATTCTTCCATCGTCACCGTTCATCCTGAGGTCATCGATGGTAGACCTGGGACTCTTGTGATAGAGTCGTTCGTAGTTGATGTGCCTGAAGGGAACACAAAGGATGAAACTTGCTACTTCGTCGAAGCTCTTATCCAGTGCAACCTTAAATCACTGGCCGACGTGTCTGAACGCCTGGCTTTGCAGGGAAGAACTGAGCCTATCGATCGAGTCTGAGACTCAGGTTTTTGGCAACCTATGAAATCGGGCTTCTGTCGAAGAACAAGTCACCGTTACATTACAACTATAATTTATGTGCGATCTTTGCCTTTCTCTCTCTCTCTCTCTCTCTCTCTTTTTTATGTTGATGTTATGCTTGCCATTTTTATGTAGTAAAAACTCGGTTTAATCTTTCTTGTTTTTGAACTTGTGTTTTTGAGTGATTTGTACATAGTATCGTTCTAGGGTAGGAGATTTGTAATAAAGATATGTGTAATGTTGGAGACGATGCTTCGTTTTCATACTTACTTTTGTTTTTTATTTTCTAGATACGCTTAAAATCTTAGCCCAAATGTACGATAGAGGAAAAGCCCAATATGCCTAATGCTACGACTGTATTATTGTTTTTTTAATCATCATTAAAGATATATAATATACGATCTTGAACTGGCGCGAAGATCAATGCTTTGGTCAGCACTAAAATGTCCTTCGATAAATGTTGGACAAGACAAACTAGGGCTCTCGATTCAACTCAGTTCTTCTCTGGATAAGCCCGAAGTAGGGAAGACGAAAGCTTTCAGTTGCTGAATCAGAAAAAAATGGTGATGACGCGTGGCAGAAAGAGGAAGCTTGTGGACGACCAGGATTCTATCAACAATCAGCGGAAAGAAGAAAAACCAGTAGAAAAAGAAGAGGTCGACGATGGAAATGTGAAATCGACATTTTCGGAACCAGCCATGGGTGACAAGGAAGATAATACGCCGGTAGTTGTATTTGCTCATGGTGCGGGCGCACCTTCCTCGTCTGATTGGATGATCAGGTCTGCGATCTTACTCTGTTCAGAGAGATTGATTGTTGTAATGTTTCCATTGCTATTTTAGATGAATGTTCGGGGAGATAGATAACTTATAGACGAGTAACAACTTGGTGGTGGTGAAGTTTTGCTGAGTGGGACGATGTGCTTGCAGGTGGAAAAGCTTGTTGACCAAGGCGCTAAACGCCGTTGAAGTTGTCACATTCGACTATCCGTGTAAGTATTTTTTTCAATTTTCACGTCACTTATGGTAAAGGTTATCGCTTTTGACAAAGTTGAGAGTTTCTAGGTTCCTTCGAGGGCATGAGCTATAAAGGATTAGATTGTTTAATGCTATTATCCCAATCTCAATGAATCGGTTGCTTGCAGATATTGCCGGTGAAAAGCGCAGGGCTCCTCCAAAAGCCGAGAAGTTGGTCGAATTTCATTGTGAGGTGGTTAGAAAAGCCATGGCAAAGTACCCTGGACATCCCTTAGTCTTGGCTGGGAAATCCATGGGTTCAAGGTCCTAGAGTACAACAACTTAATATAACGATGTTGGTTAATATTTTGATGACGTGATCGACAACCGTTCCTTCTTTTTTTCTTTTTTCTTGCTATTCAGAGTGAGTTGCATGGTTGCTGCAGAAAATGATATCAAAGCTTCAGCAGTAGTTTGTTTGGGATACCCTCTCAAGGTTTCTTTTTCTCCTTTTCAGTTTGGTGCTGTGTTTGTCCTGGCATTAGCTCATGGATGCTTTTTTTTACGACTTCTGACACTTTTAGGGAACTAACGGTGCTCTGCGAGATGAAACTCTAGTGCAACTCGATTCCCCTGTTATATTTGTGCAGGTGAAAGAAGCATTATCAGTTAACCTTTCTTTTATATTATTATATGCCATCATATATCTCGCATTTAATCAGATATATCAGCTCATTCCATGCCTTGTTGTTATCTTTTTGAAGGGGAGCAAAGATGGTCTCTGTCCCCTGGATAAGTTGGAAGCTGTTTTGAAGAAAATGAAGGTAACCAAAGCATTGCATGTCGTCCAAGGCGGCGATCACTCTTTCAAAATTTCGAAGAAGCAGCAAGAATCTTCTGGAGTTGGTCAAGAAGAAGCAGAAGATGAAGCCGTTCAGGCTATTTCCAACTTCGTTTCAGGCCTCGTAAGAAAGGTGTGATATTTGATGCCTACTCCTCCGTAGCATGTATCTTTTGATCACGTTTAAGAGACGCTTTTCAACCTAATGCTTCTCTTCTCAGCATGTATAGCTAGCGATTGTTTGCATTACAGTCGGAAGAAAATTAATAGTTGCTATATTAATCAGTGGCTGAGGACCAACACTTCAACCCTTCATATAGCCCATTTGGCTGAAAATAGGCCCGTTTATTAATTTTTTGCAGAAGTCCCTATGGCCCGTTTATTAATTTTTTGCAGAAGTCCCTATGGCTCGAGATCGATCTCAAATCATTTTCTACGTTCAACCCAGTGGCGGAGCTACTAAAGGACTGAAAATTCTAAGTGAGGGACTGAAATTGAAAAATTTTACATTGTAGAGACCCCAGTGAAAATTCTTAAAAATATAGAGTGTGGGGTCCGATTAGGCTGGACCCCACTGGTGGAAGAGCCTGGCTCCGCCAATGGTTCGAGCACTAAAATAAAAAGTTATTCTCGACAAAGATGCACCATAATAGTTGTAGTGGTAGTAAAAAGTGTGGAAAACATAAATACTGGGCTAATTATTTTTTTAGTCCTGCATGTTTGAGTAGGTTGCATTTTAAAGATACAGGGTGGCGATTTTAGTCTTGTAAGTATCAAAACAATTTAAGGACACATACGTTATTGGTGGCAATTTTAGTACTCTAAGTATCAAAATTAAAGCAATTTTACTACAGTTAAACTTAGAAGTCTAATTTCAGTATGAAATTTATACCGTGAGCCTAAGATACAGAATTGGACTAAATTTATTTTGTCCATCATCCAATTAGGCCCTACCTAATAGTCCAAGTTAGCATATGTGATGTCACGTGTATAATTTTCGAGTTGAAATGAGATTTTCTGACTTTAATTGTTCTAAAACTACTTTAATTTTGATACTTAACAAAACTAAAACTTGATCTTTTTACTCCAATTAAGCTCATTTTTTGTTTTCACATATGACGTAATGCTTAACTTGAGGAAGGGAAGATAAATTTAGTATAAGTCAAAATCTTCGGCGCCACGCGTTTAATTTTTTGTCTCGTTGTTTCTGCATTTTGAAGTCCCCAAATTGCTTCAATTTTACAATTATAGTACCAAAATTGCCACCAACAGCTTAGGTGTCCTTAAATTGCAACAATTTTGGTACTTACAGGACTAAAATCGCCGCCCTTAATTTAAGTGTCCTTAAAACGCAATCTACGGGACAAAATATAATTAAGCCTAAATATTGCGGATTTTATTAAACAACAAAACGAAGCATAAAATGCCAAATACAAAACACTCGCTCACTCATACAAATCTATCAAATCCTGATTTCACCATACATCTATCTATCTAATAAGCTGCTACAGAAAACGTCAAGCATAAAGGAGAACAACCTGAACGATGTTACATTACTTTAAGCTACAAACAAAAGAATTTCAAACTCTTACAAAAGCATAACAAATATACATACCAATCAGCAACCGCTCTTTATATATGATTATGAACACGAAATACCCACAGTTCTGCTAGCAACATCGAATCGATCCGAAGCAGTTCTCCTCGTGATAGACCTCAAATCGGGGGACAATATCATCATGTCATCAAATTCTGGAGATTCAGGAATAGCTGAGAGCGAAGTATTATTATTAGGAACGACCTCATACACCACGTAAGACGACGGCGACCACTCTCTATGATCTGCTGTAGTATTGCTGTAAGTATAACTATTCCTTGTCTTGAAAACCGATCTGATGAATCTGTTGAAAGAACGCGAGATCCTTGACGCGGGCTTCTTGTTCTTGCTGATATTATCACCACCGTTCTTGCTATGGTTGGTGTGCGGCGGCGGAGGATTGTTAGGCGAAACCCTTCTGTCTGAGAGATGAGGCATTGAGAGTGACCTCGAAGCTGCTGAAATGGCTGCGTCGAGTTGTTTTTCGAAGGACTTCAGTTCGAAGGAATCGTAAAGGGAGCTTTCGCAATCCCATACTGCTTTCTTGTTCTTGATGGACCTGCTTTGATCTGCTGCGCCCTTTGATAACCTTGCTTGTCCTTCCATGCTCAACTACGCAGTTTACTTGTTTTTCTAGGGTTTTTGATACGATGAAGAAGAAGAAGAAGGAGGTTATTGAACAAGTGGGAGCCTTTTTGTTTATGGCTAGTGGGGTTTCAACGTGTTCGATCAAGAAATTACACAAGTTAGGTATCACGTCTTTGAGCTATACACCACAAGCAATGGTTTATAGTGTGTGTGAGTATAGTAAATGCTCCTCTTTATTGCTGTATTTTTTTTTCTTTGTTTATTCAAGTGTGAGCAGACGAGACTATTAATGAAGCGAATAGACTATTCCTTTTACTTATTTTTTGACCAAGATCCTTGCCTGCGGGGGGAAACTACAATTAAGAGGATCACATGATGTTATATGAATAAAATTAATCAAATTGCCCCGACGACGGCGTCAGCCAATTGTTTTGCTGTGTTTGAATTTCGTATTAGAATTAATTCATTAATATTATTCTAAATTTCTAAAAAAAATAAAAACACTTCTCTACAAATATTAATGTCGCGAGGTCGACATATCAGACCATGTAATGTAATGGCGTATAATGCCAAAGAGGCGATTAAGGGCATTATTGGACATATCTTCATTGATTTATGCTGATGATTACACGTAGTAATTTAATATATGCAGGAAGAAAGACACTTTGTACGTATTATGCAGTTCCAATTGCTGAAGCATATACCACCGTAAATAAATTAATATTTCTCTTAACACTCAATGATTTCAAAGCAATTAATATGACAATAAGCGCATCTGCCATTGCAAGTTGTGGATTTAAACGAATCAATTGCGATAGGTTGAAATATGTTAAACGTCATTCATAAGAAGATTTGATATAAATGAAGAATAGTAAGTTCTTCCTAATATTTTTCTATAATGTATGGTACAATGAAAATGCGTGGAGAAGTCAATGCCGACACATACATATTCTTGGTTATTGGCTTCTGATATTTATTATTTGCATGCGCAGCAAATCATATTCTATATTTGCAAATTGCTTACGTATCATTTGAAGTCTATCCGCCGAGTGCCGTCATCATATCACATTACATACTTGGTGGGCATATGCAAATGACTATATGATCATTTTTCAATGGGGTTTTGGTGGTTTTTTTACAAGAATGACGCTCGAACTGCAACTACATTGGATTGAAAATCTTGACCCTTATATCTTCTATATGACATCGAAATACCTAGTTTTGTTTTTTCGATTAGAAATCTTGTTCCCTTTCTTCGTTATGCTTATCACATCGAAATATTAATGAGATAATTATCAAAATGTGAACAAGAAAAAGGGCTTGAATGATGCCATCGAGCATTGATGTTTCATACAAGAATAACATGGTGCACTACGTACGGATAAATACAATGACGATAATAATACAAAAAAACAACTCCCAAAATAGATCGAATAATCGAATCCCATGAAGCTAACTAACTCAGCCGCCGAGCGATATACTTGGGAACTTTCATACCAAATCCATGCATGGCATTCTCAACCCTGTTTCAAAAGCAGCAAATCGTCACCTACCTCATCTTCGTAGATTCTTAGTTTTTCGAACCCGAAAAAAAAAAAGAACAAAGAAAAGAAAAAAAAAAGGAAAAGAGAAGTAAGAAAAAGGAGCTAACGTCGGTGCAAGTTTTCCGAGGCTGTCAAGTTCTCGACCAGTCTGGCCATCGATCACTTTCCCAGACATATCGATGATGTAAGACCTATTTCTCATGTTCGGCAGACCTCTCCTTACAAGCAAGTCCAAATCTTTATCGTAAAGCTCGCGCCCATTAACGTAAACGCCCGTGTTTCCAGCACCGCAATTGCTCGGCATGGGATAATCGAATGGTCCAATATTCGGCTGCAGAAAAAATATAGCAAATCTTGAGAGTATCAGACATATTTGCTGCCTCCGTAATAACAGATCGACATATGTAGTAATTGGTTTGAGAAGATGAGAAACTTAACCATTATAATGCCCTGACAAGGATGGCCCATCACGCCCCAGAATCCAGCTATGGAGTCATACCTTGGTTAAAAAAAAAAGCAATCTTTATTGTGAGTTGAGAAGGTTAATGACTGCACATAATGTCTTGAGACAGTAACTGTAATGTATGCATACCAGTAATTCCCAGGTTGTATAGGACCAGCAAGTTTCTCGGCTTTCTCGACTTCGTGAATAGGTATCAGATGTCCATTTACGTACACGCGCGATCGAAACACTTCAGCAATTTCGGTAGACTCTTTCGAGTGATCGTCTTTGCTCGTTTCTTCAGATTCTTGAGAGATCGAACTGTTTGGCAGTTCGTTTACGGATACGTCCATCTCTGTAGCTATAGTTTCTGACTCCTTCAAAGAACTCTGTCGAGATTCATGACTAACAGCTTCCTCGACCTCAGTTCTTTGGGCTTTGTCCTCGCCAACGATGTCTGAATAATTTTCAGAAGCTTCGCGAGAGAACGAATTAGGCTGTACGGAAGCTTCTGCATCGGCTATGGGTAGTTTTTCAGGATCTTTCTCATCATCTTCAGACTTTGGACTTTCTTCTTTCGGAGAATCAGCTACAGCATCGCAATCCTCATAGCATGTATTAGTAGTATCAGAACCATTATTCGAACCGCCTTGTAAGCGAATCTTATCTTCATCTTCTTTCCCAGTCAAATCTTGAGAATTGGCTTCGACGATTACCTTACGAATACGCTGAAAAGCTGACGAATCTTGTCCGCCGCTGCGCATATCGAAAAGGATAACTGAAGAACAAGCTCCGCATTTCATCTTCTGTGCAACTTTCGCAGCTGATGCCTGTAAATTCTTGGGAAGCTTCAGCAATTCGAAGCAGTTCGAGCACGTAACTACAGGCGCACCACCTGCTACAGGAAACCATACTCCCATCCTTTTCTTGGCCGCTACAGATTTCTTCGGTACGTAAGAATTAAGGTTGCCCAAACCTAACGATTCTCGCGAATGCAACTCGCTCTTTGCTGGATGAACCTTCTCCGGCGAACGGTGATTATTTGGATGGTTATTGCAGCAACGAACACAAGGGCATGAAGCATTTTGCTGGTAGGAAACGCTTTCATGATCGTGATTATAAGGCGAATGCGAATATCTCGACGGCGACCGATGAGGAGAAGAACTTCGAAAACCCTGCCCAGAATGCCCCAAATGTGCCCGAAAATGATGTTCTTGAGGATAAGAGTACCTCGATGCACAACGATGACAAGGGCTTAGAGAGGGGACTAATTCATTAACATGGGTGCAGCAATGACCTTCTTGGACATACATACTGTGATTTACTACGCTGCTATGATTAGGTCGAACTGGAGATGATAGCATCATCCTCTGATTATTACTACCAACGAACCTTTCCTGGGATTTCTCGGTTAGGTCGCAAGATCGAGTGAGCTTAACCTTCAACTCGTCGAGCTTCCTTATGAGCTCTGCTCTATCTGCTTCTAGTTCTTCAAACCTAGGATGATCATCGTAGCCATGATTGTACCTCATCTCCCTTTCATGTCCGTGGTGAAGATGGTTCGAAGGCCCTGAATTTTTCATACCATAATGGTTCCTAGATTGGAAAGTTTCGAACTCTAATCGATCGCCAGAGGTATATTCGTCGTCGAAATGTTCGAATCTTCTTATCCTTTCTTTTCCCCTTGTGCTTACCCCAGAATTAGCAAGCACTTCTCGCCTTTGCCGTCTCCAATTTCTATCCATTCTATCCGAACTTTCCATGTAATTCGAAGAAACTTCAGTGCACTTAAGCTGCTAGAGTAAGAAATCAAAGCGTCTAATCAATTTAACCAAAGAAATCACTTTTGAGCCGCCAGAATTCCACTCTTTCAAAGAAATAAGACAAGAGCATTGCAGATCTTAACAAGTTTCAGTGGTATTCATAAAAACAAGAACATAAAGTTAAAATAACCCAAGACCCTATCCATCTTTCTTGAATCATAACGAAAGCACAAAAGCTAGCTCGATACTTCAGTTATTGCATTACTGCCGACAGAAATTCAAGTCTGAAATAATACCGACACAAAACATGAAGAAAAGTGTACCAAGAAGGAGATTTTTTCCAGCCCTGAAAGAAGGTGCCCAGCTTACATTTGCTGCTATCTGCATTCGATGTATGAAACCATATGTTTCACTTCAAACAGTCAAAATCGCAAATTTATTATTGTAGGCCTCGAATTTATGTGGCTGGGTCATCAATGGTAAATCAAGAAGAGAAGAAATGATCAACGTTTAAGACAGATGTTCACAAAAGTCAACTGTGAAAAATCTTGTGGCCCACATCGCAATGAAAATCAATGCAGAGCGGCCAACAGCTTATGGGGAGGTGTTAATAAACAATCCTTCTTTTCCCACGTTTCTAGAGGGATTATTGAAAAATAAAAAGTTGAAAAATGGTGCTGCTTAATGAAGTTTCATTCGACTATTGTTGCTCACTAATTAACGTTATATAATACTTACTCCGTCTCGGCTTACAGCAAAACCTCTATAAATTAATAAACTCTTAAAAATAATAAAATCTTCCAGTCCCGACTTGGGCCTTTATAAAAATCATCAAATTCAATAAGATAATAATATAATAATTTTTCGGAAAATCCCTTTATAAATATTAGGTCTCATTAAAATTCTAAATTAATAATTCATAAAACTTACAATTATAAATTATGGTGATTTGCTAAAATAAGAATCTATTTGTACAAGATTTTCATAAAATTTAATCTAATTAGAATTCATCCCTAACTATTTGAATTGCAGTCAACAGTTCTGATGTCGAGTTCTCTAGCTGCAATAAAAATTGTGAACGGTTGTTGTCGCCATTTTGTGTCGGTTAATATCCCACCCTTGTGAAATATAGTTGAACGATCTCCAATGATATCCTGAGAGCATTTGATATTGTAACTTGACTAATTTTCAAACGATATTTTACATTACTTCACACTTGTAAATCGTTTTGAGTACATGAAATAATTAATTAAACATATTTGAATTCATTTCTCGTTAATACATTCTAAATTTGTTGAATTTAAAGAGCATCTCTTTTTAAATATTAATTTATCGATATATTAATATCTCTCTAAATTAACAAAATTCCATGATCCAAATGTTATTAATCTATAGAGGTTTTACTGTATTTCTTCCCATTTTTAATTTCGGGCATCCCACATAATTCTTTCCATTTCTACTTTTGGTAAAAAAATCCAATAATTAAACTAATTACACCATTTATATTTTAAAAAGGCTTCTTAATTTGTGTGCCCATTATTTCTCTCTCAATTCCTTAAAAGTGTACTAAAATATTAAAAAAATGTGGTTTCTTAATCTATATGCCCACTAATTTTTGGAAAGTATTAAGTGGGAGAGTGGTAGTACAAAAGACTTGTTTTCATGTTATCTTTCCTTCTTTTCACAAGAGAGCTGCTGAAATAGAGGCCCAATATAATATGCTACATAACACTAGAAAATACGAACAAAATTGTTGAAACAAAAGATGATCGAGCCCAACGTCTGAAGCCCGACATAGTTTATTTCCCATAAAAGAAATACCAAATGAGATAAAAGAAATTTTAATTGGCACCATAAAATTGCAGTTTTCAAACTAGGCTCTTCGATTTGTAGGCGCCAGGGTACAAGTTTTGATGCGGTCTGTACTACTCGGTTATGGGAAACCCACTTTTATTGGGCCTGGCCTAATTTACGTGCGAATTGGCTGCTAATGGGCCGCCCTTAGAAAACGAAGGAACAAGATACGTATCTCTCACCAAAGAGCACCATAATATCTAGAGCAACATTGAATTTGCATAGTTGTTTATAAGTAGTTAGTTAAGTTATTTTATGTGCGAAGTATTGAAATACCTGACAGGGAAGATCTAGCAAAGATTTACTTTCAATAAATTCTCCAACCAAACCGAGCAATGTGTTGGTGGTGGGTGATATTTCCTTATTTGTTCGACCGCAACCATTTAATACCAGCAAAACATATTTCTTATATCTTTTTTTTTTCATATATTTAATATAGTATATATATGTCTTTCAATTGTTATTTTTATGCGCTTTTGCAAATTCGTTACCCTTTTTCCATTAATTCAATTTTCTATTATTTTGCGGAAAAGGACATAGTCGTCTCTTTATGCGGCAAATTGGGTTCGTGGCAATCGGACATAATAGTTCATAGACCAATCTATCTGCCCATTCATCACATATACAAATATGTACATATCTCTTTATATATATCTTTCTACGTGCGTGTCGTTGCTAGAATCAATTGATTTACCACAAAAATGTGAATAATTTGGAGTAATTTCTTTTTTTTTTCCTGTTATGGCTCGTGACAAGACAAAGCAAAGCACAATCAGTAACGAGTAATTGGCTTGTGCTGTGCATGCATGTGGTGGGAGTTCATGAATTGAAATTTTATGTATGTTAGCATTTATATATGCATACAAATTTGGCATGAAGCTAAGATTTTTCCATCTGATACCTGCAAAGGTTTTTTAATTTCATTTTGTCCAAATCTGTCGCCTCTGAATATCACAGCTCATCATCATAGGACCACTGATAATATTTTGACTGAAAAAAAATCACTTGTAATGGTAAAATATGTAAAAATGTATGATGAGTTCTTGTAATGGAAATAGTAACAAGGAGTCCACACTGTAATCGTTCGTGTATAGTTGCAATCCAAGTGGCAGATAATCTACAGGCAAATCTCTGCATGGGGAAATCATACATTGATTATTATTTATTGCAACATTTCAGTAAAATGTAAAATAAAATAACTAAAAATCTGAGTTTTCTTAAGAGGTGAAAGTTCGTGTTTGAAGAGTTCACGTGGTAGCTTACTTGTAGTTCTTGAAATAAATTATGTACGTTCAATGAAAATTAATGCAATTATAAAATACTTATAATTTTCAAAATATTCCACTTGACAGTAATAACATTAAATAATAATAATAACAAATAATCCCAAACATCATCTATTATGTGTGCCCCAGAGAAAACATGTCGTCAAAGACAAAATCATCGTTTCGTTCCTATATGTAGATCTCTTATTTTATCTCCCCAACTTGCTACATATATATTTCAAATTCTCCGTACTTACTTAAAAAGATTGCCACTGGACAATTACAATAAAATAGATAACCAATAAGTTATTTAAAGAACGCAAAAGCCCTTAACATAGCTGATCATAGAGTAGTAGCTTTAGCCATAGCACAAGCTTTGAAACTTCGTATTCTTCGTTTCGTTGATAAATGGAGCTGGAAAAAAAGAAAATAATTTCGTAGATGTAATAAAAGAGGAGCAAAACCAATAAATGTTACACAACTTGGGTATTTAATGGAGGCTCATTCGATTATATTCACTCACCTAACTGAAAAGCATGCACGTCACGTGATTTTAATAGGAGACAAAATACGTACGTTGTACAGTTCAATAAAAAAAAGGAAAAAAAAAAGGCACGAAGCACCAACATATCATGAACAACTGCGCTACCTACACGTCTTCCCACGCCAGTTGCCGTGGCCGTAACGTAATTAACACAAATAAATTCGAAAGTTTGTGATAACGTAGTAATTAACAACAATAGGAACAAAATTAAAAATATAACGCGTTACATTTAATTTACTAAACACAATTAGACCTCCACAAACGGAATGGATAAACTTTGAACACCAACATTCACAAAACCGCCGATAAATCAGCAGAATCTGCTGATTTTAACATCATATCATAAATATATATACCATGTAATACTCACTTTAATTAATATAATGTAATAATATAATCAAAGAGCTAATAGCGGATCCGACCCGAATACATCGCCTAAATCGTCGAACAAGTCGTCCACCGGCCAAGCTGATGACCCGACCCACGAACCCGAACTGTTCGACCCGATCAGCGCGTCGCTGCTGCAAAAGCTCAAATCCACGGCGCCAAACACGTCGTAATCTGGGAACGTACTTGCCTGAGCAAACATGTCGGATAAATCGGGCGCCGAATCATCGAATACGAAGGCGGCGGACAGATCGACGTCGTTGGTCGGGAAAATAGAACTGACTCCGGCGAAGAGATTCTTCCCTTCCTCACTGTTTTCTTCTCGCGATACGCCATCGTTTTGTTGTGTTGTGGATTTGGACGGACACGTCGGCTCCGTCTCCGCCTCGGGTTCGGCAAAACGGAGCACGGACTTGGGGGACTTCACAGCATTGCACGGCGATGGCGACGGCGAATCCTCTTCCCCGGAGTTGCACTCCGAGCTTGTGTTGTTGCGCGCCTTTGCCGAAGTATCTGCCAAAGCAGCGTTGTCGCCGGCGGTCGTGATAGTATAGCTATCAAGCGAGAAATTCGTCAGCGCGTGGGAGCCACGAAGCTTAATAGCCGCGTTGTCGTACACCATCGCAGCTTCTTCCGCCGTGTCGTAGGTACCCAACCACAGCCGAACACGTCTCATCGGATCTCTGATCTCAGCGGCCCATTTTCCCCAAGGCCTCTGACGAACGCCGCGAAACTTCTTGCTGGCGCCGCACGTGTCTTCCCTCGTCGCCGCCTTTCTCCTGACACTTACCTCTCCCGTCGCTCCGTTCCTCCGCCGTTTCACTAGGCCGCCGGAGTCGCTGAGACCCGCGTCGCTGTTTCTACTACCACGGCGATTCTGCAGAAATCTAACCTCGTTGACGTACTTTCTGACCCTTCGGCGTTTGCACTGAAAGTGGTTGTCTTCTTCTTCGCTTGAGGAGTCTGTGGCATCTCCGTCGGTGACAGTGAACCGTACGGTCTTGGCCGTGATGACGTCATTCAGCCTGGGGACGACAGCCTTGGTACAGCTCATGTGTTCAGTGTATTTGACTTTGGGATAAGGCATCATGGTTTTATCTTCTCTTCTTCTTTTGCTTATTACTTCACTTGGTTCCACTGTCAAGATTCGCATTGAAAGCGAAAGGGATTATGAAGAGAGGGCGTGGAGGGAATAGGAAAGATTCTCTAAGGACAAAGAGAAAGCTATCAAGCGTTAAAGAGAAGGGAGTCTTGAGGAAAAGAGAAAATACAGAGACGTAGCAAAGTTTTCGAAGAAAGCAAAACGATCAAAAGAAGAGATATGCTTGTGAAGGGCCTCTTAAAGGGAGATAAAGAGTGATACAGACCAAAGAGAGAAGAGACAAAACACGCACAAGTGTGTGTGAGCGTATATAAGTGATGATAAGAAAAGCAGAAAAGATTTCAGGGAAAAAAGTTGGAAGGGAATCAAATATGGTATGGCAAGAGAAGAGAAAGCCAGTGAAAGCTTTGCTTTATTACAGAGAGAGAGCGAGAGAGAGAGAGTGTGCGTGAGTGAGAGACACCTTTTGCTGGGCTAATTTGAGAAACCAAAATCACCCAAGTGGAAGATTTGATTCCTCTTCCTTTTTTCCTCTCAACGAAGGTTTGGGATGCGAGTCGTCGTCTTCTTTGTCTTGGGTTAAGAGGGACTGTCTTCTGAGAGAGAGAGAGAGAGAGAGAGAGAGAGAGAGAGAGAGTTGTGCTGCTGTAGCGTTGCAGAACGGAAATACTAGTGGGGGAAGTGAAGACACTCTTTTATAGGCAAAAAAAATCTCAAAATAGAAATTCAAGAAAGATACTTTTTTTTTTTATATGAAAAAAGAAAAAGGAAAAGTCCTTCAGTAATATTAGGGGGTATTTTGGGCATGTTTTACCTTTTCTTTCGTTAATTAATCGGAGATTAACGGTTGGGGTTAGCGGTAGGATGTTTTCAACGTGCCGCCGCGTCAAATGGAGACCTGAGATTTCGACACGTGGACAAAATCCCCTGCGCTCCGAGGGGTAAAATCGGTAATTAGTTATCAGTCACGTGACAAGACGGCTCCGTTAATAAGGTCAGTCAAAACGAATGAGGCTCACGATACGTCAGGCTATCTTTGACCGGAAAAATCGTTTTTAACGGCACGGTTAATAATTATTAGGCCTTAATTAATCATTTTTAAAGCTTGACTCTGTGCTAATTCCGTTGTTCGTGCTGACTTTAATCTGTTACAATTAATTCAAAGAAGGATTTTCTCTCCTTTTTATTGCTTTTTAACCGTTTGCGCTTGGCGTAGTATTATTCTTGAACTCAAGCGATAATACAGCTAGCTTTAACGTGGCAGGCAACCTAGGATTTGATAACCGCCTATAAAGTAATAAAAAGGCAGTGTTCCTCTGTGAACTACTGTGCTATGCTGTTGCTGCTTACTGCTTTGCCTTGCCTCCGTTTAGTTCAATTAGATTAATTTAATAAAAATATTATGATTTAATATCCCCAAAAGATATACGTCCAAGTTTACTATCATATTTCTACCATGCATGAATCAATCCAGGCAATAAGTGTGTCGTTTCCATGATGAGCCTCACACCTTCCCAAATATTACAACTTATCACACTCGCTCGCACAAACTAGTGCCGCTATAAAACAACCCGACATGAACTGCACCCGAAAATAGCAGGTTGTGTTAGCATTTTCGACGTATTTATGTGAATGGGTAAACCCAAACCCAACCCGAATATTAAGTGGATCAGGTTAGGGCTCCATTTTTCTACACGATGCAACCCGATAGTTTAACAACCTATTTAAACTGAATTACATAAATTATTAAATATATCCTTAATATGAATAAAATAAACTGATTTTATTTAATTATATGACTTGAATTATTTGGAATTTTAATTGTATTTATTTTAAAAAAACTGCTTTGTTTTGCAATTATTTTATTTAATGTGGGTTGAAATTCTAATTACGTAATTAATTTTCTTTTTTTTTATATAAAAAACTAAACGGGTTGGCGGGTTAATGAATTATATTTGGATTAAAGCATGCCGGGTTAGGGTTCGATATTTCAACACCTTTAAGTAAACATGTCAGGTTAGGGTTGAAGTTTTCAATCCTTTTATTAAATGGTTGAACCCGAACGTGACCAACCCGACCTGTTTAACACCCCTAGCCCAAACATGTAAATAAATGTATGTATATTTCATTTGTTGAAGTATAGTTTTTCATATATTTAATTTTCAGTGGCGAAAATGACGTGTACGTGAGGTAGAATAAATTAAAACTTCAATCTTAGGTCGTCACAGTTATTGCTGGAGTTGATGTTTTGGGTGTTCGTAGTTAATACTCAATAGTGAAAGTCATAAAGTATACACCAAAATCTTGGTAGTGTCTTCCATAAACAATTATTTATGACATGCTGTAGTAATTGCTCTGTCTCATATATATCATGCACCAATGTCTGCCTTCCCCTATTCCCTTTTCAACTATTTATATACTCCCTCACAATAGTAGTACGAACAACGCCATAACGTAAAATAAATAAATTCCATCAAACAATAATAGTATATGATTGTTATATAATTACATTCCCCGTACGGCCGTTTGCCTTGCTAGATTTCGAAATTAATTCTCCAAACGACCAAGGGCCATCGTAAGAGGTGACGGGTAAAAACGTCATTATCTACGTTGGAGCTTTGACCGGGGCGGGCTAAGTGGTATCGGGTCAGTTGACTTTCCATATAGGTCCGAAAATTTCTGAACAACGTATCAAACAAAGCTGACGGAATTTCACAAGTGGTTTTATTAAAAATAATACGCAAACCGACTTTTCTTTATATCACTTGGCATCGTGTTATTATGGTCCATAGCGTTGTTTCAATAACATTTTAGCTTATACATGGCCGTACAAAGCCAAAGCAGAGGATTAATCAACTCAATATAAACTATCATGATACTCGATATGCCAAAAGCCTCATTATTAAAGTATTATCGAGGAATGATTAGCTGTTTGGAACAAATGCTCTTTTGATGATATGTTTAGGCATCGAAATGGGAGTATAAATATTGGTAGCATTCTTTGTTTATTAGCCGATTTGTACTTTCTGTAGAATTGGACTATGCTTCGTCACTTTGTGTTTAGACAATTCATGTCTATTTACTTGTTCTTCGTATAGGAGGTAAAGTTATGCTTTGTCTTTATTATTGTTGCATAACAATTGGGCATCTTAGATTAAATAATCATCACTTGAAAGTGTTAATTATCTACGCCGCTTTTAACAGTGTAAATGCGTAGAGACGGTGGTTACCTAAACTTTGAGCACTTTCGCCTTATTACAACGTGTTCGATATGTACAAATTTAAGTTAAAATCACACGCCATCAACGAGTGAGGGGAAAAAATACAACCGGCTAAGGTTTTCATCCTCTCTTAATGAGTTACGATGCCATCGATCAACACGATAAACACACTAAATTCTTGGACGGTGTACAAGCATATATATTATTATCACATACATAAAAGGAGATGTAAAGAGTGACTCCTTAACGACTCGAGAAAGTCAAGCAAAACATTAAGATCTTTGATAGATGTGTTTCTTACAAACCCTTGAAAGAAGCGTAGTAAATGAAAATTGGGTTCAAGTCGTTGTTAAATCAAACAAAGTGCAAGAAGACAATAGGTCAAGGACAAGAAGCTCTATTACAACACATTCGACAAAACCCTCCTGAGCCTAATTGTTTCTTTCGACGTAACTAAGTGAACTAGTTTTGAATTCAAACCATTTATTTATTATTCCTAATTTCCCAATTACTTTTGGCCTTTTTTTTTCTTTTGGGAACCTTGCGAGCGTGATGCTGCTACAATTAAGTCATAGAGCATCATCAACTCCAAGAAGGCACAAGATTGACTAAATATACTTCGAGCCAACAAAAGAAGAAGGAAAACGACGATTACAGTTTTTATTAGTATCATCGTCTT
Organism: Craterostigma plantagineum; assembly: GCA_027422505.1. Classification (NCBI taxonomy): domain Eukaryota; kingdom Viridiplantae; phylum Streptophyta; class Magnoliopsida; order Lamiales; family Linderniaceae; genus Craterostigma; species Craterostigma plantagineum. The sequence goes on along the minus strand of JAPQWV010000096.1, from coordinate 219,096 downwards.
CTAGTGATTTTCTAGTATCGAGAATGAGTATTCGAAAAACAAACTGGGCCTAAAGCCCACTAGGCCCAAAAAGCAAAACAACAAGAATTCTTTCAATTACAAGGCAGAATGTCAATTTTCGTCCCTATATTTTGTACGCTTCACAATTTTCGTCCTTATATTTTTACCCGTAACAAGTTTCGTCCTCGTATTCTAAATTGTCGATAGTTTCAGTCCCTAACTTGCTTTCTGTTAATAAACAAAGACTCCGTTAACAAAAATACGCGTAAGTAAATGAAAATATACAGAAGAGAAAAATCTTTAAAAAGTCTTGCAAACCCTAACTGAACATATCATTGAGTGAAGGAGACGAACAAGATGGATGATTCTGGTGGTGAAGATTTATACGAGGTTCAAGAAGAAAGTCGCTTAATCGATGAATGTGGGTTATGAATGAGAATGCTTTTCACGAAAGCTGACTACGAAACGGGAGACGACGAGAGGGGGTTGTTTGGGCAAGAGCAAGTTAAGGGCAAGTCCATCTTAACAAGTTAAGGCTTAATCATCCTAAGAAGCTTAAGAATCACAGATTTTGATCTCTCACAAAAGTCTTCATCCCACCATTCAAATTTATAACAGAACTCGCCTTCTACATAAAAAAAAGCAACAAAATTGTGAGGCAGCGATATAAAAACAGTGATACAAGTTATAATATTACACGAAATCAATTTATACCCCATAATTTGGACAAGCTTGGTATCTTCGGCCGGGATTTCGAGGGGTACATGATGACAACGTCGGGAGCTGAAATCCACAACCACAAAACTTTGGGAGGAAAAATCCGAATTTAAGGTCGTGATATGGGAAGCCTGTCGGGATAGCGGTATGAGGTTGCGAGCTTGGAGAAGATGTGCATTCTTGCTAGGTTATCATCTTCAAATTGGGAGAAATGTCGTCGTACTTGGTGTTTATTTTTTTTTGTTCTTTATGTTTAAGTGTGGCTAATAAACGTTAGTTTCTAACGGCATAATGACGGAAATTGAGAATAAGGATTAAAATTGTTGATAATAAAAAGTATGAGGACGAAAATTGTTACCTCAAATAAATTAGGGACGAAAGTTGCGGAGGGTAAAGAATATTGGGACGAAAATTGAACTTTAGCCCAATTACAACGTAGGAAGCAAATCAACAAGACAAGACGGATAAAACATCATTCAACAAAGGTAAAGAAACATAACAAAGAACTACTTTCCACTGAGTCGGTGGAGAAGAACAAATTTTTGCCTAGAAATCACAGCACACACAAAATACAAATCTTTTCCTTCCTTCAACTCGACGACGGATTCTCGACTTTGGACGACGCCGCCGGCCTAACATCCTCGATCATCTTCACCACCTCAGACATCCTCGGCCTACGCTCCACCGCCCTAACGACGCAAGACAGAGCCACCTGCAACATCTCCACGAGTTCTTCCTCGATATTCGCAAACTTGAGCAGTTCGACGTCGAAGACCTCGGCGGTCCACTCCTCCCTCACGACGGAGTGAACCCACCTCACGAGGTGGACGGCATCCTCGCCGTTGGAGCTCGTGTGGACGGGCGTCTTGCCGGTGAGGAGTTCGAGCAATAGGACGCCAAAGCTGTAGACGTCGGAGGCTTGAGTCGCCTTCCTCGTGTCGGTGATTTCTGGGGCACGGTAGCCGGCGGCTCGAGCTATGGGCGGCGGCAGAGAGGTCATTAAAACAGAAAGTCCGAGGTCCGAGATCAGAACTTGTTGGGAGTTTAGGAATATGTTAGAAGCTTTTATGTTTCCATGGACTAGTTTTCCGTTGTTCTCTGCGTGGACGCGGGCAATGCCTTTCGACGCGCCGAGGGCTATTCTCAGGCGCGTGTCCCAGTCTAGGGGAGTCTTGTTTTCTCTGCGCTTCACTGCATAATCACAATTTTGAGTTATAGGTTATTTTGTGTAAGAAACATTTCAAGAAGACGAAAGATGCAAGCTTTAGTATAGCACAGATGCTTTGTTGTTTGTCCCTAATCCTTAGTTAAAAGCTAATCATGGTTCTTTAAGCATAATCATCCAAGAACCATGATAATTAACAGCAGATAATGACAGTTTCTCCTACTCAACAAAAGCATATATTCCCTAATGATGAGTAATAAGCATAATTATTACATTACCTTATCATGATGACGGAGCAAATTATGAAGAAAGAGATTTGAGCTTCGTAAAGCCCTTAAAAGTCGAGAACAGAACAGTGGCATATGGGTTGGGTTTCTCTGCCTAAGCTGAGAAAAGACGATCTCAAATACCATTTTCGCATGTGGGCTCGCTCAACATGGAATTTGATATGTGATTGACTATGAATTCTTAGTATATTCAAAAGTACTGTGTCAGGTTTGAAACGTATGGCTACTGTCCTAAGAGATCTGTTATAGGGCTAAACTAAGTGGAAAAAGACTTACCATGCAACATTGAAGCAACACTGCCTTGACTGTAGTAATCATACACCATGAGCTTCTCATCCTTGGAGTAATAGTAAGCTCTCAGCTCAATCACATTCTCATGCTTGATCCTTCCAATAGCATCCATCTGTTGCTCGAATTCCCTTTTCCCAGCGCTAACGTCCTTCAATCGCTTCACCACCACCATCGTAGCGTCTTCGAGTATGGCCTTATAGGCAGTTCCAAAGGTGCCTTTCCCCAACACTTCGGCAGAAGCTCTCAGCAGATCCTCCAAGTCAAAGGCGTAATTGCACCCCTCGAAAAAGGTCATCTTGTTCGTATCGTCCCTTCTTCGAGAGATTATCACCTTCCCCGGCGACATGTTGCCCTTTTCGAGCTTATCGTTGAAGGGGTCCTCTGTTTTCCTTCGAAGCAAGCAGACGAGCAAGAGAAATCCAAAGCCAAGGAGCCCAAGAACAGAGCCAGCTATGATGATTCCAAGCAGAGCCCTTTCGCTTAAGCCCTTACTACTAACATTTTTACCAGTGGGATTTCGATCTTTAGGAGGCAATACGATTGGGGAATCGATGACAGTGTACTCAGATAACGACTCGTTATTGCCCGCAAACGCAGACTTGGGAAATTTCTGGAGTGAAATGGGAACAGAGCCAACAAGTTTATTATGAGACAAGTTGAGAGACTGCAAGTTAGGCAAATGCAGGTCAGGGATTTCGCCTGAGAGTGAGTTGTTGGCGAGGTTCAAAGCAATAAGCTGAGTCAAGCTTGAAATAGTACTAGGAATGCTTCCATTGAACTCATTATTAGACAAGTTGACAACAATCAGCTTGTCCCAGATAGAAAAGTTTAAGGGCAATGAGCCTGAGAGCTTATTGTACTGAAGATAAAGGCAAGTCAAGTTCTTGAGGTTGCCAAATTCAAGAGGAAAGGTCCCACTAATCCTATTAGATCTGAGGCTTAAGATTTGCAAACCTGATAATCTGCTCAGAGTGTTCTCTGGGATGGGCCCGTGAAAACCAAAACCAGGCAATCTCAGGGATACTACTCTGCTTCCATCGACATTACAAGCCACGCCTGTCCAATTCTTGCAAACGAAGGACTGTTCTTCCCAGTTTAAAGCCCTAGAATGAGGAAGCTTGCTCGCAAAGTCTAACAGTGCTTGCTTGTCGCCGTCAAGAACTGCGTCCCCCTTACAAACTTCCTCAAGGGATAGCATACAAACAGAAGTGAGCACAAAGAAATGCAAGATACAAGCTTGAAGGACATTCATAATCATCCCCATCTCCTTTTTCACTAAGCTGAAGTAAGTCTGTGTATTTCTTCTGGGTTCTTGCCAAGACAGCGTTTTGAACTAAGGTCCTTCGTGTTTTCAAAATAAAGAACACATCTTTATGAATTTGAACTGGTAAAAGCTGAGGGGCTTAGCATGACAAATGTCTGTTGTGTGTGTGTGAAGGATGAAAAGGAAAGAAGCAGATTCCAAGAATTTGTGTCTGGAAAAAGCGAGGTCTATAGATTCTGGAAAATGGGCTTTAAAAAATGGAGCTTGAAGAATTTGAAATCAAGGGATTGAGGTCAAAAAGCTACTGTTTCCCCTTTGGAGAGCTTATGGAGTCAGAAGCAGTGAGTATGCTCTTTTTAGATGTATGCATCTCTTTCAGCTCTTTCCTTTTTCTTCTTTTCATTTGCCATGTGCGTTGGGTAATTCGTTAGTCATGGAAGTAATATTCTTGCTCACGGATATAGAGATAACCCACAGCATGTTGGCAAGTTCCAAGTGTCATTTAACTATATGACAAAGACTTGTGTGTTATTACAATACATTTACAGTCCAAGTCTTCCGAGTAAACTACCTTAAAAAATGTGTTTTTCCACCTCCACCATTTGCGTTGAGCTGTTCTACGAGAGTCAACACAAGAAAGTAGCTTTAATAATTTACCCTATTTACTCTCTTTTCTCACCTTGAAAGCGATCACTCATTGGCTGTAGCTCTCATCGTCATTAAATTGTCACATACACAGTCCAAAACACCATTAATGGCTTCTTTTGTGTAGGAGCGTGCTTTCTGAATCATAATCCTTCCATGAATTCTGCTGTTGAAAGCGATCTGCAGAATTCAGTTTATTACACTGTTTAACAATGTGTTCTTTCCTTTCCATTAATTAACTTAGATATCACAACATAACCATGAGACCATGACCATTGACGATGAGTAGAGACAATAAAGAAGCAGACAAGGAAAAGAACAAAGAAAGCAGACACAGCTACAAACAACAGCATATGCTTCTGTCTGCTTAGCTATAAGCATACCAAGAAAGCTTCGAATTTGGGAGATTAGCAGTACTACTTTCAAGAATAGGCTGAGTTCTCGTAACTTCAGCTCTCGGCAACTTGCTATCCGCTATCCAGCAAGTCTCCAAGCACTCTCCTTCGCCTGCTTCTTTTTTCAGTACCTCTTCATTTCTCTTCACCGCAAACGACTTCGCCGCCGCCACAACGAGCGCCAGCCCAAGAACTCCGGCCAAAGAACCCACCATCCAAATAGGCCACGTCGGCCGCTTTCTTCTCATGGGAACAACGAGGCAGAAATTACCTCGACTTCTGCTATAGCATACACTGGGAAAACTCAAGTCCGTGAGACGAACCTGCCCCTCCTTATCGTCGAAGACAGCACACTTGGTTTTTACCTGCTTGTGGCCAGAAGAAGTTCGGAAGTTGACTGCTATGGGGTCTCCCATCATGTTAAGTTCGAGCTTGGAACGATTCTTGACGCTTAACTGAGATGCATCGTAGGCAAGAAAACCAATCACAGGGCTGACCAAAGCGTAGCCTGATAGGCTGTAGTAAGAAGAAGACAAGTTTCCCAGGTTGTGATAGACGATTAGGAGCCTCTTGACGTAAGGGACTGGGAGGGTTTTCGGGGGGATGACGAAATCGCTGAAGTCGGCTCCTTTTTGCCAGAGGGTCTTACTTCGAAGTCCCAAGACTTTAACTTTCATGCCTGCTAAGTAAGAAGGGAGCGTGGCATTGTAGAGCGAGCCAGTGTGTGGCCTTCGATGGATCATTACTTTGTATGCGTGGTCGTGAAGAACTGTGTCGAGTGATTCGTCGAAGAAGTCTTCCTCCGAGCATTGGATCATGGAATGCAGGTGAAAGATGAGATTTAAACAGATCATGATGTAAGAACAAGTTGTTATCCTGGGAGTTTCCATTTGCAGAGAGTGTCTATGTGATGAAAAAAGGCTTTTTTTTTTTTTTCTTGGAGGGACTGTAATAAAGAGGAATAGGATTGGCTGTAGCGATCAGAAGGCGAGGAAAAAGGAAGGATGATCTTTGATCTTTCCAGTACAGAAGTTATCATTTTTCTTCTCCTTTTTTCCAAAAACGTGCCTCGAATCATTTTGATTTAGTTTCTTTTTCCATGTAATCGTTAGGTGACTACTTTAGGCATCATTTCATGGCCTGCCTTAGACTATGTTTATCAATGACCAGACAACCGGTTGTGCAATATAATTAAATAAAATAAATCAAACAAGTAAATGTTTTCCACAACCTCCCACAACCCGGTTGGTGGACCAACCTGGTTCACCAACCGGTTGTGCACAGTTTTCAAAACTGTTTTTGTGGATTTTATTGATTTTTGTGATACATTTAATTATCTATTAAAATTTTATTTTAATTTTTACCAAAATGTATGATCTTTTTTTTTCTACAAATAGAGACCAATATTGCTACATTTTGAGTCACAATTTCAAATTATCTATTTCTCTATTACATTCTATAATCTATCGTAATTCATTATTTTTCTATCTCCAATGACCAAAGTATCTAAATTTTATATCATATAATGTAATCTATTTTCAAACACTCAAATACTACTAAAAATAATTATAAAATATAAATATTATAGGTTGTGCTGGGTTGTTGATAAAGTATAAAAATTGTTGAGGTGTAAGCTGTGAATGTGGAAGAGAGAGAAATTAATATTTTATTCTCATGACCGGTTGTGAATGTCATGGATAAACATAGTCTTAGCCTATTAGGCCGAGCACGCTATGTTAATTATTTGTGTTCGTTTTATATGTGTATATATATATATATGTGCATAGCTTTTTATTTCATTTTAGATAAGATTTGGGCCGTGATATATGTTTTGAGTCAAACCCACAAATTACACTTCCAATGCAATTTGGACCCATAATACCTGGACGTCGTATTACAAAGCCCGCTGGGCCTCTATTATTAATATATGATAAGGCTCAATGTTGCGTTGCGTGTGCGTATATATGGGTTATGACGGGTTTCTTAGGTTAACTTTCATATTTGATTTTGTTTAGTGAAAATATAAACGAGCACACATCAAACTACTCAAATTGTATGTTCTTGCAAGAAGTTAATATCGATTCTTTACCGCCGACTATTCTTTTTATTACAGTAATAACCTCATTGTCTATGTGGTTAGGAACGGTTTGCGGGTAACCCAAAAAAAAAATAAAAAAATTACATATTGCTTTCAAATTACTCATTATTTCCCACAAACACACACACACACACACACACACATTTATATATTAAATTTAATACGCAACGAAATGAGTAGTACTCACATTTTTTTCCCCGAAATTATGAGTAGTACTCTCACTACTCAATGGAGCTGTCCCATGAAATGACCTGCTGATCATGATGCTTCAAGCAGGTTTGTTTTTCCTATACTTTTTTTTTTATATATCATATTACCAGCATTTTCATAATTATGTATGAAGATTACCGCGAATTTATTGGGAAAGTAAGTATTGGTCCTCCCATCACCACACACACACACACACACACATATAATATGGCTGCCATCTATATTTGCTTATGATAAAATATTTCTATGATTCGTTGGATACATGCATATGCAGGGGACATACTTATTTTGCATTTTATATATTTCGTCACTATGACACTCAATATGAAGATATACAGCTCATCAAAAGTGGAAATCCCTTCTGCCCCATCTTGACAAGACTAGTCACATAATATCAATTTATTCTCACCACCAAGAAAACATTAACTAATAACTATGGTATTAGGCACATCTTTAAATACCATGGTAAGGCAAAAAACCCTTAATCAGGCATATCGTTAGTTGATTTAAATACAGGTTCGGCCAACACGTGAAAGAACTGTTACAAATAAAAAAGCTGTGTAATAAGGTGTGATTGGACAATGAAAATTGGCATGGCATGGAATGAAATCAAATTATATTGAAAATGGGCAAGCTTTGAAGCATTGGGGGTGAGTAAGATTGCAATTAAAGAGACAGCCTTTTTGCTTTGACAAGACATTCACATTATTTTTCTTACATGGAGAATCTGATGTGATCTTCCTCCACAATAAAGTTATTTTTTTTTTTAAGAATTTCATTATTTCCTCATTGCCATCATCATTATACAAATTACATCTTAGTTCTGTATTTAATCACTTAACATACAGAGATAGACACTCCTGAGATTGCTGCCATGTACATGTGTGTCTAAAATGTTTCTTTCCATATAAGGAAAATCTCTCACGATGGCGTGCGCCAAAAAGCAAGTGAACAGTGAGTCTGAAACCATGTTAATAGGGCAGTTTGCTGTACTTAGTTTTCTTGATTAAATACAGTGATGAACTGTAAATTAACTTGTGTTTAGTGCCTTTGTTTAAAAGCTCTCAACGGCGAGCTTTTATTTGTTATATTTTATCACACGTGTTGCTTATCAATATGTTGAGTTAGCGCACGTTCTCCTAGAACTTTATGTTAATTACAGGAAAGAATGCAAGACATTGTGATGATGCACCGATGTTATAATTTCTAAATATTCTTCTAGTAGGGTTTTCCCTTTCTGATACTTAAATAATGTAACTGTGGCACTGGCACATTACCGTGGATTTGAATAATATGTGGAACTTTGTATTTTTAACTATTTCTTAGTACGTCAAATCGTAGCTTTATTAATAATATGCTCAAGAGATCAGCAATAGTCTCCACTATCCATCTCCAATGTATTTGATATTCCTCTATTGTGCATCAACTAGAAGCCCTAGCCCCTTCCTTCTCTTTATTTAGGGCAGAGAGGCAGATATACGTATGTAAATAACATACATACGGGTATATATACATATAAATTATATTTTTCATATATAGTTTCCAAGAAACTCACTCGTCTATAAAGCCAGGTATTCATTCCCTTTCATTCATCCACGAATTATCTCGTAAAATCCTTAGAAGGGGTTTGATTATCACCCACAAACAAATCCTTTTCTCTCTCTCTCTCTCTACACAGTCTTGCCTTGTATATTATTCGACCTCATAAATCCTATGTGTTTTAGTTACTAGCTTGACGAGTTCTATATTCTCTTAACATGTTGTGTGACGATAACGAAGAGAGCTTTCTTTCAGTTCAAGCTTAGGGATTAATGTGGGAATCAATTTGCTGCTTATTCATTCATTCAAACGCCTGAGTGTTAATTGAAGATTTATTACTACTCATTGGTAACTGAGTGAATGACGAGGGAGTCAAGTTGTATCTCAATCTTTCTGTTCTTGGACTGAAGGGAGCTCCCTCTATTAGAGTATATACGTACCATATATTAATCATTTCTCTCTCGCATTAACTGTACATGGTATTGCAGTTTTTGTTGTTTCAGTTATTTATCATTTCCCATATTTCAGTACTCCCAACAATGGAGATTAGGTATACACATTCATGAACATCCATTTTCAGTGAATCATGTTGTAGTGAAATAGAAGCTGCTAGGGCTTCTGTGCGTTGAGTTCTTGGTTCATTTATCCTATGATATATTTTTTTTTTCTGGGTAACTAACTATGATATCATGTGTTTTTTTCTTCACAATGGCTAGGGCAGCACTATGGTTCTTTCTTGGGCCTCTCGTTACCTATTGGTAGCAGCAAGTTCCCAGACATGTCTTATTGTTTGTCGTTTTTTATTATCTAAGTGGCCCTTTTTTCAGGCAGTAATGTAATGTGTGTCTTGATCCTTGAAAATGTAATAATCCAATGTTTGTTTTCTTTTGCCAGTTAAAAATCTTCAAACTACAAGTTATTTCCTGCACCAACCCTACAAGTTTGTTCTCTTTTCATTTTAAAGATTTTAATCTTTATGATATCACACTAACAAGATCTTATATATATTATCAAACCCTATTTTCTTACGACGTTATACACATGGATTAATTCAAAATAAAGATTACTTTTAACAAACCATATCCTCGAAAGTACATCCTTGGTAAGTTTTTCCTTGCGTGCATGCCATTTGTCAAAAAATCAAAACTCAATTTCATTGGTCAATCTTCCTTGAATCAGTTGATTTCAGTTATCATACGACGAATGACTATAATTTTGGGAATATAAGCATCCCAATTCCAAGCAATGAGTGTAGTTCAAAGTGCAGATGTATTGAGTCGACTCTTAGTATAATTTTTCATATTGACGATTTCACTTTATTTTTGGGGTCCAGAAAGTTTACAAGTGACTTGCACTTGGGAGAAAATTTATTTAAGAGATCTTCACTTTGACAGATAACTTATTTAATTATTACTTTCCAAGATTATAATCATATTCAAGATCTTCCTTGTTTCGATTAGTCATACGAGATCTTCAATAGTTCAAACAAAGAGTGCTATGATTTGATCGCCTTTCAAATGAAATCATAAAAAAAAAATTGAATTTTCAATAATCATCCATTATTAATAAATGTAGGTTGCGAGTGGGTCCTACCCTCTTGTTGATTCTTCTATTCACGTCCCCTCTTTTTCTAATATCTGAAAATATCGACGGAAAATATATCAAAATACAAGAAATTACGAGTCCTAATCCAAGTGTTGACAGAGCTATAACAAGATACAAGTTGAAGATGAATAACATAACGTGAGTAAAATTAACGTAATGATCATACTTGACAAAAAGGGATAGAGCTGCATAAACTGTTAAAAACACGACCTCCATTAATCGTTTCTTGAAGATATGATCGAAGCTTTTAGCCTCGACCTCTCGACAACCTTTGACCCTTAGTTCTTGCTTCAAGCAGCTTAGACTTCAATGTATTCTCCTTCAGCTCTCGAGGCAGCTTCGAAGAAGAAGACGACAACTCAGACACCATTTTTCCATGCGATGAAAGCTTATCCGTCCACTGTCTTATAGGAGGACTGAGTTGATTCTTCCATTGCCTATCCACAGCGTAGTTTTTATTCTCAGGGTGCAATTTCTCACTCTGCACTAACATATGGTGATTTCTGTTAAGGTTCTTCATCATGTCGTTCGCATTTATTACTACATCATCCTCGTACCCACTTTCCGAAACCTCTCTCTTTCCGTGATCGTCCCTCGCCTGGCTCGAATCGTCGAGGTGGGATATGGCTCGAGCCATTTGTTCCTCAAACTTCACCTGCAAACGAGATGGGCTAATAAGACCCTTTGCCCTGTCAGAAGATCCAATTCTTTTGCTTACTACGGCAGGCTGCTTTTGCTTCGTGGCCTCACCTTCGTGATGTAAATTGGCTTGCTGGGAAGATCTTAAGAGGGTTTCGCCCATTTTCTCCAGCTCGAAATAATTTGAATCATTACATGGAGAGTCGTCGTCTTCTTCGTTGTCCTCCCCTTGCGGGGCACTAATGGCAGTGTTGAGAGGGATGGACTCTAATGAGCTTCTCAAGGCATGATCTCGAGGCAGTTTGTTACTATGAACCTTGGCCTTTAGAAGAGCTTCGATCTCAGAGCTCAGTTTCACTACAGCTGAGTCATTACCTCCTCGCCCCGAAGATCCCAACTTCGTCTGCTGCTTACGTTCATCGAGCCAAGATTCAGAAATATGAAGGAGCAACCTATCGTAATCAGAGCTCTCAGCCCAATTCCTATCAGATTCTTGCCTCAGACCGCGCGCTTCTTTCCCAAATCTATTAATCCCAAGGGCGAATTCGTCGCAGAGGTCTTCCAATAAGTGATGGGACTTCCTTTCGTCTTCCAAATCCTTAGAAACGCTGTCAAGATTCGCCTTAACGTCTTGCAGCTCATGGGATAGCTTTCTGTGCAGGCCTTCAGATCTTTTCCTTAATTTCCTCTCGTTCCCAAGCTCCTCGCGCATGGAATTTACAGCAGCTTCGATCCTACGGTGCTCATCGTTCGTCCTGGCCAATTTATCTTCAGATATCTGCTTCATAAGCTCGTTTATTTCTTGACGATCGGCTTGCTGCTCTCTCAACAAGGCTTTGATTTGGGCTCGGGCGCGCTCGAGCTCCTTCTTCAGCGCCTTGACAAGAGCCATGTTAGCGCCGTGCTGCTCTTCCAAGCTCCATATTCGGTTCAAGACTTTGAGAAGTTCGGTGGATGTTCTCAAGCTTAAGCCGCCGCCGCCGACTTCCCCTGTTCTAGTTCTCACTTCTGTGGAGCTCGTCGGCGTTATCGCAGGGTTGTAAGGCGCAATCTGCAATGCGTGAGGTACTATCGACGATCAGGAACAGTACAATTCGAAGTCGACACGCACACCGCTAATGAATCTAGCAAGAATTAACTCCACTTTGGGTTGTTCGAACTATTACATGGCAAGCAAAGAAATTACCACTTTTGCGTTCAATTTCGACCGCGAAAGAGATACAAACTACAGGCCACAATCCTCAGCAGTTCATACTAGTCCTTTTAAGCTATGAACGTAATTAATCAAGAAAAAAGAAGAAATGTTAGACTATAATGTGCTTTACCTCCATTGAGCTGCAGTAGCTAGCTGGTGATGCTGGTTGTATTGCATTGTTAAACCTCTCAGTTGTTCGAAGATGTTGCGTCATCGTCGTTGTTTGATTCCTAAGATTGCTAGAACTTTCTGGCTGGTGTCGATTAATTTCAAGAATCGATAATCAAATAAGGCAAAAGAGAAACCCCAAGGAAAAAACAGAGGATATTTCCACCAACACCCTATACCGAAAATCGATTACAAGAAAAGGGTTTCTAAGATAGGTTACCACGTCAGGTGAATGGGCGACGCCTTTCCGATTGATCCCGTGGCGGAGAAGCCGAGGCAGAGCTTCCCCGCCATCACCGCCGCCGCGATACATCCCAGAAAGAGGGAGCTCGTACTGATACAGTTCCCAGACCAAAGAAGCAAGCTTTCTAGCAGAAGCTACACGAAGAGGGTGGTTGCCATCCTTACTAAAAGCTCGCAACTCTTGGCTGTCAACGTTAGGAAAGCTGCTACTGTTGTGATTGTAATCATGGCGAGGAGCTGCTTGTTTTGATGATTGCTCATTAGGTGTCAAAAAGGGCTTCACTGGTGTGGTCTGAACGCATCTTTTTCCCACTTCACCCAACTTTACACCATCGTATTTCCTCTTTTCCTCTGCTTTGCCCGCTGTACTTTTCATTATTATAAACCCCTTCTCCTCTCTCCTTCTCTCTTCTGTCTGCTTTTTTTTTTCTTTCTTCACCTATTCTAATGGTCAAAATCTGCTTCTTTTTTCAACTTGTGGGGACTTTTTCTTGTCCATCTCATAATGGCTCATAAGTCCTCTATTTCTCCATGTTAGGAAAGCAGTAGGGCTTCAATTCCTTTACTGGGCACGCAGCTGTGCTTAGGAAAGATTTATTAATACATAACTCAAGACTGCAATTATTTATTTATTTTTAGCCGAAGATTGCAATGAACTCTTGGAATGGAAAAACGAAAATCAATTCCATAGCAGATTTTGTGTCCCTATTTTCTCTCATACGTTATAGTATGGGATGGGTCATATCATAGCAGAGCCCACTACAGAAATTTTCCTCGTATTTCATCGAGGGCAAACTTGGCAGATCGCATAATATGTTGTAAATCCACACCCTTTTTATCATGGGCTTTATAGTTGGGCCATACCTTCAGCTGTGTTTCTGATTCAGGCCCATTTATCGACTATACAGATCGGAGTCAACTATCAATCGACTTACCTATGCCATGCAATTGTTCTTGCAATTTAACTCCATATTCAACGTTATATATCTACATCAAAACATTAGTATAAGCAATAAACTATACAACTCGTCAAATCATATGTACACGAACCTGAGAGGCGTGTCGAATAATGGGAATATACCGTACCATGCATAATTGATCTATTATATATTTAAATATATTGTTGACTTATCATTATTCATTGCATAATCTACTACTAATCTACATTTTTTCTCCGAACCTGATAAGACGTATTAAAATTTTTTAAGTAAAAATAAATTGCCAAGTAGATTTGTGTTTTGGATAATTCAAACTCCAACTTTATTTTATACAATTCAACTCATCTATAATTCAGTTCAAACTCAATATCTTATCCATTTGTTGTCACCCAACTTAACTAGCTTTTTATATTAAATGTCAAATGCCTTTGCGTCTGTGACTGGGTCGTGCATTAATATGTGCGGGTTACATTAATACTCTAGATATTGATAATTACTAGCTTCAAAATATATATGTTATTAATTACTTCGATATATTTATATTTTTTCATTGGCTCGAGTTTATCCGTATAAACTCGAACTTGCTAAAATTTTGAATGTCAAACTCAATCTCAGTTGAAATAACAAGTAATGTTATTTTTATGAGATTTGCAATGTAACATATCATGAAATAGTCGCACTTCGCCACTTGCGTCTTTTGCTTGTTCACATCCTTCAAATTAAAAATTATGAGAATCTTTCAACGGAATCCATTTTTTATAATATTAGATCCACCCCTCCAAGGAATCAATTATTAGTATATTATAATATTGTTCACCTTGATTCTTACTTTCCTACTTACGTAAATGAAGATAATAAACATCACGCTTCATTTTAAGCTATCAGATAACTAATATAAAGCAACACATATATGTATGTGTACTTATTTTTTACATAGATGCTGGGCAATTCATAAATAGCTATTGTAACACGTAGTATTATATATGCAGTGCAACAGTTGGTTTTCCGTCATATCTTTCTCTTACTCGAGTTGGTAAACTATACTGTCTAAGCCATGTTCATGTGTGTGAGTGTGACGATGAATTGGATTGGAAGAGATAGATTTGGATAGGAATACTAATATTAATTATTAAATAGTCGTTGGTGCTTACCCTTCCAAGGTAATTTAACTCACTCGAAAGGGCAGAGGGGTATTATCGGGAAACCTTGTATTTTAATTGGTTGACTATATGATACAAAATGGCAACAAGACTATTATATTTACGAGCGATAGGACATATTAAATTAATCTAACGAGTATTATCGAGAAACCACGTATTATTTTGAGTTGACTACGATTGCAAATTGCCAACATGCTACCATTATTTGTCCGTGTGATATAGATAGGAGGAGGACATCATTAAATAGGCGCAGTTCGCCGTTTTTCAACAAATGTTAAAAGTCCTAAGATCACATTTCCATCCCGCCCTACAAATAGGCATCATGTGAAGGCGAGCGTTTTCATCTCAAAAGTATCTTACTACTATTTTGTCCCATCTTCCACCTTCTCTGGAAATTTCATTTTCGTCTTGTCCTTAAATACCAAAAAAGAAGAGGAAAAAAAAACCAAGAAAAGTCTAATATTATTGTCGTTCTTCATCGACAGTGAGGAGCTTGAATACGATCGAAGACATTACATTCATACGTACATACCCGCATAAGGTGGCTGGTAGTTTTATTTGCTTTCTCCTTCACTTATATATATATATATAATATATATATATATATTATATAATATTGGTCTTGCCACTTCTTTGGCTCGTTGATGATTGAAGATCGTGTTTTACTTTTCTACTCAGTTTTTAATTTTCCAACTGGCCCTCTTCGTCCTAGGATTATAATATCATTTACTAATTCGTTAAAAAATATATATATCTAGCTACTACCAATAGTTAATTGGTTTATACAGTACTACCTGGACAGCTCGCAACTTTTCTATATGATGATGACGTCGAAACACAATAGTCGAATGACATTTCAATTTCAACATCCAACACCTCATCCCCGTAGTATATTTATATCAAACCCCTTGACTTAACGAGTTGCTCATCTTTGAATAATCATGTTCTTTTAGCCCATCAATCACGTTCTTGTCCTTCATCGCAGAGGTAGTAAAACACCATGTCTTCGCCTCTCAACGGAACGACGACGGCCGTGGCCAAAGTACAACCAATGGCCGCAACCTCAAACGGCGTCTTTCAAGGGAGCAATCCCCTTCACTACGCACTTCCCCTCGTCATCGTTCAGATTTGCTTAGTCGTCGCCCTTACCCGAACCCTCGCCTACCTCTTGAGGCCTTTAAGACAGCCGCGAGTCGTCGCCGAGATCATCGTGAGTAGTAATAGTTCTTCGTTTCTTTCCTTTTCTTACATCATCTTTTTTGCTTATTCATCTTCTCTTTCTATTTCAAGGGAGGAGTCCTGCTCGGCCCGTCGGCTTTGGGCCGAAGCCAAAAGTACATGCACGCCATATTCCCCAAGGAGAGCCTCACCGTTTTGGACACCATCGCAAACCTCGGCCTACTCTTCTTCCTCTTCCTCGTGGGCCTCGAGCTCGACCCGCGGGCCCTCAAGCGAACCGGGAAGAAAGCCCTAGCCATCGCCCTTGCCGGGATAAGCCTACCCTTCACCCTAGGCATAGGAACTTCCTTCGTCCTACGAGCCACGATATCAAAAGGCGTGAACCACGGTCCGTTCCTAGTGTTCATGGGCGTGGCCCTATCCATCACGGCCTTCCCCGTCTTGGCTCGAATCCTGGCCGAGCTCAAGCTCCTCACGACAGACGTGGGCCGCATGGCCATGTCCGCCGCCGCGGTGAACGACGTGGCCGCGTGGATACTCCTCGCGCTGGCCATAGCACTCTCGGGGACGGGACGATCGCCTATAGTCTCCCTATGGGTCTTACTTTCGGGGGTAGGGTTCGTAGCCGCGTGCACCTTCCTCGGGCCGCCGTTCTTTAGGTCGATGGCTAGGAGGTGCCCCGAGGGCGAGCCGGTCAACGAGCTCTACATTTGCCTGACTCTAGTCACGGTTTTGGCGGCGGGCTTTGTGACCGATACGATAGGAATCCACGCGCTCTTCGGGGCGTTCGTGGTGGGGGTCGTCGTGCCTAAGGATGGGCCGTTCGCCGGGGCCCTCGTCGAGAGGGTCGAGGACCTCGTCTCGGGCCTTTTTCTTCCTCTCTACTTCGTCTCGAGCGGGCTGAAGACCAACGTGGCCACGATCCAAGGGGCGCAGTCGTGGGGACTGCTCGTATTGGTCATATGCACGGCTTGCTTCGGGAAGATCGTCGGGACCATTGCGGTTTCTTTGCTCTGCAGGCTCTCGGTGAGCGAGTCGCTGGCCCTCGGGTTTCTGATGAACACCAAGGGCTTGGTGGAGCTCATCGTTCTCAACATTGGCAAAGACAGAGGAGTAAGTTCCGTCCCTTCGCCTCGATTCGTATGTTCACGTGTTGAGATTTCTATCTCACGTCGAATAATTCAACTAGTCAAACTCAAAGAGTCATTCGACGAAGCCCTCAATTTCTATTAGTTTTTATCGGGTTCCTTTCGGTTTACATACTTAAATATTGTTGTTTTCCTACAGGTATTGAACGATCAGACGTTTGCTATAATGGTCCTGATGGCCCTGTTCACCACCTTCATAACCACGCCGTGCGTCATCGCCGTGTACCGACCGGCCCGAAAGGCGAGATCGGGGGAGTACAAGCACAGAACGATCGAGAGAAGAGAAAAAAGCACTCAGCTGAGGATGCTAATATGCTTCCACAGCACACTATCCATCCCGAGCTTCATCAACCTCATGGAATCATCGCGCGGGACCGGCCGAAGGGACGGGCTAAGAGTGTACGCGATGCACCTCATGGAACTCTCGGAGAGATCCTCGGCCATACTCATGGTCCACAAGGCGAGAAAGAACGGCCTGCCCGCCTTTTGGGGCAGAGATTCTTACAAGCAAGTCATGGCTGTCTCCTTCGAGGCATACCAACAGCTGAGCCACGTCAGCATCCGTCCCACGACGGCCATCTCAGCCATGGGAAGCATGCACGAGGACATATGCTCCACCGCCGAGAACAAGAGGATAGCCATGGTGGTTCTGCCCTTTCACAAGCGTATGAGGCTCGACGGTCAGTTCGAGCCCACCAGGCCCGAGCTTAGGCAGGTCAATCGGAGGGTGTTAGAGCGAGCGCCGTGCTCCGTGGGGATATTGGTGGACCGTGGGCTAGGTGGGTCCTACCACGTGTCGGCCAGCGACGTGGATTACACCATCAATTGCATCTTCTTCGGCGGAAACGACGACAGAGAGGCGCTTTCGTACGGCGCTTTGATGGCCGAGCACCCTGGGATTACGTTGAACGTCGTGCGTATCTTCGTGGATCCTAAGGTCGTCGGAGAGAGTGCGCAGATCGACATAGCTGACGAAGGCGATGGGAACTCTTCGGAGGTTAGGGCGACCGACGAGGAGTTTATTGAGGAATTCAAGAGAAGGGTTTCCAAGGACGGCTCCGTAAAGTTCGAGGAGTGGGCGGTGGGCGGCGTGGAGGAGACGGTGGAGGTGATTAAGTCGCACGGGCGGTGTAATCTTTACATCGTTGGGAGAATATCGGAGGGACAGCTGGTCGCGGCGGGCCTTTGTCGGAAAATCCAGTGTCCCGAGCTCGGGCCGGTGGCGAATCTGCTTATCTCGCCGGAGTTTTCGACGGCGGCGTCGGTGCTGGTGGTTCAACAGTACCGAGGTGAGCTGACCGGCGATTCCTTGAAGTCTCTGCAACAGGCCGGAGAAGGGTCGGCGAGTGACGTGGATTACGATTCGAATTAATTTGAAAGAATAATTTGTATCGCATCTTATCTATCGAACTCACTGTATGTATCCATTTGATAATGAACCCAACGCAACTAGTTGGAATGAATGAAACCTATCTAAAACTACACTTGGGCTCTTTTCGACATTTCTTGGTTCTCTATTAAAAATAGTTTATACTATCATTTGTTGGGCCATAAGACCAAAACTAGCCTCAATACGATTCTTTTTTTCTCGGTAGAAGTTGAATTTAAAACTCATTATTATCTATAGAATGATTTTTAGTTGGAATGTCGACTTTAGTCATATATTGGACCTTGATATGTTCTTTGGGTACCTTTCAATAGGACATGCGAAGAAGAAAAAAGCATAATGAACCGCATGTTCTTCTTCTACTCCACTCCACCACTCTTTATCAAAGAGATTCACTCAACCTTTAGTTTTTTAGAGATTACATTATGATCACAAGTATTCATATTCTTCTCTATCTATGATCTTTGACAACGCGAATAATAATAATAATAATGCACTCGAATAAATCCGTAGGTATGTTCGGTCATGCTGGACCTTTTTTGTGTTCTCTTTCCACGCTAACATTGCATAATGCATATTTGAGTCACAGATAATTATAATATCTACGTTACATTACAATGCATTTATTTTAGTCAAACATTCAGCAACCATGATTAGGCCGAGGAATATTCCAACAAAATGGGCCCCACTTCCACGCACAACGAGCGGTGGCGAGTTGCTACTGACCCTTACGCAAACCCAATTTCCATTTGCCGCAAAAATATAAATACCAAAACCAAAGAAATAAGAGACAGAAAAAGTCTACGTGCCCTTTCGATGCTGCGAAGAACATGTTCTATTAGTCTATTTTTATATATTATCAAATTCATATGAAAAAAAAGAAGATAATTTTGTTGTTTTGTTTTGAGGTCCATTTACACTGACTGGCCATTTTGGGAGATAGGTTTTCTTTTATTTATTGGATATATAAATATAACATTTATTTCGACTCAGAAAACCACGTGCTCCGTACAGCATGATTCGATTCCACTTGTAATAACTAACAATATAAATCTTTGTATGAAATTGTGAAATATATAAGGGCGATTGTAATTTTTTTTAAAAAAACTACTATAATTATTTTCTATACAATTTTCATTTTCTGTTTCCGCGTTGTTTTTCTCCATCTTAAAAGAGTTAAAGCACAAAATAAATCATTTACATATCTCTCTATCTCTCTTATACGCTGCCGGCCCTCGCGAAGCCCTAGTTTTTCTCTTTATCATTCTCTTTCGCTCTATCGGCCACCACTATTTTATAATATTCAGTTAACTACAAATCTCCATGTCGATGATACCTTGAAGGCCCCTATGCCCAGATAAGTTTGAGAATTCGAAAGGTGATCATTTTTCGATCCCAAATAGTTACCATCGATTGTCATCTTTCCTGTTTGTATTTTACGGTTATGTTCTGAATTGCTGGTTTATTTGTCTGTTGGTGACGTGTTGTATCCTCGGACGTCAGAATTCAGCTCGGAAAACTTGGTTTTTATTTGGGGGTTTTTTTCTTTTCTTTTGAAAAAAATTGATATTTTCCGTTCCCCTGCGCTGGTGATTTCTTCTTCTTTCGATTTGTTAGGCTATAAGAAGTTTGACAAGTTTTGTGCTTGGATTATCTGGTCCTTGGCTTGAGTCAACCAGTATTGACCATTGGCACCCTATTTTTGGGGATGTTTTTGCTCCGTTCATGGTGTAAAATTAGGCAGTTTTGACATATCTTTACCGAGATCAAACCTTGTATAATCACATTCATGACAGAGTCAACCTTTCTCAAAATCACTGATGATCTAATTTGTAGCAATACCATATTTATCTTTGAAATATTCTTCCACTGAAGCCGTCTGAACTGATCTTACTCTCCGCTGCAATCTGATGTGGTTATAATACTTTGTACTGACATGCAGCTTTTGCAGGTGTAATTTGATGCTTAATCTCAACTTTGGGTCCCGAATGTTGAGATCAATCTGAAGCTTTGATGTGTTATTATTGTTAACTAGGGAAGCATCTGACCTATTCTACGAACAAATGGATCGGCGTGATACTTCTGGATTCGTTAGCGGAGGTGGGGTGTGCTCGTTCAGACACATCTAACCTAGTTTAGTTTTGTAGATAACTAATTAAACCCGGAAGTCAGGAAAGACTGTTCTTTAGCCAACTGAATTTTGGTTCGACTGAGAGCACCGTAGTTTTGTTGGGCATGGAATCAAATGCATTCAAGATCCTTGGCGATTCCATTCCAATTGGAGGAAATGGAGCGGCAGACACAACATTGAGGCTTGATTTAGCGGGTCTTGGAAGAAACTCTTTCGCTGGTGGTCCAAAGGGACTCAAGAGAAAGTGGAGCGTTCTGGGCAGGCCTTCTAATCAGATGATGGAATTATCATTAGGTCTCAACCTCCACGTTGGCAATTCGTCAAGCTCGTCAGACAGTAAGGGGAGTACGGCTACTGTGTGTACCTCAATGTCCTCTGCCAAGGAAACCGAAGAAGAGTCCTCGATGGATCTTGACTTAGACTTTTCTCTCCACCTAGGAGGTGATAAATCATCGGGCTCAGAGAAGCCAGCGAGTTCTTATCTCAAACCAGTTAATGCGTCGCCCAAGGTCGATCTGCAGCTGAGTCTCTCCAGCAGTCCTGCGTTATCTGATATCACAGCTGTCCATTCAAGCTCCAATGCGCCAATGAATTCACCAAAGATGACCAACGCTTACGATGCTATGAATGTGGATGGAGGGCCGAACCCTGTGTTTGTATCGACGAATGCTCAGAACATGGAAAACATCTCTTTCCCAAGCCAGCCCATCGATCAGATCATCTCTTCGAGTGTAATAACAATGCCAAAAGGCTCAGCAACAACCTGTACTTCCGGGATAACAACACAGTCTCAGCAGCAGCGTAGTAGCTGTACTAAACAGTGTCAGTTCCAAGGATGCACTAAGGGAGCTCGAGGTGCTTCGGGCCTCTGCATCGCCCACGGCGGCGGTCGAAGGTGCCAGCGTCCCAACTGCAGCAAAGGAGCCGAAGGCCGAACAGCCTTCTGCAAAGCCCACGGCGGCGGCCGTAGGTGCGAATTCCTAGGATGCACTAAAAGCGCCGAAGGACGAACCGATTTCTGCATCGCCCATGGCGGTGGCAGGCGGTGCAGCCACGACGGCTGCAGCCGCGCGGCCAGGGGCAGGTCGGGGCTATGCATTCGCCACGGCGGCGGAAAGAGATGTCAGAGGGAGAATTGCACGAAAAGCGCAGAGGGGCTCTCTGGCCTATGCATCTCCCATGGAGGCGGTCGTAGGTGCCAGTTTCCCAACTGCTCTAAAGGAGCTCAGGGAAGTACGATGTTCTGCAAGGCTCATGGGGGAGGCAGGCGCTGCACTTTCCTAGGTTGCAATAAAGGCGCGGAGGGAAGCACTCCGTTTTGCAAGGGACACGGCGGGGGAAAGAGGTGCTCGTATGAAGGAGGTGGAGTTTGCCCTAAGAGCGTCCATGGAGGGACGCTGTTCTGCGTGGCCCACGGAGGTGGTAAGCGGTGTGCTGTCAAGGAATGCACGAGGAGCGCCAGGGGTAGAACCGACTTTTGCGTACGCCACGGAGGGGGCAAGAGGTGCAAGTTCGAGGGGTGTGGGAAGAGTGCTCAGGGTAGTACAGATTTCTGCAAGGCGCACGGTGGAGGCAATAGGTGCTCGTGGGGTCATGTGGGCTCGGGCTTTGGGTTGGGCGACGGTCCTTGCGAGTCCATCGCTAGGGCTAGGACTGGGTTCTGCGCGGCTCACGGTGGTCTGGTTCAGGACAAGAGGGTTCATGGTGGTGAGACCGTAGGCATTGTTGTTGTCCATGATCCTTCGAAAGGCAAGAAGTCTCCCCCCTTGAGAGTTGATGTTGATAACAGTGTCGTAACTTATGCGAAGGATTACTGTGCTCCTCAACCCTCACTGTCGATGATTAGTTGCGAGGACCCGATGTCAAAGAAGCTTCCTGAAGGTAGAGTGCACGGTGGAAATTTACTCGCTATGTTTTCGGGTCATCCTTTTGGTTTCAACTTCAAGAACAATGCTGGCACATCTGAGGCAGGGAAGTCGTTCGAGATACGTCAGTCTTGGGTCTGAAGGATGCTTCTTGTCCAGATTTAGTAATGCGAGCTGATG
Organism: Craterostigma plantagineum; assembly: GCA_027422505.1. Taxonomy (NCBI): domain Eukaryota; kingdom Viridiplantae; phylum Streptophyta; class Magnoliopsida; order Lamiales; family Linderniaceae; genus Craterostigma; species Craterostigma plantagineum. Next base: position 196,647 of record JAPQWV010000096.1, on the reverse strand, counting down.
CTTTTTTGTGGTTTCGTCGTTTCGATTTCTAATGGTGGTTCGAATCGTCGTGGTTTGTGTGTGCTTGTGTGTGATATTCGGCGGCGGTGTGTACGTGTTAATAATCGAAAACCACCACCTATGTTATTATGTCTTGGGTTTTTTTTTTTTTTGCTTGATTATTGTGTGTCTGCATTGTGTACATCTATGTTTGTGGTTTGTGTTGTGCTGGAGAAACGGAGATCATGTTTTATAAATAAGGTTTATAGTTTCGTGCGTTTATTGTTTGTTCGTATGTTGGAGAGTTAATAATTGCTTGTTTGCGGTCTTTTGAATCTGATTGTATTGGTATGATGAAAGTAAGAGCTTAAAAGTTTGCAAGTTAACCAAACTCGCAGCGAGCGTTTGTAGTCCCACGGTAAGGATAATTGCCTTCCAAGCAATAGACCCGGGTTCGACTCCCGGCAAACGCAATTTTTATTATATTTACTTTTTTCTTCTTTCTCTATAAAATTATAAAGTAAATGTCAGAAGTGGGATTTGAACCCACGCCCTCGTTAGAGGACCAGAACTTGAGTCTGGCCCTTAGACCACTCGGCCATCCTGACTAACATGTTTGTATATCTTTCAGATTAACTACAAGTGCATGAACTACAAAAACATCAGCTCATGGTCAGGTAAGCTATGGTGTGCCGTGTAATTTTGTCCCAGGAAACACCACGCAGCTGCACTTTCCCATAAATAGACACACTTTCTCGTCACCTATCAAGCCACGCAAATAGACTACGGGTCAAACTATAGGGGCACAAGCCTGTCGCTTCGCGACAAACATTGTGCCCTCCGCAAATTTTGATTGGCAATCATTCCGGCGCCAATTTGACAAGATAAATGCACGTTGCTCCCTAGACTAGTGTTCACTGACACTTAAGCCCCTTATAACTATGATAATTAAAAAATACCCCTCAAAACTTGGCTTCTAGCTTGTCCAAAATAAGTAATGTTATTTCGGTGATGTTCGTGCACCACTGCTGACACCATACCGCCACGTCAGGCAACTCCTTCGCGCCACGTGTCACGTTACAGTTTTCAAATTCGAACGAAGCTGAGGACGGACAAATATGGGAAGCATTTCGCAACCACCCTTTCCTTTTTTATATACGCATCGCACACTTTACGTACGTCGGTCGTGAATCCATAGTAGCCGTGTATAGCAACCGATTTCCTTAAACGGCGCTTTGTATGCTTTTTTTTTTTGGCGGGAGCAGTTTATGGTGGACACCATTGAGGCAGAATTCAGATTAGATCCTTTTTTGTGTGGATAATTTGATTTCTTCGAAGAGAAAATGGAGTCGAAGCATATGTTGATGTCTGCGTTGGGCGTAGGCATAGGTGTGGGCGTGGGGCTGGGATTGGCTACTGGATCGGACAAATGGAGCGGCTCCAGGTTGGCGTCTGGCGTCGACGCGCCGACGATGGAGCAGGAGATGTTGAGCCTCATCTCCAATGGCAGAGACAGCACCGTCACCTTCGATCAATTTCCCTATTATCTTAGGTATGTGTGTGTGTCTGTGTGTTCGTGTGTGTACAAATCCATACACGCTAATCTGTATCGTCTCCCATTCAAACAACAGTGAACAGACGCGCGCGCTATTGACAAGTGCGGCGTTTGTTCATCTGAAGGGAGCTGATTTCTCGAAGCATATAAGGAATTTAACTCCTGCAAGTCGGACAATATTGCTTTCTGGTCCTGCTGGTAAGTTGTGTCATTTCATGATGTTTTATTTATCTCTTTTTATTTGCAAACCTTTGCTTTGGCGCCTTTGTCTGTGGTGACATTTATTTTGCTGTTTCCAGAATCTTACCAGCAGATGCTTGCAAAGGCTTTAGCTCATTACTTTGGAGCCAAGTTGTTGCTGTTGGACGTGAATGATTTTTCTCTCAAGGTTAGTTATCGAGATTTTCGCTGATTATTTTCCAACGAAAGCAGCAGGTGAAACATCCTTTTTTCTTTTTATCTCAGATGCAAGGCAAGTATGGAGGTCCGAATAAATTTAATGTAAGTAGTTCTTGTCCGTTGGATGCACAAATTATCCATATAAATCACGAGAGTATCCGATGGATTCCTTTTTGGTTGATATTCCTCTTGCAGCCTTTTAAAAGAAGTATATCAGAATCAACGCTGGGAAGGATGTCTGATTTTCTTGGATCGTTCTCACTACGTCCACCTAAACCGGAGAATACAGGTATTGGGATTATTTCATTATTTTTCACACGAAGCAGAATGTATGTGATTCGAGCGCCGCGGCTTGTCTTCTCCTCGAGGTTTATAGCCGTTTCGTTAACTTATTTGCCAGTATTAATGTTAAAAGCTATATACCTGTTGTAGGTGCTCTCCGAAGGCGAAGCAGTGGAGCTGATCTTCTGTCAAAGTCTGTCCTTGAAAACTTCCCTTATGTATTGCCTGATTTAATTTTAATTCTTGGCGTTTGTGGTATGTTTTCGTGTGCAGAGGACAAGAAATCTCTAATCCAGCGAGGCTGCGTCGAAATTCATCAGCCTCAGCAAACATGAGTGGTCTTGTTTCAAACAATCCAGTTCCACTACCAGGTTCTTTTGGATTAAATATGATTATTGGCGTAAACTCGTAATAGCTCTCATCATATATCACTTTTTTGCATTTCAGCTCCACTTAGACGCAGTAGTAGCTGGTGCTTTGATGAGAAACTTCTTGTTCAGACACTTTACAAGGTATACAGAACTTCTCATTGCCTGATAATTGTACAGAAGGGTACATAAATTACTTACTGAAACTAATATGTGACTTCATTCATGCAGGTTCTCGTCAATGTATCTAAGGTCTCCCCTGTCGTCCTCTACGTCAGGGACGTGGAGAAACTCCTCTGCAAGTCACAGAGGATGTACGTCTTGTTCCAAAAGATGCTGAGGAAGTTGTCTGGAAAAATTCTGATTCTTGGTTCAAGAATGGTCTCCCCAGAAGACGATTACATGGAGCTTGATGAGAGAGTATCCTCTGTATTTTCTTACAACATCGAAGTAAAGCCCCCTGAGGACGAGAATAACCGTGTAAGCTGGAAGTCGCAGCTCGAAGAGGATATGAAGACGATCCAATACCAAGATAACAGAAATCACATCATCGAGGTGCTCGCTGCTAACGATCTCGAGTGCGATGACTTGGGCTCGATATGCGTCGCTGACACAATAGCTCTTAGCAACTACATAGAGGAGATTGTGGTGTCTGCGATCTCCTACCATTTGATGAATACGAAGGACCCCTTTTACAGAAACGGGAAACTCGTTATTTCACCTACAAGGTAATGCCGTGCCCTTTTGTTTTATTTACTGTTAGTTATACTCCGTTGGCATTTTAAATCTACCTTTGACCTTTGTTTATGGCCTTCGATTAGCCTTTCCCATGGGTTGAGCATATTCCAGGAAGGAAAAACTGCTGTAAGTGACAGCTTGAAGCTCAACGCAAAGGCTGGAACGCCTAAGGTTCGACTTGTTTCTGTTTCACTGGCAACTATTCATCAATCTTAATGGATCTTGTATATTCATATTCGACAGTTTATTACAGGAAGAACCAGAAAACGTAGGGGCAGAAACAAAACCTGAAACCACAGTAGCCGAGGTCAAGAGTGAAGAACCTGCAATTTCAAAGGTTATATCATTAATGAGAGTCAGAGAGAAGCGAAAACTCGACGATACAACCCCATGGTTTCTCCTTTGCTTTTCTGAAATTGTAGTTGCTCTCTCTTTATTGCACCAGGAAATCCCACCAGACAATGAGTTCGAAAAACGCATAAGGCCAGAAGTTATACCAGCCAGCGAAATCGGCGTGACTTTTGCAGACATAGGCGCCATGGACGAAATCAAAGAGTCCCTTCAGGAATTAGTGATGCTTCCCCTCAGGCGACCCGACCTCTTCGAAGGCGGGCTTTTAAAACCCTGTCGTGGAATTCTCCTCTTCGGGCCACCTGGGACGGGAAAGACCATGATGGCCAAGGCCATAGCCAACGAAGCTGGGGCAAGCTTCATCAACGTCTCCATGTCTACTATTACGTCGAAGTGGTTTGGCGAAGACGAAAAGAACGTTCGGGCTTTGTTCACCCTCGCAGCTAAAGTCTCTCCAACTATAGTTTTCGTGGATGAAGTCGATAGCATGCTTGGGCAGAGGAATAAATCTGGGGAGAACGAGGCCATGAGGAAGATTAAGAATGAGTTCATGACTCATTGGGATGGACTGCTGACTAAACCTGGTGAGAGGATTCTTGTGCTTGCTGCAACCAATAGGCCTTTTGATCTTGATGAAGCGATTATAAGGCGTTTCGAGAGACGGTAATGACGAAGCCAATTTGTTACTAGTGTTAACCTTTTTTTTTTCATTTCGTTTTGCAGTTTGTAAGGTGATTAAATATGTAACCTGTCGTTACAGAATCTTGGTCGGTTTACCATCCGTGGAGAATAGGGAGAAGATCCTAAAGACTTTGTTGTCCAAAGAGAAGGTTGACGAGAGATTGAGCGTCACCGAGCTTGCAACTATGACTGAGGGATACAGTGGCAGCGACTTGAAGGTGGTTCTTTTTCTCTTTTTTTTTTTTTTTTCCTGTCCTTGTGCTATAGTATAGTGCTGAAAATACGTTAACATCGTAGTTGAATTCATGTAAAATTGTAGAATTTGTGCATCACTGCTGCGTATCGGCCTGTTAGAGAGTTAATACAGCAAGAGAGTCTCAAGGATCAAGTAAGTAATCGTCCTATACTTCTCATGGTTCTATTATTACAGTAACGAAAATTAGTCTATCGGCTAAAGTCATCGAATTCTATATCAGGATAGGAAGCGTAGGGCTGAAGAAGCCAAAGGCAACGTGGAAAATGACAAGGAAAGAGTGATCACCATTAGGCCACTGAACATGGGAGATTTCAAGGAAGCCAAAAGCCAGGTTTACATACATACATACATAGCTTTTAGTTCTTCGATCTTATTTGCATAAGCTTTTTTTTTTTTTTTCCGATTCCGTTGTAAATTTAGGTGGCAGCAAGTTTCGCAGCTGAAGGAGCCATGATGAACGAGTTAAAGCAGTGGAATGAACTGTACGGCGAAGGTGGCTCGAGGAAGAAGGAACAGTTAACTTACTTCTTATAGGAAAAAAAACAGAAAACTCAAAGTCAATGCCATTGCCAACGCTGAGCCGATGAGATGATGATAGATATACACTATTTAGTTTCTTACAAGTATAATTTATGTCTCAAGTTTCTTACAACGTCGTAGTCGCGTAGTAGAATGTAATTTAGTTCTTATAGCTGTGTAAAATAATTAGGTTTCAGATGTGAAATAGTGAACATTAGGAAACTTTGTGCCGTTCCAGTATTAGCACTAACATCCTATATAACCTAAAAGCCCACTAACTTGCGCAACAAGGCCCAAATAAATCGAAGCCCAACACAGATGAGGTGATTATGGGCTAGAAGGGCCCAAATAAAGTGAAGCCCAACCCAACATGCGGTGCTTGTATATATACTATATAGTCGATTTCAAAGTTCAACGTTTTTATCATTTATCCGCGAATCCTCTCGTAGCTCGCGCCAACTAAAATGGGAGAATTATTGAAAAATTCGGTGTTCTTCGCAGACCAGCAACTCTGCTACGCAGATATTCTTAACCCCGATGAGGTTTCAGTGGAAAAATTTAAGGTCGTTAGTTCACCTAGTGATTTGATGCTTACTTTCGTTTTTCTCCTCTGTTCGTGCCGTTTTCAGGTTCGAGCACGGATCGAAGTGGCGACGCTGAATTTCCTGAAAAATTTGAGCTCCACAGCGCCTTCAATATCAGATCTACCTCTGGTTCGGTTTCTATTCAGCTTCATTCTCTAATTTCGTGTTCTTCTGTGCACTTTTTCTGTTATCTGAAATATGGAATCAGATAAGCCGAAACGCAAGCAACAGCAGAGCCGGCAGTGGATTACTCACCGAGAGTTCGAAAATTTTTCTTTCGCATTCGTTTTTTGCTAAATCTTTGATGAATGAGAGAACTGCTGCTTCATTTATCAGAGGTAATATGAAGTTCGTTTCTGACATCTGCAAACTAATCCGATGCTGTTGATTAGATTCTTCTGCCTTCACGTTGTTCACATGTTCACATTTTGGCCATATAGTCTGGAAAATGATGGAAATGTGCTATCGGATTCTAGTTGAAGAGAAGAGAGTGACTCAGAGGGAATTATTTTACAAGCTGTTGTGCGATTCACCACAATATTTCAGTTGTCAATCACAGGTCAATCGGACTATACAGGGTATACTCCTTGGTACTAGAAATTTCATTTTCATATAGAACTCGTCTTCTGTTACTTGTCAAGTAGATGGTATATGTAAAAAGCAAGGCAATTTGTTCATAGAAGAAATTTTCAAACCTCAGTACCGATCCACTGACTACTACGTGTACTGCAAGATGCAGCATTTAGGCCATTGAGCATTACCCTCTGTTGTCTAAAAAACTTACTTTTCTTCAATTTTTTGCAAAATATTTTCTATACGTCGAGGGGCATATTTCAGCATATAGCACCATCCACTAATAACCATTGACTGTACCAGAATCAGCCGAGCATGGCCTTTGGATTTTATGTCTTTGTCATCTATGAAAAGAACAGATTTGGTGGCGTTGATCAAGTGCAGCAGATATAGCCTTGGCATTATGGCATCGAGCAGAGGAGCAGTTGCCGGTCGTCTCCTGCTGCAGGCATCTATTTATATTATTTTTCATTTTCATGTGCGATGAAAGTAGCCAAGATTTCAGATTGAGATCACAATTTGTCAAGGTTGGAGATTCTTCAAATTTCCTAGTTTTTTTTTTTTATAATGTTGAGTAGGAGGCAAATCAAAATGTCATTGACTGCACGGCCTGTGGATCTTCTGGATATGACATCTCTGGCGACCTTAATATGCTGGAGAATTTGGTCATGAAGAGTGATGCAAGATATATCATTGTGGTGGAGAAGGTATTTATCAAATTCTGTAGCGTTATGCTCCCTTGACTGCTACAATACTGAAACACTAGCGCGTTTTGCGGCAGCATGCCATTTTCCAGAGACTAGTTGAGGACCGTCTTTTCAGTCAGATTCCATGCATTCTCATCACAGCCAAAGGATACCCAGATATTGGCACCAGGTAAGAACTTTGATCCCTATAAGTAGCCAGATTTTTTACTTTTCAAGATGCCAAAGCTTTACAAAGTCCACCTTTGCGAAACAGGCTGCTTCTTCATCGGATGAGTAGAGAATTTCCAGAATTGCCAATTCTAGGGCTTGTGGACTGGTAAGGAAAAGATCCTTAGATCGCGATAACCTTAATGTATGAACTGATTCCCCAAACACTGCATTATGAAGGAATCCAGCAGGATTGGCAATACTGTGCACCTTCAAGTATGGAAGTATATCGATGGGCCTAGAAGCATATAGATATGGTAAGCTTGCTTCATTAATTCGTAAACGCCGTTGTAAGCCTCGCCCTCATACTAAGCCAGGCTTTTTTATAACTGAATGTTTAGCTTGCAATGTTAAGTGGCTCGGACTGCGCAAGGATGACATTGAGCGACTAGTACCTGAAGAATCCCTTATGCCACTGAAACCTCATGACCTTAAAATCGCAAAAAGCTTGGCGTCCTCTAAGATCCTGCAGGTGAATAATTTAAGACCACAACACATGCTAAAGAACAAAAGATGTCTCTTCTCGGTAAGACTGATAATGGTCTCCATTCTTACAGGATAAGTACAGAGAAGAGCTTTCTGTAATGGTTGAAAGTGGGTACAGAGCAGAGATTGAAGCTCTCTACTTCCATGGATATAATTTCTTAGCTAAGTACATTCAAACGAAAGTCGTGCAAAACTCTTACATTTAATAATCATGACTGGCAAGTGCATGGATTCTTTACCTAATAACCTTGCAAATTCAAAATTGATAAACACACAATACCTGAAAGAATTAAATTAATTTCCCATAACTGTAGTCTGTAACCTCAATGACAGTATACATAATCACCATAGGTAGGTCAAATCGAGCTTTAAACAGTTTCATGAGCCCATCTTGGATAGGGATGCTTTCTTCCCTTTTATCAGGAACTTGTCACTGTTCCCAAGCTGCATCACAACAGAAGAGAAAAAAGAACTGCTTATTACAGGTCGAGAAAACTCAAAAGAATTTTGACAGAGTAGAGGCATTAAGGACCAAGAAACAGGCACTACCTTCTGCTTCAAAAGAGTAACTGCCTCTACTAAAGACAGATTGGAGAACGTTACTGGTGATTGCTCATCAACGAGAACCTTGAGCTGTTTCAGTTTCAACGATCGCTCGGGTACCTGTAATAAAAAGTAGAGACAACTTAAGGGATCACAACATATTTAAAGACTGCCAAGAATATGAGCTTCTAAAAAATAGCAGAGATGGACCTTTCGAAGAATCTGTCTGCACAATTTCTTAAGGTTCGGCCTAGGGTCAGTATCCGAGTTGTTGTCCTCTCGCTTCCTCTTTGTTTTAGAAGGTGAATCTGAAGAATGATCGTCACTGTCGCTGTCATCATCAAAGGTAGTCTTTTTTCCTTCGTAGTAACAGCCAGAAACTTTCTTCAGACGATCTTTGATTCCAAGCCCTTGTTTCCCAGATGTGGCCTTGTCCTGAAAATTGCACTCCAAAAAGGTTACTCCATGATAGACGGCCGACGGTACAGCTATCGAAACAGCAAAGGAAAAAAAAGGTCGAAGGAGGTGTAGAAGAGGGGGGATGCACGCACCTGAACACGGTTGTAGAGATTTTCCTGATCGTCCTCATTAAATGTAGTTCTTACATTGGAATCTTTTAAGGATCTCTTCCTTCTTCTAGCTTCAGCTCCCAGCATACCGCCCATTATAAACCCAAATTTGTGTCCCCACCACTCTGGGGGAGGAACCTCCTGCTCTTTAACTGTCGCATAATTGAACACAAACCAATTTAGTTTAGAGACGACAATTGAAAGGTTGACAACATGAAAATCATGCCAAGATAAGACTTTTTTCCCCTGAGAGATAGATAATAGGTATTGCAAAGTTATGAGGAAGGAACAACTACAAGAAACTGTCTCGTTTTTTTGTCCTGCTACTACGACGTTCTTACCTTCTATATCAGGAAGCTGCGTGTCAATTTCTTTCGATTCTTCCATAACTTCACGAGCATCATTAGTTTCAGGAGACTTAGACCTGTTCACCTGAATAACAAATCCAACAACATTGATGAAATATGACAAGAAAACAAGACAATGATCCGAACCATACTCACAAGAATTCCTTCAAGATCCTTTGCAGAGTATGATTGCACAACCTTCCCCTTTTCTCTTCTCTTATACCTAGAATTAAAAAAAAAAGGAATTAAAACACTTACTTTCACAAGCGAATGGATAAGAAAAAAGCGCCGACTCTGGTAATAGGCCAAGCCACTCACCTTCCTTGTGGTCGTGTAACCTTGAAGATCTTATCTTGATTTTCCTTAGCAGCGGTAGGTTCTACCAACTCTTTCGATTCCTCTTTTTCTTCCTTCTCATCAGCTGCTAAGTCAGAAAAAAAAAAAAAAGAGAAAGCACTACTTTAACCAACTACGCGACACACGACAAAAAACTCAATATAAAATCTTACCTTCATCACTTTGGATCGCAACGGCTTGCTGTAAAAATAATGAAGCACGGATGATGAGAATTAGTATTTACAAGTGAAACATACAGCACAAGGTATGAATGTTACCACTTTCAATTTCTTGAGGATGCTATCGAATTGAGCTGTGTCGAAGGCCCATGGATTCGGCTGTTCCGTGCCAACACCTATACAGATAAATTCAGACAAAGACTTTTCTATTCAAAATAAAATGAAATGGCAATGACAAATGTTAAAACCTAGTGTATCCTGTTTGTTCTTGACCCTCACATATCCTTTGATCCCTTGCTTCTCTTTACCAAGCCCTTCTCCTTCTTCCCATCCCTGACAATATATCGCACCCTCGACATTAATCACAGGCATGCCAATACATATCTGACAGAGAACAGAAAAAAAAAATAACAAAACGAAATCCGTGCTCAGATCAGCTGAACACCTAAGACAAAATAATCATATGGACTATACACATGATCATTTGATCAATTAAAAAATAGGATAAAAATAAGAGCTTGCAAGAATTTAAAGTTCAACACGATTCAAGGTAGGACTCCATGTCCACGGCGAAGAAAGGAGAAACTCAACGCTACCATTTGCTTCATGAGTCGGAACGCGGCGGAGTTGCGGTCGACTCCGACGTATCTGAGTGGAGCTTCGGGCGACGCCATCGTACGCTATTCAGCAGCTAAGGATCACTTCGCACCTCTCTTCAGTCGTCGAAATCGACGTAGCTTGTAAGAGAGTGGAATGAGGCGGGCAGGGTTACAATCTCAGAACAGAATCATAAAACCTAGGAGGAAAAACTGACTTAGAACGAGCGGTTGAGATAAATGGAATAAATTTAGATCGACGGCTGCAAATGAGGCGGTGCGAACGGATTTTAATCGAATTCGGATCGGGTATTTTAGCGGCTTATATCGGGTCTAAGGTCAAACATGGAGAGGGCTTAAAAGAGAAGGAAAAATTAGATGAGGACGAATTATTAAATAGCAAATGCACCACCACAGTCCACACCTGAGAATTAACATTTCATTGCAAGCACAGAAATATCAGAGTAATGGCTATGGCGAGTCGGCGACGTCGTCACTCTAGTTATTACACGGCGCGAGCTCGCTTGTCACGACAACAAAGCCGTCAATGGACGGAGAATTCCGGTCAAATTTTCCGGCCAAGGGCCTTCCTTCACATCTCTGAAGCTGAAGCCTACCTCGCTCGTCTTAGCGGCGGCTACTGCCGTCGACGCCGAACCTCATGCTCCGGCCACCGGCGCGTCGAATGCACGTCCTTTCCGCTTCGGACACGGATTTGACCTCCACCACCTCGAGCCGGGTTACCCGCTCATCGTTGGCGGCGTCAATATTCCTCAAGATCGCGACTGCTTTCTATGAGCTGTGAGTGCGCTGCGCCTTGCTTGGCTCAGATGTTATTCCTTTGAATACTGCATTAGTCTATTTCCATTAGCTAAATACGTTTGGTGGCTCGATTGATTAGGCTAAGAAATGGTCCAAATGTATTCAAGAAATTGACCCATGGTAGCTATGTGCTTGACATATGGTGGTTCACTAACATTTTTATCCCAAATTTGGCATTGAAAATTGTCGGAACTGATCAAAGTATTCGATTGTTCTTCAGTTGTTTGTTGAAATTCTTGCTTCTCCCACGATTCTAGACGGGACTTATATATCGAATCTCTCTTGGATAAGTTGTCTTTACTCGGGCTCCCATACATAGGTCAGATTTTCCCAGGCACTGATCCTCCGCATCATCTGTCTTCATGAAGGAAGCGGTAAGAACGAGTCGTTGTTTTGCTGCAAAATCTACTTCAAAATCGATTTGTTTTTCATGAGTATACTTAGTAAGATCTTGGCTTGTCTTTAATGTATTCATTCAAGCTGCAATATCTTGGATTTGCTAGTTCTTGGCAAGAAATCATATATTGTAATGATGATTGGAGTCGGTCTCGTACACAATGGATGTAAATAGCTAACTAAAATACTGATGTTGGACACGATGTTAGGCTAACACTCGTTCTTACTCTTTTGTACGCACAGCGGAAAAACGAAACGAACACACGATGAATTGTGCAGCAAGTCAAATAACTTGCTGCGAGCCCCAAAGGGAAAAATCCACTAGAAATATGGATTACAAATACTATCGAAAAAGATAGTCAAAAACTAGTCTAGCCAAAACCTACGAATCAATAAAGAATTCAGCAATCACTAGACTAAAAAGAAAACTCTTTCAAGGAAATAACTCTCGCTCAAACTGCTCTGATTTTCGCTCGTGTTCGTCGTAAGTGCGCCACTTGAAAATGGTGAAGTCCCCTCGCTATTTATACGTCTTCGGCTTCTTAAGGACTTCTCCAATGACTTAGTAACTGCCCTCAACGTCCACTAACATCCACTATGAGTATTTGGTCCGTTAGTGACTGTTGGGGCTCGACTTGGTCAGCTCCAAAGGCTTGGTCTTCACTTGAGCTCCAAGTCTCCTATTTTTAGTATGCACTCTTCCTATTTTTGCTCTAGCTTATCCACACTCTTTCCACACGGTTTGATCCATTCTAACTCTTATCCATAACCTGCACAATACTAGAAAAATGCCACGTCATCAATAAAATTAGTTTTGGGCATGAAAGATAAAACTGAGAACGGGAACATTCTCGGCCAACAGATGTTGACTAGAATGTTACCCCAACATTGTTTCAGTTGAAAGCTCAACATCAACAATCTCCCCCTTTTTATCTTTCTTCCCAAAACCAATGCAGAAGTCAGTCATAGTGAAACTCCCCCTGAAGGCCAGATCTACTCAACCACAAAACATTAAAAATGGTTAGAGTTAGACGCAAACAGAATAGCACAAAAAACTATTCAAAGTACTACGACAATAGTACTTAGCCATAACAAGGTCGTAAGTTAAACATCTGCAAAATATAAACAGTTCATACGCAGGCCGGAAAACCATATGGTCACACAAGCAGAATTAACCAGATCAGCATGCACAAAATAACAATAAAGTCAGGCATGTAAAAAAATGATCTTTAGGCGAATCTGCAAAATAAAAATATCCGGCAAGTAAGCAGGCACACATGTAAACATATCGGAGACGCAAATCAGCATGCATATAGTAAAAAAACATTTCTCGACATGCAAAATCAGAGAAAAAAATCAATTATGCATGCAAAAGAGAAAGAATCAGAGCTTCACTCTCAATGGAGTATGGAGTTTCCTTCTAACGCTTTCTCGACTGCTTCTCCTTCTTGGTCAGCTCCCCCTGTTTGTTCGGCTCCTTATTCTACTCCCCCTGAATTTCCTTATCTCCCCCTTTTTATCTGCACAACCTTCTAACGCTTTCTCGACTGCTTCTCCTTCTTGGTCAGCTCCCCCTGTTTGTTCGGCTCCTTATTCTACTCCCCCTGAATTTCCTTATCTCCCCCTTTTTATCTGCACAACCTTCTCCCCCTTTTTGGGAAGAAAAAAAAAACTCACAGAACTACTCTGTTAGCCAACTTGCAGATGTTGAGGTAATGTGGGACTAACATCTGAGCCAACATTTTGAGACTCAGAAACAAGTTAGTTCCCATAAAGAAATCAAAGATAAATCTATACGAAATTGATATGAGAGTAATTCGGGGGCAGAGAGAAATGAAGTCGGTTAAGGAGCTAGGGTTTGTGAATAAAAAATTCGATCAATCAAATCACTTCATATACGCATGTTTCAACGATTACAAATACCACACACCACTAACAGAAAATCGCATATAGTGGAGTAAATGAGGCTAAGAAAATAACCGTTGGACACATATGAGAGCTTAAGCATATTGAATGCTAAATAAGTTAACAAACCGCCTAATTAAATCATGGAGCTAAAAATAGTATATTTTCAAACCAAACACGCGAGCACATAGGAGCAAATATGAAGACTAAGTCATGCGAATAAATAGGAGCAATTCAGACCATGGTTCAACCAAAAAGACAACTAAGTCAAAAGTCAAGGTGGAATCAAGAAATACTAACCGTTTGAGCGACGTTGATGAACACATAGAGACAAGTGTAAAGAGCTGATCTTCGAGAGTTTCTAATGCATTTCTGAGAGATAACTGAACTAGACACACAAGACTAACAAAAACAGTACTAAAGACAGACACGAATAAAAAACGAAAGCACAGAAAGTAGCAATATCGAACTGACAATCACATGTTGCCCCAACATTTGACTCAACATTCTAATTCCGTAATCCTAGACTTATCTGCTTAATCCTTCTCAAAATCAGTTCCCTTTATTTTTACCCTTTCACCTCATATATCCAACCGAAATTATGCACTGCCCTTATACTCCCTTGCCTCAAGGATCGGCTTTTTGTCGCATAGTATACATCGTCACCGCGAATGCCGTGTACCTAAGAAATTTTATTACCGAGAGCCTATATCTAGCAGAGAGTTTATAAGCATGCTCAACACAATAAAAAGGATTGGTTTTTAGTCGCAAAGAGTACATCGTCACAGCGAATGCCGTGTACCTAGGGACGTATTACCAAGAGCCTATAAAAGAGGGATCGGGTTTATTTAGGGACCAATCAAGAAGAATCAAGTCATTTCTCAGGAAAACAGAATAGATTATTAAACCAAACATTAAGGCAGCAACTATCAAAATCGACATATGCTATGTTGATCCAAATGTTGGACCAACATCTAAACTAACATGTGTAAACCTATGGATTTCTTAAGGTCCGAGAACCTTTCGGAATCCAATGCTTTCGTAAAAATGTCTGCTAACTGATTCTTAGTGTCTATATGCTCGATGCGGACTAACTCTTTTTCTACCATATCTCTCAGAAAATGATGCATAATATCTATATGCTTTGTTCGAGAATGTTGGATGGGATTCCTAGAGATGTTAATGGCACTAAGGTTATCACAATACATAAGCACTGATTCGCACTCTAACCCATAGTCACATAACATACTATTCAACCACAATAATTGCGTGCAACAACTACCCGCCGCAACATATTCGGACTCAGCAGTAGATAAAGACACACAGTTTTGTTTCTTACTATACCATGCAACCAAGTTATTACCTAGGAAGAAACAGCCACCACTTGTACTCTTGCGGTCATCTTCGTCACCCGCCCAGTCAGCATCGCTATAGCCTACAAGACTCAAATTAGTATCTTTGGAAAACCATAATCCAAGGCTACACGATCCACTCACATAACGAAGTATTCTCTTAACAGCATTAAGATGCGACACCTTAGGTTCAGATTGATATCTAGCACATACGCAAACACTATACATGATATCAGGTCTACTCGCAGATAAGTATAATAAACTGCCTATCATAGAACGGTACAATGTTGGGTCAACATTCTGCCCAACACTGTCTTTACTTACCTTCTGCGAGGAACCCATGGGCGTTTTCATTACCTTAGCAGTGTCCAATCCGAACTTCTTGACAGTGTTTTTGGCGTATTTTTCTTGGGACATAAAGATCCCGTCACTGCTTTGCTTAATCTGCAATCCTAGAAAATAGGTTAATTCGCCTATCATCGACATCTCAAATGTAGTGTTCATTGCCTGCACAAACTGATCTAATAATACTTGTGAGCTTGAACCAAATACAATGTCATCAACATATACTTGAGCAATCAAAATATCGGATCCGACCCTCTTAACAAAGAGAGTGCGATCCGCCTCACCTCTAGTGAAACCAAACTCAAGCAAAAATGTTGCTAACCTTGCATACCACGCTCGAGGCGCTTGCTTCAACCCGTACAATGCTTTCTGCAGCTTAAAAACATGGTTAGGATAATGGGGATCTTCGAACCCTTTAGGCTGTTCGACATAGATTTCCTTATCAATATACCCATTCAAGAAAGCACCCTTAACATCCATTTGGTGTAATGTAATGTTAAGCCAACATGCAATAGCTAACAAAAGTCTAATAGATTCTAGCCTTGCAACGGGAGCAAACGTCTCATCAAAGTCTATTCCTTCAACTTGCGTGTAACCCTGAGCTACTAAACGTGCCTTATTTCTAACAACCCTACCAAGTTCATCAGATTTATTCTTAAATATCCACTTAGTGCCTATGACATTAATGTCTTTCGGCCGTGGCACTAATGTCCAAACTTGGTTTTTCTCGAACTGCAAGAGTTCCTCTTGCATCGCATTTATCCAACAATTATCCTTGAGAGCTTCAAGGACATTCTTGGGTTCTATCTCAGAAACAAAGCAGTTAAAACGTACCTCGGCGTATAGATTCATACACGCATTTCTTACCATAGACTTGTAATCCTTTCGTGGTTTGTTTCTTGTCTTCCTTCCTTCATTCATGTCTCCAATTATTAGATCAGTGGGATGGTCTTTCTGAATCTTAGCTGGTGGATCACGTCGCACTTCACTGGGACCAGCTTCATCGTTCTGTTCTGGTACAGATGTTGAGTCCAATGTTGGCTCAACATTGTCATCCGCAGACTCCTCTGATTCGTTTCTTGCTTGTATAACATCTGCAATGTCAACTTGAGGAGGCATGTTGCTAAGATCAGTAGCATCATCAAACACGACGTTCACTGATTCTTGAACAGATTTCAAACGCAAGTTGTAAACACGATAGGCACGACTGTTAGATGAGTATCCTAGAAATATGCATTTGTCACTCTTCGAATCAAACTTAGTCAAATATTCACGGTCATTAAGCATGTAACAAAAACATCCAAAGACATGAAAATACTTAACCGTAGGCTTCTTACCATTCAACAATTCATACGGGGTTTTCTTTGTACCATGCCTAAAAAATACACGATTCGAAATGTGACATGCTGTATGCAAAGCTTCAGCCCAAAAACGTTTAGACACATTCTTAGATAGTAACATAACCCTAGCCATTTCTTGTAACGTCCTATTCTTCCTTTCGGCAACCCCATTTTGTTGGGGTGTCTTAGGAGACGAATATTCATGCACAATGCCCTTTTTGTCACAGAATTCATCAAAAAATTGATTCTCAAACTCTCTACCATGGTCAGACCTAATGCGAAAAATGGTAGCACTGAAATTGTTTCGAATCATATCACAAAATTTTTTGAAAAAATCGACCGATTCTGATTTTTCCCTAAGAAAGAAAATCCAAGCATATCTAGAAAAATCATCCACGAGCACATAAGCATACTTTCTACCCCCTATGCTATCAACTTCCATAGGACCCATCAAATCCATGTGAATCAACTGAAAACAGTGAGCAGTTTTAAAATGTTGGGCAGCTTGTTGGTCAACATTGTGACTAACATGTGTTTGCTTACCCTTCAAACACGACTCACAAACAACCTTACCAAACTCCTTAAGCTTAGGAATGCCTCTGATTGCATCATGTTTGATAAGTTGCTCCAATGTTCTGTAATTAACGTGGCCCAATTTGTAATGCCAAAGAACAACATCATCCTCGGCCTTTGAAAGCTGGCACACGTCCTTCTCACCAGTTTTGTCACCAACTAGGTAACAATTGTCGCTAATGGGTTGTTTAGATC
Organism: Craterostigma plantagineum; assembly: GCA_027422505.1. Lineage (NCBI taxonomy): Eukaryota > Viridiplantae > Streptophyta > Magnoliopsida > Lamiales > Linderniaceae > Craterostigma > Craterostigma plantagineum. Next base: position 179,464 of record JAPQWV010000096.1, on the reverse strand, counting down.
GATCTCTTTCCTGCCATCACTAAAACAGAATTTCGGTTAAACACTTCACAACACTCCTTATTAAACCTTACCTCAAGGTCATCGTCGCACAGCTGACTTATGCTTATCAGATTAGCGACAAGTCCTTCTACATGGAGTACGTTGCTAAGCTTGGGAAAGTCGGGAACATTAAGTCTGCCTCTGCCGAGAATTCGACCTTTGGAACCACCTCCGAAAGTCACAGATCCACTCCTTAAAGGCGTGTAGTCACTGAGATATTCTTTGGTACCCGTCATATGTCGGGAACACCCGCTATCGAAGTACCATGAACCTGTAACGTTAGCTCGCAAAGAGGTGTACACAACAAGACTTTTATCCCCTGATTTCCTAATCCAAGCTTTCTTAGAAGATTTAACCACGTTCTGTTTACTAGAATTCGAAGAAGCGCCGGCTGATTTCTCTCCAACCACATCCTTCAACACTGATTTCTCAATGTTGACCGATATGTTGGGTAACATCTCAGCTGACATCGATTTCTTAGCAGAAATCTCTCTCTTCAATTTCCAGCAGTGTGATTTTAAATGACCTGATTTTTTACAGTGTTCACATACAAAGGATTTATCATGAGTTTTTGGGGTCACATGCTCGGGACTCTCCTTAGGATTCGCAACTTCGTTATTGATGGATTGAGCTTTAACAAACACAATCTTAGGCTTCTCATAGGTCAAGGGTTTTGTACTATCATGAGCAGATTTATGGTTATAACCTAGACCTTGTTTATCTGTAATACCAATAGATAGTACCTCTTCATGGCTAGTTTTGCTCCTATTCCATTTAGCAAAAGTTTTGTCGGCCTCATTGAGTCGCTTTTGAAGAGAGTCGATTTCCCTGTCCTTTCGTGTCAAAGCGGCTTCCAACTTGTTCATGCCATCCATTAGACCTTCAATGACCTTCTCGTTTTTCTCATTTTCCTCGGACAGTAATTTTACCGCGGCACGAAGTTGTGAGTTGATCGTCTTTTCTACTTCATATTGTGATGTCAACTGCTTTACGGCTTCTTCACCACACTCTGTCTCAGTTTCTGTATCATCACAACTCAAAAGACCATCAAGACAGTTTGAATCATCATAATCAAAAATGATATGTTTTACAGATGTTGAGTCAGATGTTGGCTCAACATCAGTTACCGCAGTAAGGCCGATTTGATTATCTTCATCTTCTTCGTCGTCAGAAAATGACTGGATGATCACGGATGATTGTTTAGGCTCTTCCTCTTCATCTTCATCTTCCTCGTCTGACAGATCGATCCACATGACTTTACCACCACGCTTGCGAATGGTGTTGGCACATTCGTTGGCAAAATGGCCCCAACCTTGGCATTCAAAACACCGAACTGCCTCATAGTTGATATTCTTCTTTGGCTTTCCATCTAGCCTCCCAAAAGGTTTCCGTTTAGGGAACGGAGGGGCTGAAGATGGTTCTGCCTTGGCATTCTGGCCTTTTCTGAATGTTGGGCCAACATTTTGCACAACATTCTTCTTCTTGAAGAATTTGGCGAATTTCTTTACCACCATGGCCATGTCTTCTGCGTTTCTAGGGTCGACATCGATCAGTTCATCAGATGGCTGGGTGACTAGTGCGAGGCTCTTTCCACGAGAGGCCCTCTTTTGGACTTCAAGATTGGTTTCATAATTTTTCAAGATGTTCATCAACACGTTGAAGTCCATGGTAGCTAGATTGTGAGACTCCTCGATCGCTGACACCTTCATATTAAATTTTTCTGTTAGTGTACGAATTGCTTTTGAATTTAATACCTTGTTTGACAGGGGATCTCCTAGGCTGGCACACTCGCTGGAGATGGTCAAAAGCTTCCCAAAGTACGTCGTAATATCCTCGTCTTCCTTCATTCTGATATTCTCGAATTGGCTTAAGAGGAGGCGTAGTTTGGTTTCTCGCACCGTTGTATCACCTTCACAGTACCTCTCGAGCAGATCCCACGCATTCTTGGCCGTTGTACAGTTCTGGATTATCTTAAACATGAAGATATCCACCGTGGAGAAAATGGCGTTGAGAGCCTTGTCATTGAATTCAGCTAGGCTTCGCTCGGCTGCCGTCCATAGTTCGACCGGTTTGTCGACAACCTCGCCATCTGCATCAGGTTCTGTCCTTGGTGGGGTATACCCGTGAAGTACTGCTTCCCATGATCGCACGTCGATTGACTTGATACACTGACGAACTCGGACCTTCCAATACGCATAGTTGGTGCCGTCAAGAACAGGGACTTTGCCGATATTGTTTGAACTGGTAATATCCATTGTAGAGGATGTTAAGCGCTTAGTGACGTCAAGCGTTGGCTCTGATACCACTTTGGAGTCGGTCCCGTACACAATGGATGTAAATAGCTAACTAAAATACTGATGTTGGACACGATGTTAGGCTAACACTCGTTCTTACTCTTTTGTACGCACAGCGGAAAAACGAAACGAACACACGATGAATTGTGCAGCAAGTCAAATAACTTGTTGCGAGCCCCAAAGGGAAAAATCCACTAGAAATATGGATTACAAATACTATCGAAAAAGATAGTCAAAAACTAGTCTAGCCAAAACCTACGAATCAATAAAGAATTCAGCAACCACTAGACTAAAAAGAAAACTCTTTCAAGGAAATAACTCTCGCTCAAACTGCTCTGATTTTCGCTCGTGTTCGTCGTAAGTGCGCCACTTGAAAATGGTGAAGTCCCCTCGCTATTTATACGTCTTCGGCTTCTTAAGGACTTCTCCAATGACTTAGTAACTGCCCTCAACGTCCACTAACATCCACTATGAGTATTTGGTCCGTTAGTGACTGTTGGGGCTCGACTTGGTCAGCTCCAAAGGCTTGGTCTTCACTTGAGCTCCAAGTCTCCTATTTTTAGTATGCACTCTTCCTATTTTTGCTCTAGCTTATCCACACTCTTTCCAAACGGTTTGATCCATTCTAACTCTTATCCATAACCTGCACAATACTAGAAAAATGCCACGTCATCAATAAAATTAGTTTTGGGCATGAAAGATAAAACTGAGAACGGGAACATTCTCGGCCAACAGATGTTGACTAGAATGTTACCCCAACATTGTTTCAGTTGAAAGCTCAACATCAACAATGATGATGATGATGACGACGACGACGATGATGATGATGATGATGATGATGATGATGATGATGATGATGATGATGATGATGATGGTATTTTCATATGAGAATAATGTATACTTGGAATGAATATTTTACGTTGAACCGATAGTGCTTTGTCTAAATTTCGTTCAACATCAAGACAAGTATTAATTAATCTCGTTCACATCGTATGTTTGAACCAGGAAATCATTGACAGTTTTAGATATCAAATGGATTTTGTATTTATTACTATTTTCTGACTTGTGTTAAGTCAAAGGTTGAATAACATATGGTTCTAACAAGAAAATCTTTGACAGTTTTAGACATCAAATGGATTTTTATGATTATTATCTTCTCTGTCTCGTGTTAAGTCAAAAGGTTGAATAACATATGATTCGACTTATGATGAGTGGAATGATTTAACTATGGAGTCTTACCTTAAAAAGGGTAATATTCAGATTGAACACGATATGAGTCAATTATATGGTCTCTCTGGATATTCAATGCACCACGAGGCAAATTCCATTCAAAAAGTTAAAAGAAAATGCTTGAAGACTTTGAATGATCGAATTAAATGAATTTGAGATATTCCTCAATTCCACGTAACCAAACGAGAGGCACCAGTTTAATGAGATTTAGAAGTTGAAGGCCAAATAAGATAAGCATATTGCTTACACCAAAAAATGGAAATGATACCTATTTTTCATATTAATATGACCTATATATCACCGGCCTAAAAATACTAACTCTCAATGAAATAAATGCCGACCTTTAAGCATTGATTCATAGCATTTTTTTTTTCCTGTTTACGTAACAAGCGAAAATTAAATTAGGACATTATTCGTTATTCCTATTTAAAGAAAAAGAGTGTTGGAGTAATAATTTGACTGCACATTAGGTAATGCCCAAGAAACCAATGTGTTGATCAAAATAAGGTTACGACTCCAAGTCAAAGGCCGCCCGGCCCGTCTTTTCGAATATTCAAAATGTCCCTTTTTTCCAGAAGGGACTCTAATGAACCACGCAAAAATAAAATATTAAGGTCCTTTCATTAGCTAGTACAATAATACACCAATATTTCTACGGAGGAAGTTTCCTTGAAGTCATCACTCATTTCATTCAACTATAAATACACCGACACTTCCTCATAGCTCTTCAACTTGCAGATTCTTACAAACTCCTTCCTTTTATTAGCTCATTCTTTCTGTGATATACACAACATAACTTCAGATAAACTAGAAGAAATGGTTCCCAAAGTGCAGAATATTCTATCTGAGGTTGCAAGCAATGATGGCCATGGAGAAAATTCAGCTTTCTTTGATGGCTGGAAAGCATATGACAGTGATCCTTACCACCCCAAGCTGAATCCCAATGGAGTTATTCAGATGGGCTTAGCAGAAAATCAGGTAAAACACAGATCAATCAACACTATATATGCTTCTCTCTTAATCCACCGCTTGTATCCCTCTGTATCTGTTCGTAATCTTCGTTCCTTCATCCCAGCTTTCGTTCGATTTGATCCAAGAATGGGTTAGAAACAACCCCAAAGCATCCATCTGCACAGAAGAAGGAGCAGAAAACTTCACGGATATTGCCATCTTTCAAGATTACCATGGCTTACCAGAATTCAGACACGTACGTATTGTATTTGTAATAAAAACAAGTCCTCCAAAATTATCCGTCATAATGCCATGTCTTCCCAAGCTTACAAACAAATTCCGCCCCATGCGCAGGCTGTTGCCAAGTTCATGGAGCGAGCGAGGGGAAACCGGGTTAGGTTCGACCCGGCCCGTATCGTAATGGGCGGTGGTGCAACTGGCGCCCAAGAAACATTAGCCTTCTGCTTGGCTAACCCTGGCGAAGCATTAATGGTCCCAACACCATATTATCCAGGGTAAGTATAATGGCAGCCACACATACATTGATATACGATTGAATAACTCGATCATATGACTTCCCATGGCAGCGTAGTAAGATGTTTTCCTGAACTTATTAATGGCAGAAACGACAGAGACTTAACGTGGAGGACAGGGATAAAACTCATCCCCGTCGTATGCGAAAGCTCAAACAGTTTCAGGCTCACAGAGAAAGCCCTCGAAGAAGCCTACGCAGAAGCCCAAGAATCGGGCATCAGAGTGAAAGGGCTGCTCCTCAACAACCCTTCGAATCCCTTAGGCACAGTCATCGACAGAGAAACCTTAACAGAAGCACTAACCTTCACCAACGGCAAGAAAATCCACCTGATCTGCGACGAGATCTACTCGGCCACCGTCTTCGACCGGCCGGAATTCATCAGCATCTCAGAAATCCTGCAGGAAAACGAGGGCAAATTCGACGCCGACCTCGTCCACGTCGTCTACAGCCTATCTAAAGACTTGGGCTTCCCGGGATTTCGCGTGGGGATCTTATATTCTTACAACGACGCCGTAGTGAACTGCGCCAGGAAAATGTCCAGCTTCGGCTTGGTCTCCACGCAGACGCAGCACTTGCTGGCGTCGATGCTCTCCGACGAAGCCTTCGTAGACGGTTTCTTGAGAGAGAGCGCCGGCAGACTGCGGGCGAGGCGCGAAACCCTAACGAAGGGCTTGGCTCAGGTGGGGATATCGAGCTTGAAGAGCAACGCCGGTCTCTTCTGTTGGATGGATTTGAGAAGGATGCTGAAAGAAGCTACCTTCGAGTCCGAGCTCGAGCTGTGGCGGGTGATCGTTAACGACGTGAAGCTCAACGTTTCTCCCGGCGGCTCGTTTCACTGCTCGGAGCCAGGCTGGTTTAGGGTTTGCTTCGCGAACATGGACGACGAGACGATGAGGGTGGCCTTGGATAGGATTCATAACTTCGTCCTCCTTAATCAGAAAAAGCGCGGCGAAAAGAAACGGAGAGCAACCATCGCTGATGATAATAATAAGCTTGAGATTAGCTTGTCTTTCAAGAGAATGGATGAGATTATGAAGAAGGCTGCTACTACGCATATGCTCTCGCCTCATTCGCCTATGTCTTCTCCTCTTGTTCGAGCAAGAACTTAGAATTCAAGATAATATGTGGGTGGGATATGGTTCATGTATTATTTCTGTTGGCCGAAGACAATAACGTCAATTACTGTAATTTGTGACCTCATTTGTATAATTTGTTCCTTCATTCAACGTGTTTGCATTTGCAATCAAGAATCGGATGTGATAGAAAGGAGATGAGGAAACTTACATATTCATAGGTAAGAAAAGTAAAATGCAAGTAAGCTGCTGCACAACAAGGGCTAACCATTTATTTCAAGAGATGAAGGTTGTATCTAAAATAATAGTCTCTGTTTTTCCAGACATGGGTTTATTTATTAGCCCCCAGATGCAATGAGCAGAAGTTGAACTCGCGAAGTATGTAAAGAAAATCAGACGGAAGAAACTAGACTGCTGCGCTCGAGGAAGCTCCTGCAATTTCCAATGCCTCCTCAACTGAAGCAGCTTTCTGAAGCTTCGATATTTCGATCGAAGGTTGAGCTCTTGCAAGTTTAGGAAGAAGTTGGAACTCCTGTGATCGTCGACGAACTTTTATGCATATTTTCTCTTTAAAAGAAAAAATTCCAAGGAAACGGGAAAAGGGAAAAGGTTATGTATGTACCTCAGGACTTCCACTTTCGAGAAGAACCCCCTTGAGTTTTCCTGCAATTAGGACAAAGATATGGTTTCTTTCAACATCTCCTTTCATATAAAAGGTAAGAACAAAGATATTTGTGGATTGTGATTAGGAAGAGAGGACAGGATTACCTGAATCTATCCAGAACGTTGCAACTTTTGGATTGAAATTTCCAACTTCAACAGTTTCACCAACTGTTCAGAAAAAAATGGGAAGTATAACTACTATTGATTGCTGTACATGCATGTACGACTACGAGTAATCAGACATTAGTTAACTTACCATTGTCTCCAAAGAATTGCCACCAAACTTTCCTTTGGCTCCCTTCATATTCAAATACTCTCGAGTAGAAGTATGGGAGATAGTCGTATCTGAGTCAAACAGAAAAAGGTTTTTGAGATTAAGGAATGTCAAAAGCCCAAGGTCTCCCTCCTTAAAGGGGAAAAAAATGAAAGATATATGCAACTCACGTCTCAGTGTGTGCAGTTACTAGTGATTTTATGCAATGCTGTGCAGATCGACGAGCATGATCGACATGCTCAACTCGTGCAGTCCGGTTGTAAATCTGTTTGTCATTTGATGGATTTTTGACGATGTTATTCAGTGATGTAGGTAGCAATAACAAATGGAAAATCAACGCATCTTAATATGGAGTATGCATACCTTCAAAGGAAAGGCAGCGACATCTCCAATAGCAAAAATACTGGGTATGCTTGTTCTGAATTGGCCATCGACCTGCACATTAAATACCGTGAATTGCCTTTTCTTTTGTTCTCTTTTAACCATTTCAATCACCTCTATCCGCACATAACTAACACGAATAAAAATTAAACTGAGCAAAACAAAGGCCATGTTGTGAACTATTTTACCTGTATACCTCCCACAGTGTTATTTAAACCAACCCTTTCAAATGGACCAACGGCTGGTTTAGCTCCAATGCCAATAACCACCTGCAAAGTCAAAGGAAAATGCCTCCCTCACTGTTCTTTTCGTCTCCACAAGCAATCCTCTCTCGAAAGGGACTAAATTTGGATTATATACCGTGTCTGCTTCAATGGTAGAACCATTCTCAAGTGTTACCCCAGTTACACGACCGTCAGACCCAGCTTGTAAATTCTTTATGGAAGCACCCTGTAAGCAAAAATTCAGATAAGAAAGACCATCGTAATTGGTTTTTTATAGACTATTCTTATTTTCATCTAAGGCTAACCTTGACAAACTTGACACCATAGTCTTCGTATAGTTGCTCGTATTTTTGAGCCAGGGAAGGTGTAAACAATCTTGGCATCAAGTGACTTTCTGGGAAAACAATCTATATGCAGAGATAGAATACAAAATCATCATCAAATCACACATTTCAAATTATGCATTTAATATAAATATCCGAAACAACAATGTGATGGACTAGTCACCCACTGTAGTATCGAGCTTCCATCCCGTGGCTGCTGCAGCAACTTCCATGCCAATGTAGCCACCACCAACTACCACAATTTTCTTTGCTTTCTCCTATCCATGAAAGTTTAGGTTCACATTTTCCACAGATTAATTAAATAGGTGGTAATCTAATATTCTATGCATTCGAATTGCAAAGAATGGGCTGGCAAGCACAATAATTGCATACCAGAGATGATACGAGGGAATTGGCATCTTCAACATCCCGAATATAATGAACACCTGCTAAGTTCCCTCCAATTTTCTCTGGAAACCTGCCACCAAGACACAGAAAGCATACGAACATGGTCGTTAGAGATCAAGAAACAAAGAGGCAAGGCAACTGATAAAATGACTTGGGTACCACCTAGAGGCTGTACATCCAGTAGCTATGATTAGAGATCCATATTTGATCAGTTTCCCAGATTGTGTAGTCAATGTTTGTTTATCAATATCAAGGTCCGATACTGGATCTTCATATATTGTCTGCACCACCAAGGGACATAGTGTTTACCCCTAATATTCGTAATTATTGAAGAATCAAGAAAGGGGAATCGATAGTCTGTTCTCACCTCTATCCCTTTCTCTTTGTACCATTCAGGTGTCTGCCTTTCACCGCCTGAGCCAACACAAGTATGGAAACCCTGGAACAAAGCAGAATGATGATTCTCAACAAGAAAAAGTATACAAAATTTAACTGAAGATGGATCAAATCAACGTATCCCAGCAGAACAAGCTTACCGGTAAACGTGCTGGTTTCTTATCCAAGGGGAACAAGTAAGCTTTCGTCAATGCCGGTCGCTCGTAAGGTGCATATGCCTACATATTCACAATAAAAAGTCTTAAACCGTTACGAAAATGACAACCAAAACCTCAACTTTTTGAACATGTAATAGTGGAAATCACAAAATTTAAAAGCCAGAAACAAACGAGCAATTAAAGATCGTTATAATTGTAAAATAAACAATGAGTAAGCTAAGTGCACATGAACTAGGCAACTAAAATACCTCAGACAGAGGTATGAAACATAAGCGCATAGCCTCATTCTATCTGATTTGCAATGCTAAGAGAACTATGAAAAACACAGCTGAAAACATTAGCCCACCTCTTTGGAAACAATACAAAGACGCCCATCAGCCAATCCGTGCTCGACGAAAGTCCTCGCCGCATAACCAGCTGAATTTCCACCTCCGACAATCACAAACCTAAAATAAAAGCCCCAAGAAATGCCAAGCTAAACCCATGATTACAGAAGGAAAAAAAAAGCAGCAACATGATTAGTAGAAGAGTCAATTACTCTCGATTCTCATTAGCAAAAGACGAAGCCGAGACATAGAATCGTCTGCCTAGACTTATCGAAGAAGGCCGCGTGACTTGTCGTCCATTGAACGAAGCTGACTGAGGACAGAACAGCGACAGTCCGTGCTTCAGCGCAACTGCGTTCGAAGTGATCGACATCATTACTCTACTACGAATAGCTGCAAAGGTTTCAACCGAAACAGTAAGAGAAGAAGAGAGTGAGGAGCCGAGGATATGCAGATTGCAGATATCAAGTGCGACGTATCTATAATAATATAGTTTGTCGATATTTTAATAATAATTAATTAAAGAATAATAAAATTGACGAACGGCTCTTGCATAGGTTGAAAAGTCATAGCTGATGAGCTGCTGTTATATGCCAGACAGAGCATGGCGATTCGATAATGGAGAAAAGTCGTAGCCTCTCTCTAACATAGTTTGAGTATTTTAATTTCCTTTTGTTTTTCTTTGTGGGTATTTACTAGTAATTATCTATTTGGATAAACTTATAATTTAGTACCCGTAAGGATTTTTTAATATGTAGGTACTTAACAGAATAAATTTTTTGCACATAGGTACTCGATTTCCACAGGTATACCATACAACACATTTGTGTACCCTATATCAACACATTTAAGTACCCTATATAACAGAAAATAGTACGACTTATGCTACATTTAAGTACGCCCTATGTACACACAAGTATGCCGTAGGTACGACGTATGCTACATTTAGGTACCATATATCAACGTGTTATGTTACGCAATATACACAAAGGAAGGTACGTCATGACTAAAGAAACTGGTAAAATTAAATCGGGAACCTATCTATAAAGTTTTCTGACATGGGTACCTATTTGTAAAAATTTTATTCAATTGGATTATGCGTAGATGTACCTTTCTTTTTTTATTTTCATGTAGTAATAATATAAATTTCCAAGGAGTGGGATGGGTTGCTCACGGGCAGATGGATCTATTGGGCCATCAACAAAGATCCACAAAACTGGGCTTCATTTGGGCCAAGCAATACACATAAGAGGCCCAATAATACAATTCACTTCTTAAACATTTTTACATCATTATACCCCATGATTGCGGTAAAATCAACAGAGAAAAGAAAGTCTATAATCACCATAATTACCTTCACCATTACAAGAACAAAAAAAAAAAGAAAAAATGAATAGCTTCTTCATATGCATGTAGACGAAGCTTTAATTTAACACTAGAAGACGTTTAATGTAAAGTAAACAAATATAAATCCAACGACAAATAGGAAGTTGATCTCAATATGGGACAGGGTTAGACGATTTGCTAATCTGATCGAGGACGTCAAAGACCTCAGCCCTACTTCTGACAATCCTATGGAACACCTCTCTGATCTGCTGCTGCAGCGGAACCAAATCCTCCTCCAACTTCCGACAAATATCCGCCATCTCCGCCGCCTGCGCCGCCAGCTCAGCCGCCTTGTCCTCCTCCATCGGAAACTCAAACCCTTCCATAACGTCGAGCAAGGCGTGCGCAGCCTTCTCCATCCTCTGAACCTCCTCCAACAAACCGCCGCTCCCCTTCTTCTCCTTCTTCTTCCACTCCTCGCCGATCTTCTCCTGCAGGGTAATTATCGGCTGCGCCCACGTCAGGTTCCTCGGTATCTGAAGGTGCATAGACAGCCCATTCCTCTCCTGGCAAGGTATGGCGGCGACGAGGGCCCACATGACGAAGACGAGGATGACGCTCATTACGTAGACGGGGACGGCCAGGCTGTTCGATTCGGCGCCACGTGGCAGCACCAGGTTGGACGAAATGTTCTGTATCTGCTTCGCCGCCGACCAAGTCTTGGACACGGAGGGCCACGAGTTGAAAGGCTTGAAATTGGGGGCGATTCGGTTGTCTTTGTGGCTATTGCTGCTGCTGTTGTTGCCTCGCCGGCCGAAGGACCATGAGCGGTCGGTGGATTTGCCGTGGGCGGCGTTGTTTTGGTGGTTGCTGTTCGTGTATTCGCGGTCGTCGACGGCCATGGAGGTGAGCAAGGTGGTGAGGGACTTTCGGGCTCGCCTGACCTGGCCTTCGCCGACGACGGGTGGCGGGTGCTGAAGGGCGGCGACGGCGATGAGGGAGAGCTTCTGCCACTGGTGGATGAGGTCGACGCCGTGGGTCATGGCGTTGCAGACGTCTAAGGCTTTGAGGGATCGTTCCAACAGGTCTGGGATGAGGCGGTCCAGCGGCGGCCGGGAAAACTGAGATGGGTCGCGGCCGGAGACGAGCACCGCCTTGAACTCCGCCTCGCAGAGGAGGAAAGTGTCGAGGAGGTACCTCAGCCACGAGACGGAGAGGAGAGGCGGCGGAGGTGGGGGAACGTACGCCGCCGGCGTCGTCTCTTGAGCTTCTCCTCCTTCCTGTCATTTATCAAGATTTGAGGGTTATTATTGCGTATGTACAGAACGGAAAAAAAAGGTGGGCGGCGTCTTTGGTACCGCTTCGGCGTCGTTGTCCGCCGGAGTATCGGCGGCGGCGACGGCGGGGGTGGGAATGAGGAGGAGATCGGCGAATCGATCGGCGACGTGTTTCTGAAAAAGTTCGAGGTCTTCGAGTTCTTGATCGGTGTCCATGGACGCAAATTGGCTGCGGCGGATGCTTATGAGGTTGAGGAAAGAGCCTTGATTGTCAGTCGCCGGCATGATTTAATTTAATTACTAAAATGGATGAAATAAAATAATGGGTATTCTTTTTTCTTGGGAGGTGCGACGAGCAAATGGAGGAAAGGGAAGGGGAGAACAACAGACCGTTTTTTTGGCAGTTAATATAGTTGACCATGTAATGGGATTGGGTGGTGGAAAGATTTGTCGGGAGCATGACCGTTTCTTTATCTATTTACGATGTTGACTGTGTAATTCTCTATTTTTTATTTGTAGTATTTTCTTCTGTTGTTTGACTTTTGTGCCCCTTCCCTTCTTATTACTACATAGATTCAAGTGAGGAGAGTAATGCGTAATTAGTTCTTCTCACGTTACATTATAAAATTAATAAATAATAATAATTCTTACACACACTTTTCCATTTTCGAAGTGAGCATGGCTATTGCATGGTGGTAAAAACTGTGTGGCCTCTCCAATGAAGGAAAATGCTACTTAGCTACTAATGATGGTAAATAATGGGCCATGTATAACATAGCGCAATAGATCACCAATTAGAATCAATGCATATCTTTCATTTCTGACTAACAAGATATGCATGATTAGTACCATTTCATTCCGTTTATTTTCTTTCCCATGTAGGGCTAAATCAATAGTGTTATTACCCTCACTTGGGAGGCAAGGAACAATCTTACATTATGCGAGGGATTTCTATTTATTCGGCCATTTATAATGAGGTGTAGCCCAAATTCCAAAGTCTCTAACCCAATTAGAACGATCATTGAACTTAACGGACTGTGCCACGCCGGCTACATACCTGAGAAATATAATACATAAAAGAAAATTGATGATTTAAACTTTGTAAATTACTTTATGATCTCCTTATATATTAAACTATATCTTGTGGATATGTACAAAATAACTATAATAAAATTCAAATAGTTCACGTGAGGACGATCTCATCATTAATTAAACAGATAGATGGTAGTTAAGTTAACATTAGGTAGTTACATATATGATCATTATTGTTTAGAAGGATAATGGAGAAGGCACCTTTTACTTGAAGAAAATGGCGGCAACATTATTCTTCCTATGTTATGTAGTGAAGTGAATATAGAGAAAGCAATTTTAATTCTATGTCATAAATGAATTAAGAATGATAATGATGTATCATAAGTTGGGATGATCAGTCCTAATCCTTCAGTTGAGGGTCTAACAGAATTTTTCCCGAGGTTAATACAATTGTCTTTACATTGAAAAAAGGAAAACGATAATAAATGCCCCAACAAACCTAGAAATGTGGTTTTAATTATAGACAAGCCAGCCACAACACAAATATGGTTATCAGTTAGCTTTACGTTTATTTGATGTAGAAACTATATACCATATATATGTTATACACAATCAATAATCGACTAGTTCCATTTAAGTGGCCACAATTACATGCCCACATATTATATATAATATTATCATATTTTCATGACCATGCGTGAGTCCATGATCACAAGCTAAACCCTACTTGCCTTTTTCTCGAAATCTCCGGCAAAAGCCATAACTTCACCGACAAAAACAAGAAACCCACTATTCTTTTTCTTTTTTTTTTAAAATAATTTAATACCAACCACACAAAAGACAGAAGTATCTTTCAACACTTTCTTGATTTTTTTCTCCAAAAAATAAAATTTAAAAAAGAACCCATAAATCAATATCATCCACCATCCAAGTCGCGAAGCAGCTGTGCGCCCATCAAATTCCTATACGGCAACGCCGCCGCCGTCTGCCCTTGATCGCCGCCGTCAAAGAGAGAGTACTCATGCGCACTTTGCTGATGCTGCTGTGTATTAAGGTCGTCTTCTCGAGTACTGTCATAAAAAAGTGAGCTTTGATGCGCCGAGGACGACGAAGAAATAAACCCTAATAAGCTGCTGCCCATATGACCGCCGCCGCTAGTAACAGCATTCTGATGATGTAAACCCAACGTCAAAGACACGCCACTTCCTCCGCCGCCGACGCCATAGGAGGAGAAGTCAAGCTCCATTGTACTGTTATCACCGTAAGGGCTCTGATGGTCATGATGATCTCCAACTCTAGCGAAACTGATATAGGGTTCCTCATCGTCATGGATTTGATGACGATGGTGGTCAAGGCTCCTCTCGTCAAATATCTTCTTGTTTTTGTCTTGATTATTGTAGTTGATGATGCTGGTGGGCTTTCGATCTTCGATCCTCGGAGATTGCTGGTTTTCTGAGTAGTCGAGGTTGTTGTTAGAAGACGATGATCCAATGACAGGGCCATCGTTTTCTTGTTCCTTGAGTTCTTTTAAGTACATTTCTTCAACCATTGGCTTCCATAGCCTAACTCTAGCGTTGATGAACCAATTAGATACCTGGAAAATGAGCAGGAAAGTGAAAGGTCATGCAATTATCGTACGTGACATGAATATAGCGCCCATTATTGTTCTCCACAGTTGTTAATCTTTTCTGGTTGATAGTATAAAATGTAACAAAATAATTTTAGATGAAGAAAGGGACATGCCTGGCTTCTCGAGAGACCTGTTTGGCGGGCTAATATGTGTTTATCTACATCACTTGGATACCTGCCATGACGAAGCAAAGACAACGAAATATATATCATTAAAATAAGATGGTATTTGTATCTTTTTATTGCATATGAAGACGATAGTATTTTATTTATAAAAAACATGACGAAATACACATAGCTTCCATCGGCGGAGGTTGCAAGAAAGAAGCGAATCCACACAAAGAAGAAAACAAACAAAAACTAGTAGAGAAAAACAAGACGAAGCAAGAAAATATTGCATCCATAAGATCCACACATACATGACATATATTATAACTATTGACGAAAGCAATAATCTACTGGACACAGTGTAGAAAACAAAAACAAAAAATTAACACGTTAGTCATGTAATCAAAACTAATGACTGAGACAAGAAAATGCAAGAAATCGACTCGTAGTACGTTAATTATAGGAAGGAAGAACAGAAAGAGGGATAAGCAATGCTTCGTTTTCTTCATTTAGTGTAGACTATAAGCTACAAGGGTAGTAAAGTTAGAATATTTACGGGTGTAAGAAGTGCTCGAATAGCCAAGCTCGAAGAATCGAAACTGATTTCTCAGGCAAACCCCTCTGCGGCCTCCATGGATGAGCTTCCATCATATTCATCTGTTCAAGAGCCTTTTGTTGCCTTAGCGTTTGATCGAGAATTCTAAGCCTTGGGGTTTCGCCTCTTACACTGCCCGGCGAGGCGCTATCTTTGTCCCCCATTGCCTTTTTTGTGGCCTTGATTTGGCTTACGATCCCATCTCTTAAGCATCGAAAGTGCCTCGACATTGCTTTCGAAGCCAAAGCTGAGTAAGTTGCTGCTGATCCTTTTCCAGCAACTGCTTCGAAGGTTGATACCACAGCCTTCATTTGGTCGCGATAGTGCTTGTACCTTCTATCCAGCTAAAACCCCAAAATGGAAGAAAGAAAAATGAAATGAATAAAATAATCGTTTCTTGGTATATCATATGCAGTTACTTGGAATGGAATTAACAGTGAAAAGGGTTGATAAATAAAGTTTAAGCCCAGAAATGTAAACAAAAAAAAAAAGGAAGGTTCTTGAAATTAAGGGAACTCCCCT
This sequence comes from Craterostigma plantagineum, assembly GCA_027422505.1. Classification (NCBI taxonomy): domain Eukaryota; kingdom Viridiplantae; phylum Streptophyta; class Magnoliopsida; order Lamiales; family Linderniaceae; genus Craterostigma; species Craterostigma plantagineum. The sequence continues at coordinate 163,700 of JAPQWV010000096.1, read as the reverse complement.
CCCATCCCAAAGGTTGCCTTGGTATAGTGTGGACATTAATGGCAGAGTGACCCCTCAGTCGCCGAGTTAGCTAAGGTTTAGATAAATCCAAGAACTAACATAGTCCCTATTCTCAGTAATATCTCAAAGAATTACCCAAAAAGCTTCATCAAAGTGAGTCTGACTGAGTTATGTTCAAAGCCTAGCAGAAATGAACAAGAAGATGTAAACACGATATGTGTATATATACCTCTTCTAACATTTGGAAAAGCTTGATTTTTCTCCTCTGCAGTTCCATAAGGTCAATCGACGAGCAAAGTGCGCCCTTTTTATAATTAACAGAACTTTCATCTTCCCCCGGCCATTCACTACAGATGTTTTTCTTCTGAGCCTTCGTTTTAACATCGGTTTTCCTATCAGTTCCTCCAAGGCTACATAACTCGTTCAAAAGCTCTTGAACTGGGTCCAAGTACTGCGAGTTCCTAATCAGAAACTGCACTTGCAAAAACTCAGACGACGATTGGTGATGATTCTGAGCTGTACCATTAACAGCAGGCGGCCTGCTAGCGGAACTCGATGGCCCAAATCTCAAGCCGTCGATTTGTGCCTTTAGCTCGAAAGATCGAAGAACTAAGCTCGAAGGGTTAGACGAGCTCAGTGAAAGCGATAGGCCTTGACTTGGCCTCTCTTCGCAAGGGAACACGCCATCCAAAACCATAGCAGACGAATGGTCGTTGTTAGTGTTGTTATTACTATCGTTGTTCCAAGAAAACGCCATGGCCGATAACGTGGGATCGTGATGGTAGAACTGATGATCTTGATAGGTCGACGGCGTGGGATCGTTCGTGGCGGACTTTGATGAAGACGACGGCGGTGGAAACCCTGATATCATCTCCGCGGCTGAAGCGAGGTTGCTGAAGATCTCTGGCGTTGGCTCGAAGCTTTGCAAGAGATGATTACTGTCGTGGTTTCCACTTGAAGGAACGATAACATCGCCTGAGAAGTAATCGTAAGCTGCAGTTGATATGTGGCGATCTTCTTGTTTTCCTTCACCATCCATACAAGAATTAGACATGGATGTATGTATATGCGCCTTTATATATTTTCTTCTCTTTTTATGAAACTTATTCTTTGAGAGTCTCTAACACTGTGAACTGTAGCAGATTAGCCCCTCAAATCTCCATGCTCAAGAGTCAAAGAAGGAAGACCATATAATCACTCGTGTTTGTGTATATTATTGAGCTTTTAAAGATTGAATCTTTATGTGTAAGAAGTGTACTTTATGGGTTGGAGAGAGAGAGAGAGAGAGAGAGAGAGAGAGAGAGAGAGAGGGTTGTGTGTATTGGTAGGTGAAGACTAAGAGAAGCAGCTAGGACGACCTTTACTTTAGTTCTTCAAACTCATGAAGTGTACTCTTAATAACCGAACATGAAAAGTTCACGGTCTTAATAACCTAAGAAAGAAACACACTACCTCTCTCGAAGGTCATTAATGGCTTGATCATAATGACCTTAATCTCATATTCATTACCGACTATTAAAATGATGTATATGTGATTATATGTTGGCAAATCGTTACTTGTGTAGGAAAAAATTATAAATAAAGTGGGTCAGATCAGATCAGATGCGTACAAAGTAGATTTCCTAGATATCATACATATTTATATCTCAATAATCACACCATTAAAATATAGATTAGAACAATCCAAGGTCTTTTTAAGATACTTTATTGCTGAATGATTAAACAAATATAGGCCCACGTAGCATTAGATATTAGTATTGCACATTAATCATTAATTAAGAAGATCATGGACCTATATATGCCTTGTGCTACCAAGCCGTCATACTGTACGTTTTATTACCTGTGTATCCGTTTTTACCTTATCAATGAAACACAAAATAATATATAATATATATATATTATATGTCTGGTGAGAATCCCCGAAACTGAAGGCAAAACTCAAGTCTTGACAGGCTTTTTCAGAGAGTTCATATTTTACTATGTTGTGTTTTGGTGGGGCTGTCTGTCACATTCAATATATATGTATATATATATTTAAATTTTTAGGGAATTAGAATTTAGATGCTAATTTCGGTGTTGTTCACAATTTTCCCTAGATTAGACCCTGTGGAGGGCAAGAGATGTGGTGGTCCTTAGTTTCCAACTAAATCTAATTAAAACCAACCTTTTATTTCTTTTTACATGGGACCATAAAGACTTTTATTTTATTAATTTCTCTGTATCAAACAATATTGTCTTGCCCTCGATCATAGACTTTGCATTTTAAGCTTCGGAATTGATTGATTGATTGATTTAATGAATTGTTCCTCTTTACATTTAGTTATATAAATCTTATCATTTGATCATCTACCTAAATGTAAATTTTAAGTTCTAAAAAGAAATACTAATACAAGAAAAAAGGGTCCATAAACAAGATATTGAGAGGGGATCACGCGCGAGTCACGTGGATTTATTTGTATTGTACAATTTATAAACGACTTTATCATAACCGTGCGTAATAAAGTATGTGGTCCGCTCCTTCAAGCCAAAAAGCCTTTTTTAATTCACTAGCAATAATTCAAAAACTAAATTATGCTTACGTCAGCAAAAATAATATTTTTGGAACTTTCTGATTCGTAATTATCGTAAGAGGATAACAAAGTGCTCAACTGGCGAGCATGTTAACTACCCTTGTGTACCAATAATATAATATTAATAACATAATAATGATGACGATGATGATAATATTAAACGATGAATATCTTGGGAGATTCTAACGACAAAAATGAGCGAGCAGAAAAGTGAAATGCCCAATGAACTGTACATATCCTTTTCAGGTTAATTAGCCATCCCAGAAAAGTAGGAGCAACACAAACATAGCATCTAAAATCGTCAAACAATATTTTATTACATACAAAAATATGTAAAAATCTTCTTTAAGAGATGAAACTGGCAAGGATCAGATATATAAAGCTTAGTCTTCTGTTTAAGCAGTACTTCATGCCATTACAAGATTTGATTTTTAGAGTGGTCCTAATGTATTTCAAGAACGGACCCCCTATACCTATAATCATAATTATTATAAACATCGTTAATCGAGAAAATATATAGGTATCGATCGAGCCTATGTATGTATATATGTACATGTACAGCTATTATATTTAATTTCCGTAATAAAGGTGGGGGGAGGGAGTGGAGTGGATTCTCGATCAGCATTGACTCTGTAATAATAATCAATTCCAATGATTTCTAAATTTGTCTGATTAAATGAGAAAAAAGTGTGAACGGACTAAATTTGGCAATGCAGATCTGCATATGTCTGCCTGTCTTTGCATTATTAAAGTGGCTTCCCTTCCTTCATGAACCCATGAGACAAGCCGTGATTTTATATATATTATATACTTTATAATTAACAACCTTAAAATTGAAAGAAAAGTACCGGTTTCATGTAATGAATAAGCACATGGTATATGATTAAATACATCATGCAAACTATATAATGTGCCAATTTCCTATTACGGCCTTCTTAAGCACTACTATTTCAGAGGAAAGTTGGCCCATTAGGCCGTTAAGATTCGAAGTGGCCCATTCATTAGCCCATTGAAATTATTTGTCCATAGAAGTTCTAATTTAGAACAAATGTAAAACGACGCCGTAAATAGGATAAGTAAGGCCACTATCGTCATTACGCACATCCCCACCGCCTATATAAACCCACCACCACAACAATACCTCTCATCAACTCAAACGCCCGCTCCGCAACCTCCTCCGTCGATTCTCCACGATGGGTTTTCCGGCGGCTTACGGCGAATTACACCTCCCCAAGGCCGTCGTCTTCCTCCTAACAATCCTGGACGTGATCCGCCGCCTAGCTCGCGCCGCCGCCTCCTTAACCGGCCTGGCTGATTTTCTCATCGAACCCGAACCAGCGACGCGCCATCACCGGCACGAGCCGTGCTCTCCCGCGGCGGCGATGATCAGAGAGCTGCTTCCAGTCCTCAAGTACGGCGAGGCTGATGTGGACACGCGCCGCTCCGCCGAGAGCTGCGCAGTGTGCCTCCACGAGTTTGAGGAAGAAGACGAGGTCCGACGGCTGGTGAACTGCCGGCACTTATTCCACGCGGCGTGCGTGGACCGTTGGATCGATCTGGATCAGAACACGTGTCCTCTTTGTAGAGCCTCTTTCGTGCCGCCTCAGTATTTGGAGGAGAGCGTCGAGGAAGATGAGCTCATGTGGTTGGGTGCTGAAATTGGTGCGCCTGAGTATTAGGGGGCGAAATCTGCAATTTTCGGTTTCTGTGGGGGCTTAAGAGTAGACAACAGTACGTTATTTCCGGTTATAGTTTCCGTTGGGAACTTGTAATATGTAGCAATGTAATACGTTTTTGTTGCATGCATTTTGAAGAAGTGGGATATTCCTTTTCCGAAATAAAAGCATGATGGAGACTACACTGCACTAATTTGAAACGATTATGAAGTGATTTTATAACATGTTGGGAATTTGGGACACAAGTTTTTTGGCTCTGCAGTTTAAACGGATCTTGTCGTCCTAAAATGTTTATCACTAAGCATTGTCGGAAAATATTAATCTTTATAACGGAACCATAAATGGGCTGTACATTAATGGTATTGTATCACTACGCCTCAATCTTTAATGTTATCGTACTTTCACGAGTTGAAGCCAACAACATTTCGTTTCATGTCTCATTCATTTTTACGAATGAATTTATTTATGTATGTGCTATTCGTCGTGGGAAAGTGGTAGACGACGACAAGAATGGTAAACCATCACGTGTTCAATCAAATTTTCGAAGTATCAATTCAATAATACCTATTGTAATAAATAAAATACTAAATTGTAACTTTTGGAATCCGCTCTCGATTGTGAGCTGAACTTGGACATATATGACTTGTATGCTTACTAGAAAACATTTTGGGTGGAAAATTCAGTTGAAGTGTCTATTATTCAACTGAAATATAAACTACATATTTAATATCTTTTGCCGAACTTTGAGCAGCAATTGAAGATATATAGCCATCATTCCAAAAGGTGTGCTTTTTTAGTCCATAACTGACAACATATGAAGTTTATCTTTGATTTTGCTTGTTATGTGATTCTACGACGAAGCTTCTTCTACATTGCTAACAAGTATTAAGCAGCCGTAAGTTACAATATTCGAATTTTGTGGTTGGCCACTTGGTCGAAGTTAGTGGTTGTTAATTCGTTTTCTTTTCGATCTCTTGCAGTCTGCTTTTCGATTATCTTTTCTTCTGATACTTATCACAATACAAACAATCATGGCCGTCTTGCTTACATTGCTATTAAAATTTTGTAAGCGTCAGTTTCAAGACAAGAAGAATCCAAATCTTCATCATCATAATTATTTTCTTAATTGTATAATTAGGTATTTGGGGCCCGCCTGCATAGACCATTATACCATCTTTACCAAGCTTGTAAATCAAATATTTATGACAAATCAAAGATATCTAAGCTGGGGTAGATGCTATTGAATTTCTTGTCTATTACAACTCTAAAACTCATTGGAGTTAAATTGAGATAATACAGCTCTAGCAGACATTGCAGTTCGTCAATGATACGAATATAACTTCATATGCCCAAATCCATGATAAAACGTAAATAACAGAAATAGAGAGGACATAACACTTGATCAATGTTTGAAACAGAGATCACATAGAGTTGCTTAGGCTCATCTAGACCCTCGGCAAACCACGTAGACACGAAAAATCTCAGACAAAATGAGTGTGATTAAGTACAGAACAGCATAACCACAGTATGGTCCAAACAGGGTAAGCGAAGAGCAATTTCAAACTCATAACATGCATGCACAAGAAGAAAATTCGATCACTTGGGATAGCCGGGCGGTGGGTAACCCGCGGGTGGCGGATACCCGCCCGCCTGAGAAGTATAAGCGGGTTGCCCATAAGGTGGAGCAGGGTACCCAACATTAGGAGGATATGGCTGATCGAGGCGTGACATTTGCTGGGCAGCTGGGACGGCCATGGGCTGTGGTGGTCCAAACTTACCGTCTCTTTTGTCCATTTCAACCTTGTGCTGCGTCTGAGTATTTTCATGAACATCGTATAAAGTAGTCCGAAAGAGTTAGGGGAATCGGTATATTTCTGATAACAGCTTTTGTAAGAGTGATTTTTATGTACTAAACAATGCTGAAGTTTCTCACCTGCATACAAGCACAAACCCTGCAGTGTGGAGAAGTGCATATTGGTTTAGTGGGATGTTAATCTAACCGATTTAAGGGAGATCGTTGTGAAACGAGTTAAGTAGGTTAAGCTTACGAGCAATAGACCACATCAGACAAGAGGTTGAGAATCTGCGAAGCCTCGGAAATTTCTTCGCTTCCAACAATCATGGCGACGATTGAGAAAATGCAAGCAAGTTGGCTGAGGCAGAACATGAAACCCTGTAAAAAACAGAGTTAATGAAAAACAGATTGGCCGCTTAAGAATAATCACCTACACTATAGTGTGTGTGAGTGTGTGCATGAATGAGAGAGAGAGAGAGAGAGAGTTTACAATGATGCAATTGTCACATTGTGTTGTCTGGATGTTGAACTCGTCTTGCAACAGAAACCTTGTTGAGGCCACTGAACTACTAAAGCACAGAAAAACCTGAAATTGCAATCATAACTTGCGAAAAATCAGTTATTGATTCTTCAGCGCAGCAATACAGAAAATGTGAAAAACCGCGTGATTTGCTTCTTAGCAAGTTATAATCAAAGTATCGTAGACATGATAGAGAAATTCCAAAATCATATACAGAGTTCGCTTCTGTGTCACCTCAGTGGCAAGGCAAAATTCAGGGCAGCGACTTTCACCACACCGACCACTACAAGGCATATACCCCGCACAGCAAATATATCTGTCATTATTAGCAACAGTAAAGTGTTATCATGGAAACATGTAGCAACCTACAAACCAGAAATTTGGACTGGATGTTATTGTTATTACCTTGACATGTCATTGTAAAGTGCTCTTTTTCGGAGCATATATGACACACAAGGACCGCTGCAATTCGAAGTTCCAAGGTGTTTACAAACGACAATTCAAACGGGGCATACAAGTGAAAACAACTGATGGCTCTTTTCATTTCAACACATTGCAATGCAAACCAATAGAAACAAACGACAAGTTCGTAGACTCGCAAGGGAATGAATAACCCCGAGTCATCCAAAGTCAACGCAAACTTCCAAGTTCCAACCTTGAAAAACAACTCTACATCAAAAGTACCTCAAACAGAGCTGCTAACATACATTCCTTATATCCACAAGCATAATCAGATCCAAATAATATATCATCGCAGAAAAAGGAATTAAAAATAGAATCAACTCACCACCACAACGCCAAGCAGCAATCTGCATAAAACAAAACAACGAATCAAATAAAAAAAACCCAAACGCAAATTCAATCAATTATATTCATAGGCACAAACACAAATTTCGACAACGTACAAGGTGGATCTCGCTGGATAGTACTCATGAGATCCGTGTGCCACAAGTTACGATAATTCTGCCGAAGCTGCATTTTCTCCAAATTCTGCTGCGCCATCTTCGAACGACGTCCCAGACGAAGATCTAAGAGCGTTCCGATGAATCTCTGCTAAACAAGGGGCGGCTCAGCTCGTATTAGCGTAGCGAGTGTGAAGCCTTTCTCTTCTCTCTTCTACGCCTAATAGAAATGAAGACAGTCGTTTCCACGAAGATAAGCGTGTTGACTTTTCTCACTATTCTAGGCTTTTGACTAGTAATTTCGAATTTTTATTGTTTACATTTATTTTCATTCCAATCTCGAGATTAGTAGGCCTAAAGGCCCGTTACTCTATTGGATCTTTACATATAAGTATCTATTTGGATAAAACTTGTAATTTAATATATTTTTATGTGTAGGTACCTAACGGAATAAACTTTTTACACATAAGCACCCGATCCCTGAAAGTACACATACAACACATTTTAGTACTCTATATCAACACATTTGGGAACAGAAAATGGTACGACATATGTTATATTTATGTGCGCCCTATGTAATAATAGGTATGCCGTACGTTCAACGTATGCTATATTTAGGTACCCTTTATCAACGTGTTATGGTACACAATATACACACAGAAAGGTACGACATGACTGAAGAAACTGTAAAAATTAAATCGGGTACCTATCTGTAAAATATTCTGACATGGGTACCTATGTGTAAAATTTTTATCCAATTGGGTATTTTTATATAGATTCACCTACTCTCAATTAGAAAATTAGATGTAGGGCCTAGGCTTTGTTTATTTATTTAGTTTAGATTAGAAAAATAGTGGTTCCACAATTCTAATTTCCGTAAAACTGATGATCTTTCAAAAAATAACGAGATAGATTAGGGACTTGTATCGCAACGATCTTGTCTTTTTATAGCAGAAGTGGTACTGGCAGTTCAACTTGCTCTTTTCTTGTCTGTTTCGGTTCGGCATGTAATTAGATAAACAAAAACAAAATAAACCATCACTGTCTCATTCTCTAACATTCAAATTTCCATATCCACGACATCTGCGTAAGTTACTATCAAAAGCAGTCTCAGTTCAAAATCCTCCTCTAAATGTCATCTTCTGATCTCTTCGTCTTCGACAACTCTTTCTTCTCCGACCTACTATTTGCTGCATTCGTCGATTCAACCTCCATTGACGACGTCGTCTCGCAAGAAATTCAAGAAAACAGCAAAAAACATGAAGCTGATCAAATCATCTCCTCCGCCGAAGCCAATCTCTCATCATCTTCTCCGCCGGCGCCATGCGTTGATCATCTCGATCATCTGACGATTTCCCAGTTGGGAAATAACGCAGATAGCTCCGTTGCCGTTAAAACGGAGCATTCTCAACAACCCCATTTCAACGGCTTCTACGAAGGCTATGAAGATTATAGCAGTAATAATAATATAGATAATTACAGTAGTAACAACGTTTGGCCTCGGAGCTTTGATGGGGCGCACGAAACTGCATTGAGATTCATGCAGGGAAGGCTCAGCAGCAACTCTTTCGAAAACAACCCCTTGAATTTCGACTTTCAGCCTCAGTTTGATAGCGCTTTCGAGTCGAAAAATAAATCCTTGATGAGTTCATCATCATACGAACATGGTCAGATGAGGAGAGTTTGCAGCACTGGAGATTTGCAGGTATATGCTTTACTTTTACAGTTAACTTAGTATTCAGTTCTCTAAGTTTTGGTTAAAACGTTGTCTACGATGGCATTTAGAAGAAGATGATCAGCATGCAAACAAGGTTGATGAATCCTTCTTCGTCGTCTTCTTCCTCGAGTCCATTGCCTGTGGAGAAAGCTTCTCGCTACAGTGCGGAAGAGAGAAAAGAGAGGATTGATAGGTACAGAGCAAAGAGGACTCACAGAAACTTCAACAAGACAATCAAGGTTTGGCGTCCGTTGTTGTAGTAATAAATAAACCTAAGTATAATTTTGTTCTGTATTTGTTTATTTCTCGTTTTAATTTGAAGATTATATATTATAGTATGCATGTAGAAAGACATTAGCGGACAACAGGCCAAGGATACGTGGCAGATTTGCAAGAAACGACGAGTCTGTCGCCGTCGATATGATTATTCCTAAACCACCATCATCGTCATCGTCTCAGATATATGAAGATGACGACAATGACCTTTGGGTAATATTCTCTTTCAAAAATTCTTTCCTTTTTCTGGTAATAATATTTTAATGATGGAATAAATCACTGCATGATGACACGACCTTTTTCTATTCCAAGAAAAATTAATAAGAGAATCTTTTTGATACATGTGCTTTGCTTGATAGCAGCAGATCGATGGATTTAACGAAGAATACCAAGAGATGGGCGGCGGCATATCATTACGGAGAGGAACAGCGTTGCTCTACCATGGTTATGGTTCGAGTTCGACTCAGTACGAGGATTTTAGATATTGAGTTACCAATGGTTACCTTAGAAGAAAGAAATAAACATCTCTTTCCATGTGATGTGTGATGTGATGGGGCAGTTTGTTTTTTTTTCTTCGGAGGGTTTTCAGTAAGAATTTTGATTAGGTAATCATTAAGTCGATCGATCTCCACTAATTTGCTAGCGTATCAGATCACTTTATGTCGCTTTGTATAATGTCGTGACATGCATCTAGCTCTAGAAATATCAATATTTTTATGAAAATAATAACCAACTTGACGATCATTCTTTTCCGTACTTCAATAATTACAGTTGGATTTCCTTGTTAACAAATGCTGTCGAATCTTATAAGCTAAAAAGCCTAGGTCATAGTTGCGACATTTGCTTAAAATTTACTTAAACCTTAATCAAATAATAATGGTGCAATTGGACATAAGTACTGATAATATACAAAACGTCGTATATGGTCAAGTTTACTAGGCAATTTAAAATGCAACCTTTCACTCAAAAGTATAAGAATATCAATCAACACCTAGATGAATCGCATTCCCTATATGTATTAATATTATTCGTTTCATTTTAATACAGAAATGAAAAACAATATATATATATTATATATATATTCGTAGTTATACTGAGGAAGATGCTCATAATTCGTGTAGACAGGAAAGTATCCTACAAACAAAATCCATAAAAAAAAGACAACAAAAAAGGTTAACCCTTTCAAAATACAGCACCTCCAAACTCCTTGACCAGTGATATATCGATCGTTATTCTTCTTAGGAGACACTTTCTGTTATTTTATACAAAAGTAATATGTCCCACTCAATAAAATATGAAACGAAGAAAGCGCTTGTTCTTGACTTAACTCTTTAATTTGACCATTTAATCTATATTCTACCATGCAATTGACCGGTTGAGATCACTTATTCCAAGCTTTGTATTTCACTCCGTATTCCAATGAATAAAAATCGTTACACCTACTCCCGTCAAGTGTTAAAACACCCGTAAATATCATTACACCTATGAATTTCATTACAACAAGTGTTTAAATAAAAGAAAAAACTCATTATTACGTATTTTTCTAATATGGTGTAGAAAAAATCAGTATTATATATTAAAATAGAAAATACGTATAATGAGTTTTTTTCTTTTGTTTAAGCACTTGTTAGACCTGTCAAAATGGCCTGCCCCGCTCTGCATATGGGGCGGGCTGGGCTGGGATTTTTAAGTCCCGCCAGAAGGCGGGCCTAAACGGGCTAGCCCGCGCGGGCTGCGGGCGAGGCGGGATGGCCCGCCAGTTTTAAAAAATTATATATATTTTATATTTTATATTATGTTTAAATATATTAATTTAATAGTTAATGATTCATTAATTATACCATAATTAATAACATATATATTTATAAATATATAATTAATACGTTGTTTATCCATAATTTATTAACTAAAACTAATTAATAAATTAAATTATAAAATAGAAATACAAAAAAAATATATATATAGGCAGGCGGGCCTGGCCGATCCCCCATTTTTGTGGCCCGCCAGATGGCGGGCGGTGGGGCCAACCCGGGCCCAGCCTGCCGTTTTGACAGCTCTACTTGTTGTAATGAAATTCATAGGTGTAATGATGTTTACGGGTGTTTTAACACTTGATGGGGGGAGGTGTAACGATTTTCGTTCGTTGGAATACGGAGTGGAATACAAAGAGTGGAATAGGTGATCTCAATCCGCAATCGACGGCTATCACAAAAGATATACATTTGATGAGGAAATAAAAGCCACTATAGAAACAAAGCGCATCTCCACAAGTCACTCAAATTGAGTAGATAAAATAATACCATTTCTATATTCATCCTAAAAATGTAACGATTCAGAGTATGGTTATTAGGAGAAATAAATAGGGCTTAGACTGTAGGAGCCTATATAAGTTAATGGGAAGAACACAATGCGAAAGAATTGTTATTCAAATTCGATGATTCTTCCAAGTTATGATCACTTTTGACCACACCAATGTGGTAGCTTATGGACAAAATATTTTACTACCAATAATGTCGTGGCATTTCACAATAAAACGATTATTTATTTAAGAGAATAAAAAAAATTAATTTTCGGTGGCTCATTTGAGGAAGTTTAAAAAAGTAAAAAGTAGTCCAGTGGCTTCTTATTTTAATTATTCTATATTGCATAGAAACTTATTTATCCTACTAGCCGACAGGAGTTAATGCTTGTTTTCGTAATGAACATCTCAATTATGTTTGAATCATATATGCATGTAATGTAAATATTAAAAACAATAACAAGCACATGAATATGATTTGTTCACTTAGTCCTACTTTTCTGCATATAGTTTTATAATAATATAATTATTCTTGTCTCCACTAACATATTGATGTGCATCTTATTTTCCATATTGCGTAATTACCAATTACAAAAGGACTTCAGATTCATCCATTGATGATATTAGATAACATATAGAATTAAGCATCACAGTAAACTAAATAAAGTTGTTACATTCTAGTTTCGATATGTTAATGATATGATTTGTAAATATATGCAGTGCTACTCATACTGTAAAAAGAATTATAAAAAATAAATAGGAAAAAAATCTACTTAAAACACTGACAAGGAATTATAAGTACAACACAAGTGTTGCATAAAAAAGCAGTCAAACACTAAAATCTTCCACTTAGTAACATTGAAGACTTGGAAGTATTCTTAGTGTGGAGAACCAATTCAAAATCTATATTTAAATGTAACCACCAAAAAATATTAAAATAAATCCAAAATTTTGTCTGCCGCCTGCAATGATTAGCCTTTGATGTGTAAGTAGTTAATTTGTATTTCTCAACAATCACTGGTCAAATATTCATTGAATCTTCCTTGTCAATTTCTTTTAGCTAATTTGGAAAAAATAAATTTCTTTTAGCTAACGATCTTCACCTGTCACAAAATTAGTAAATACTCCCCATCTCCCAAATATTTATGAACATTTGGGAGTTAGTCATGAGAATTAAGAAAATGATATTTTAATAATATAGTACAATTAAAAGGTAAAAAGTGTATATTTTGACACGTCTTTTAAGAATATATAATATTATTATATTGATTATCTGTGATAGTTTTTTGCTAATAAGAAAATGTACAAAAGATATGGGACGCCCTGATTTAGTAAAATGTATAACATGATTTTGGATGGAGGGAGTAATAGGACGTGGCTATTTAAAAGCATAAAAGCACTATATGGGCTTGCGCTGTTGTTTTAAAATCGGGCCAAAGCCCATAAATAGTTTTCGTCTTCATCTGTGCTATCAATAGCTGTGAGCCATTTTCACCAAAACTTCAAAAGAAGGGATTGATGCAGACAGATAGACCCTCGAAAGGAAACAAAACAAAGGACGATGAAATTTGAAAATATCATATCAAAATAACAAAAAGATACAAATAAATGCAGAAATTAGTACAACTTGTAGCCAAATCTAAACCTGCCACCAAAAGAAATTCATTTTACAAATCTTTGTAGGGCCAATCTAGATTGTTGCTCCAATTTTACGTAAAGAGATGGAGACCCTACATTATACGCATTGTTATTTTTTTTTTGTAAAAAAGGAGCCCCATTATTTTGTTGACACGTGGAACGAAGCTCATTAAATGCCATAACTTCCTAGTAGGTGCGCAATTATAACATATACCTCTTGGTAGGTCATTGTTATTTATGTATGTAATACATCTCCATCCCCCACAACACAACACAACACAACACACAAATGTGTGTGTTTATACTAAGAGGTTGAACTCGAATATAAAATCAGAATATTCTCAAAGTTTAAGGCTAGTTTTTCTTGTCACTACATTACCTAAATCGATAGTTAAGTTAGTTAGGGGGGTTCTAATATATTACAGCCATGCACACGATACATATATACATATACAACGGTCCGAAAACAGCCATATATCATCTTCCTCGGTCGAAATCTAAACACGGCGTTTTGCTGCCTGAATAAATTCCGTGATCACTTGAACTTCATCCAACTTCTGCACATTCGAAACGAAAATATGAAGAAAAAAAAAGAAGCGAAATATGACGAGCGATCGATGATCTCATTACCTGAGATGAGAAATGCTGCTGGACTGTGCCGACCAGTTGTTCTTTCGTCGGGTTAGGACCGATATAGTCCTAACATGTACACATTATTAACTCAAGATTCGTAAGAAGATTATCAAAGTGTAGTAAGAAAATGTACACTCACAAGTCGGTAGTTTCGCCAATATCTCCATAAAGATTTGCTTCCGAGCTTCGACAAGTTAACTCTCTGACAAAACAAGTTTAAAACCCTTTACTACTCTCTCTTGCATTGCATTTACACTCATTAGGATGGAAAGGCAATTTACCGATTGACATTTGGGATGTTCTTCGTTGCGATTCCCCGACTTTGCGGAAGGAGACCAATGCCTGCTATTATGTCGAACACGTGGCTTGCTGCTTACCTTGCCAAACTGAAAGCTCGAAGCTTTTTCATTTTTTTTTTTAAATTTCCAAAGATAAAGAGAAGGAAAAATGAATCATTCATTACACGGGCATTTTAAGTTAAGTATGTAATAATAAGAACATCGATCGATATACTTACAGAATCGATAATGGTCTTTCTCGCCGACATCAGAGCCACTAGTGAGTCGTCAAAGTCATACTCATCGTTGTCTTCTTCATTACCAGTCGGAGGCTCGAGGACGCTCAGGGCGTTCCTTTGGAGTTTTACCTCTACCCCATTTTTCAAAACCTGCCTCGAAAACATTTCTAACTAAATCATCATGATCACTAACTAATGATGTAATGAGATTTACTGAGAAGATTGTTTTTTACCAGCCAATGCCAGCCACCTAGGCCAACGGCTTTCTTGACGACTCCTTGCAAGCCGACAAGAACGCTCTTTGTCCGATTATTACCAGTGACGACGACCTTCGTGTGCCTCGGAAGAATGGCCAGCTCCTCGTCGCAGCTCTCCTCTCGGAAAGGAGATAAAACTCGCGAATGGATATATTCAGTTTCCAACATCTTCGGTCGAATTGCAATGACGTTCGCAGCTTAACTTCGATCAACTGAGCCCAGAAAATACCTATCGAAAGTGATCGAATGGTCTCAAGCTTCTATTGGAGTTTCAACTACACTTTAAAATTTCATCCTCACCAATAAGTAAATGCTGTGAAAGCTCGGATTTTATAGTACTAGTACTAATCTTCAGACAAGGGTTTAGCATTTACTGCCATTATTAAAAGATGCACCAAGAAACTTCAGCCTCTGCAACAACCACCTGAAAAGGAAAATTTCCATCGAGTACTTCACAGAGCAGTTCATTACCAGGAAATTTAAATACATACACGCACATCAGCCATAAAATAAAATTACAGAAAATGAGCCTTCGTTCTACAGATTTTGCATCCTAATGCGTATGACATGTATTGTTTGTGTGAATTTTAAATATGATGCACTCAATCTCTCCCAGTCACGGGCTCAATCTGATCACATTAAATGAACCAAACAAAACAAATCAATACGCAGAAACAATAAAGAAACAGCAACAAATAGGACATCTCTCTATCTCTTTCTCCTCACCATTTAAACACACGCAGGCATGGATTCTAACAAATCCCAAGCAGATAAATCAGTATTCGAAAAAAAAAACGCATAAAAAACTCTAACAACGAACGCTTGCGCTCACGAAGTTGAACTAATGTATTTATCATCCACGAAGTAGTCAAACGAAGTTAGCATTAGCCATTACATTACCTCCTCCTTGTGTAAGCAGAGAAAGCGAATGCTTAGCTTTTCGCTCTATGTGCAGTGTGTGTGTGTGTGAGAGAGAGAGGGAGGGCACTAAATAGGAGTAACTGCAAATGTGATGTAATGGGATTTGGGAGACACAACCCGCTACTGCTAAATCGCAGTAGAGCAGTACGGTCTCCACAGTGAAGTCTTTGTCCATTTGTCACCGGCTGACTCGGTGACCGGTTTATCGGCTCGGCTTCGCACCAAGCCAAGCCGCTGTGGGTCATCCTTATCCGTTTGTCAGGATTTTTTTTCCCTCCACGGCGTATCAGAGAAAGGAAGTACAATAATTAAAATTAAAATTAAAAGAAAAAGAAAAAAATAATAAAATTGCCTCTCATCTCCGACAGATCATCAACGGTCACGATCCAGCTTTCAGTCCACATTCTTCATATTCCAATTTTAACCTCGACAACGGAACTATGACCGAGGGTAAAATGGTCACTACACGGTTCGGCGCGACGCCGAGCCCGATAAAGTTGGTGGCTGTTAGCTTACGAAGGAAAGAAAGGACACGTGTCGAGTACGACAGCTGTCGGGTTACTTTCTCGCTTAGTAATAATTCCCACAGCTTTGGATCCTTTTTCTAACAACGTAAGGTGACAAAAATTGAGATTCTTGAAATCTCATAGGCTCGCTCCTCCCATCCTATGCTTTCTCGACCATAGCTTTATTTAATTTTTCTTTAATACAAGGCAAGAAAAAGAAATTGGCTCGACTATTAATGGCCTCCCACCCAAGTATTACAGTATTACTCATTACATTTATTGCATTGCGTACCCATAAATAAAACTTCCACGTAGTAATGGGCCATCCAATTGGGCTTATAATTGGACCATTAGTTGTGACAAAGCCCATTAATTGTTCATTTTAAAGCCCACAACTTATAAACCATCTTCAATCTACTCGTTGTCGTAACCTTCCTTGGGACAGACACAGAGAGAGCGAAGCTGTAATAATTTTCACTGATAACTGATAAAGTGCAGCGCAAGAGCAACCAAGAACAAGCATTATTAGGTACGCAGTCCACACAACATAAGGATAAACGTTCGAGAAAAAGATTTGAGAAAAACAACACAGAAAACCGATCATTAAGTAGTCCACTTAAGCTATAGCCCTGTCTCTCTTGAAAGGAATGGCCCTTATGACAATCTGATGATAGACTGCTGCTAGAGCAGCTCCGATGAACGGCCCGACCCAGAAAATCCACTGAATGAGAGTGAGAAAAAGATCAGAATTTAACCATAGAAAGGGGGTATGTTTCCGATTATTACAACGAGCGACTACTACTTACGTGGTCATTCCAGGCATGACCTCTGTTGTAAATGATGGCTGCGCCTAAACTACGGGCGGGGTTTATCCCAGTGCCAGTGATGGGAATGGTGGCCAAGTGGACTAAGAACACAGCAAATCCAATGGGAAGAGGAGCAAGAATCTGAGATAAGATGCATAGTATGATTTGATTAGAAAGATTTGAGATAAAAGGGAAATAAGAGGTGAGCGAGACATTACTGGGACGTGAGAGTCTCTAGCACTTCTCTTGGCATCAGTAGCAGAGAAGACAGTGTAGACAAGGACGAAGGTGCCGATAATCTCAGCACCAAGGCCAGCGCCCTTGGTGTAGCCATGAGCAACCGTGTTCGCACCACCCCCTAACCTTTCGTAAGGACCCTTTTGGAAACCCTTGACCACACCAGCGCCACAGATGGCTCCAAGACACTGCATAATCATGTAGAAGATGGCTCTTGTGAGAGACAGCTTTCTTGCCAAGAACAGACCAAAGGTCACCGCTGGGTTGATGTGTCCTCCTATTAATAGTTTCAAGAAACAAAAAAAATGAGCTTTTTAATCGGAACCCATGATAAAAATCCAGCCTTTATCCCAATAACAACTCAAATTAACCCGATAATCACCGCTTGACAGCTCAAGAATATTTATCCTTTTGGATTTTTTACCAGCTACTGGGACATGTTTTGGAGATAATAATACTCAGCAGATCGAAGCCTTAAAAAGTCTGAAGAAGAAGGAAAGGAAAAAAATAACCTGAGATTCCAGCGGTGCAGTACACAAGGGCAAAGATCATACCGCCAAAGGCCCAGGCAATCCCTTGAATGCCCACGGAGGCACACTTGTTGGGCGCTCTGTTGACGCCCATCACAGTCAAGATAGTGATGTAGAGGAACAAGAAAGTGGCCATGAACTCGGCAATGCCAGCTCTGTAGAAAGACCATGACTTCAGCTCGCCGGGCTCGAACAACGGCGCCGGCGGCGGCTCTACGTAGTCTTTGTCCGTTTGAGCAGATGTGCCTATGGGCTGTGTTTCTCTGTACCTGTTGGCTCCGAGTCTTACATCTTCTTCCCTGTTTTCTGCCATTTTTACGATGATAGTGTTAACGGAGGAACTTTGTGGATGGTTGTAGGTGTGTGGTGAAGGAAAGGATAGACATGGTGTGTGATGTGTCGTTTTATAGCCTTTTTTTTTTGTCTACGCAAATTAGTGAATTATTATTTACCCTTATTTCATTACACATAATATGCATTTTTCTTACATATCATAATAAAAAACAAATATTGAGCTGTATACATTCCCTCCGCTAATAATGACAAATTACAACAGAAGATTATGACAAAGACGGGCTCCAATTGTTGGAGAAGTTGCAATTAATCAAAGTAATCCTCTTTATTACAATAATCATAAACCTTTCTTGAGAATAAATAAGCTGTGAAATAAATAAAATATAATGTATGTGAGAGTGAGAAGAATGGGGGATGGACATGAGTGTTCTGGAAAGTAAGAGAGAGATGGTGACTTTTTGTCTTGTGGTTCGTTCTCATCCTCTTTATTTTTATCTTTTTTAATTTTGCATTTATTTTCTCTTGTTTTGATTAGGTTTTTGGACCACATTATTTACCTAATCCCATGGAACATTTTGACTTCTTGAAGACCTGAAATGAAATCACAGCCACGCAAAGACAACATTGCATTATGCAATTAGGAACCTCATATTAACATAGACTTCAATACTTTGCCGTTAAAAATGTGACCGTTGTGGAAAATGATCTTCAATCAATGCATATAGACAAGAGGTCCCCCATGGCATGTGTCAAAACAAATTTGCCACACAAATAAGATTCATATGGCATTTTCTTTGATTTTTTTATTGTCTATGGTGTCCACAAATGTTAGAAATTAGAGTGATTATTAGTTCATTGTCTATTATCAGAGATTTGAGGTTTAAATTGCGCAGAAAAACATGTGGGCCAAATCTTTGTAATAAGGGTAATAATTACCCTAAACAATTCCTTCACATGCAAAGTCGCAATCGCAATGGCGTACCTTATAATCATTTAATATCATTAGACAACTAATATTTACCGACAATTTTGAGGCCCAAAAAACCGATGATAGGCCTCAATGACAACTACGACATGTGTCGACGAAATGACAAGTATGGACAATCGAATTACGGGTCGGCCCAATAAAAACCTAGGCCCATTAGTAGAGACCCAATTTGCTTCGTTGGCCCATGAAATCCTTTGCTGGTCAGAATCGGAAGAAATTAGGGTTACAATACAGTGGCACAATTTCCTTTTCTGGGCAATGATGATTTCTCATCTCAGACAATGTCCCAGGTACGAATACCCAGTTATCTGAAGCTTTCTTGTACTACTTCGCATCATTTTTTATCATAGTGTTGAACTTGACGCCGCTGCCTTTTTGATCTGTTTCCATTTTCCATGCAAGTCGTTTAGCTGATCGAAGATTGTAAGCCATGCTTAGGAGCCTTGCGCGCAAAAGGCTGTTTGCTCACGTAGCAGCTTCAAGTGATAGGTTGTATGAATTGCCAAAGTTCGAATATTTTTGCTTCAGATTTCTCTCTTCAGCTGCTTCAGCATTGCCTCGAAATGCTAACCTGGGACATGAAGAGCATACTTTCACGTTGTCTTATCTGATAAACTCTTGTGGTTTGGACCCACAATCTGCTAGTGTTGCAGCCAAGAAAGTAACCCTAAATTCGCAGAAGAAACCTGATTTGGTACTGGAGGTTTTAAGAAAACATGGATTTACCGATGATCGCATCACCAAGCTCGTTACGAGGCTTCCCAGGGTACTTCTTGCAAAGCCAAAAGAACCTTGTTGCCGAAACTCGAATTTTTCCTTTCAATAGGCATGTCGCCTTCGATTGTTTCAGAAGTGGTCACTTTGTCCCCTTGGATCCTAAAATGTAGCCTCAAAAGGCGCTTGATCCCATTCCACAACTATCTCAAGGAACTTTTGCATTCTGACGAGAAGGTAGTAAACGTTTATAGGCGCGCAAGGTACCGCATAACTTATAGAATGATTCTAGTACCTCCCAACATTTCAATCTTGAGGAAATGTGGAGTGAGTGACTCTAATATCGCCTTTACTTTGACACATTACCCAAGAACCTCATCTATGGGTACCGAAAGGTTGGTTGAGTTAATTGAAAAGGTGGTTGGTTTGGGAATAGATGCTTCTAAGTTGATGTTTGTTCATGCAATCCACGTGCTTCACAACACAAGCAAGTTGAAGTGGGAACGCTTGAAACAAATATATGGAAGCTGGGGTTGGTCTGAATCTGACATCCTCAAGGCCTTTACGATACATTCTAGCTGCATGACCCTGTCGGAGAAAAAGATAATGTCTACCATGGAGTTTCTCGTGAACGAGATGAACTATGATCCACGAGCTGTTGTTTCTTGTCCCACATTACTCTTCTACAGTTTGGAGAAGAGAATCGTGCCGAGATGCAGAGTTGTCCAAATTTTGACGGCAAGGGGTCATATAAAGAGATCATACAGTATTCTTACTGTAGCGTCAATGGCTGACCAGAGGTTCAAGGATAAGTTCATATCGAAGTACCAAGAAGAAATTCCGCAGCTATTGGATGTATACTGCGGAAAACTGAGTCCTCTTGAGTTGGGCTTAAGTCGAGTGAACCAGCTGAAGTAAAGTTACTGTAGTTTTTAGACTTCAAACCTGTAGCAAAGTAGGTGCTTGATTTTGCTCTTGATTCACAGCTATATTGTCCTTGCGATAATGTAAAGTTCTTGAAACAGTGGCACTGGAACATATGATGTTCCATAAAATTGGAACAATCACAAGAATTTCTTGAAGAACAAAGATTTCTCTTATCAACTTTCCATGTGTACAATATGTCACCGTGTATTGATACTTCCTCGACCTACCAAAACGAGTACGATCATTTACGGCCCATTTACATGCTTGGAATTCTGCTAGCTCCTGGCGATTTTTTAACTCTTTTCTTGGTCATCTGCTTCCTGATATCACCAACGACGTCCCAGTTTCCTGACGCTGCGTGTAAATGAGACAAAAGCACATAATGAGAAGAATTGTCTGGTTCCATCTCAATAAGCTTATCTGCAGCAAGCTGACCCCTTATCTCATCTCCATGCAATCTGCAAGCACTGAGATACGTGCCCCATATCTTTGAATCGGGCTCGACGTTTAAGCTGTTGATGAAATTCTCAGCCTCGTCGAGAAAGCCCCAACGCCCATATAGATCCACCATGCAAGCCATATGATCGAATCTTGGATTGATGCCATAGCGATCAGTCATTTCACCGTAAATTTCTCTGCCTTCAGATACTTTTCCAGCATGACTGCAAGCAGTTAAGACGCCGAGGAAGGTGACTTCGTCTGGCTTAATGCCCGACTTCTTCATCTGATCGAAGATCTTCAAAGCATTTAATGCGAGCCCATTCTTTGCACAGCCCACGATAATTGAATTCCAAGAGATTACATCTCGTCTGCGATCCATTTCAGTGAAAACCTGGGCTGAGCTGTCCATATCTCCACATTTTGCATACATATCGATGAGTGTGCTTGCTGTTAGCTCGTCTTTGTCGTAAGCCATGTGAAAAATGAGAGAATGGATTTTCTTACCGTCGTCTAAAGAAGGTAAGCTCGAGCAAGCGCTAAGCACGCTGGCAAAAGTTGCTTGGTCAGGCATGATATCATGCCTACGCATTTCTTGGTACCAAGCTAATGCCTCCTCGCCTCTGTCATTTTGGCTACTAACAGATATCAGCACAGTCCATAACACCGTGCTTTTGGGATTGGGTAGCTCAGAGAAATAACGGACAGCATCAGCGTTTCTCTGGGCAGCATTCATGTACATTCCTAAGAGAGAGACGGCTAGAAACTCGTCATGGTTTGTCAGCCCATACTTCAGAAGAAAGCAATGTATTTGCATTCCAAAATACAAGTTCGTTTGACCTGAACAAGCCTCCAAAAGGATGGCGAAAGTGACTTCAGAGGGCTTGAATCCATCGCAAAGCATGTTCTTGAAAAAACCCACCGCAGAATCTAGGCTTATTCTAGCATGACCCGAAGTTAAAGCGTTTATGCAGACCACACTTTTCTCCGGCATGCATGAGAAGACTTGTGCTGCATTTTCAACCATGCCACACTTGCAATACATGTCTATGAGTGAGCTTCCAGCGTATAGAGCTTGCTCTAGGCCGTACTTCAGTAGAAAACAGTGTAATTGCTGGCCTGTGCTAAGTTCTTGAAGATTCCCTGTAGCACTGAGTATGCTGGCCAAGGATACTTCGTCGGGTTTGATTCCTTGGGACATCATTTTCTGAAATAGACGAAAAGCTTCTTCTTCTTCGTCGTCTTGTACATAACCTACGATTATTGCATTCCAAGATACGTTGTCAGGGTTATTTATCTGCTCAAATAACTTCCTCGCTTTCGACAGAGCGCTGCATTTGGCATACATGTCGACTAATGCATTCTGCACGTATAGGTTTGCCCTAAACTCATTCTTGATAATATGTGAATGTAGCTGACGGCCTATCTCTATATTCCCTAAACAAGCACAAGCGCTCAGCATGCTGGTGTATGTATATTCATCAGATTGAAATCCTGAAAGTTTCATATTGACAAAGAGATCCAAAACGTCCCAAGAATGCCCGTTTTGTGCGTAGCCTCCAAGTAATGCATTCCTTATGACATCGTTTTTCTCTTCCAGCCCATCAAAGACGGCCTTTGCAGCCCCCATGTTCTGGCACTTAGCATACATGTTAATTAAGGAACTTCCTACGTATATATTAGTGTCAAGGCCTAGCTTCATAGCGCAGGCATGGACCTGCAAGCCATAACAGCAGTTTCCTACAGATGCAATTGCACTCAATACACTTCCAAGTGTAGAACGTGTTGGTTTGATGCTGGCTTTATTCATGTCCTTGAAGAGTGTTATGGCCTCGCCTTCATTACCACTTTTTGAATGCCCAGAAATCATCACGTTCCACGCCACAACATCCCGATGGGGCATTTGGGCAAACAATTGGCGTGCATCTTCGAGCCTTCCATGCCTCACACAAGCGCTTAACATGGTCACAAACACTACTTGATCTGGGACGAGACCAGCTTTATTCATATCCTCGAAGACATGCATTGCTTCCTCGATCAAACCAGCTTGAGCGAATCCCGAGATCAATGCAGTCCAAGAAACTTTATCTGGGTTTACTGCATATTCAAATATGTTATTCGCAGCACCGAAATGGCCACATTTCGCATACATATCGATCAACGAACCCTCACAGTAAGTGTTAGCTCCATGCCCAAGTTTTAGAACGATGCAGTGCACTTGCCTCCCAAACTCCACCCTGGCCAGCTTAGCAGAAGCTGACAAAACAACAGCAAAACTGAACTGATTTCCCACCACACCACAGCTCCACATACTTTGGAACTTCTCCACAACTGCGCTGAACAGCCCTCTTCTTGAATTCATGACCATGATCGAGTTCCATGCCAACTCATCCTTTTCCCGAAGCTGCAAAAACATATTTTCTGCGTACTCGACGAGGCAGCACTTTGCATAAAAATCCAAAATGGAGTTGCCCAACTTCCCATGTGAGGCGAAACCATGCTTCAGGCCCTGGCAGTGGACACCCTTGACCGTGTTTAAAGAAAAACCAGGCCTCTGCGGCATTTGGTCGAGCACTTGACGGGACTGAACGTTCTTGCATTCTCGCAAGCATAACTGTAGTAGGTGTTCGTACAACCCAATCTGTTCTGTTGATGCTCGAGAATGGTTGATTAGCTGCGTCGTCGAAAATCTGACGATGTGACGCAAGAAACGCGAGCTGGGTTTGAAAACCTTCAGTGCGATGTGAAACCACAGTGGCATGGCATTGGCCCGCGTTATTGCATTGAGACGAGCTTCGCATTTAATTCAACTTTTTTAAAATTTATAAAATAAAACATAAAATTAGAAAATACTCTTCACTGAGACCAACCAAACACTACAGATATCATCGTTCTTGATCCCATTTTCTAATCCTTGCATTTCTGCTGATCCTTTTTCACTCTGTCTGAAGAAGAACATGCTCAGATCCAACGGTTAACTCCAATCTTGGACCTCCACTGCTCTTCACCTTGACGGAATTCTCCGATATGGGAGAAGCATTCTCCAGAATTTGTCGAATCGGGGCCCGAAATCCGATACCAGGACTTCCCATCTGAAGAAGGCTGTTTGGACCAATAAAGTTCAAACCTTTTCCACTGATTTCAGCAAAGCTTGGAAATACACAGCGAAATGCATTGATTTCTGTCTGTAGTTTAAGGTTGTTGTTGTTGTTGTCTGTTACGCTCAATCCATCATCAGTTTCCACTTTTCTCTTCTTGAACTGCCTCCGAGGTTCTTCTGTGCCTCTCTTAGCCTTCTGACAACGTTTTACGGCCGTTTTCTTCTTCTGCTCCACACAAGGTCCGAAGTATGCCAACTTCTCCATCTCTTCTTTCATGGTGGCGAACATATTAACTCTAGCAACCAAGAGATCACTTATCACGGAATCACAGAACGAACTGAGCTCGGTGGGGCTTGCCTTTCTCTTCTTACCTCCCGTCTTTTCGACATGTGCTTTTTTCTTCGGTTTGGGCAAGGCCGTTTCTTTCTTCTTCTTCTTCTTCGTCTTCCTTGCTTTAGCGCTCTCCCTGTCTGAAACCATCTTACTGCTTGATTTGATGCTCTTCTTCTCGGCAGAATCACTCTTCTTTCTGCTCGGTTTAGTTTCCTTGATTTCCTTTTCTGGGACCTCCGCAACGACGCCGTTTGTATCGTCGGAATCGTTGAGCACAATTAAGTCGGTGCAAAACTTGCGTTGCTTATCTGCGACTTTATTACGGTCGGTTGACTTTGATCTCCGACCACCACCGTTGCCGCCGCCGCCGTCGTCACTTGATGAGTCCGCGTCATCTTTCGTTCTGAATTCCCATTTCTGCTTGAATTTCTCATCGTCGTTCATTTTTCTTTCTCTTTTCTTGCTGAAGCCTACTGTAATGGAACTACGTTGCATCTTATAGCAGCTGTCAATAAGGTTGTAATGGAAGAAACAGAATATTCTAATCTGGGTAACAACATAACACCTGATATGAAAAATGATTCACGCTATGGAAAAAAAAAGGGACGTTCTTTCACAATCTTTCAGCATTTATACGAAATTATACTGCTCTTCTAACATGTAGAACATATCTTTTCTTTCCGGCCAAACAAAATATAAATGCCAAAGCATGTTCAGCATTCAAGTTTTCTGCCTATATACGTTTCAATTCTCTGCCCTGTAATTCTTCGGTTCTAACTCTTGTTGATGACTTTATGAAGGGCACGCTTGATCACACCTGCTGATGCAGCTTTTAGCCCTTTGCACTGCAAATATTTCAATCTATAAGACTAGAACAGTTCATGTACATAATATGTTTTTATGCAAGAAAACTGACCTTGGCTCTTATTGTCATGGAAAGAATTCCATCGCAGTTCGAAGATTGAACGGTTTCTGGCTCCATATGCAGCTTGCTTATCGCTGCCATGATTTCGAAAACCAAAACATCCCTCCATGGACACCTCATTTCGATCGAAACATCGTTACCTGAAACATCAACGCTTACGTTATCCTTCGAAGAATCTGAATCTCTAGGCCGAACTCTGTTATCCTCAGCTCCCATTCTATCAGCAAAACAAGCTTTTCTCTTCTTCTCCAATGGCTTCTTCTTGCTATTATTATTCGCAGTTTGAGGACCATAATTGCCCGATGTCCTCTCTATCGGATCTCCTGCCATGGAATCTCTCTCCGTGGCTTCCTTGAAGGATTGCAGCTCTTCGACTTTACTTTCTAGTCCCCTCAAGTATTCGATCGTATGATCAAGTACTGATACTTTATCAACCTGCAAAAAGACCAAAAACCAACAAAACTTTTCTGTCCTGAAAATTCACTTGTTTAGATTTCAAAGGCATGAAATGAAGGTTAGTTGTACCTTGCCGCCAGATGGGACAAGAGAGCCAAGAACAGCGAATCGTTCGTTGATCTTTTCTCTGCGTTTCCTCTCAGACAAAACATGGTTTCTATCGCTATCCTCTTCTTGCCTGGCATTGCTATTACGTACATCAGCGCTGTTTTTGTGCAGTTTAGCCACTTCGAAGAGTACTTTCTTCAGCATCTTCTGCGGAATCCGAGATTGAATCATCCTCAAACTCGAACTGAAATCATTCGTCCAGCCAACAAAGCTCGATTCACGACGCACATTTCTCGAGTATGGTCCGAGAATCAGCTGGTGAGAGCCCTTCAAAATGCTCGAAAGCACGCTTTCGAAACGAAAATCATCGCCAGAATTATTTAGCTGACTACGTTCTTGACTGGTGTCATTATGCAATAATGTATGTTCATCGTATGTTTTAGGTACGAAATCGCCAGAATCTGCTGTATTGTGAAGAAGGCAATTCTTGGCAGCATCATCCACAAAGGGCCAGCTTTGGATATGGGAAGCTTCGGCTTCACCATCAACACCTTCGACTAAATTCTGTCTTGTTCTAAGAAGATCGTATTCGTGAATATTCGCCATATGACAGCCCAAAATCTGTTGATCAAAATCATCATCTTCGTTACTGCTCTCTCTGACATCATTTGAGGCAGTTTCGGGGCTGTCGAGGTACGATGTTCTTATGCGACGAATCAGATTAAGATCCTCCGAAACCTTCAGAAACCATAGCAAAGCCACTCAATATTAGCATATAAAGATCACTTGATACACGAATAACTTACCGATTCTGTTGTTCCAAGCTCTACCACACCTCCTAAATGTGGAAAGCACACTACCGTTTTGATCGAGGCGCTCTGAAAAATTCGATTTCTAAACCAAGTTAACGGCTGCAAAACCATGATTATGTCTTATTCATGATTATACCTTTGCGAGCAAAGATCGTGAGAAAACCTTTGTGTCAGCACGATGAGCATTGCACAGCCATATCGTCTGGTTTTTCGCCAGTGCCTTCCCGGGCAACCTTATACGATAAAAACGAAGCAAGTTTTTCCCTAAATTCTTACAGCTTTTTAATCGAAAAGAAAGGCGAATTTACCCTTGGTTGGCTCCGAAAACGAAGGACATGCATATCAAGAAGAACCACTCTGCTTCTGTGAGATCTTCGGGCGATAACAATGCAGATGCTGTTGGCCTTGTAGCAGCTTCAGAGCTTTCCTCAGCCTCGCCGATCGAAAGAGAAGAGAAGAGTTCTTTTAGCTGATCGCTTCTTTCAAGTCCCAGATTGTCCGAATTTGATTCTACGGTTTGTTGAACTGTTTTTCTCGTCTTAATTTCGCCGTTGTAGTACCCATCGTCCCATTTCAACGCCCTAAATGATGTGATTTAGTTAAGATTTTTACCAGTCAAAATCAGATGCAGATGATAACATACTGCTTCTTTTTCACAGATGAGCTTCGCAAGAATCAGTAGATTTGTCATAAACACTGATAAACCAAGAAATTGGAGC
Source organism: Craterostigma plantagineum (assembly GCA_027422505.1). Lineage (NCBI taxonomy): Eukaryota > Viridiplantae > Streptophyta > Magnoliopsida > Lamiales > Linderniaceae > Craterostigma > Craterostigma plantagineum. The sequence goes on along the minus strand of JAPQWV010000096.1, from coordinate 136,145 downwards.
ACAAAACAACCCATAAAAAATGGAAAGAACTGCGAGAGAGATTCGATCTTTACCCAGGCTGAGAGGATGAAATAGACCAAAAGATTGCATAGCTCCACTGAATGCTTCTAACAGCAAGAGCAAGTTGCTTCCTCAGATTCTGAGAATCTTCGATTTCCATTGCGGAGGCCATTTCTTGAACTCACTCACTACCTATGACACATTGCAAGAAAGAAATCAATAACCAAAAAGGGTTTGGTCCCAAGTAAGAACATTCAAAGGAAAGGGAAAAGATTCCTACTTTGACACTCTGACGAGATGTAGTCGACATATAAAGAAAGTGTTGGAAATTGGGGTTTATATCGGAAGGGAGGAACTTGATATCGAAGGATAGTGTTTAGAGGAAGAGGCTTTACAACACTTGATTTGATTTTCACTTGCTTGATTCAAAATGCTAATACATCACCCCTATTTATACTAGTTTCTACCCCCTTAGGATTAAGCCAACACATCACCTTTCTAGAATACTCCATAATAATATCTAGGTTCTATAAGGTTCTATGGTTTCTCTAGATTTTCCGTAACCTTCTAGATATTGGGCTTGTAATACTCCTAAGCCCAAATGCTAAACCCACTTATAATTATCAAAGCCCAAATCAAGTTTATTATTTTCAACACCCCCCTTAAACTTGATTTGTCATTCCGAGCATACTTCGTAGTCGTACGAAGTCTTCTTTCTTGAGTGGCTTGGTGAAAATATCGGCTACTTGATCTTTGGACTTCACATATTCCATTTCAACGTCCTTCCTCGTGATGCACTCTCTAATATAGTGGTATCGTGTGTCGATGTGCTTGCTCCGATCATGGAAGACTGGGTTCTTGGCTAACGCTATTGCTGACTTATTATCCACATGAATCTTAGTTGGCTCATCTTGAGGAATTCCCAGCTCTTTAAGCAGATTCCGTAGCCAAACTGCATGACATACACACGAGGTAGCCGCCACGTACTCCGCTTCACATGTAGAGAGGGTAACAATCGGTTGTTTTCTCGACATCCATGTGAAGGCAGTGTCTCCCATGTAGAACACGAAGCCACTTGTGCTTTTACGATCATCGACATCTCCTCCCCAGTCGCTATCACTATATCCTACAAGCTGGAACTCACTAGAGCTTGTGTAGTGCAAGCCATAGTTAGTCGTACCTTTGATGTATCGGAGAATTCTCTTAGCCGCCTTCAAGTGAGTCGTTGTTGGAGTTTCCATATGTCGACTGACGACTCCAACCGCATATAAAATATCGGGTCTTGTGCACGTTAAGTACCTTAGACTTCCAACCAAGCTCTTAAAGAATGTTGAGTCCACTTTTTCACCTTCTTCATGCTTAGTTAGCTTAGTACCGCACTCCATTGGCGTATCGACGGGATTTGCATCATCCATCTTGAATTTTTTGAGTATCTCCTTAGCATAACCTTCTTGGGTTATGAGAATCCCGTTGTCACCTTGCTTCACTTCGATTCCAAGATAGTACGCCATGAGCCCGATGTCGATCATCTCGAACTCTCTGGTCATCTCTCTTTTAAGATCCTCGTACATGCTTGGGTTGTTTCCTGTGAAGATTAAATCGTCCACATACAAGCACACGATTAAGATATCGTTACCTTGTACTTTGATGTAGAGTGCATGCTCGTATGGACACTTGGTGAAGTTTCTTCCTTGAAGGTACTTGTCGATCCGTGAGTTCCAAGCTCTCGGTGCTTGCTTCAACCCGTAAAGAGCCTTTTTCAATCTTAGGACCTTGTCTTCTTCTTCAGCTACTTTATATCCTTGTGGTTGTTCTATATAAACTTCCTCCTCAAGAACTCCATTCAGAAAGGCGGACTTACATCCATTTGATGAATTCTCCAATTGTTTTGAGCTGCCAAGGATATTATTAGTCGAACGGTTTCTAGTCGGGCGACTGGAGCAAATACCTCGTCATAGTCGATCCCCGCTCTTTGACTGTAGCCTTTAGCCACCAATCTCGCCTTGTATCTTTCAACTTCTCCTTTGGCGTTTTTCTTTGCTTTATACACCCACTTTACGCCAATCGCTTTATGTCCCTTTGGAAGCGTTGTTAGCTCCCAAGTGTCGTTCTTCTCGATCGCCTTAATTTCCTCATCCATGGCGTCTTTCCAGTTCTTATTTCTCACGGCTTCTTGAAAGCTCATCGGCTCACTATCCGCGAAGAGGCAGAAGAGGGTTACGTTATCTTGATCTTCTGGTACTCCACATATCTCTTTTAGGCTTCTGAAGCGTGGGGTTCTCTCGCTTGAGCTTTCGTCTTCTGAACTCGCATGCGATGATGTTATTAGAGTAGTGGGCTCGTCTTCTCCTTGCTCCAATATTGGCTGTTCTTTGTTATTTTCTTCGAAGAATGGAGTGTAATTGTACTCACCTCTGCATGTGCTCCAATCCCATTCTCCTTCTTCATCGAATATCACGTCTCGACTGATGATAGTCTTCTTTGTCTTCGGATTGTAGAGTTTGTATCCTTTGGTGTTGTTCTCATAGCCAATGAAGATGTACTTCTCACTTTTGTCGTTCAATTTGCTTCTTTTCTCGTCAGGAATGTGTACATGGGCTATGCTTCCGAAGACTCTTAGATGTGACACGCCAGGTTTCCTCCCACTCCATGCTTCTTGCGGTGTCATTCCCCACACACTCCTTGTTGGAGATCGATTAGAGAGATAGACTGCGCATGCGACTGCTTCTGCCCAAAACTCCTTCGGTAGTTTCTTACTCTTGAGCATGCTTCTAGCCATGTCGAGGATTGTTCTGTTCTTTCTCTCTGCTACTCCATTCTGTTGGGGGGATCTTGGTACCGTCAGGGGTCGTCTGATTCCGTGCTCCTCGCAATACTTCTGAAATTCGGTCGAAGTGAACTCTCCTCCACGGTCGGATCTCATTGCTTTTATCTTGAGGCCACTTTCTTTCTCAACGAGAGCTTTGAACTTCTTGAAGTTCTCGAATACTTCCGATTTGTGCTTTAAGAAGTATACCCATGTCTTTCTTGAAAAGTCATCGATGAAGAGAAGGAAGTAGTTATTCTTACCAAATGAGCTCGGCTTGATCGGTCCGCACACATCAGTATGAATTAGCTCCAATGGTCCTTTAGCCCTCGAGTTCGACTCATTTGGAAAACTTTTCTTGAACTGTTTTCCGATTAGGCATCCTTCGCATACTTGATTGGGGTGGTTGATGGATGGCAATCCTTTCACCATGTCCTTCTTTGATAGCAGTTCTAGTCCGCTGAAGTTTAGATGCCCATATCGAAGATGCCAAATCCATGATGGATCTCTATAGCATGTCTTGAGGCACTTCGCAACATCGTTCATGATGTTGAGGACGAACATACGGTTCCTTTGCATTGGCACCTTAGTGATTAATTTATTTGAACTATCTCTTATAGAAAGGTTATTATCTCTCAAGCGAATATCATAACCTTTCTCTAAGAGTTGCCCAAGACTTAAGATGTTACTCTTCATCTCCGGCACATAGTAGACATTGGAGATGAACTGGTGCCCACCATTCTTTAAGCGAATAAGAATGTTACCTTTGCCTTTCACCGCGACCTTTGATTCGTCCCCGAATGCAACATTGCCGCTCACCGATTCATCAAGCTCTACGAACATGTTCCTTTTCCCGCACATGTGATTGCTTGCGCCGGTGTCTAGATACCACTTGTTACTCTCGCCTCTTTCATCATCCTTATGGGCTAGTAGTAAAATATCTTCTTCATTTTTCTCTTCGACGTAGTTGGCCTTCTCCTCAACTTTATGTTTAGGAACTCTACACTCGGAAGCATAGTGCCCAAACCTCTCGCAATTGTAACACTTAACTTTTGATTTATCATACCTTGATCTTGGGTTACCTCCCCCACGACCTCTCGTTGAGTAATTTCTCCTTTGATGATTGTTGTTGCCGTCATCATTGGGCCTCCAACCTCGTCCGTATCCGTGTCCACGACCTCCTCCTCGTTCTCCTTTTTGACTGCGCCCGCGGCCTCGTCCTTGATAATTTTCATCATTATCCTTTTCTTTTGTAGGATCAACTTGCAGTTTGAGTAGTTGTTCTACAATCCCTTCCTTCTTCCTTTTCTTCTCTTCATGAGCTTGCAATGAGCCCAATAGTTGCTCCATCGTCATTTCTTCTAGATCCTTAGTTTCTTCTATGATGGCTACGATATGCTCGAATTTTGGATCTAACGAGCGAAGAATTTTCTCCACGATTCTAACATCATCAATTTTCTCGCCATTCCTCTTTAGTTGATTGGTTATTGCTAATACCCTCGAGAAGTAGTCCGACACAAGTTCATATTGTTTCATATGCAAGGCTTCAAACTCGGCTCTTAAAGTTTGAAGACGTACCTTCTTTACCGGATCCGCTCCTTTATACGACGTTTGAAGCTTCTCCCATGCTTCCTTGGCGGTCTTTGCTTCCGAAATCTTCTCGAAAGCGTCGTCATCTAATCCTTGATAGATTAGGTAGAGAGCTTTCTTGTCTCTCTTTCGCAATTCTCTCAAACTATCCTTTTGAGTTTGAGATTCGGTTTCTTCGCTCTTCGGCTCGACGTAGCCTTTCTCCACGATATCCCATACGTCTTGTGATCCAAGGAGCGCCCTCATCTTGATACTCCAATTGTCGTAGTTGCTCTTGTTGAGTGTCGGGACTTGGAAGGGAACCATGCCGCTCGCCATCGCCTTAGGATCTTCTTGCTCTGATACCACTTTGTTGGAAATTGGGGTTTATATCGGAAGGGAGGAACTTGATATCGAAGGATAGTGTTTAGAGGAAGAGGCTTTACAACACTTGATTTGATTTTCACTTGCTTGATTCAAAATGCTAATACATCACCCCTATTTATACTAGTTTCTACCCCCTTAGGATTAAGCCAACACATCACCTTTCTAGAATACTCCATAATAATATCTAGGTTCTATAAGGTTCTATGGTTTCTCTAGATTTTCCGTAACCTTCTAGATATTGGGCTTGTAATACTCCTAAGCCCAAATGCTAAACCCACTTATAATTATCAAAGCCCAAATCAAGTTTATTATTTTCAACAGAAAGAACCGCATTAAAAAATAATACAAAAGTCAGTAGGAAGACAATGGGCTGCTACAACACATCGCAAAGCACACATACAATATTCAAGAAAGCAAAAATACCCACGAAAAAATTTCAAAATTTCATCTTTGTGTACACAGTTTATTATACTGTCACTTACAACATAGATGTCACACTACATGCTCTCTGAGTGTCCATGAAGCCTATTGGTTCATCTTCATACTGTTATTAGTGGTTGTTGTAAGTTACTTTGAGCCACTAAGAGGGCCAAACCATTTGAACACTTTCGATCAAATCCAAAAGCAGTCTTGGATTGTCTTGAAATTATGCTGCTCAAATTTGAAAAGAAATGAGAAAAAGGTTGAAGCACACCATTAAAGATCTTGGACGAATTATTATATGGCCCTTGGCCAGCCTTCACTATTTATGGTCCCATTTGGACCTACGTAAATAAATGAGATAGAGAGAGGGTTGCCGTGCATGCATGGAAATTACACTTTATGAACTTACTCCATTGATTTTTGGACGTTTTTGGAAGAAATAATGTAATATAACATTTGAGAGAGATACGAAAAAGAGTTATGGCTCGGAATTGAACACGTAAAAATAACATATAATTCAAGGGTATTAAAAAGAATACGTAAAGAACGATCATATACTTTTTATAATAATATTCCAGTGGGCTCTTCGTAAATAATTACGATTATATTAATATGATGGTTCGGAAAGTTGATACGTATGAGGAAGCTCCTCGTAAATAATAACCACGAAAGCCAACTAGTCGTCGACACTTCTACGGTTAAGTTGTCGCCACCTAGGTCTCTTTATTTATATATTTATTACTGACATTTAAGATATTATTATCTATTGTCGGGCTTCCTCCCAAAGTAGTGGATTTGAGTGGGAAACGCAAATCAAAACCAATTGATGAATCAAATTGACAAAATGATAAGTTGTGTTGTTGAACAAAAAACAACCAATTACTTAATTTCGTAACTGATTTAATGTGTCAATTTATTGAAACTTAATATAATTCAGTTTAGCTTTATTAGTTAGACGAATGAATACCTCTTGTCCTTTTGTTATTAACCATAACTATGTATAACCTAACTTAATAAATACTACTCCATCTGTTCTAAAAATACATGTGTTCGAATGTGTTTTATATCCCTCATTAATTATCTGCTATGTATTGACCTTGTTTTGTTATTTAATATGGGGGCAATTTTGGAAATTTACACATATATTTTTTGAAAATACCAAACCGACTTGCTTTTGAGAACAAGAAAAAATATGTAGAACGACTTTCTTTTTAAAACAGATGGTGTATTATTTTAAGATTTAGTAATATTTCATCCCTCGAGCCCCAGTTTGTGTTATTGGGTTTGGTCTTGATTGCTGTTGTTGGGCTTACGCTACATCAATGGGCTTTTATTATTGGGCTTCAAAATCATCGAAGTTTTTTATGATGTCATTGTAGGATTTAAAACGTCAATGATGACATTTAATTTAACAATGCCATTTATATATGTGATTACATGACATTAATAATTAAGAAGCAAAAAGGCAATATGTTACTTATCATAGGCAAGGATGCAAGGATGCAAGGATGGAGGATTAATTACGTATCTGATGACATTTAACAATGCACAAAAAGTAGGTTTCTTTATCATAGGCAATTATGACATTCCGAATCTATATATATTTTATTATAAAGAACATAACAGCATATTCTCAGTACTTATTTGATGACACTTTTTATGAGTGCTCGTCTATTGCCGGCTCATTTTATTTTTATCTTGAGAATTTGAATAGATACAATTTATAACTAAGTAACACCATATTGTGTCTCCAATTAAGATGACAAAACATTATGCGTTTTTTTCATTGTTTCTAAGGTTGTTATGATGAGCAAACGAGGTCACGGCGTTTTGAATATTTAAAGTCGGAGACTCTATTAATTAGAATTTTATCCATATAAATAATAAACTTTTCGATATTTTTTATGCTAATTGCTAAACCAAACATCTACTAAATATTTGATGAGCACCTCCTAATTTTCTGGATATTTTATTCATTTATTTGGTTAATAGATTCCCTATGAACTTATGTCAAATGAATCTCATATAATTCGAACGAATTAATTTAATTCAACAATGAATTTAGGCAAATTGTAAACGGAATGCCAATAATTAAAATTCAATCCATTAAATAAATATTATTTATTTCACACAATTCTAAAACTTTCCCTAACAAGTATTTTCATTACGATCAAGTCCATACTCCACAGCCGCAGTGGATGATATTTCATGTTATCGCATATAGTAATTTCTTTCATCAGCATCATCCACCTTTCTTTTCTCAGTATCTACCCAGTAATTTCCTAGTAAAAGCGAGCTGATTTCACCAATATATACGCACCATTTCGATATTTCTATTCAGTAGTGCGCTTGGACTACGTCCCTCCGTGTTTCTGAAGCTAATCCGCAGCTCTGTTCAGTGGTTGCACAGTAATTATATATAAAGGTATTGATTTTGTCTACTTTCAAGCTAAAGATTTGATTTTCTCTACAACCCCACCCATGACATGGCGCTTTTAACGGTCTAATCAATCAATGGTTTATTTCTTATGTCTCAGTTTATCATGTGTTGGTGTGTAGAGTAGCCAATGCGTACACTTGCTTTTTGTGTTATCTGCAAATTTGATGTTTCAACGCCCCAAATAAATAGTCGTAGAAGTTCAGTTTTGTTTCCATTGTCCAACTCTTGTGTTGGTTAAGGTTTAAGTGGTGTAAGATCTTTAACTTCACAGCGCTGATTTTTTTTACAGCTTCTATTCAATGGCCTCACTAGAATATATGCAGCCGAGTGTTGGACAAAGTGAAGCAAAAATCGCTCGCCCAAGGAACATTTCTGTTGATCTTTGGCCTCATTCAAGAGTTTCCTTGAAGGCGAATACACAATGCTCCAATGGGTTTGGCTGGCAAGTAACACGAAGCAGAGGTCATAGGTTAACGGTAGCATCGAGCCCACCGACAGAAGAAGTAGTTATAGCATCTGAGCCGCTCACGAAGGATGATCTTGTAAGCTACCTAGCTTCGGGTTGCAAGCCTAAGGAAAAATGGAGGTTTGGCTCGAATGTTATATTTAAATTCATTTCATCTTGTTTTTCCTTTGTTTTGGCTCATTTCACCTAATGCTCTTGTGTATGTTTGTTTGATGCAGAATAGGGACTGAGCATGAGAAGTTTGGTTTTGAGATTGATACTTTACGACCGATGAAATATGAACAAATCGCTGAGCTACTTAATGGTATCTCCGAGAGATTTGGCTGGGATAAAATAATGGAAGGTGAATACATCATTGGGCTTCAACAGGTACTTTTGTAGTCGATGAAATTACTAATCTTTTTCTTAAAAAAGTGATGTTTTAAAGAGATGATTTAATGTTGCATCCAATCATTTGTATGTCCTATTTGGATTAATCAGGGAAAGCAGAGCATATCTCTTGAGCCTGGCGGCCAGTTTGAGCTCAGCGGTGCACCTCTTGAAACTCTCCATCAAACTTGTGCTGAAGTCAATTCACATCTTTACCAGGTTATTAAGCTCATACGTTTTTTTCTAAAAAGGTTAGTCCTTTCTATTCGATTTGATTTTGTTTTGCTTACTCTGTTGTTTTGGCATGGCTACTAATATAGGTAAAGGCTGTCACAGAGGAGATGGGGATTGGATTTTTAGGCATCGGTTTTCAGCCCAAATGGAGGCGCGAGGACATACCAGTCATGCCTAAGGTAAGCAACACTTATCTTAAAAATTCATACTTTTCCATTTTAAACATGAAGAGGTAGCAGATTTGTGGCCTATTGTTGCTTATATGTCTCAAGATTCAGTGAAATATGTTGCATACTGATTTGAGGACAGTATTCGTTTTTCTCAGGGAAGATACGAGATTATGAAAAATTATATGCCCAAAGTCGGGACCCTTGGATTAGATATGATGTTTAGGACATGCACTGTCCAGGTAAGGAGTAAACATATATGCTTCCGTAGTTACTTCTGACCATGTGAAAATTGAAATTCAAGTCTATTGTAGCTTCATTTTTTAGCATCTGAGATATTTGTTTGACAGGTTAATCTCGATTTTGATTCTGAAGCTGATATGATAAAGAAGTTCAGAGCTGGCCTTGCATTACAACCGGTTAGTTAATTAGCGATCATATTGATACAATGACATTGAAGATTTCCTATGCTATGTACTTGTAACTCATTTGTATAATAATATAACAGATAGCCACTGCGCTATTTGCAAACTCACCTTTCACTGAAGGAAAACCAAATGGCTTTCTTAGCATGAGAAGGTAAGTTACACGATGAATGAACTCCTCTTTGCTTACAAATTCCCTTTTTTTTTTCTGATGTTTCTTACTTTTTAGAACTTACAGTAATATATTCTTTCGTACGCAGCCAAATCTGGACTGATACTGACAATAACCGTACTGGGATGCTTCCCTTTGTTTTCGACGATTCTTTCGGGTATATTCCCTTACGAAATTGACTGTATATTTCAATGATTTTCATCTTATTTCACATAGCTATCACACATACATACTTCTCTTAATACCTATGTTGTTTTCTCAGGTTTGAGCAGTATGTAGATTATGCCCTCGACGTTCCAATGTACTTCGTCTATCGAAACAAAAGATACATTGATTGCGCTGGACTATCATTCAGGGTACATTACAATTAATATTTCTGTTAAATCAATTATGTGCTACCTTACCCCTTTCTATACGTCTTCTGTTATAGGACTTCATGGCCGGGAAACTTCCTTGTCTTCCTAGAGAATACCCAAGCCTCCATGACTGGGAGAATCACTTGACAACAATATTCCCAGAGGTTATAATTTATATAAAGCAATTTCTCAAGCGGCTGAGCTGAAAATTCTCATACGATCATGTGAAATAAATTATCGCTGGGCTCATTTCATTCAGGTTAGGCTTAAAAGATACTTGGAGATGAGAGGCGCCGACGGCGGGCCATGGAGGAGGCTCTGTGCATTGCCAGCATTTTGGGTTCGTACAGTTCTTTTTGCTCTTCCCTTTTAATACGTACAAACCATTATTACATCATTCATGGATTTTTTTCAGGTAGGTATTTTGTACGATGATGTCTCTCTACAGGCCGTTTTAGACATGACGACTGACTGGACATTAGAGGAGAGACTAATGCTCAGAAATAAGGCGCCGAAGAGCGGTCTGAAGACTCCTTTTCGTGATGGTCTTCTCAAGCACGTGGCACAAGATGTCCTAAACTTGGCTAAGGTGTGAGACAACTTTTTCTATTCCTTAAGTTTAGTGGACAGAACTGAACTACATGGTATGATTTGATGGTCTGTTGTAGGATGGCTTGGAAAGAAGAGGCTTTAAGGAGAAGGGTTTCTTGAAGGAAGTGACTCAAGTCGTAGATACGGGTATTACTAACCTCATTTCCTTTCTTCACTAAAAAAAATCGACGTATATTCTGCCTCTGATTTCGAACGAAAATTCTTTGGCAGGGGTAACCCCGGCTGAGAAGCTTCTAGAACTTTACCATGGAAAGTGGGGGCAGAATGTGGACCCTGTTTTCCAAGAGCTTCTCTACTGATGTTCGTCATCATTCAAGAATGTCTATGGCTTTGAAAGTTCGATTTCTTACAGTTTTTATCAGAAGAATCTGAAAAGAAAGGTTGGCTTCACACTGATGGTGTGGCTGGCTCTGTTTTGTGTGAATCACAATAACAATCATCTGTGTGGTGATTGATTTATTGAACTTCATTATTTTACTTCATCTATGTTAGAACAAGACAACAACTTCTCTTGCATCTTCTCCATCCTCGACGGTTTCAAACGTCAGCGACTGAAGCTTCGACCTCGGTCCAAAGAGCAGCAGAGAAGTACCGTAAGCAATCCAAGTAGTATCTCCGAGGCCGAACTCACTCACAGTACAGCCCACGATTACGTTTCCCAGAACCAAATTAAAGAACCCTAAATCATCTTCCACACGAAGAAGGGTCAGATTCGCCAGGCACACCACGGCCAAGTACAGAAAAACCAAAACCTCGTCGAACGTAGTTAATCTGAAAAACTTCTGAAACAGAGCAGTGCCCATCAAGGCAATTGCAAATCTGACAATCTTCCATGATGTTATTTCCCCGACGTTCGGTGCAAGCCTAACTGCTCTCATTGCCCAGGGAAAAAATTATCTTCTCAAAGGTCTCATCTACGGAAGATGGGTCGTCCCATGAAACCTCTGTATGTGGTCTGAATCCGGAGATAGCTGCCCAACAGGCCGATGTGAGGAACGATGCGAAGAAGGCGAAGAGAGGAAAGAATAATCCCTGCCCACGAATTAGAAACAGAGATGCTTCGAAAAGTCATGTGAAGGGCTAAGCTGATTTTCTCTGGTAAAGGATTGTCCACAAAGGCCTGCAGTAGAAAGTTGATCAATGTGCAGAGTGGAAAATTCCAGTTCTGTGGTTCGTTTCGTACTGATACCACATAAAGCTCGCCTGAAAGAGAGTGAGATATCTGTTTCTCATGACAAGGCCAAGAACGAAAAGATTCCATACGATTGGCTCAAGGATCATGTAAGAGAAAGCTAGAAGTGATCCCAGCATAAGCCAAACATATCTTCTGTCAGCTTGGAGCTCGATTCCTGGACGAAGTATCAGAGCATAACTCGACGAATGGCACGCTGAGATGGCGAGGACATGCCTGAAGAAAAACGTAACTGGAAATGAAATTGATTTGGGAAGTGCTGTTTGATCTAGTTTGTCCAATCCTAGTTGTAAGAAACTGATGCTGATGAGAGCCCAGAAGCTAAAGAACTTCCACGCATGGATTTCCATTGAAGAGTAAGATTGCCTGTGTGTTTTCCTTGTTCTAATCTTAGGAGGCTAGAGTTTATTCTACGAACATGGTAACTTCTTAGAAGCTATGTCAATGATATTTAAATAGGCGAGAGAAACCTCATAGTCAATATTTGACAAAATTATCTATGACTTCTGACTATGTACACTGATAGCTTTATGCATTCCCTTACCAAGTTACACAGTATATATCAGATCTCTTCGAAAGCCCATCTGACGAGTTGAAAACTCATAACAAAACCATTCATTCCCTTCCGAGTTACAAACAAGAACTGAAAAATGAACATAGCACCCCATCAATTGAAATGATGAAAAGAGTGTCCTTCGAAAGCAAAATCCATTCACAAGGACAATGTAGCTGAGCTTGCAAAACAATTTCTTATAAAGTTGGGAGAACTAACTTTTAACTCAATGGTAGATTTCATACCCACCATGTAATGTCAAGTAAGCAACTTTAGAGTCACCGTAAATTAGTGGAGACTATTTTGCGAAGCAGGTATATGGGGCATAAATGATCTCACTCGTTTAGTTTGGTCGAGGGAACATCGAATACGCAGTGACATATTGTACATACTGAAAGTTTATAAGAAATATTTTGTTCTTCAAGAAATCTTGTGATTTTTCCCGGAACTTTTCTGCAATATCATATGTTCCAGTAAGAACTTTACATGAGCGCAAGAACAATAGCTGTGAATCAAGAGCAAAATCAAGCACCTACTTTGCTACAGGTTTGAATTCTAAAAATTACAGTAACTTTACTTCAGCTAGTTCACTCGAGCTTAAGCCCAAGTCAAGAGGAGTCATTTTTCCGCAGTATACATCCAATAGCTGCGGAATTTCTTTTTGGTACTTTGATATGAACTTATCCCTGAACTTCTGTTCAGCCATTGACGCTACAGTAAGAATACTGTACGATCTCTTTATATAACCCCTTGCCGTCAAAATTTGGACAACTCTGCATCTAGGCACGATATTCTTCTCCAAACTGTACAAGAGTAATGTTGGACAAGAGACAACAGCTCGCGGATCATAGTTCATCTCGTTCACGAGAAACTCCATGGTAGACATTATCTTTTTCTCCGACAGACTCATGCAGCTAGAATGTATCGTAAAGGCCCTGAGGATGTCAGATTCAGACCAACCCCAGCTTCCATATATTTGTTTCAAGCGTTCCCACTTCAACTTGCTTGTGCTGTGAAGCACGTGGATTGCCACAAAAAACATCAACTTAGAAGCATCTATTCCCAAACCAGCCACCTTTTCAATGAACTCAACCAACCTTTTGGTACCCATAGATAAGGATCTTGGGTAATGTGTCAAAATGAAGGAGATATTCGAGTCACTCACTCCACATTTCCTCAAGATTGAAACATTGGGAGGTATTAGATTCATCGAATAAGTTATGCAGTACCCTATGCGCCTATAAACGTTGACTACCTTCTCGTCAGAATGCAAAAATTCCTTGAGATAGTTGTGGAATGGGATCAAGCGCCTTTTGAGGCTAAAATGCAGGATGACAGGGGACAATGTAACCACTTCTGAAACAATCGAAGGCGACATGCCGATTGAAAGGAAAAATTCGAGTTTCGGCGACAAGGTTCTTTCGGGACTTGCAAGAAGTACCTTGGGAAGTATCGTAACGAGCTTGGCGATGCGATCATCGGTAAATCCATGTTTTCTTAAAAGCTTCAGTACCGAATCAGGTTTCTTCGGCGAACTTAGGGTTACTTTCTTGGCTGCAACATTAGCAGATTCTGGGTCCAAACCGCAAGAGTTTATCAGATAAGACAAGGTGAAAGTATGCTCTTCATGTCCCAGGCTAGCATTTCGAGGCGATGCTGAAGCAGCTGAAGACAGAAATCTGAAGCAAAAAGATTCAAACTTTGGCAATCCATACAACCCGTCACTTGCAGCTGCTACGCGAGCAAACAGCCTTATGCGCGCAAGGCTCCTAAGCATGGCTTACAATCTTCGATCAGCTAAACGACTAAATGAAAATGGAAACAGATAAAAAAAGGTAGCGTCGACATATCATCGAAAATAATGTGAAGTAGCACAAGAAAACTTCAGATAACTGGATATTCGTAACTGGGACATTGTCTGAGACGAGAAATCATCGTTGCCCAGCGAGAAGAGGAAATTGCGCCACTGTAATTTAACCCTAATTTGTTCAGATGCTGACCAGCGAAAGACAATGGGCCAAGGTAGAAAGAAAATTGGACCTCTTCTAATGAAGGTATTCGATGGGCCTTTCGTTGGTATTTTGTGCCTCACGGTAAAATATTAGTTTCTTTCCTGTAAATATATTCTTCCTATTTTTCTGTACATCTATTTTTCGGAACTTTTGTAAGAATGGCATCAATAGGCCCAAGTTTGCTACCTCTAATCACATCATCCCAGGAATAGAAAACGTTGACTTTTTTTTTCTGCTGCTTTGTAATAATTTCGCCTATGCAGTACAAAAGTGAAAGTGGAGGACTACAATTTTGCTGCTGCTAGCTAAGGCGCACCAACTGTGCTGTACTAACGATGGTTGTAATGTTGTCGTGAAGTCTTCATCATCGTAGTCATAATCCTCACAAAACAAAACATTCTTGACCATAAGCACCGTTAATTATAGCCTTTGTCCGTGCTTAATTGTCAAAAGTGGCCAAAAAAAAGCAACCTTTCTCTTTCTCTCACTCAAAAGCTCGAAGCTTTCTGTCGTCGCTATTCCTTTCCCTCTTCTCTCCTCCCTCTTTTTCTCACTTTCCCATATTTCAAATCTAGGGTTTTGTTTCCCTTCTATTTTTTGACTTCACCCCCCTTTTTGTAGCCGAGATGTGGTTGAGCTTGACCTTGGGAATTATGGAGTTGGGTAACTAAATCTTAATCTACATTCTCTAGAAGTTTTAGTTTTCTGCTATTGGGTCTCAGCTCTGAATCAAGATTCAACCTTTTCCATAGCCCATTTCCTTCTTTTTTAGGATTTTCAGCCAAGCTCAAGATCTCCAATTTTGCAGTTTCCTCAAATTCCTGCTAAACCCCCGTTAAACCCTCCTTCAAAATCCAACCTTTTTGCAGCTCTAGACATTAGGGTTTGAATCAGGTTTTTGCAGATTTAGGATCACAAGAGTTAAATACAGTGTTTTTATTTTCTTGGAAATTTCCAGAAAAAAACACTCAATTGAGCTTGAATTTTAGCTGGGGTACATGCATGGACGGGAGAGAAGGTATGACAGCGCCAGGCTCGTCTCCTTATTACCTCAACAGGGTCGGAATATTCGGGTCAAATAACGCCACCGGCCCAACCGTCCACACCGGCGGCGGCGGCGGCGGTTCCTCATCCACACCTCCGCCCAGTGGATTAACCACATCGCCGTCCATTTTCAGGCCACATTCGAATCCCAACATTATTCCTTCACAATCCAATGTTAGGATCAGCGGCGGTAATAACTTAACTGGCTCGTCGTTTCAGTTCGACAATCCTTCGCCCAACTATCAACATACCTTGAACTCTGGCGCCATGGCTAGCGATATTGGCGGTGGTGGTGCTACGCAGAGTGGTGAGTTGGTGAAGAAGAAGAGAGGCAGGCCTAGGAAATATGGGCCTGAAGGGACTAATGTGGCCTTAGGGCTTTCACCTCTGCCACCGCGGAAGGTGGTGGCTGAGTCAACTAGCTCCGGCGAGAAGGCAAGGAGAGGCCGCCCGCCGGGCACTGGGTGGAAGCAGAAGCTTGCTCCTCTTGGTTGGTACCTTCTTTTATTCACTCGGGCTCAAATATGTTTTCTTGGTCAGGGGTATGCCTAAACTTCAATTTTCTTTGCTTTAAATTTCTCTCTTACTTACCAGGTGAATGGATGAACAGCTCGGCTGGATTAGCCTTTTCGCCCCATGTTTTGTATGCTGGCGTTGGCGAGGTAGGTACTCTGTTGCTCTTGTTCTTCGAAGCCAATCTTATATATGGCAAACAACTGTTAGGTTATTACGATTTCTGAGATGCGATGGTAATTTAGTGATCATAACTGAGTTTCCAATATGATATTGCGCTTCTTTCTTACAGGATATTGCAGAAAAAATACTTGCGTTCGCACAGCAGAGGCCAAGAGATCTATGCCTCATGTCAGCTAACGGTTCCATCTCTTCAATCACACTACGCCAGCCTACAATTTCTGGTGCAACTGTAACATTCGAGGTATTCCAACATTTCACCGTTGGCCTTTTTAGTTGAAAAAGCTTATGTTCTTATCGATTCCTTACACAGGGGCGTTTTGAGATACTAAGCTTGTCGGGATCTTACTTGGTTTCCGAAGGCGATGGCCCTCGCAATAATCGAAAAGGTGGTATAAGCATTTCTGTATGCAGCCATGATGGTCATATAATTGGAGGTGCAATAGGTGGCAGGCTTATTGCAGCAAGCCCAGTTCAGGTAAAACTTTTGATAATCGAAGCATTCAATTCGTTACCGTTTTTTGCTTTGAGTCAAATTCATCAGCATTGTAACCGCTCGGCACAACAGGTTATTGCTTGTAGCTTTGTGCATGGCGACGATACAAAGGAAAAACCCAATCCCGAATTTGAAGCAGGCGATGGAACAACCACCACTTGGCTTAAGAATTCTCAGACCGATATTGACTTGACCCGTGGATGATGCGTTTTTTTTTTTTTTTGCTGACTTTATGACGATGAGATTCGTGTAATAAAACTTTCTTTCTTGTTCTTGGAAGAGTAGGAGGATCAAATGGTTGCTAGATTTATGGGTTGTTGGGTAGTAGACTGAAGATTTTCCATCTATATGTAGTTTGTAGGTTTATTCATTTGTTATGAGATTGGATTTCTGATAGAACTGATGATGGATGGAGATTTCTTATTTCTGGTAGTTTTGTGCGAGAAATATGAATGATAGAAACATGTTGATTCCTTGAAACAAATATCATTTTTCAGACATGAATGGTTTCATACAAGCAAATCAAGAACTTAATCCACTGCTAAGCCTACTTCACATGAAAGTTTGGTTTGCTTGAGAAGAACAAAATCCTATAACGTGTCAGAAGTTTTAAGTAGCTTCAAGGTCACTCACTAATTGGAAGAAAGTGCAAGCTCGGCCCAAGCAAGAGAATGAGATGTCCTAAACTCAGCAGATTCAGAAAAATCTATCCCATTTTCTAACATCGAGCACAGCTCGCCCATCGACGTCGTTCTGCTGCTCGAGATACACTTTTTCACAACATCGCATATCACTTTGAGTTCTTGCAAGACGAACGTTTTCAGTTCTGTATCTATTAGTCGGGCAATGTCATCATGTGATTTCAGAAACTCTTTGGCCTACATCCAAGAAATAAAGTAAGGAACGCAAATGTGCGAAATATTGCATAGAGAATCAATAGCAGCCCATATGTCTCACCCAATCAGCTAAGGATCCTTGATCTTTAGTGTACGAAGGTCTGCCACTGATGATTTCGAGCAGAATAATTCCAAATGCGTATATATTCCTTTGAACATCCGTACGATTCTGATCTATAATCTTCGGAGAATCGCATGCTTCTGATCTCAGCTTGACGAATCTCCAGCTATCGAAATCAACAAGCTGCAATGTTTGATATATCAAACGTCACAAAAACAAAAAGCCAAGAAATTCGTCGTATGCTGTGTTTCTTGTTCTTATTACCCAAACCTTTGGAGAGAAATCTTCCGTAAGATAAACAGAAGTCGATTTCAGATCAGATATAGTAAAGGGAGGATCGTTTTCTGTGTGGAGATATTTCAAACCACGAGCGACGCCGATAATAATCTTCATTCGCCTCTTCCAAGAAAAGTGGAACCTTTCTCCATCTTTTTAACAAGTTAGAAAATCAACGTAACGCAAAAAATAATCGCACATATGATTAAAGAAGTGGGATTAACATACAGCGGAGGTGTTCATGGAGAGTTCCATTCGATGCGTATTCAAACACGAGCATCCTCGTAAAAGGGTCGCTGTCTCTGCAATAA
This sequence comes from Craterostigma plantagineum, assembly GCA_027422505.1. NCBI lineage: Eukaryota > Viridiplantae > Streptophyta > Magnoliopsida > Lamiales > Linderniaceae > Craterostigma > Craterostigma plantagineum. The sequence continues at coordinate 118,185 of JAPQWV010000096.1, read as the reverse complement.
CCCAAAAATTTTCCTATGTTCTCGTGATTTAGCTTAGCCAAATCTACCACCTGAAAATCGAAAAGTCAATACTTGATACGAAGTTATTGCTAGTTTAAGGATTCATACGGTAAAGAAAGAAAACCTCTTTCTGAAAATAAATCTCGAGGTAGTATGTCCAATGCTCTTCTTCGCTGCATAGAGATATAACAGCAATTTCAGTAGCATTTTTCATTGTTCCTTTGTATATCACACTTCCTTGCGACGAGCCAATGATATTGCTAAAGTCTTCACAGGCAACCTCAAGTTCTCGTATATCGTATCTTATTACATCCTCCAAAGCTTCACAATCTGCGTTGATTGATTTAGGACATTAGGGAGTAAATCAAGTGAGAGAAAGATAAAGAAGCGGTGATAAGACCTGAGTAAATCGACTTGTAATCCTTTGTGCTAGTCGGCTTCTTCCATGGGATAACGATCGAAGGTTTGCTCTTCCATTTTCGAATCACAGCAAAAAGAGCGATGAAGAAGATGAAACCAACCACAACTCCCATGGAAGCTTCGAGGCTTAATAGCCAAGTAGGCCTTGATTTGGTGGGCATGCGATGTTTTGAGCCATTGTTCAAAGGTTTCTCCTTTCTGCTGATTCTTGGATGGGATTTAGGAGCTGGAGCAAAACCTGATACAAATATTATTTCCAACATTAGCATTCATCGAATATGAAAAATGCTACCTCCAACTTCAATCACTCAGTTATTTCATTACTTAACGAGCAAAAAATACGATAAACTTACCGCATTGTGTATTGGGACGCTGCTTAATATCTTTGTCTTGAAGGCAGTTGCCCTCGAAGCTGTGTCTGAATCAAAACAAATAAAGATGAAATACGAAGAACTGCAATTAAATGAACACTCCGCAAATGTAGAATAAAATGTGTGTAAAACTGTAAATGACTGTAATAGTACCTAGGGAGATAATGTAAGCACTCGGGTACATTTCCGACAAAGAAGTTGCCAGATATATCAACCACTCTTAACTGGGACGAACTACAAATACCTATGTGACCTCCATTCGAAGCGTACCTAAAGTGACGTTTTGGAGTTAAAAACAAGAAATAAAAACATGATATACAATGCTGATAAAAAGCTTTATAGAACGACACGGGTTCTACTTACATTGCAGATGAAAATTTCGATGAATTATTTCCAGGAATAGTCCCCACAAGCATGTTTCGACCGAGTCGAAGCTCCTCGAGGTACTTCAGATTCCCGAGCTCGTATGGCAACTTTCCAGTCAATACATTAGACTCCAGATTTCTGTCATAATAACCTTATGATGAATACATAATATGGAGAAACGACGTGAAAAGAAAAAATTACTACTAAAAATGTTTCCACGAACATTATTACAACGCTGGTTAGTTGTCCAATCTCGGGCGGGATTGTCCCTGTTAGCTGGTTTGAGCCCAAATCCAAAACTTTGAGGCTTTTCAACCATCCAATTTCTCTAGGTATCGTACCAATCAACACGTTTCTATGGAGTATCCTATTAAATTAAATCATATATGGAATCAGACCTACCGAAAACACCTCAATGATGCATCGGAAAAGAAAAGAAAGATCGAATTTGAAGACGGGTTCAAAAGCTTACAGTTCTTGCAAAGCAGAGAGCATGTAAAGATCAGGTGAAATAAAACCCTTCAAAGCTGCGCCAGATATGTTACTGCAATTACGTAAAAAGAGAAGGCCTCATCACAGATATAAAGAGCGCAGAGTTTAAACTAACGACTCGAAAGTGAAGAACCATCTTATCTTACAGTTTTATGACATGATCGCCAGCCATTGAACAAGAAATGCCAAACCAATAACAAGGATCTGAGTCCATGGGATTCCAATTTGATAGAACCATCAAAGGGTCTTCGATTATAGCTCTCTTGAAAGCGAATAATGCCTCAACTGAACAAAGTAAAAGATCAACTAAGTCAGAACAGCTCGTGAGAAAAAAAGATAATCAAGAAATTGAAGATTCTAAAGAAATACCTTCATATCTTGGAAATGCGATGCAATTGACGAGGCAGAGCCCTAAAGTGAGCGCAAGAATGTGAACCGACGCAGAAAATGTCATATTTTCTTGAGAAAAAGAACATGGGCAGCACAAATTCCAGTTAACAGCTGAGCTACGCTAGTCGAGGAACAATGTCTGTTCCTTTAAGGTAAATACTTGAAACAGCCAAGAATATAAAGAATGTGGGTGAGCCCAGAAAAGGAGACCAAGATTACGACATTTTATCATCAAAGAAACCACAGAAAGTAAGCTTAATAGAAAATAGATGATCAAAATCAGTAACAAGCCGTGAAAGAAAGGTTCACTGGAAAATGAAAGTGAAGTTCAGAAATCAACGCAGAGGAAGACTTGGATTCAAAGAGAAGTGTGTTCGGTGGCAGAAGAGAGTGAGAATGTGACTAGTAAAAAGGATTAAGTGACACGAACGCAGTGCCAAATTATAACTTTTCTTTTTTATTTTAAGAATTTCTTATAAAAAAACAAAAAAAGGAGCAATGGAATGTTTTCTTGTTTGTTTTTATTTGAATGCAAATAAAATAAAATTTTAAGGGGTTTTACACGTAAGTACCTATTTGGATAAAAACTTGTAATTTAGTACCATGTCAGAATTTTTTTATATGTAGGTACCTAACAGAATAATTTTTTTGCACATAGGTACCCGATCCCCGAAAATACACCATACAACACATTTGGGTACCCTATATCAACACAATTTGGTACCTATATAACAAAAAATTGTACTACGTATGCTCTATTTAGGTACGCCCTATGTAACACACAACTATTTCGTAGGTTCGACGTATGCTATATTTAGGTACCCTATATCAACGTGTTATGGTACGCAATATACACACAGGAAGGTACGACATGAAGAAACTGGTTAAAATTAAATCGGGTACCTATCTGTAAAATTTTCTGACTGTGTAAAAATTTTATCCAATTGAGTATTTTTCTATAGATTCACCAAATTTAACGACATTGCTCCTCTTTTGTTCCAAGTGTTGAATATTGTATGGACCTTCATATGTTTATGTTTAATGTAAGCTATAAGTTATATCAGTTCTGTATTAATACTAAAAATAATATCAAATTTTTAGTCAACTCACCTCCCTTGTAAAGCATGCAAATGATGTTTTGAAATTGCAATCAAGTGAAATCTACAAAACATGGGATTGGGATTTGATCATTGAATTAAAAAAATATATCCACGGGCACATAAAGTAAATGACATGTAACATCAAGTGCATGTTCATCGTAATTGGACAAAATATAGTTTTTTTTTGTAAATTAGGATATTATAATATAATCTTCTGCTTCCATCAGTTGACAAAGCAATTATTAGTTAATTAATTGGGATCCTCCTATATATAGTCAAAACAGCCACAGTTACGTCGTCCCGCCTAATAGTAATAGCATTATCGTTATAGATTTCTTATTAAATCACATTCACGTACCGTAGAATATTATTGTTTTGCTATTTATCCGCGGGAATTTGTCAAACTCAAGATAATGATAGAGCAATAGTAATCAATGTTAATTAAAATACCCCAACACGTCAAATGCTGTCTACGTACGATCAATTATTAATCGGATTGCCGATAAACAAAAATATGTTAACTTAACTTATTACCCAGAAGTCACAAGTTGATGAGAGAGCAATATACACAGCGACCAGGCACTTATTAAAATAAATGCATAATGCACCATACGATTAGACTATTATATAGTACATAATTAAATGAAACAACGGCTTGAGCCACCAACTAAAGCAAGATGATAAATTTTTTTAAAGACAATATCCGCAATAAACTAATTAATCACTTCAATCCCTTTGGGAGATAACGGAGCGCTTTTTATATATAAAATACTAACTGCGGTGCTTGCGTACGGAGTATTATATTTTATTTGTTTCTTTACCATTTAAAAAATAATGTTAGAAAACGGACAGGGTATAAGTTGCATATGTTATTATTGTAGTTAGAGGGAGACAATATATAATTGAGCAATAATACAAGGAGAGTCTTAACTGTTGTAGTTATCTCGACTATGTAATAACTAGCTAGTTGAGCAATAATACATATACAAGGGGTTAGAATATTCTGCCATCATCAGCCATTTCTACAGTCTCGAAAAGGAAAGAGAGAAATGAACAAAATCCACAGCGTGTCAAGTGGTAGTTTTTCATCATCATCATCAGAAAGAGAAGTATACACTCTTTGGATGAAATCCCTTGTGTTCCATGGAAATGGATGCACGGTTTTCGATTCCAAAGGAAACGTAGTCTTTCGAGTCGATAACTATCAGCAAAAATTCAGCAGGCGAGTGTTTCTCATGGACTCCAATGGCACGGTTCTCTTCTCTATTACAAGAAAGGTGAGAACCCCCTTTTGTTTAGATGTTCATACAACACACCATGCGAAGTTTGCAGTTTCCTTGCATATTCAGTTCATCTTTTCTTACAGAAGCTATGGATGTTCAGATGTTGGGAAGGGTTTAAATGGATTATTGATGACGGTAGTGGTGCAAAGGTACAGAAGGAGATCCCATGGTTTCAAGTGAAAAGAAACAAGGCATTATTCTTCGGCAGAGATTTGTGTTTTACGGTAACTCTTAGATTCGACGACGAAAATATGGGAAGATTATCGCATAAAATCATTGGATCGAGAAGCAAATGCGGAGTTAAGATCATGGATGAGTTTTCTGGGCAGCTTCTTGCCGAGGTAATAACGCAAATAGTAGTATAACTTTCCATTAATTAATACCAAGTAAAGGCAGCATTTTTTTTTTTCATTTGATTTTGTCCTAATCCCAAGTAGTCTTTTTTTAGTTAATTAAAAGCCCTAATGCACTATTAAAGTTGAGTAATATGTTTTCCAATGCATGTATATATGTAATAACAGGCTGTGCAGAAGCTTTCGTTATCAGAAGTTCCATTAGGAGATGACGTACTAAACCTAATGGTGGAACCCAATGCTGATAGATCACTTGTTATGGCTCTTGTAGTAGTATACGGTTTAATTAATAATAAACTTTAGATTAAGCAAAGAAAAAAGAGAAGATTTTCGAGTTTAATTTCAGATGTATTATCTTTTAGAGGCAGATTGAAAAAGAGGACCACAAAACAAAAAAGGGTTTTGTGGCTGTTGTTTCCTATCCTTACTATTATCAATATCGACAAGTGAGATGTAGATTTTTGAATTATTTGGCAGGCCAGGGCAAATAGTTCATAAGAGGAAGGCATAGATTAATTTAATTAAATCGTTAACGGCTTAATATATTCCATTGGAGCTGGGAGTTATTAACATTGATTGATGGACACATTCTCACATAGAGCTGAACCGAAAAATGACCAAACACAAGTCGATAAGAATGGACTATTCTATTGTTATTATAATGCCGACATTCTATATAAAATTATAAAAGTTAGTTATGCCATTCCACTACTTCCACAAAACAATACAATAATGACAATTATAACAAATGAGTTGGATTGCGCTACAAAAGCATCGATCATGTTTATGTCAAAGTGCAACGAGTGAGCGGCTATTCTCTTTGAAATCTATAATGCCGAGGTGCTTATTATTTAGTAAAGATAATATAAGTCAAATGATAATGCAGAGACTTGTATGTAGATTGTGGTTATATTTCAACTATACATGCAGAGAGAAATATGTAATGTAGGTCCTAATTGAGATGTGTCATAATTTCATTACCAAACTGCTGACTTTTCGCCCTCAAACTAGGGCTGAAATATTGGGCGGGCGGGCGGGCCCGGCCCGAATATAGCGGGCTACCCGATTTTTATCGGGTCGGGTCGGGCTGGCCCGAAATTTAATGGGCCTAATATTCTTCGGCCCAAACCCATTATGTCATGGGCCGGGCCAGCCCGTCGGGTTAACGGGCCTAATTTTTTAGTTTTTTTTTTAATTTTTTATTTCAAAATCTTTTATTTTTTTCAAGAATACTTATATTTTATACTATTATTATACCCAATATTGCAAATATATAGTTATAAAAAATTTATATCCCATAAATTTATCAAAAATATTATTTTTTACATATCAAATTGAATTATATAAATATTATAATTGAATTTTATAAACATTATATATAGAATTTTTTTAAAAAACACATACAACTAATGGGCCGGGTTTGGCCCGCAGCCCGTCGGGTTTTTTGGCCCGTGGCCCGTTAGCCCGCCAGGCCTAATGGCCGGGCCAATGGGCCCGATTATTTATCGGGCTGATGAAATTTAGGCCCAAACCCGGAATTTATCGGGTCGGGCCGGCTAGCCCATGGGCCGCGGCCCAAACTTTCAGCTCTACTCAAAACCTCAGCCAAGTTTCCTTCCACTTCATTTTTCCATTCCCTCACAGCTTTGATTTCTTGCTTATTTAGCTTCTCTTCAGTTAATTATGAATAAAAAAAGCATAAAAAAGTTTGTCTTTTTTGGTAAAAACAACAGTTTCATGTACAAGCGGATTCTACCATTTGGGGTTTGTCAGTCAAATTCGAAACATTTGGGGTTAGAAAATAAATAAGAAGCCAAACATAGGACCTGCAAGCAAATTTACTTCAATGTCGGAGACCTGCTGCTGTAACGTTAGTTAACTCGCAAAGATTCATTTTTTTTTCAAATACAAATCAGTAAATGAGAATCTTGAAAAGCACTTATCTCCGTTATTACACTTGTCGTGTCGTATGTTGACCTGACCCCATGTGACGTGCTGTGGTTTTCTTCCCAATCCACCCTATTCTTGAACAGGGATTGCCCAAACTACCCTTCCTTTATTCGATTTGCAGCTGCTTATCAACACTCGGTGATCTTATTTTCGGTATGGTATTGCTTGCCTTTGTTTTTGTCCCAATCCATTTTCTTGCTTGCACTCTGCAACAGCAACTACCCCATTTTCTTTTTAGTTTTTTTGTTCATAAAGCTCCGAGCTTTATCTCAAGTTAACAAAATCTCTGACGCATTAGCTCAGCAACTCTTTTGTGCTGTTATTGCTTTCTTTTCTCTTTCTACCCTGCTCCGCCCCATTGTACAGAGTTGCACTTGGACTTCGAAGGTGTTTAGGAGATTGAAGAAGATGAGTGATGGGACTGGGACGAGCACTTTCGTTATCAGATGGGTCAACTTTTTCACTATGGTATATCGTATATTCCCCCTCTTATTTACAGCTCTGATTCTAATTTCTCTAACCTTTTTCTGGGACTTTGGCGTTGTATATATCTTCTGATTTACTTCCGTTCATGGATTCTATTTGTATTGTGTGTTTCACGGCAGCTCGCATGCTAACTAAAAACTGGACCTTTTCATTCTCTAAGCTTTTTGGGCCGAAGTGTAAGAACTTATTGTGTAGTTTTCTTCTTCAGTAATGCAAGTTTTCTTCTTTACTTGAACATTGAACAGTCCTAGATTTCTATTGGAAGTGTTTTAATGATTCATGTCATAAAAATTCTACCTAATGTCTGATAAAGTTCAGCTTTTTCATATATATTAGTGATAATGGATATCTTCTTATTCTTATAAGTTCACCCCTGTAAATTCCAATGGATGAACCTTATATGCTCCTACCGATTTACCAGTTATTAGCTGTTGGAGTCATTAGTTTCGGAGTGTGGATGAGCACTAATCACGACGGCTGTCATAAATCCCTTACTCTGCCCGTGATTGGCCTTGGCGCTGTGATCTTCGTAGTGTAAGCTTCAAATATCATATCTTCCTCAAACTTCATATGATATTGCCTTGAAATGTCCTTTTAGTATATAACAGATCAGTAATCGGGTTTGTGGGAGCCCTAAAGAACAACTCAATCCTTCTGTGGATTGTATCCTTTACCATAGCAGAGATGGATCTTATTTACTTCGTTCCTTTTTTCCCCCTCCATACGTCTTACTTTTCTTCCTTAACCTGCCACTCAAAGTACCTTGTCTTGCTCTGCATCATTTTGCTGGCAATTTTGGCATTCACCGTATTAGCGTGAGTGAACTTACTTTCAACCTCTGTTTCTAATCCATTTCTTTGCTCTGCTTTAGGGCGATTAGTTATATTTTCTAGTGTTCTGTGTTCGTTCGATCTGTTTGCAGGTTTATAGTGACGTACGGTGGCTCGGGCCATAACGTAACTGGTCAAAGGTAAGACAATAGCAGTACTATTTATATACTTACGTCTGATCGATTTCTCTAGTTCGATTCTTCTCACCATTACAGGTACAAAGAGTATCAACTTCACGACTACCACTCATGGTTTCTCAAGCAAGTAAGGAACCGTTTTGCCTGTTTCCCGAGTTTGATATCTGTATATATAACACAATAACGTTTCACTCTGTTTATTTACAAATCACAGCTCAAGAATCCTCATAACTGGGATCACCTGAAGAGTTGCCTTGTCAAATCAGATGATTGCAATGGCTTGTCCAAGAAATACAAGGTTCTTAATATTCTTTCGAGTTTTCTATATTTTCTGCCTTTTACTTTTAAATTCTTTTTATTATTGATTTGCAGAGCCTCAAGCAATTTAGACTGGCGAAGCTAAGCCCCATTGAAGCTGGTTGCTGTCGACCACCATCTGAGTACGTGGCTCGTTATTACATATTTTTCTTGATAACTTATCTTTCGAGGTTGATCTCTGGTCTATGTTTCAGTTGTGGTTATCGTGCTGTGAATTCTACGTACTACGACTTGAGCACTCGCCAGACGAGTAGCAACAAAGACTGTACGCTTTACAAGAACTCTCCGTCGATCAAGTGCTACAATTGCGATTCTTGCAAGTAAGCGTCTTTTTCTTTTTTCTCAGATACTCTTAACAAAATGTTCACTCAACTAAGCTTTTTCTTTCATTTTGTCCAATTTTCTTTGAGGTAGGGCTGGAGTTGCGCAGTACATGAAAACCGAATGGAGGGTTGTCGCAATCTTCAACGTTGTTCTCTTCCTCGTCTTGGTAAAATCTCTCCCTCTCTCTCTTTCTATATATACATAGATAATATACAAAACAAGAAGCTTCAGCAATGGCAAGAATTACATATTATGATCATCACTATTTTCAGTCTGTGGTATACTTCGTCGGATGCTGTGCTAGAAGAAATGCAGCTACAGTTAACTCAAAATTTTGAAGCCGGCCAAGATTGTTGACTGATGAATATGAGAGAGAGAGAGAGAGAGAGAGAGAGAGAGAGAGAGATTTTATGTGGTGATGTGTTATTATTACTGATTTCATGTTTGTTATTCATTTCAACCCACATACTAATCTCGATGAAGGGCGCAAGAAAAGTAGCAGTTAGAACTGTAAGAATCTGGAAATATATCATATGCTGAATCGAGACATTAAGTCACTTCCCAAGCCAAAGCCACAACATTACAACGAAAGCAATTATATTCGAATCTTGTCAATTATATGCTCGTATAAGAATGATGAAGCCCAACAATTATAGCAGTTTCAATCCTTCCCAGTAAGCAAATCACGAACGGGGCGCGTTGCTGTTTTCGAAAAGTTCAGGAAGATGAGAGTTGGTGAGCTTCGTTCTCTTGCTAATTTCATGCTTCTTCTTCTTCTTCGTCTTAGGCTTTGGAGCGATGCCATGTACTTGCGCCATGGCCCGTCTCTTGGCAGTGTTTGTGGCTGGCTTCATACCGTTCTTTTGAAGGTCCTTTTCAATGTCGAGCATATCGCGTGGGAGTTCGACCCCTAAACAGTTGTTTCAGGTCATCGTCGACTTTGATAACTGCTCTTGGGTCATTTGGGTAGGCGATGTCCTCCTGGGAGTCGAAGTTCGATAGCAGCCAGATTTTTCCAATAGCTTTCAAGGACTACAAAGATATTCAAGACACAATGATTCTCGAAAGGGCTGAGAAATGTGTGTCGAAGATATTACGTTACAGATGTTTACCCAGCTAAATGCATCACTCCTTTCAGGAAGGAGACGAATCGTAGTCGCGATATCCATACGAAAATATTTATTAAGCAACATGGAAAGAGTTACCTGTAAATCCTCCATGACATTAGGATATGAATCTTTGAGATCGATGACAGCAATACCCTCAGGGTACCTCCTGACTAAAACAAGAAGTTGATCCTTGTCTCGCAAATCATGTTTGGACTGTAGAAGGATAAAAGCAGGCGTAAAAAAGAGGAGAACGAGTGGCATTTAGCCATGAAAAGACAGTCAAACGGGTTATTCTCAGTACAGCATGCATACCTTGTAAGAGAATCGTTTTCCATCATAACTCACTTTAGGATTTTTCCTTAAACTGTCAAAAACAGACTTGTTTGCATTCACATCCACATAACATGCTTCGTTGATTTGCTCAGGAGTAAATGCCTGCCTAGTCTGAAGAGAAATATGTATTTGATGTTCAGCAGTCCCCAAACAAAAAATTGAAACTGATATATTTCAGTAAACACAGAATTACCTCGAAGAGCAAATCAATCACACGCTTGATTTGAGCCCCCACAGGAGCTTTTCGTATGCTATTTATATGCTGAAGCCGTTCCGTATCATTGGAGAATTTTATAGGTTGCGCTGGCGGCTTTGCTTGGCCAGAGGCCGAGGAGGCACTTCCCGACACAGGCTTAGAAGCAGAGTGCTTTGAAGATCCAGCTCTAACGGCGTTGTTTGCAAGTGTCGACTGGCATTTCTCTTGCTGCTTCTTGAACTTTGACAAACTTTCTTGAAGTGATGCCATCTAAAGACATCAACGCAAACATTATAGAATAATTCAATCAGAAAAGAGAAAAATCAAAACTTGAACCACAACGAACATATCATAAGCATCGACAACTTGGTTTCAGCTTATGTTTCTAGATAGCAAACTAACAAATATGAAACCGTAGCTCTTGATTGCAAAGTGGTACACTTTTATTTCCCAATTCCAGTTTTCTCACTCGCTCATGTAGCAACAAGGAAAGAGCTTCCCCGCGGTTCCAGTTATTTATTTTAAATGATATTTGCTCTTAGAATAGCAGCTTGCTTTCTTGCTTTGATTCCAAATCAATGGTCTAAAGGAGCTCAATTGATAAAGATCAACAATCGATCAAACCCAAATTCCCACAAAACCATGTGATCCTTACATCACTCGCATACAGATGGCTGATAGATGCAGACACACGATTCATATCGCATAAAAGAACATCACAGTGAAAAAATATCAGGCCGAGCTGACCGTAACTGAGAACGATGAGCGGACGATCAGGGCAGGATTCTCAATCGATTTTGAAAAGTTTTATCACTTAATTATTCTGCGCAGAATCGGGCCGAATCGCTTACCTCTTGAAGCTATGCAAGAGGCGATTTCGAGCTTGCGATTTGTGCCGTGGAGGCTTCGCTTGCAGAAACATTGGGGAATATATATAGAACACCAAGCTTGACGACGTCGTTATGACTTATTTGTAATTGCACTTTTGCCCTCATTTCTCCTTAAATAGAATAAGGTCCTCAAAGCCCAATACAGCTGGCTCACTAAGTTCAGAAAATACACCATCAATAAAATATGGCCCGGCCCGCATCTTCTTGTCGAAAGATTTCCGACAAAACGACGACAGAATTTGCAAGGCGCAGAAGAAGAAGCAATAGATTACACGATGAGTACGCGTAAATCCGTAAGCGGGAGACCTTCTGGCACCGATGGTTCCGACTTCTCGTATCGCATGGTGGTCGATTCGAGTAATGTTCATTTTCCGAAAGCTTTTTGAATTCGTGTGTTTTTTAGGGATTTATACGCTTCTATAAATCTTCTCAATGATTTTAGCTTCCTTTCCGACTATTAAGGGTACCAAAAGGTAGCGCAAGGAAAATCTCGACTCTCCATGGTGATCTTTACCCAGGTGAAGTATTGATTCATTTTGGCATTAAAATAAGCCCAATTGTGTTCAATCGTGTGTTTGAGTTGAAATTGAGCTGACCTATCATCTGGAGTTTATTGTTATTTCGGGTGAGTGAGTTCAGTTGGCTAAACATGTAGATATTTCACGAAGTTTGAACGGAAAACTGTGTCTCAAGCCGAACTGTGCTTGGTATGTTGAAGTATTCTGCTAATTGGCCGCCTTAGGAATAAGCCATGAGCTCATTATCGAGCATTCTTCGAAACTCTTACTTCATTGGCTTTATTTTCCTGTTTGATCAAGTTATTTATTGCTTCATGTAGCACTTGGTCATGTACCTTGATGTGGCGTTTTTGTGTAGAAGATTGTGGAGAGCCTCTCTAAATTTTGTCTTGTGCTCTTCGCTGTAGGCCCTTGTCCAATTTCTCGCTGCCGCTGTTCTGTATTTGTTTGTGCTGAAAGGGATTGTTATTTCTACAGTTTCCGTGTATTCTGGTATTGGTTGCTTCTTATCTCTTGTCCTGGGAGAAATAGGTGAGCCAAACATTTCCTTGTATTGGTGCATCCAAGTTTTGCCTGCCAAGTACCGTTGTTACCTTGCGTTTTTATTTATAATTTACCTTTGAAGGACGAAGGCGCAGCCGATCTACAGTTTTGAAGTTCTATCTTTTTGGTTCATCGATCGCTGCTGTTGCCTCAGCCTTTGATCTGTTCATCAGTGGGAAATCATTTGAGGTATGATATTCCTATTTCTAGCATCAAGCTGCCTCTTTAGGAGCATGACACTTTTTAAAATGTGGACTCCATTTTTATCTTCCTTTTTGGTGCTAGCTACCATCAAATCCTCATACACTATTACCCTCCCAACGTCTCTGAAACACACAATCTTCCCACGATGCATTGTGCTTCCTATCTGTTTCAGTATTTAGTAGAATGCAATCTTTACCTGGTAAGCTGTTGCACAGGCCATGATGAAAGATTTGAGTAGATATAACCTTTCAAGCATTGGAGTTGCCGTCGTTCTAGTGAGTAAGTTCCATATCGACTAAAAACGCCGTTTTTCGCCACATTAAGGTTATAATAATTCTGTGTGCTTACTGTTTTTCCTTCTCTACGCAGAAGTACTTGTCCAGATAGTTGCAATTGGCGTAACAACTTCCCTCATTCGCAATATGGCTCCTCCCAAAAGAGCTTCGTGATGAATCTTGTAGAAGAGGATTTCGATGCTTTTCTTTTTATTATCAGATTCAAGGAAGTGTAACTCGTACGTTTAATTTAACTAATCTTGGAATTTGGGAGCGAATCGTCAGATTAGAGATTGAAACGAAACAATTCAAAGCCCAACAACCAATCCGCCGCATATCCCGTTTGCAGGCGGGTAGCGGGCCTGATGGGCTTAGCCCCCCATCTAAAAATAATAATTAAAAAAAATGAAAAACAATAAAAATTTAATTTATGTTATTAAAGTACAACTCATAGCTCAAAGACATAAAAATCAATATAGTTTGTTTAAGGGGCATTTTCATTTCAGGCCTCCACATAATTATCATTTACAATTCAGGCTCTCTTTGCAAAAAATTTAGTTTTAAGGCCTCATTTTCTGCAAGTACCACTTCACTGCTCTTTCATACTAGTATGTTCAAATTTTGTAACACAAAACCATAATTCGGTACCAATTTATAATCATCAGATACCGGTTTATTTTCTGCAGTACCACTTCATTGCTCTGACATACCAGTATGTTGAAATTTGTAACACAAAACGGTCATTTTATACCAGTTCATATATCTTTCATACCACTTTTTCACACAACGCAAAATGAGTCCTTTAACCTAAAAAATTCTCAAAGAGGGCCTGAATTCGAAATCAAACACTTAATGGGGCCTGATTTCGAATTGACCCTTAATTGAAAGATCTTCAACACTATCAAGGACAAAAGACCACTTCATAATCAGTCCCACTTGGGCAATTATACTCAGTCTCGACCGTATTCTGCGTAGGGTAGCTATAAGCTTGGGGGCATTTGCTGCTGAAAAACCTCGAGTAATCCGTGGGCCCACAGCTTTCCCCGCTGCAGCAATACTCGCTCGTATTGAACACCGTGCACGGGCCATAGCAACCCCCTCGGGCCCGCAGCTCCTTCGGACACTGTCCAACGATGTCCGGCGAAGTGCACTTTCCGGTCCCGCTCGTGCAGATGCTGCCGCTGCCCGAATGATTGCTAGGTCTAACCTCCATGGGCACGTTGAACCCTTCCACCACGGATACATCGTAGTAGTCGACGTTCCCGGGCTGGGTCAGGGCTGCCCGGGCTAGGGTGTTGGGCGGCGAGCCGAGGGTCTTGCAGTTTAGCTGCCCGTTGCAGTCGCCGGTCAGGCACCTGCCGTGGCCGGCTCGATCGAAGGTGCAGTGGGTTCGAGCCCATATGTGAGCCACCTTTCTCCCGGCTGGGACGTAGATGGACCACGTCTGACCCTTACTGAGGCGGCGGCCGCCGCCCGTTGGGAACGAGGCGGGCCAAACCGTGTAGGGGCAGTTGTTTGTTATGTCGAAACGCACGGCGTTCGAAAGGGTTGTTACGGAGAGTGTTGCTGCAATGATTATGGTGATGGTAAATGTGTTTAATGTTGATATGTTGTTCATGTTTGTGGATGAAGGGAGAAATGAACGGGTTGATTTTTAGGGTTTGTGCTTTGTGTTAATGGTTATTGAGTGAGAGGTTGGGGTTTATATAGAGTGATAAGTGTAGGATTATTGGGATTTTAGTGAAATGTCTAAATCGAACAATTATGTCGGAGGATGGAATGTCAGTTCTGATGTCTGCGTAATAATTGGGGTTTTATTGTTAATTGTTTCGTAATATGATTTGGTTCGACTTTTCATTGCATATTATTTTTACCAGCGTCCAATTAAAAGTATGTAAGAATAAAACAAAAGCATGAAATAAGTCTTCTACACGAGGGTTTACTAGTAAAACCCAAATGAAGAATGGTTGCTGAATTTTTCGGGGGGGACGGCTGAGAACGATATTAGAAGTACTAATCCGCTGCCTTGCGAGGGGACTATTATATAATTTGTTATCCACACACACATACACACATCATGGAAAATAGAAAAGGAAAATATACGAACAAACAAAATTGTTGTCCCATTTGCCGCGATTGCTGAAATAAAAATCACTGACCGAAATAAAATATTCCGGACACGTTGAATCATAAGCATGTATCATATAATTTTGTCCTCGTAATTCGGTTGTCACTATTAGCGTCCATAACAAATCTCAGCTCCCTTTTGACTTGTATGGTAATAATAAACTAGTGTATTTAATATAATACAAAACTATTTTTCCAAAAAAAAAAAATCTTTCTACCAGCATTTGGATTGCATGTGAATGAAAAATAACAGCTCTTTGTGTTCAAATTTTCATTTAGAATATGTCGTTACTGCATTGATGATAATGAAGCTTGGGAAGTAATTCATACTACAATATATAGGTTCGTTATATGATACAACGACATATCACAACAAACGTCTTATTACGGAAAAGAAAGAAAGACAGTATTAGCCGCAACAATACACGAAAGACAAACACATTAGACTCAAATAAGAAGTGCCATATAAACTCAAGGACAGAAGACAACCCTATAACTAGTTCCACTTGGACAACTATAAACAGTGTCCACATTATCCGCACGGTAACTGTAAGCCTCCTTACACTGCCCCTTGAAAAACCTAGAATACTCAGTGGGCCCACAAATCCCACCTTTCTCGCAGCAATACTCATCCTTCCCAAACACAGTGCAGGGATCATTACACCCCCCGCCGGTCCTAAGCTCTCTCGGGCACTTCCCGACTATGTCTGCAGCGCACTTTGGGCCCAGAGTGCAGTTCCCCGAACTAGGGCTGAACTCCATGGGAACGTTGAACCCATCCGCCAAGGATATGTCGAAGAAGTCGAGGTTTAGGTAGTTCAATCTGAGGGCGTACTCGGCCACCGTGGCCGGCGGCGAGCCGTAGGTCTGGCAGTGGAGCTGCCCGTCGCAGTCGGCTGTCAGGCACCGGCCCTGACCGGACTCGTCGAAGGTGCACTTGGTTCGACCCCATATGCGAGCGCCTGTGGTTCCTATCGGGGAGTTGATGGTCCAAGTTTGGCCGGCGGCGAGTTTCCGGCCGCCGCCCACCGGGAAGGAGGCTGCCCAGACTGTGTAGGGGCAGTTGTTTCTTATGTCGAAGAGGACTGCGTTCGTTAGGGAGGGTGTTGTTATGATGAGGAGGAGGAGAAAGGATACGATGATTCTTGATGGGGTTATCAATATCATCGTGTTGGTTGCTAACAGTGAATAGGGTTTTTGGTTTAATTAGCTTAGCAATTGTGTATTGGGTTATTATAGAACATGAAAGTTGAAACGACGACACTATATATATGGATAAAAATGTCTCATCGACAAGTACTTTTTTATTAAATGTGTGCCCAGCAGCCAAGGGTTGAATTCTATTGCCGTCTCTGATGTTTTAATGATGCCGTGATTGACTATTATTTATTACCATCAATTATCAAATACTCAGGAAAATTCAAAATATGTTTTTGGTTTTTTTTTCCCTATTATTGTTTCTTTATGTTGAAAAACGAATGAATGCCTTGTTGGGCCTCTTGAACTTGGACTGGACCGTTAAACAACAATAAGGGCCCAATAATATTATGCGACTCGACTCGGGCGTTAGATCGAGATTTAGGGCTTCAGCATTTGTTTGGTGAAGGGGAAAAGGAAGATACGACGCGGCGATTCATCTGAAGCTCCACGACAATGGTTCTCAAGTAAGCCTCTGATTAGCTGTATATCGCATGAAGACTCGAGTTAGATTATTGCCCGTGGCCTATTTTGTTGGAGCTGTTGTCCACGAGATTAATATGTTGATTGATTTCTCGAGTAGCCATTTGAAAGGGATATTTTTGAGCTGTTTCTTGTGTTTATTAGCTGTAATTTTATTTTTGCGAGCATTTTCTGCGAATATGAGCTGTATTTTGGGAGAATTAGGGTGATGTTTCATGTTGAGGTGTTTGTGTAGCAGCACTGCCTTTCTTTGTCTTGCAGTTTATTCACCGTCTCCTCTGATGTTCATGTTCTACAAGGTGCTAGTAGGTTTATTCATGTTATTATATGCATATAGCGCGGTAATTGCTATAGTTATTGTGTTTACCAGGACCGAGCTATGCCGATTCAGTGGTGCCAAGATCTACCCTGGAAAGGGCATCAGATTCATTCGTTCGGACTCCCAGGTTAGGTCATCGAGCAATGCAATTTGATTTGATAGAATCTTTCCATTTTTGTATGCCCAGTTGATTTTGTCGAGTTGTTTAGATAGATTATTTGATACGCGTTTCATTTTATCAATCTTGATTTTGCCTGTTCTTAGGTTTTCCTCTTTGCGAACTCGAAATGCAAGAGGTATTTCCACAATCGCCTGAGGCCAGCTAAGCTTACGTGGACTGCTGTGTACCGTAAACAGCATAAGAAGGCAATCTCCTTGACATGATAACGTCTAAATTTGCCACATAGAAGTTACTTTTCTCGTTTAACTGTGTATTTGTAGCAATTGCTAATGCATTCATCGATTGGCCAACAGGATATTGCTGCTGAAGCTGTGAAGAAAAGACGCAGAGCCACCAAGAAGCCTTACTCAAGGTCCATTGTCGGTGCCACTTTGGAAGTCATTCAAAAGAGAAGAACGGAGAAGCCCGAAGTTCGTGACGCTGCACGCGAAGCTGCTCTAAGGTATAAATAAGCTAACATTCTTCGTCGATTCTTGATGGTGCCTGAAAATTTAATGTTTTTCTACTACTACATTTGCAATGTACATATAATGGTTACAACCTTTTGTTTCATATAATCAGAGAAATCAAGGAAAGAATCAAGAAGACCAAGGACGAGAGGAAAGCTAAGAAAGCTGAAACGACGGCGAAGCAGAAGAACACAAAGGGTAACATCCCAAAAGGCGCCGCACCAAAGGGTCCTAAGATTGGAGGCGGAGGCGGAAAGCGTTGATCTTTCTTTCACTTCAATCGTAATTGTCTTTTTAATTAATGGAATGGTCATTACATCTGTTTTCATCTTCTTTGTACTAAAGTGATTTATTATTTGTTCAGTTGTCTCCGAAGATCCTGTAGTTTCGATCAAATGATTACTATGTTTGCTGCGTTACATACTTTTGGGCAATTTCATGGCTTTTGTTCATTAACATCCACAAACTTTGTTTTGCTGCAAGAAGCAGATTTCATGCCGCAAGAGTTTGTTTTTTGTAACATGAAATAAGTAATTAGTTCACTATCGACTATGTTACTAATTCTTTTTGTTCGAGTGTTCCATCTATAGTTTACACAAACTTGGAAAGTTTTGGGAAAACTATTGTTTGTTTTTTTTTTTTAAATAATGTTTCCTTGTTGTACATAGACTTGCATTTAATGGGCTTTGACCCAACAAGACTGTAGAAATAAGGGTTGGCCCATGAAGAGGAAAAATGAAGAGCCCTAGAATAATGTAGAAGGGCCCTCACTTTAGTTTTATTTACTATATTACCCCTACACGAGCGCCTTAACCTGAGGCTCAAGCAAAGCTCAAACACCGCTTTCTATATTAAAAACCTAATAAAATATTAGTGTTTGAGTTATAATCGCAAGAGCAGCGGTAATTGTTCATCAGTGTTTTTGATAATGTCGACGCCCTATGAGGAAGCAATCGAGACTTTTGTGAGCATCACTGGCGTTTCTGAAGCTACCGCTATTCAGAAATTGGAGGTAGTTTTGTCTCTATTTTTTTTGCGAAGTGATATGATTGCTGATTTGATTTGCCGTATCACCTTTCTTCTATTGATGTTGCTATCCTTTTATTGTGGAGTTTGCAATTCAGATTTGTTGCTTGATTGTGTCAATGCGTACGTGTCTTGGTTAGCTGAATCTTGGTTGTCGATGTAGTTAATTAGTTAATTCCGCGTGATTGGGATTAGAATGTATGAGAATTATTCCGAAAATAGTTCATATTGGTTTGTTTTGGGGGATTATTTCGCCATTCAAAACTAGATCAAGAAGTGATAATATGGATCGTATAGGATATGTATGGTTTTTCCACTGAATGAGTTGTGTGCCCTGGTTGCAATGGATCCAGTGTTATCATATATCAGGCATGATAACATGTGTTAATTTTCATTATTGTAAACGGAGAGAGAATTAGATGAGTTCTAATAAGTTGATAATGACGACACCTGTTTTGGAGTGTATTATTTCTCCTCAATTCAACAAAAAACTTACTTTATCAGAATATACTTCACAAAGTCTTATGACTTAAGCATAGATTCTACGCATGTATCACGCGATACCTTTGATTAGTGGTGCACTATGCTAAGTATGCTTTATGGCGCAAAGATTCGCTGGATCTTTAGCGCTTGGTGCATTGCATGTCATTGGCAAGGTCGAACCTGGTGCATTTTGGAATATTAAGAATCAAAATATATGAGAAAGATGTTGAAGGATGGAAAGCTTAACTGGCTGAAATGTTGATTAATGCAATCATGTTTCTCCAATTGTCCGACGAAGACTTAAGTATCTCTATCTCTGGCAATAGATAGTACTTATGACTATATTTCTTGCTGTTTCCCGTGATGATAAGCCCTTCGTATTCATTAGTTGCCTTATTCTTCCTTGCTTTCTCTTGAGCAGGAGCATCATGGAAACCTCAATGAAGCCGTAAATGCTTATCTCAATGAAAGTGATAGGTACACATGAATTTTTTGCTGGCAATGTCAGTAGTCTATTCTTCCTTTTATCTCATCATCCTGATACATTTTTTTTTTTGTTTCGAATTGATTTTATAAAAAAGCCGCTATAACTTCAACTTTGTAAATCAAAATTTCCTTTCTCTTGAGTAGAAACTTAGAGACGTCTTATACTGCTCCCTTGGGTGATCCAATGGCCATTGATGATCCAATACCAACAGTATCACGAAGGCCTGCATCCCTGTTTCCAATTCTCGGAGAGTTGAATCCGTTTTCGATTTTTGATCGCAACTTCCCCAGAAGTATATTTGACAATGGAACAAATGTTTCATCTCAATCTCCTATTATATCCCATTCACGTGAGGTTAGAGAGATTCCTATAGAGGTGAAGGATGGAACTGGAACATCAGGGCGTTATGCTGGTGCTCCCATTATCGAGGATGTCACTGAAACTAGTCATGACAATGATCCAGGAGTGCATGGTGTGGTTACAATCGATGATGACGATGAGAATGATAATATGGGAAATCTGTCAGCATCTCAATCCACACATGCTGATGGATATGGAAGTAACAGACCAAGTGCCCCCACAATTACAAACGAAGCTGACTACAATGATATAGAAGAAGAGATGATAAGAGCTGCAATTGAGGCTTCCAAGAGCGACACAGCAATGTCTATTCAACAGTATGATGATGTGGTGCGTGATTCATGTGCGCAGTCATATGTGCTTGTTTTCCTTGAATTTTTTTTCTTCTGATTTCTTCTTATGGGCTTAATTCCGAGCAGGATCTAGGAAATCCGAATGTTCGGCCTCTGGAGTCTCAACATGCGGATGTTGAGCTAGATCGTGCTGTTTCTCTATCTCTGCAGGTATTATCTTCTTTTGTTTGTGAAAATTTAGAAAACCCAGTGTTGCGGTGGTTAAGTCAAGGTATATATAGACAGCAGAGCAAGAAAAAGCTTTAAGGAAACCTGAACGAAAAAGTGGAGATTCAGAAATTGGAACGCTCAAGTCAGCTGCACCTGAGGAGTTGGAAAAAGTGATGCCCTCTAATAGAAGGTAGATAAATTCTGTCTTATGGGCGATAGAGCCCACTGGTTTCATTTTTATGATCTATAACGTAAGGAAAAAATAAAATTTAAAATATTGCGAAATTCAACCATTTGGACCCCAGAACTGTTAGAAGCCCGAACATCTTTCCTATTGGCAATTCATGGCATTCACCTGACTCTCGAAGGGATATGGCACTGTTTAACCATCGCCCATCTCACCCCAGAATTCTATCATTGCAGGGACACTTTCAGTAATTTTTAGTGTAGCATGAATTATGTACATATATCTAATTGGAATGAGTTAGTAACGAGGTTCATTCATATCCAAATTGCTACGTCGAAATGTTGGGCCTCCCTGATATTTTCTTTCTTGTCTCCCTCCCGTTCTTTTGATTTAAAACAATACCGTGCTGTAGTTCAACCTCGATATGATATCTTATTGAACGAGTATGTTGTTTGTAGCCAATCTCAGCTAGAGTTTGGAGGCTCATCCATCTCACCCGAAGCTGACGATGCAGAAGAATTACCGCAGTTACGGCGTCGGAGGAGGCGGTCATCTTTACGTCCTGTTACAATATCTGAAGATGCTGAAGGATTTCAGGTCAGCCCTCCTTTGGGTCCTCAGCAGGGTGCTAGTGACCGCCTTCCACATCACCAAGGAAATAATTTCCCCTACGAAGAGGTAACTTCTTCAAACAGTGTTAACTTTCTGGGCAAGTTAGTGATTAGATGGTTCTGTCCGTTAATATTTATGTGTACGTTGTTCAGTGGGGTGGTATTTCATCGGAAGAACACGACGAAGCTGTAATGCTTGAAGCTGCAATGTTTGGTGGCATTCGTGAAGGGAGTGGATATCATATTCCTTTCGCTCCAAACCATCTCATGCAGAATGGCTATTCTATGCCCGCACCTCGTCCTCCTTCGCCATCTGTAACTGCTCAACGGTTGTTACGAGAACAACAGGTCTGCTGAACTGAAACTATAGTTGATTTGAAGTTGCCGTTGCCTAAAGTCTGATCTGTTTTTTGGTCCAGGATGATGAGTACCATGCTGCATTACAAGCTGATAGAGAGAAGGAGTTGAAGGCTAAGGAAGAAGCAGAAATTGCCCGCGCCGAAGAGAGACGCAAGGAAGATGAGATTAGAAAAAAACAGCAGGAGGAACAGGTATATGATTGTTGGGGTTTTGGCATGCATTTGTTTATGTTGTTTTTGTTGGGTTTTTTTTTTTCTGGACATCTATCTGTGGGGTAGGTTTTTAATAACTGAAGCTTCTATCTATACTGGGTGGATAAAATTGTCAAATTGGTTTGTCAATTTAATAAATGTTTATTTACAATTTTACCCTGCTTAATTACAATTTTACTCTTAATATTTTATTACATGTTTATCCGTAAATTTAAATTTTATTAACTAAGGACATAAAATGTTCAAAATATAAAATAATTTGATATATTTGCACACACATTAGGTGTGCTAAATATATTAGTCAGAAACATAATTACTTTGCATCTAAAGGAACCACATGTTTTTTCTTCTTCTTGTCCAGGAAATTGAGAGTCAATTAGCCGCCAAAGAAGCTTCATTGCCTCAGGAACCACCAAAAGATGATGAAAACTCTGTGACGCTGCTTGTTCGAATGCCTGATGGTAGTCGTAGAGGCCGGCGATTTCTCAAGTCAGACCAGCTGCAGGTAAAGTATTCATTAACTTATTTATAGGAATGCCCGTGAGGATCGACCCCATTGGTCTTCATAACTTGTCTGGCTTTACCATTTTTAGATCTTGGCTGCATTTCTTTCACAATCATCCAAACGTCGAAGGATAACTTACGCTTAACCGATTTTGCTTTTTTGCGGTTTCTTTACAGCATCTTTTCGACTTTATTGACGTGGGAAGAGGTGTCAAACCTGGAAGCTACAGACTGGTAATTCTGATGAATTTGAAATGAGTCATGGACATCGCTCTGACTATTCTTTGTACGTTTTATTTTTTTTTATGAATAGGTGAGGCCTTACCCTCGACGGGCTTTCGGCGATGGAGAGAGTAGCTCGACACTCGACGAACTGGGACTTACCAGCAAACAAGAAGCCCTTTATCTGGAGTTGATATGATATATAGAAGTTTATAATTTCTCCCTCCAAAGACTTATGTATTATCTTTGATTTCATAAGGAAGATGGTGGATGGAACCTGCTTGGTTTGCCGCTTTTCGATTTATATTTAGATAATATATGTTTTCATCTTTTGTATGTGTGCATAGTTGGTTTTACTTGGTGCATGATCCTTATCAGTATAAGAATTTAGTACATAAATGAACATAGTGCTAGCATACGAGTTAATTTGGTTGAATGTATATATCCATCTCAGAAACAATAATATAGGAAGAGGGCCGAGTTCTTGCAATTCATGCCATGTTTTATTTACTGTATAATTTGTTGAAGAGGGTTGTGGCAGGATTCACTTACTCAGAAAGTTTTGTTAAACTCTTTACATGTGTACTTTTATTGGAGAGAGAGAGAGAGAGAGAGAGAGAGAGAGAGAGAGAGAGAGAGAGAGAGAGAGAGAGAGAGAGGAGTCCTATAAATCCTGGTTTGATTGTTTAAGAGGTTTATAGTGTTACTGTTGATCGGCGTGAAGGATATTTGAGACTATTCAACAGATGATCTATTGAGATGTTACGGATCGAATTTGTGTCATGTGTGCGAGCACATCATATACCTATGTGAAATTAAATAAATAAAATGAGAGAACCTTCTTTTCTCATGCATAAATACGAAAATTGGCTAAAGATATTCAACTTGAATCATTTGAATCTGCGGAAAAACTTGCCTCCTTTTGTTATATAATCAAACAACATATGGAAATGGATCACGCAACAAATTCACCAAAAGTCATTAATTGCCATGCCATGTCTGAACTCTGATGATGTGCTGTGTCAAAATTTTAGGAGCGTGGCAATAACTAATAATCTGAATTAGATCTCAAATAAATTAATCCAAATAAGGTCAACTCATGGTCACCCACGCAGTCCAACCCCAACGATTCAGACCAAATCCCACCCACCCTCTTTTACATCATTAATATAAAACCCAACGCTTAAAAATAAATTGATCTGCTACTCTGTAACAACTAATCAATAACATATTATAAACCCCATAAAAGAACAAAAAGTACATAATTTTCTAAGATCAAATTGAGATTTCACAAAACGGCAGGAAGAAGCTTCCTTCTTGTTCTTACTACTACACTACTGCTGTTGCTGCTTCACTATATCTGCTTCTCCTGAACTTTCTTTCTTGCATGAACTGTAGTAACTACATTACTTTAATCTTTGTCTGTACTTTTTATTTTTTAAATACTAACATAGAGATCTTCACCTCCTTGCGAAGAAGAAGCTGCCACTCACTTTCATTACAAACTCCTTCGTTCGACCCCATTATATGAAGCCCGACTACAGCTATAATCCTTCATACCCTTTGCAATCTCAATCTTTTCAATGTTTCAAATTTTGGATTTTTTTCTTTGCCCGAAAAACAAATACGAATGATGTTGAGCTGGCACCACAGTACAGTTACTACAGAAGTTAAATGTTCTTTTAACCCAATATCTGCTGTTAGTTAATGCATTTTCTGTTGCTCGTTCTTTAAAGAGAAAAGCTATTACCTTCGCATTCGTTCTTACATAGCAAGAAACTACTCTAAAGATCACATTTTTATCGTCGTCATCAAGCTTCTAACCTGCGATCATGGACGGTAGTAGATTGATGGTCAAACCAAGAACACCGAGCAAGCCCTCGACGCTGATGAGAGATTTCTTGCTAGACGACATAAGCTCGTGTTCATCCAACGGCTTCAAATCATTACCAAGAAGATCATCTTCATCAGCATCACATTATTGTTGCCCAACCATTCGATTTCTCCATGAGAAGAAAAAGCTGTTGAACCCTCAGCGATGGCGAGAAGCCCACAAGCAAAGCGATCGTCTCCAAATTCAAAAGCGCCATCGCGGCCATGTCACGCTTTAGCTTCACAAAGATGGACAGAAAGAAGTCGTCGTTTTTGCCTCGTAATCTGTCCAAGAAATTGATTGACAAGTTCTCTAAGAACAGTAACCGCCCAGCCCAGAAACAGATCGAAGAATGGAAAGTGTTCGACTGTGAGTTGTTGGATGAATGCAACAGTTCGTCGGCCACAGTGACGAGCTGTGATCGGAGCTTGCAAGAAAGTGAACTCACTGATCTGTCCGAAGAGTGCTACTGTTCGAGCGGCCAAACTCCTTCGCCAGTGGTAGTTGGATGTGGTTTGTCGAAGGAGGAAAACGACGTCGTCGTAGAGGAGGAGATCGAAGTGGCGAACGGCGTCGTTTCTGAGGTTCAGTCGATCGCTACTACTTGCAGCGATGGTGGTGACAGCAGTAACTCCCCTAACAAGGTTATTTTCTTTTCTTTTTTTACTCTTTTCCTTTTATTTATTTATTTTAAATTCTATATTATATATAATGTAGGAATTATTAACAGCCTCAGAGGTTAAACTAAACGAAACCTAAATTTTTACTGCTACGCCATAGTTAAGATTTGACTTGGATCTAGGTATATGATCATGTACTAAGATTGGTTCAACTTTGGTAAAGAAAAACCCTTTATGTTTTGAATTCAAGAAGAGATTATAATAAAACTTTGGGATGTGTGATCATTAATGTGTGTTACGTTCAAATTTTTTGAAATAGTAATATTGAATTCTTGAAGTAATTTGATTAGATAAATATCAGGAATTTCGGTATATGTGAATTTGCAATAGCGGTAAATATGGAGGGAAATAAGCTGGTGGAACACGTGCGGTGGAATACAAGAACTACATAATGATGTTCTATGGGCATCTGAGTCGGACATATTATTCATAAAGAACTAATGTTGATTAAATTTATATCTTTTCATGATGATATATATGCACATAGTCGAAGCAAAATAATGAGGAAAAGGAACGGTTGAGCCCCATCTCTGTGCTCGATATTCCCTTCGACGAAGAAGACGATGCCTCACCTTCCATGCAACGCAGGCTTGCTCGTATAGAAGGTGAGTTTAGTTAGTTTATATATCTCTGTATTAATTTATTAATATTTCAGACAAAAATATCATCATCCAAATTTTAAAAGGCTGCTAATAATTAATTAATGCAGGAGCTAGGAAGAACCTCATGGAAAAGATCAAAGAATTCGAGTCCCTCGCTTCACTCGAGAAAACAAACTTAGCCAAGCAACCATTCTCATCAGCATTTGAATCTTCCCCTTATTTATTACAACATTCGAACGAATACGAAAATGAAAGCCAAAAATACGAAGGAAAGGCATTAGAGCTTCTTGAGAAGGTGAAGGACTCTTATGGCCTTATTATTATTAGGGTATTAAACGCGGACAAGTTGATCTTGGATTTCTTCACCGAAAAACTCAGAAGAAAAGGCATTCATCGTTGTTCGTTCGAAGAGGAATTAGTAGACGAAGTGGAAAATTGGATCAAGGGAGGAACAACAACCGAAGAACGAGGCGTATCGTTTCTCGTCGATGAAATAATAATGGAAGAAGAAGAATGGCGATGGGATAATAAGAGGAATAAAGCTAATTTGGGCCATCAAGAAAAAAATGGTGATGATGAGATGGTTGAAGATTTGGAAATGGTGATCTTCTGTGAGGTGATCTTCTGTGATGTGTTAAATGAGTTGATGGAAGAAATCTCGACGTGAGATATGGTGAGTTTTGAGTTTTAGCTAATGATGTAATGACAATTACATAATGTCATAATTATTATTACTACCAAAACGTATAAATTTTATGGGCTCCATCCATTAATGTAAAGTAATCGGAGGATTTCTGGGCTGGGCCTCTTACATAAATGGGCTGTAGCGTCGTTAAGTTGGTTAGGCCCAATATAATACGCAGGCCCAATTAGATTTGATGGCAATGAAGAGAAGTTGGGACTTGAATACAGATAGATAGTGTAACATAGTATAAGGACAAGAACTTTTATATGTACTCTCTTTCTTTCTTTCCTTTTCTCTGACACATTTTCCCAGATGGGAAGTAAATGCCATTGACGAGGGTGTAGTGTAGGTAGACATTTATGATAATCTGAATTCCTTTTAAGGGAAATTTACATAAAAGTACCTAATTATATAAAAAATTACGAGTCAATACCCGTCAGTAATTTTTTATATGTAGGTATATATAGAACAATTTTGTTGCACATTGGTACCCCTCCCGCCACAAGGTACGCCATATAACACATTTAGCTACCATAGAGAAACGTATTGTGGTACATAATACAGTGAGAAAATGGTACATCATATAACAAATTAAGATGACGTATAGAAACGATATAGATGCCACATAAAAGTGTGACGTGGTACGTAATACACATATAAAAAGGTACGTCAAGACTGAAAAAATGGAACACACAGTCAAACGGGTACTTATATAAAAAATTTCTGACATGAGTACTGACTTGCAAATTTTTATATACATGGGTATTTTTTGTAGTTTCACTTTCTTTTAATAATTATGTGTGTGTTCGTTCACTATATGAATTATTTTTGCTTGTGTACGAAGTTAAAAGGCACTTTGTGACAAATCATTTCACGACGAGGGAGGCAAATGCATCGGTAATTTAATCTTTGCTTGTGCATGGGGATTCATCTTTCTTGTTTTTAACCCAACTTTGATAGTTGAAATACTTTATTCTTTTATGTGTTGTGGTCGAGATAAATTTGCTTTTTTGTTACTCCTTTTAGATTACCCAAAAGTTTAAAGACATAAATTCTTATTCGATTGGCACGGAATTGAAAAAGAAAAAAAAGCGAACACTTCAAGAATCTAAAAGGAAAAATACAAAATAGGTGATGGAATAAACAATCACAATGCAGCTTTCGATTAATTCATAACCTCAAGAAATCGCACACTTGTATGTATATACATATATAATATATGTATGCTATGCTAGAGTTCGTGCACGACCATATTTATAAGGATAACACCCAAAATTTAAAAAAAAAATATATATATATATAAGATATACATGAAATTGAGAGATAAAACATATTTTTAATATATAAAGTTCTTTGATCTGGGATCATAGAGTACTATAGCTAGTAAAGTTGTTAATAAGAATGATATTAGTCGTATTACTACGAGGACCCTTTTCCTACAATTTAGTGAAAGATTAAATTGCCGCATGTTGAGCCCCGTAATTTGATTTTATATGATTTTCTTCGACCAATAGCCTCACTACATTGCACTTTTGGCCATGATTGCAATATCTTTATACATATGGATTATATATGATAGCGATATTTATATTTGTTTGTTTGTTTATTTTTGGTAAAGCAAGAATATCTATGTATTATTGCGCCTAAAGAATATTCGTAAGGAAAAAAGAGAGATATAGACAGCCATTTAGCTACCCAATCTTCCGTAGTCTTGCTCCTAACTTTAATCAGATATATGTATAATATTGCAATTTCATACACTAAGAAATCTAATGGTCTAAGATCATATTGTAATTTTATATATCTTATTTTCAACACGTTATAGAGTAGCCATACACTTGTGAAATCTACATAAAATACTCAATTATAAAAAATTTACAATTCAGTATCCATGTCAGAAATTTTTTATATAAGTACCCATTTGACTGTGCGTACCATTTTTCCAGTCTTGATTTACCTTTTTATATGTGTACGTACCACGCCACGCGTTTATATGGTACATATATCGTTTCTTATGTTACCTTAATGTGTTATGAAGGGGGTCCCGTACAATATGGATGTAAAAACACTAAGTAATAACCTGTTGTTGGATGAAATGTTTGACTAACACCCAATCTCACTTTCTAACACACAACGGAATAACCGATAACTCATTGACGAATGAAACGAACACAAGAAGTAATTTTGTGCAGCAAGTCAACTAACTTGCTGTGTGCCTCAAGGCGCAAACTCTACTATAAAGATGGATTACAAATTATAAAAAAGGATAGTCAAAACTAAGCGTAGCAAAACCTACGAATCAAATGATTTTGCAAACTACAAAGTCTTTCGACCTTTGGAAAACTAGGCTAAAAAGAAACTCTCGTGAAAGATAGTATTCGCTCAAACTCGCTCTGAAAATCTCGTTCTCGTTCGTTGTTTTTTCAACCGGTTAAGTCCTTCTATATATATATATATATATATATGTCTTCAACTTCTAAAGGACTTTTCCAACTACTTGGTAACCCGCACTAACGTCCACTAGTTAGTCTTGGTCCGACCGTTAGGGCTCGACTCGGTCAGCTCCAATTGCTCAGTCTTTCCTTCAGCTCCAAGCATCCTATATTTAGTAAACTGCTTTCCACATTTCGCGCCTTTTGTTCCACACGTATTTCCTACGGTTTGATCCATTCCAGCACTATTCTATACATCACTAGAAAAATTCCACGTCACAAATAAAATAGGTTTTGGGCATGAAAGATAAAATTGAGATAGAGAACATTCTCGGCCAACAAATATTGACTAGAACCAACATTGCTAATGTTGAAAGCTCAACATCAACATTTTATTTGATGTACCATTTCACTGTATTATGTACCACACCACGTTTTTCTGTTGTACCTAATGAGTTGTATGACGTACCTTGCGGCGGGACGGGTACCAATCTGCAAAAAAATTATTCTAATAGGTGCCTACATGTAAAAAAAAACACTGGCATGGTACTGACTTGCAACTTTTTATATAATTGATATTTTTCTGTAAATTCCCCACTTAAGACCGAGGATATATTTTATTTTATATACTTTATTTATCACACTACCTATTTGTATTTCCGAAAGGGTGAAAGTATGGTAGTTTAATCATCTCGGATATACGTTGACATTATTTCTTTTGACTGTTAGTGAAATGTCTATCGATTCATGGGTAAATAATTCTCCCCGAATCCAAGCTTGAAAATACCGGGGTACCTTGATTTATGAGCGCTTTAATTAGTTTTACGAAAATATTCATGAATTTAAAAACGTATCGAAAATACAGATCGGTATATATCGGTAAAAATTATCGATACTTGGTAAAAAAATGGGACTTAATAATTGTCAAATCCGCAGATATTTTGGTATTCGTTTAAATATTTAGGGTTTAGCGTAAGGAATATCGACCTGCAGCTGCGGCGGATATTTAGACGGGAGAGCTCAGAATACGGAAATATCAAATAAGAACTCTTTTTTTTTCACCCAAAGGCCAAAGAGTTAGAGAGTTGGTGTGCAAATCCCATTGTAGGGTAGGGTGAGCAAAAATACTGCTGGGCTCTACCAATTTTCCAAGCAAAACCCTTTTTCCCAGGTAAACACGCCAAGAACAAATAAATACAGGCACAGATATATAACTTCCCCTCTCTCTTCTTGCGCGTAAAAAAAAGAGTTGAAAGAGAGTGAAGATAGAAAGAGAGAGAGTGGGGCGAAGCTGATCGTACAGTTATTAATGTTGGTGAATTGAAACGGTCCGTGCAAAAAAATCGATTCTTTATCAGCTTGTTGTTTCTTTTTTCTGCATTGCCTTTGGCTTATTTTATGGGAGAATTGATGTGGGTTTTTGTTTTATCCTGTTGGGTTTGTTTCGTTTCTGAGGAAAGAAAATAAAATTAAAAAAAAAACGATCTTTATTACCAATGTGGCTGTGTTCTTGTTACATGATCCATTTGATACAATCATAGCTGATAAGTATTTGATTCTGCATTTGGTTGATAAGCGTTCTTTGATGTTAAAGCTTAGGCCGTGATGGGCCATCACTTTATTATGTTTTTTCTTATTTGAATATTGTGATTAATGTAGATCATAAGCTCAAGAGAGAAACAGTGGATAACATCAATGGACGAACAGTTGGAAGTTCAGCAGATGGTGTCTGCTCGGTTGAAGGGAATTCGTCTGAATATCCTCTCTGATAGAGATGCTGTAAGAATTCTAGTTCTTGTTATTCCAAATCACCACAGCCCATCCATTGTAAAGATTATTTATACGATCTACGCTGTGAAGTCGTTTGATGGTTTATTTCATCGATGATTCTAGAAATGCATGTCGTCGAAAGTGATCGAAACGGTCCAAGAAGTGACCGATGGTACGTTAGGGCTACCATCCCCAAACTCGTCTGAATGTTTTACTTGTGGCGCGAAGAACGCGAGAGCTTGTGAAGGTAGGTAGGATGGGGAAAAAGCTGAATCATCGCCACAGTTCTATTACAAGTCCTTTGGTTATGCTTATCGGTGTTTTTTTGCAGGTCATTTTGGCTTGATCAACCTTCCTTACACAGTGTTCAACCCTTATTACCTGTCTGAAATCGCTATAGTGCTTAACAGAATTTGCCCCGGCTGTAAATCTTCTAGGAAAAGGAAGCCCAAGGTGTGTTTCGACAACAATTATGGGACGACTATAACTCGAACTTGGTCTTCGATATATTCTAACGTGTGTTTTTATGGCACAGGAAAATGGTTCTATGTCAAGTAATGAACCTCGTCGAGATTGTAAATACTGTAATGTGAGTTTACTTTGCTTGCTCTGTTTCTTTTAAAGCTCGATTTATAGCCATTGTTAACTGATTAACATATGCGTGAAAACAGGGGAAATCAAGAGAGGCGTACCCTAAGATGAGATTTAGGGTATCTTCCAAAGATGTTTATGCGAAGACGGCGATTATTGCAGAGATTTACGGTCCGCCGACGAGTACTCACCCTAACCTCGCTTCAGATTATTGGGATGTGATCCCTACAGATTCAAAGCAGAGCACTTCAACGCCTTCAAATAAAAGAGTCCTATTGCCCTCTCAGGTACCATTTGTCTTTGATATTCTTTTTGGTGAAAACCGATAGGATGCTAACTGCCTTTACGAATTTTAAGGGGGAACATTTTCTTGCCTTTCGTATCTATCATCTTTTTCTGGCGTTCTTATTGTTAGGTATATAGCATCCTGCAAGGCGTAAGCTCGGAGTCTTTGGAGGATCTATTCAAAAGAAAAAATTCGATCTTTCTCAGTTCAATGCTTCTGACGCCGAATAGTCATCGATTGAGAGAATTCGCACAGCGCTTGACTTCTGTATGTGTTTGACTACCTTATTTTTTCGTCTTTTTTCCCCCTTAATTGTGTACTACCTGAATTTCCATCACTCATGTTCTACCTATGCTCATAGTGTTCCTTTTCCTTTAAAATGACCAATATTTAGGACGAAACAACGCCAATCTACAAAAGGATTGTTGATTTCAGAGGCACGCCGAACGAGTTGACAGCATGTGTTCTTGACCGATACAAAGCTTCCAAGGTGACAAACACTTAAAACCTTAAACTTCTCCCACCATAACACACATAATCGTTTTATGTTATAAAATCTTTCTCTGATGGCAGGTACGATCTGAGAAGCTTATGTTTGTGGATCAATCCAACGACAATAAAAACGATCCCTCTTCAAGTTCATCTGGGCTCAAGAATATCAAAGAGTTACTACTCGCCAAGAGAACAGAGAACACATTTAGAATGGTAGTCGTCGGTGATCCTCACATAAGAGTGGATGAAATCGGACTACCCTCGCATGTTGCCCAGTATATGCACATGCCAGATCTTCTACACCTGTGGAACTGGGAAAAGGTCGAAAACTGCTGCGACTCAATGCTGGAACTAAAGGGAATGATCCGTGTTCGGAGAAAAGGTGAGAGAGTTTGCATATACTCAAGGGACATGTTGCAAATTGGGGACAAATTGGACCGCTCTTTAATGGACGGAGATACTGTACTGATCAACAGACCACCTTCTATTCATCAGCACTCTCTCATGGCTTTGTCGGTCAAAGTCCTCCCTACAGAATCTGTCATCTCCATAAACCCTCTGATCTGCTCTCCTCTGAGAGGAGACTTTGATGGAGATTGTATTCACGGGTTTGTTCCTCAGTCTTTGGATACAAGGATAGAGCTTGATGAGCTTGTCTCTCTGAGAAATCAGTTAACTGATGGGCAGAACGGTGATAACCTATTGGCGTTTGGACAAGACAGTTTGACTGCAGCTTATCTTGTGCTCGAAGATGGCGTAACCTTTACTAGGTCTGAAGTTCAGCAGCTGCAGATGTTTTGTACTGATTATTCTCAATTGTTTCCAGCCATCATTAAGGCGAATGGCTCTTGCGAAGCCTCTCTGTGGACTGGTAAACAGCTGTTCGACCTTCTTTTGCCTGAGAACTTCTCCTATGAAGCCAACGATGTCAAGATTGTAAGAGGAAAACTTGTATTGGCTAATCAGGGGTCTCCGTGGCTTCGCTCGGGCAGTGATAATCTCTATAATCATTTCATTGAAAACTGCCCTGAGAAGCTTCTTGACTTCTTACACGCCGGGCAACAGATGCTCTGCGAATGGCTGACGAAGAGGGGGCTCAGCGTTTCGCTTTCTGATCTTTACTTAGCTTCTGATTCACAATCTCGTGCGAATCTCTCTGACGAAATTTCCTATGGTCTCCTAGAAGCTGAAGAGCTGTCTCGGATAAACCTTTTAATGGTGGATGAAAACAGAGAGTTTCTCATGGGAAACTTCGATGAGAATGAAGAAATAGGGGGTTCCTTAAAGGCACAGTCCTCCACCGTGGGGTATTTCCAGGCGTCAGCGGCTTTCAAGATGGTAAGTGGGGTTATGCAGAATCTCGTCTACAAATTCGCCGCAAAGAACAACTCTTTCGTTGACATGCTAAAGGCAGGGAGCAAAGGGAATCTTCAAAAACTCGTCCAACACAGCATGTGCTTGGGCTTGCAGCATTCTCTGTCTCCCCTATCCTTTGAAATCCCAAGAGATCCATCGTGCGCTTCATGGAACGAGCAAAAGAAGCTTAATGCGAACGAAAAGGTGGAAAAACCGTCGATACCCTTCGCCACTGTGGCTCATTCCTTCCTAGACGGACTGAATCCTTTGGAGTGCTTCATGGGTTCGTTGACCGCCCGAGACAGTTCTTTCAGCGGTAATGCTGATGTTTCTGGGATGATATCGAGAAGGATCATGTTTTTTATGAGGGATTTAGTCACTACATATGACGGAACCGTAAGAAGTTGTCAGGGGAATCAAATAGTTCAGTTCAGCTATGGCTCTGAAGAAAATGCTGACTGTGACCATGGTGTGAGTGGTCACCCCGTTGGTTCTTTGGCTGCTTGCGCCATTTCTGAAGCAGCGTATGGCGCCTTGGACCAGCCTGTCACTGCATTCGAACCATCGCCATTGTTAACTCTAAAGGTGAGTCACGACCTACTCTCTCTCTCTCTCTCTCTCTCTCTCTCTCTCTCTCTCTCTCTCTCTCTGTGTGTGTGTGTGTGTGTATTTGGACATGAGTGCATATTGAACTGAGTCTTATAAACCATGTAGGAAGTTTTGGAATGTGGGGCGAAGAGGAGAGTGCGCAAAACTGCCTCACTGTTTTTGTCCAGAAGATTAAGGAGATGGACAAACGGTGTTGAAAATGGAGCCCTTGAAGTGAAGGATCACCTAGAAAGTTTGTTTTTTGCGGAGGTGGTTTCACATATAAAGATATGGTTAGTGTTTACTATGCCTTCTCTATGTTTTGATGATTTCTTTGATCTTTTAATTGTTAACTTTTTATGGGTTTCTTTTTTTTTTTTTTGCATTAATAGCTTTTCCAAGGAGAAAAACAGTAGCACAAGTCCTTGGGTTTGCCACTTTCACCTCAACAAGGTAATGTACATCATTACATTTATCATAGGTTTCTCTTATACCTATTCTGAATATTTCTGTACACTATCATTTTCTATGGTTTCAGGAGGCATTCAAGAAGAGAAGGCTGAGGTTGCGATCGATCGTCGATGCTCTTAACAAAAATTGTGAAAAATCTGCGAAGAAATTGAAAGTGAAGCTTCCCAAGCTGTTGATAGATAGCAGGTAAGGATATCTTAATTGGATTGCCGAAAACTTTATTTAGAATCAAATTATTCGCCCTACTAAATTCTTTTTCCTCTGTTCGCAGGATTTGTTATGAATCTCGAAGACGAGTCTCTAATTACTGCATCTCAGTTTCATTCAGCAACCGCCTTCAAGACTTTTCAGACGTAGACATCCTCAGTGACTTGGTTCAGCCCGTGCTTCTTCAGACAGTTATCAAAGGTTTTTTACTATTGCCACTTCTCCATATACAACATAATGGACGCATTTGGGCTCACTTTACTACTTCCACTTAGGATTTCCCGAGTTTAAGAAGGTGGAAATCATGTGGAGAGACGACCCCAGCCAGCCAAAAGCTACTAATAGGCACAGCCCTTCTCCAGGCGAGCTCTTTCTGAGAGTTTCCATGTCAGATTACTGCGACGTGTCGAGGTTTTGGAGCATTCTCCAGAATTCTTGCATGAGAATTAGGGACATCATCGACTGGGACAGAAGCTATCCCGACGATATTCGTGATGTGAGCGAAGCATTTGGTGTCGACGCTGGGTGGAATCGATTCGTGACTGTGAGTTACTTCAGTTTTTCTTTTTATTGCCAGCGTCACCATATCGTTCATCAGTATCGAATTCCTTACATCGATTTTTTCCATCTAACCACCCAAAATACAGAACTTAAACTATGCGGTGAACGAAACTGGGAAGAAAATACTTCCGCAGCATTTAGTCGTCACTGCCAATTGTTTAACGATGACGGGCGAATTCGTGCCCTTAAATGCCAGAGGACTTGCAAACCAGAGAAAAGAACTCGACATTTACTCTCCATTCGTCCAAGCTGCATTTTCGGTTTGTTATCTTTTCAAATATGCTGTGGATTATGCGTTCATTCTCTTTGAACAAAGTAATGGATGAATCTAATTTTTTTATGATTTTTTACGATTTAAACGCAGAACCCTAGTGATAGCTTTGTAAGAGCTGCTAAAGCAGAGCAAGTCGATGGCCTACAAGGGAGCCTCGAGGCATTGGCTTGGGGCCAAACGCCGCCTATTGGGACTGGCACTCAGTTTGATGTCGTACATAATGGGAAGGTATATACTTACACACATAGGAACATCGCATCGTATCTATATTCGCTTGTTTTTAATCATGAATTTTTTTAAAAAAAATTAGGGACATGAGATTGAAAAGCCTACGAATATATGGAGTCTGTTGAGTAAGCCCGTCGCCGAGCGCGTGGCGACGAATGATTGGTCTAGGCGTATTTCAGACAAGTCTCTTCCTATGCACCACTTCAACGCAAAGGCGAGGAAAGCCCATCTTTCTAAGGTTGTCCAAGGGCATATCTCGCAAGTCGAACTAAACATGATTTCTAGGAGGTTAAAGCAGATCCTCAAAGAGTATGTGAATCATTTCTGTTTCCACGTGACACATTCCATGCAATCGTCGAAGATTATGTAATTATTCTGTACAATGGTGTAGATATCCCGTGGACTACATCCTAAGAGAAGAGGACAAGGTAACTGCGATTAAGGCCTTGCGCTTTCATCCACGATCCAAGGAGAAAATGGGGGGTGGCATTATTGGGGTCAAGGTATGCATATATATATTCTCTTTGATAGAGCAAAACCACGAAAAATTATATTAAAAAAATTTCTCAACGTATTTATTACAGATTGGTCGTCATCCAGACCACAAAGAGACGTGTTTTTTCCTGATGAGAGGCGACGGATCAGAAGAAGATTTTTCCTACAACAAATGCATTCGCAACGCCCGCGAACTCATGTCCAACGATAAAGGCGTTGCTTCTCCGTTGGGTAAGCAATATAGGGCTAGTGTAGCGTGATCGAAAAGGGTGGTTTTTCGACTCTTTTTTTTTAGGGTTTTCGGCGTATTTTTGGAGAATATGAAGACTTTTGTATTTTTATGTATGTTATGTTGTAGCGTGGATAGCCCAAGCTTCTTTTTGCTTCTTCCACTCAAGTTTCTTGAACATTTTTCTTTCAAGGGAGTTTAGTGGAAGTAGCAACGAGAAAGCTTTCAAGGGCTATCCATTTCTTCAATGCTGTCTCCTTTTTACTCTATTTTCATTCCCTGACAAGCGACATTAATATGAATGAATTTTTTTTTTCTAGCTTTTATTTTCTATTTTGTACAAGTTTTTAGGATCTGGTAAGTCTTGGTCTTTTTATTACAGCTTCATTAACTAATATTGACTGTGTATTAGCGCTTTCACACTTCTCTTTCGTGGGGCATTAGGTTTAGTTTACTTGGAAAGTCAACGGTTTTCATCTTAAATAGTCAATGCAGTGGTAAACTTTCCTAGTTTTATTGTTTCATCATTGAAATTGAAGCATGAAAAAATGGCATACGTTAACGGTTAAGTGATATTCCGCGATTGATTCGTACTATCATGGCTTTGAACATTGGTTTAGATATATGGCAAACGTGGCGCACGCTTTCTTGGATTTTTTCCTTCATTGATTTGATACAGATTTAGTCAGGTGTGTTACTTTCCAACTTAAAAATAAATTTAAAAAAATATGATAGCAGAATGAAATATTTTAATCACAAGGTGCTAATATCGTATCTGGTTAGTGGTTGGTAATGGTTGTCAATAATATATCAAATCACT
This sequence comes from Craterostigma plantagineum, assembly GCA_027422505.1. Classification (NCBI taxonomy): domain Eukaryota; kingdom Viridiplantae; phylum Streptophyta; class Magnoliopsida; order Lamiales; family Linderniaceae; genus Craterostigma; species Craterostigma plantagineum. The sequence goes on along the minus strand of JAPQWV010000096.1, from coordinate 80,946 downwards.
TTAGATTGATTTTCATATGAATGCTATACCATACGCACACACAAATCTTTCGTTTTTTTCTTTTTATATTTATCATCATTGGAAAATAATAGATATATGTACATGAGAGGGTAGGCTGGACAGAGGAGGTGACATTGGTCATTGTATTGATTATTTGAATAACTAAGAGAAGAAACTTATATAAAATATATTAAAGGTGTTGCACGAGTTACGTGCTCATTCGGATGGACAATACGAAATGAGCTTGTGATGCAATAGTAATAATAATACCAAGATATTTGTTTAAAGGTTAGGTGAACTGGCAATATTTCAAGAAAATAGTTTTTAGACATAAATGATACAAAATCGCAACGAAATAATCTCTAACATATAAGTAATGACTACGAAACATAATCATTTGATTAAATAGAGACGTCGAACTAAATAATTCGTCTTACCATTAAATTAACTAACAATGCAATGCAATTAATGGTACTACCACCACACGTGTTTCACCCTTGCCGTAACGCTCAGTTTAGTTGGCTGACACGCAAGCAATATGTTTGAAAATAGAGTATATGTGACTCTTCACTCTTCAGTATGATTAATTAGAACGTTTTTACATGGTCTAATTAATTTATTTATTATTGTATTAAATCGACGGAGATTCCAAGCTACATTTTTCCCCCAGATCCAAACTCAAAGTAAACTTCAATTAGGGTTAGTTGTGATATGATGAGTTGCATGCACGTGATGATTTGTTGTCCTAACGTGTATTTGTATAGTCGCAGATCTGAAAATAACGAGCATTTATAAAGATATTAATTAACAATATTCAACGATAAACACTGATCTAACATGTATTATACCGTTGTTGATTTGCATATAGTAGATGGATAAGACTTTTTTTTAAGTGATATATTGAAAAAACAATTTATTTAACATTCTCTAACCAAAATCAGTATTTTCCTACGAATAATTTGCGGTTATTATTTTACGCTATCACGGTTAGCATAATCACGCATGAATTAATAATGAAACCAAATTACCATATAGAAACAAAATAAGGAACAAAAATATAGGAGAAACATACCAATGCCAACTTCTGACCAACAAAAAGATTCACTGGGGTAAATCAACAATTATAAATGCCTTATAGTAATTAGCTATATTAATTCATGTAAAATCCTAAGAAAAGATTTTAACTGAAACAGAATCTTAAAAAATTAATATAAAGTAGTTGTTGGGTGGGAAATCATAATTGTATTTTTCGGACTAAAAACACTACGATAAGATGGAAAAATACCAGAAGTACGCCTCAGTTTGTTGTCTTCTGACCAAACCTTTTCTCAACTATAAATAGTCACCTACCTTAAGCACCATTAACTTCATTGAATCCAAGAATACTAGTGTTCTCTTTGTTTCGTTTTTCTTTTCTTGAACTCACCACCTATTTACAACCAGCGTCTTTCTTGGATTATCCGAGAAAATTAAGAGTAGCCCAGAAGCTGTAATTGTAGATTAAAGTTCCTCTCTTTTTTTTTTTTCAGATCAATTTGGAGAAATAGATACCGAAGAGATGGCAAAGAATGTTGGGATTCTCGCTATGGAGATTTACATTCCACCAACATGCATAAAGCAGGTCTGAATTAAGTTAGCTTCGATGCCTTATTATTTATTTGGTATTTTTTTGGGTTGTATTGTATGCCAGTGGAAAGTGAGGAATCAAAGATGAACGTGGCGCGAGCTTTTTGCAATGATTTTTTTACTTTCTTTTTGGGTGTTTATTTTTCTGGGAAAGCTAATTAACATCAACATCGTATTCTTGATTCACTTTGCACAGAAAAGTTGCATTCAGTTCTGTAGCTTTTGATTGTTTTGAGGTAATGAATCAGGGAAAACAGATCTTAGAAGCTTTTAGGTCAAACCCAAGAGACCTTAGATCCATGATTTGTTCCTTTTTATTACTGTTTTCCCTTTATGAATGCAATCCTTGCTTCAGGAAATTCTTGAGGCTTATGATGGTGCAAGCAAGGGAAAGTACACAATTGGGCTTGGCCAAGATTGCATGGGGTTCTGCACAGAAGTCGAAGATGTCATTTCCATGAGGTATTTACATGCCTTTCTAACACAAACTCATGAGCTTCACTTCCTATGTCTTGCTGCTGATTGCTTTTTGAATCAACTTGTCTGCAAAATTTTCAACTACTTCGAACTCCACAAAGTATGACTGTTGTCACTTCGCTCCTCGAGAAATATGGGATCGACCCGAAACAAATTGGGCGCTTAGAAGTCGGCAGCGAAACTGTCCTTGACAAAAGCAAGTCCATTAAGACTTTCTTGATGCCAATCTTTGAGGTATTTTACAACACTTCCTCGCTGAAATTAGTTCTGAAAAGATGCAGAATTTCATTTCCTTACTGCTTTTGCTCCTTTTGGTGCGAGCAGAAACATGGAAACACAGATATCGAAGGCGTCGACTCGACGAACGCATGCTATGGTGGAACTGCTGCACTATTCAACTGCGTAAATTGGGTCGAAAGCAGTTCGTGGGACGGGCGATATGGGCTTGTTGTTTGCACTGACAGCGCAGTATTGATATTTCTTAACCTCTCTTTACATGGCCAAAAAGCTTAGGACAAAAACATTTTCTTTTGCGATAATTTTCTTACAGTTCAGATTATTCTTTGCGTAGGTCTATGCTGAGGGGCCCGCTCGGCCGACTGGCGGGGCTGGAGCTGTGGCTATGCTCATAGGGCCAAATGCTCCTATTCAGTTCGAAAGCAAGTTTAGGGCGAGCCATATGGCTCATATCTATGATTTTTACAAGCCTGATCTTGCAAGTGAATATCCTGTAAGTTTTCCTCGAAGATTGTCTTTTCGATAAGAATCGATATATCAATTCCTTTCTATTAAACACTGTGCTATGCGAATATTGATTGGATTTTTTTTTACTATAGGTTGTCGATGGCAAGCTTTCTCAGACTTGTTACCTTACGGCCTTGGATTCTTGTTACAAAGCATTCTGCCAAAAGTAAGATCAGATCTTACACGAAGCATATGGTGTCTTGAAATTTCACTTGCTTTGTTCTTAAAGAAAATCGTTCGATGTAATAGATACGAAAAGATAGAGGGAAAGCAGTTCTCGGTTTCTGATGCAGACTACGTCGTATTTCATTCTCCATACAACAAGGTAGGCAACGCAGAAAAAAAAATGTAATTTTTATTTAATGTATGAGTTGAAGTATATATTCAGATGAATTCAAAGGGCTATATACTTGATATTTGCAGCTCGTACAGAAGAGTTTCGCTAGATTGTTCTACAACGATTTCTTGAGAAATGCCAGGTCAGTAGCCTATCCTAGTTTTCTTGAAGATATTTCTTTATTACTATGAAAAAGACTATAAATTTAATATTCGTATGCCACAGCTCCATTGACGAGGCTGCTAAGGAGAAGCTTGCACCATTTTCGTCGCTTTCGCTCGACGAAAGCTATCAAAGTCGCGATCTAGAGAAGGTTTGTTTTTTTTTCCTTTTTCGTTTTTCGTTTTTTCTCGTTAAACCACCGAAAGCGTTCAGACATAGGAATTGATACGATTTCATTACGTCGAAAAGGTGTCTCAACAAGTCGCCAAGCCATTTTACGACACGAAAATTCAGCCAACTACTCTAATCCCAAAGCAAGTGGGGAACATGTACACCGCCTCAATATACGCCGCCTTTGCATCCCTTGTCCACAACAAAGGCGAAACTCTGGTAAGAAAGCACTGCAAAGAATTAATTCTTCGTCTTAGAATGATTAAAAATGGTTCGATTTTCTTCAATTTCTGATGATTATATATTCAGGCTGGGCAAAGGGTTATAATGTTTTCTTACGGTAGTGGCTCAACAGCCTCAATGTTCTCTCTCTCCTTCGAAGAGGGTTCGCACCCTTTTAGCCTTTCGAACATCGTGAATGTAATGAACGTCTCTGAGAAGTTGAAGTCCAGGCATGAGGTAAGAAAAAAGGCAAACTTTATCGTTCATTTTTTGATACAGAGTCATTCATCGTTCTTCTTTCTCTGCAGTTTCCGCCAGAAAAATTCGTCGAAATAATGAAGATAATGGAGCATAGGTACGGAGGAAAAGACTTTGTAACTACCAAAGACGCAAGCCTTCTTCTTCCTGGAACTTACTACCTCACTGAAGTCGACTCAAAGTATCGGCGATTTTACGATAAGAAGGCGATCGAAAATGGCGTCGTCGTGAACGGCCATTGATGTCAAGATTGCTTGCCCGCGAATAAAAATATTGTCTTTATCGATATTTAAGTTATTGTTCGCCCGTTTTTTCTTCTTTTGCTTGGGTTCTAATGTAATAATTCAGTGACATTATGGTTTGTACTCTGCATTTTATTGGATATTTATTAAAGCCGTGTTATTTCGAATAGGAAAAGAGAAAGAAAGGTGTGAAGGTATAACGATTCAAGTGCAAAGTATCATCGTTCTGTCCGTTAACTTGGTTCTTTTTTCTTGATGTTAGCACACGAATATTCTGCGTACCAAACACTGTATAGAGTACATTGAAAAGCCCTCAAAATCAAGACAAACTAAGGCCAATGATGTCTTTCGATTCGCCTCGAACAACATACAAAAACAGGAGAAGTTCGCTTCGATCGTAAAAACCAAGAAAAAAAAAGAGAACAAATCGCTCAAATCGTAAGATTCTCTTGAATCCCGGCGAACGTCCCGACGATTTTCCCGCCCATGTCGGGAAACGTCTCGCACCCGGGAAGAGGCCTAACTTTCCCCGTCCTATCGACTTCGACGGGATACTTCATCAGATGCCCCCTCATGGGCCCCACTTCGTCCCCGGCGAACTCCTTCCAATTCAGTTCCCCCATAAACCTAACCCTCCTAACGCACTCTACGCTCTCGGGCCTTTCGAAGCACTCCTCCAAAGTCCCCGTGTGCTCCCCCCAAAGAGACATTCTATACCCATAAATCTGCCAACAGTAATAACAACAACAACAACAATCAGCGTAATAAAACGAACGACTCTTTCTTTACTCGACTCGTACGTAATATGCGATCGAAAAACAAATAACAAACCTGCCCACGAGGGTTAGTATTTTGCGCGTTAGCCCACGTATAGTGCGGCTGATACGCACCCATTGCGATCTCCGTATCCCTCGTTCCTTCGAGGGAGCGCTGGTTGATGTTGGCCGACCCTAATATGACGTATTCGTCGTCAACGATCATTCCCTTCGAGTGGACGTATATCATGAATCGCCTGTTCTTCCTAGTCAGCGCCTGAAAAAAAACATCATGTAAGAAAGATCGCATTGGGGAACACCGTATTACGGTGCGCCTACCTGCGGAGTAGCGTTCCCGCCGGAGGAGTTTCCTTCGGCGTCGGCGCCAGCTGGCTCGCGATTCCCGAGGCAGAAGAAGTTAAGGTAGTCTTGAGGCTCGTATTCGTTCTCTAGCCCGACTTCTTGCAAAGCCTTGTATATGGTTTCGTACATCATCTGCATTGTGTTGTACTGTACGAAAAATAACTGCGGTTAAATAACTGCTTCTGTAAGGACGAATCGTTGTCGATCGATTAAAGATTTATTTTTTTTCACCTGCCAAAAGAGGATCCTTTGAGTTGGAATGCTCGTGGGCACGCCTTCGGGCCACATAGGGACGACGATGTAGACGGCGAACCTCTCTTTCGCTCTGATTTTGTTGGCGATCTTCAATGCGATTTCGTTGGGAATCAGATTGTTCGCGCCTGAGAATAAGGGAGTAAAAAAATATTCCACCGAGGAACTGTAAGAACGAACAATTTCTTGGACGGAAAATGATCAGTAGTAACTCACCCAAGTGCCTATATTTAGCCCAGTTGTACGACGAACCGAGGAAGTACTGATTTTCGATGTAAATAAAGTGCTGGGCAGCTCGAATCGCCTTCACGTACGCCGAGTGTATGCTCATGTCGATCAGTACGTTCTTACCGCAGACCAAATTCTGCGTTCACGGAAAAGCCAAAACAACCTCTGTTCATTGTCTGAAAACAGAGTACTACAGCATAGGCCAAAAAAAAAAAAAAGCAGTTTTTTTCTTTGAGCTACCATGTTTGAAGCCTCTTTAGGATCTTTAGGGAAGCCTTTAACCGAGTTCGAATCGATCGAACGAAAAACCTGAACGTTCCAAGATTCTTGGTCGCCTTCGTTCATCCTCGAAACCTCGTCTATCTTCATGATTTCGCCTATCCTTTCGAGGGTGAGCAGAGAATCGTCGAACGAAGACTTCATTTTCTGAATTCCACGGCGCTTCGATGCCTTCAGCCAACGCTCTTCGAAGTTCTTCAAGATATCGTACGCCGCTGGGCCATCGATCTTACTGTGCAGATCATGCCATGGCTCTCTCGGACAGCCCTCCACAGGTCCCTATTCAGACAAAACACGCCAAGTAGCCTCAGGCAAAAGGAAGAAAGAAAGAGCAATCAACACTGCGGAAGAGAGAAGAGAGAATCACCGTGAAATTAGGATTGTGGAAATCGTCCTTGTGAACTGTTTCCAAAGTGGCGAACAACGAGTGCTTCTGCGTATCGTACCTACCCTTGCAAAGGTCGAGCCCTCCTACGAAAGCTACGATCTTCCTCCTTCCATTGCCTGCATCTGCGTCTACTATCACGCTCTTCTGATGGTGAGTGTATATCGTCCCAGTTTCCTTTCATCACAACAAACAAGATTCTATTACCCAATGTGTGTCTATGCTACCACGTCATACGTAAGAAGACAAGCCAAGACAAACCTGCTTTTTCACCCAACTTCCCCTCTTAGCACTTCGAGGGCAGAGCAGAACTCTCACGGACGAATGCTTGAAGAACCTCCTCGTTACGTCGTCGCTAGTGTTCATTACACCTTCCTAAAACATCACCACAAGTCAGAGGGTGCTCTAAAGTCTGGTTTGCAGTAAGAAAAAGAACTGTAATAATTTTGTTCCTTTCTTACTCACAGTTCTGTACCCTAAAATGCTGGTCGAGGTAGGATCATCCCATACTAGGAGCAAAACCCTAACCCCTTCTTGCGATTTGGCCTTCAAAAGCTCGCCTAGAGTGCTGTCGACGACGCTGGGATCATCTCTGACGAGCCGTACAAGGTGATAAACCGACCAGCCCGTGATATAGACCAGCCGCCGCGCCTGAGATACGGCGTCGTATATGTCGCGCCAGCAGTTCCTATGCTCGTAATTTCGGCCGTCGGCGAGCCTCAGATTCGTCAGGAAACCGTCGTCGACGTGGGCGTCTTGGTACAGTGTGACCGAACCCCCCTTTCTGAGAGGGAAGTAAGTGCCGGGCACGCCCGGGCAGGAGAGATCCGACCCGACTCCGCCGCGGTAAATGGGTACTTTCTCGATAGGTATGTATTGGATCGATAGGCCCAAGACAGAGCCCGGCTTGCACGGCTTGCCGTTGGCGCCGAGTAACGGGTAAGTTCCCTCGATTCTTTCGCCGGAGATTATCTGCTCGACTGGGACGCCGACGGCGCCGACGATCTCCGACCCGACGGGGTCGCTGTCCTTGACGACGAAGTGTACTTCTGAGGCGTAGTGAGAGACTGGGACGTGGAAATGCTGGTTCCAAACTGGGTCTTCGCTGTTCTTTATCACGAAGGTACGGCCGACGACGGCGTCGGAGATGGAGATGGTGACGTAAGGGTCTGTCGTCATCTTCTTGGGCATGCTGTCCTCGACTTTGCTGACGAGCTTCATGGAAAGACCGCCGAAGATGTCTGTTAGGGACTTGTGTATTAAATCCATGTTTGGGAGTTTTTTAGCTTCCTTCACCCATATGTCTAAATTGCCGTGTAATAGCAGAACCTTGAGCGAAGAAGAAGATGTCTGAAATGGTATGAACTGTACGCTTTGACCATGGTGAGAGCCCTCAGGCATCAGATCAGAATCAGTGAAATCAGCCATTTTTGTATAATACAATCTCTCAGCTGAAAACACTTGAAGAAGACGCGCACAGAGTGAATCCTCCTCGGATGATAGCCGTCAAGATTGAATCTTTTTTCCTTTGGGTGTCAAAGAAAATCAGAAAGAGATTACCTTTGATTACAAAGATTCAATCTTTTTTCCTTCTCACATCATGGGCACGACGAGAAATTCAAGAATGCCCAGAAATCGTGCGTGGAAGTCTGATGAATCGCGAGCTCGAAAACATTTTATTACATTGAGAGACGAACAACGTTTTGGGCTTCATCGAAAAGTCGCTCAAAGGCTGCTATTGAATGAGTCGTCGGAAGCTTAACGTGCAACATGGGCAACTCGCATTAAATCCCCAATAAAATAAAAGAAAACACACACTAAACGACGGATTCAACGAATAGAGATGCGTCTTAGGTTAATCTATACTATGAGATGTAATAGAGGCACGAAAACTATATAAATAAATAACTGGAGACGTGTAGGAAACCGAGTGGTTCACAAAATATCTCCCACATCACAACATCAAGAACCATAAAAAATGAAGCTTTATGACAGTGTTATGTGTATCAACTACTGTTCTTTAATGGGCAAGATTTCGTTTTTCCTCTTTGCCTATTGCTCGTCGGCTTGAGAGGAGCATTTCAACGTAGTCAGCCATGGATTTGGATGAAAAATAATACGAAAAATCGCGCGTTATGCCCATGCACAGAATGGCTATCCACGTGTCCGCACAGGCGAAGATATGACTAGATTTTTTTCTCCACGACGAAGGAGATGACATGTGAAAGGAGACAAAGTACTAAATCAAGACCACAACATCTAAGCCACACATTCATCCCTCGCCTTATCTTCAATGCGTCCACCGAAAAAGAAATTGCGATTCCTCACTCAAATGTGTTCATCGTCACCAAGAGCCCGTCTCAGTTTACATTGTCTCCACCTCATCGAATGGCTTCCAAGACTGGTTTTACTGTAGTAACGAAGCCATCGAGCCCGTTCTTGAACACAGTGGTAAAACCAAAGAAAGCTTCGTCCTTACCATCTTCTGCTCATGGGTCCCCTCGTTGTTTGAGGTTCGCCGCCGGCGGGAAACTGTTTCTTCGTCGAGTGTTGGTTGTTTGTCCGAAGGCCACTACTGATCAGCCAGGTGAAGCAGTATTTGCTTTGATTAATCTGCGTCGAACTTTAAGCCACTGATTGCTTATATTGATTGAATGAACTTAGCTGCTGAAGGTTGTTTCAGATTCCCACTATCATGAATCATCTGCTGCCTAATATAAAAGATATGTAACTTGAAAAACTAATTATCACATCGAATACGAATCGAATCCTACGTATTTTGCTTCAGGTCAGGTGAAAGAAGATGACGTTGTCGATAGCAACGTGTTGCCCTATTGCAGCATAGAGAAGAAGAAAAGGTCTATTGGAGAGATGGAACAAGATTTTCTTCAAGCACTTCAAGTACTCTGTTTTTTTTTTTTAGCATTTCGAACCCTCCTATTTTCTTCATGAATTCATGTGTCTAAGAAGAATTTTTCCTACATATATGGCAGGCGTTTTACTACGAAGGGAAGTCTATCATGTCGAACGAGGAATTCGATAACCTTAAAGAAGAACTCATGTGGGAGGGCAGCAGTGTTGTAATGCTGAGTAAGTACACGAATCTTCGTATCTTTTTTTCGACTTTCCATCTTCTCTATAAAGTTGGAGTCTTGCTGAGGGACTAATCCTCTTCAATTAGGCGCCGATGAACAGAGATTTCTTGAAGCTTCAATGGCTTATGTGTCTGGAAATCCAATCATGTCAGATGAAGATTATGATAAACTGAAACAGAAACTGAAGGTCCCATACATATCCACATACATATATAACAGATATCCTCAGATAATTGAATTATGGAAAAAGAAGTCTGATTTTCACCATCTTATCGCAGATCGATGGGAGCGACATTGTGGTCGAGGGTCCTCGATGCAGTCTACGCAGTAGAAAGGTGAGTGTTCTGTGTTCATATATGATCTATGTATCCTTCAAACATTCACTTTTTGCTTAATCTTTGCAGGTTTACAGCGACCTTTCAGTCGATTACCTAAGGATGTTCCTACTCAACGTACCCGCTGCAGTCGTTGCATTAGGACTGTAAGTTCTCACTACATTCATCTTTTATGGTTTCGAAGGATTACCAGTAAAACAACCTCTGATCTTCTTGGTCCCTACTTAGGTTCTTCTTCCTCGATGATGTGACTGGTTTCGAAATCACCTATCTTTTAGAGGTAAGAAAGGCATCTTTTTCCCCGTCAATGTTTTTAGTTCCCTGAACGTATACTGAGGCGTGCAAAACGTTACGATTGCAGCTCCCCGAGCCTTTCAGTTTCCTATTTACGTGGTTTGCAGCGATACCCTTCATACTATACCTATCTTTCACACTCACAGGCTTCATTGTGAAGGACTTCTTGATCTTAAAGGTAAAAGAAGAAGTAACAGAAAACAGACCAAAAGATTCTTCTTCTTACACATTCTTCGAACTAACAGAAGAAGTAATCGACTCTTTTTTTTTTTCAGGGCCCATGTCCAAACTGTGGCACAGAAAACACTTCGTTCTTCGGAACCATACTGTCGATATCAAGCGGGGGTTCAGTCAACTCGGTGAAATGCTCAAAGTAAGTCATAAAACAACCGTTTTTTCGTGCGATAAAAATTCGTTCTTTTCCCCTATTCTTTCTCTCATCTTGATTCTTGGACCTTCATTACGTTGGGACGACAATCAGCTGTGGCACAGACATGGTCTACGATTCGAAGTCAAGGTTGATTACTTTGCCCGAAGGAGCCAATGCATGAGAGCACTACCTGAACTTACTATTGTATCTCTGGCTTCATGTGAATAATTGAATACGTGTTAAAGAGAGAAGTCAATTGTGCTTAGCATGTGATTATGACTTGCATCGAATACAACGAAACAAAACGAGTTTTATGTAAGGAAATAACAATGCATCGCATTCAATATGAAGTTAATATGCATCGACTAGGAAACCTGAATCAGCTAAGACGAGCGAGTTCTACAAGAGTTTTTGTTTTGTATAGATTTTCCATTTTTTTTTCCTGGTATTGGGAGAGGAAAACAACGTTGGGCCGGCTTTTGTTTGTTTTAACTTCATGCGATTGCTATATAAAGAGGAATTCTCTGAACAAATCCCATATACCGAACATTAACCTTCAGATCACATTTGGCCGTTAAGTTCGTTGCAAGAACACACAACATTCAATGGCGTCTAAAGCTTTCTTTATTGCATTGTTAGTTATCGTTGACACTGTTATTGCAACTGCTTCGGCCTACGATTACACGGTTGGAGACGGCGACGGTTGGAAACTAAACGTAGATTACAAGAAATGGGCGGAAGGGAAAGTTTTCTACGTCGGAGATAAGCTAAGTATGTGCCTCTCTCTCTCTGTAGTATATATATATGCTTTTTCTGAAGATAATAAATTTTTTTTTTTTTTTATCAACATTTACGCAGTCTTCAACTACAACAGCACCGTTCACAACGTAGTGAAGGCGAACCAAACTGACTTCCAAGAATGTTCTGGGACGAAGGACATCCTCACGAGCGGAAAAGACGAGATTACCCTTTCCACCCCAGGCAAGAAATGGTACATCTGTGGCTTCCCCAATCACTGCTCGCAGGGCATGAAGCTCGTCATCGACGTCTCCGCCCAGGGACCAGCTCCGGCGCCGTGGGCGGCCGCTCCGACGCCTTCCGCCGCCGGAGAGGCGGCGGCTTCCTTCAAGTACTGTGCTTCCGTCGCAGTCGCCGCTTTGGCCCTTCTCAAGATGATCGCGGCTTGATTGATGGAATTTGATAATAATTTGTTGCTTTGCTTCTAATAATTTTGTTTCCTGGACTGATTTAATTTCTGTCCTTTGATATCTTATGGGTTATCATCAAAATCGAATCTTTAGACAAAATGGAACAAGATAAACACTGCAATAACAACATCAAGAAGATTACTCGTTTCTCTGCATCTCAATAACCACAGCAAAAGCCATTCCCATTATTCTTGAGCCATAAAGCTAGCTCTTCTTCGTAGTATCTGTATATAGTACATATCAAAGGCAAGGCAAAGCTTCATACTGTCTTAAACTTTGCTGGGCACAAAATCAGAATTAGTGGCCTCCCAAATAGTAGTTCCATCGCAAGTGCAGAGCTTTTTGTAGTTCTCGCCGACCCCAGCGCTTCGAGCAACTACTGCAGCTGCAATCCCTTCGTCAGATTTATCTTCGGTCCCATAAACGACGATCGATCTTCCAATGAGTTCAGAAACTCTAAGCTTTTCTTTCACGGCGCTGTAAAAGGCCTCGCCTTTTTCGTCGACTTGCAATGTTCCCAGGTCGCCGACGGGCTGAAAAAAGGTTAAATTTTTACCGGCTAAATAATCTCAAGAGAGAAAAAGGTTGTTTCTATGTGCTGATGAGAAACCTCATCTTCGTTCTTGGTGGGATTGAAGAGTTTGCCCGTGCTTGAAGGGCCCTTTGTCAAATCGCCAAATTCGTTAATTGACCAACCGAGATTTCCATGTGGTAAGCCGCTGAAGTTGGCTTCGACTCTAGCTAATTCCATGTTCACTTGAGCTATACGAACTACGCCGAATATGTTGGGGCCTTTAAATTCAGAAACAGCAGCTGAAACTAGAAAATCTGCGATGAAGATCTGAGGATTAGTCTTTGGGTTAAGATTATTTCTTTTTTCGAAGCAAAAGATTAGCTAAAAGAAAGGGAAGTAAGTGTTGGTGTTACCATCAGGTACTCCTTGTCCGATTAGTCTTGCTTTTCGACCAGTTTGTTCAAGTGCTTCGGACAAGAACTTTACGGGCGAATTCCCGAGGATTCGTACGACTTGATTGGAAAGGTCGACGTCTACGTTTTTTACGCCTGAAAGATTCAGAGTTTTTCAGATGGTATCGACCGAAATATCGAGGCGAGGCAAAACAATGAAGGAAATACAGAGTTCCTTACCATCAACTGTCTCCAGTTTACTCTTGACTGAATTAACACATCCATCACAGTGCATATCGACCATGAATTCAGTCTGTTTCAGGCATTTTAAAAGGTTGGGTACATATGGTTCGAACAAGAGATCATACGAAGAAAAGTAAAAGTTCGAAAAGAAATCATATGAAGATTCTAAAACCGATCATTTAGGTGGAAAAATTGCAAAGCTCACCAGCAATTCGGGCAGCGGGGATCCGCTCTGCGATAAAATCACGAAAAAGAAACCAACAAATAAAGAAAACAATCAGCTTCAATGCTAAGACGAGCTCCATAAACGCATAACTCAGAAAGAAAACGAACAAATCAAACAAGTGAATAAGAATATCGCCTGAGTTGCTGCAGATTCTTTCGTATCCATTTCAACGGAAGCTGGGCCGGCAAAACTCTTCCCAAGAATCGGTTTTTCCGCTCTAGCGAATAAGGAATTCGACGACGGCAAACTAAGAGACCCGAAAAATGGTTCTTTTTCCGAAACCCCTCGAAAATTCGCAGATGAAGAAGAAGAAGAAATTGCGAAAGCGGCGGCTGGAATCGCTAGTGTAGCAGCTGCTGCAATGGCCGTTGTTTTTGTAGTCACCACAGACCTTAAAAATGCCATCTTTTTTTCAGCCTGGAAATTGCATCCCTATTGTTTATGTTCAACGTGATTTCTTCTAGAACATTCAATATTTTTATCCCTTTTCCCCTTCGTTTTTCCTCTTCGTCGTGCTTGACTTTTCCACATGTTTGACATTTTCCAGAAAGTAAATCGTTACTGTTTTACAGAAGAAATGATGATAATATATGACATATTAAATCCTCAAAGAAACACAAGACGATGAAACTACAAGAATTCAAAAGGTAGTAGCAGTTAGCAATCTTTTCGTCCAAATAACTATGCCCACACAAGCTTGAAGATGCGCGCCGAGGCCAAAATGGTAATACTACACACGAAAGTCCCCAAGCCCTTGCGAGCGGCTGCAGCCGAGGCCGGGGCGGGTGCGTAAATCGGAGCTTCGGTCGAACCCACGACGGTTATGGCGAGCTTCATCCCCGACGCGCAATGGCTGCCAACGCCGCACACGTACCACTTTTTCCCGGGCGTAATGAGGGTAATTACGTCATTTCCGCTCGTGAGGGCCTCGGGCGGGGAGAAGGGCTTGGCGCATTCTTGGAAAGTCGTACCGTTTACTCTGTATACGTCGTGTGCTCCCTGAGTATACTTGAAAACTGCAAAAACGAATGATCGATGGATGTTTAAGGACAAGAAAATTTTTTTAGGCGATGTTATTAAATAAGGCGACGTACTTAGGCGGTCGCCGACGTAGAAGTTCTTTCCTTGGGCCCATTGAGCGTAGTCGACGCCTAATTTCCAGCCAGAATTGTCTCCTACGATGTAATCGGTTGAGAGGGCTTGGATGCATATGGTTGATAGTATGGCTGAGATTAAGAAGAAAGCTTTGCTTGCCATTTTATTTGGTATATTGTGATGCTCTTTTAGTGTAAGATTGCTGCTATAAGTTGGTTGTTGAGTTCTTGTAATAGGGTATTTATAAGCGTTAGAACTGTTATACACAAGTAGCATTGGCCGGCTGAAAAGAGGTATGTATATACATGAGACTTGGTAAAAGAAAAGCAGGCTTTTGAAGAGTTCAATTTCATTCTTACACACAACAAATGGCGCAGATTAACGGTTTTTTTTTTTTTTTTTAAATTGTAGATCATAGAGTTTCATTAGAAGAGCCAGGGAAATATATAGGAGTCGAGGGGAACCCTAGAAACTGTGTTATTAAAAGCTTATTTGTAAATCAAGATTCCACACTATACATTTCCAATGGACAGAATAGCAGTGTTTTTCGACATATATTTACTTCGATAGAACGAAAAATTTGAGGTTGCAAGAATTTGAGCTGATCCATGCTTTTTCTTTGCAATCTGCCCGATTTTATTATTATGATGTCCTTGGCCCTGCAGCAGAACTATATCAACGAATTAGTTACCAGTTGATGTCTCGGCTGAAGCAGAGCTTCATATTGTTTATCCGCGTCAGAACTAAAATTGCCAATTCGTTGCACAAAGGGGAGGCTTTGTATTTGCTGGTCTGGCGAGCTGTGGCTGAAAAGTAAAAGGGATATATAAATGACTGAAGTTCAGCAAGACGAGAAAAATTGATGTTTTAGGAACATATGTTAACCTCATTTACTTGCTGGAAACACCGCAGATTCTCTTTTGAGCCCTTGAATGAAAGTAAGAACGTTGAATTAGAGTTCCTAATGAAACGTTACTTGATTGTGTTTACGGTTATTGACGAACCTTTGTCTGTGCACTGATCGACCATGGGAATTTCGGCTCACACTTTCTAACTTGCGAATCAGATGCCAGAGAGAGCTGCTTTGGCCAGAAAAAAGGAAAGAAGTGTGAATGGAACCAAAATGGAAGAGCAATGGGATGAGACTTGAAATGCTTGAAGTAAAATTAGTCGATGAACACATATTGGTGTTGATTGGTTACCTTGTTGAATAGTTTAGTTGGAGGACTACGGGGATATTTCTTCTCCGTCTGGAAATTGAAATCCTACAAGAACGAAGAAGATACAAAATGGTAACCGACTTCATTATCTACAGGAAAAGCAACCACGTCGAACTACGGTCATAAATATTCAAGAACCAACTGTTCAAGTCACTATGTTGGGCCGTGTCTGAATAACACAGCCACTAAAATTGCAGCGCATCCCAACTACCACAGCCACTAAACTTTATCCAAATTCCAAAATAGCTTCTTTGTTACCTTGACATGTTTACTGTGGAATTTAGCATCCACTAAACTGTGTTGCATTGCCCTCTCCGATGTTTTGAAGTGGAACTCCTACAATATTTACCACAGCCGAATTTTTTTCTTCTTGAAAAGAAAATTATACCATCTACGAATGGAAGAATCTTCTTCAATGACCGAGCACATCAATAAGTTGAATACTCTGTTCTCTCAACTTAAAGACTTGGACTACAAAATAGAGCCAAGTGAACGTGCTGAGCTTCTACTACAAAGCCTGCCAGACTCCTATGATCAACTCGTCATCAATCTGAGCAACAACCAAGCTGCGGGAAAACTTATCTTCGACAATATTGCAGCTGCGGTTCTCGAAGAAGAAAGTCGACGCAATAACAAAGAAGACAAGTTGATAACGCCCCAACAGGCGGAAGCATTGGCAGTAACGAGGGCAAGATCAGGAGCACGTGGTCCAAACATAAGCCGAAAACGGACAAGACCCGGAGAGTCTGGTCCAAGTGGGAGTCAAAAACGGCAAAGCCTTGTTACCAAACATAAGAAGGCTATAAAATGTTATCACTGTGGCAAGAAAGGTCATCTGAAGAAATATTGTTGGGCTCTAAATAAAAATCCCAATGCCCAAGGAAACGCCGCCAACACTACCGACGATGGACTTGCCTTGGTATGTGAAGCCGCAACCACTATTGCTGAAAATGGAAGATTCAA
This sequence comes from Craterostigma plantagineum, assembly GCA_027422505.1. Classification (NCBI taxonomy): domain Eukaryota; kingdom Viridiplantae; phylum Streptophyta; class Magnoliopsida; order Lamiales; family Linderniaceae; genus Craterostigma; species Craterostigma plantagineum. Next base: position 64,490 of record JAPQWV010000096.1, on the reverse strand, counting down.
CGACGTGTGGCTCATGGACTCAGCAGCTACTTTCCACATGACTTCTCGAAAGGAATGATTTCATCAATACGAGCCAACTTTTGGAGGGTATGTCTACAGCTGCAATGACCAAGCGCTGAAGATTGTCGGGGTGGGTACGATTCAAATAAAGATGTACGACGGCACTGTACGTACCATCCATGCTGTGCGACATGTGGAGGGCATGAAGAAAAATCTGTTGTCTGTGGGGCAACTTGATGATCTTGGTTTCAAAATTGAACTGGAGAACAAGATCATGAAGGTTTCCAAAGGAACACTGGTGGTGATGAAGGGAGAAAAGATAGCTGCAAATCTATACAAGATGAAGGGAGAGACTCTGCAAGAAGGGCAAGCATCTGTTGCTATGACAAGTTCAAATGAAAAGTCCACTATGACTTGGCACAAGAAACTTGGTCATATGTCTGAACAAGGCATGAAAATTCTTGCGCAAAAGAATCTACTTCCTGGTCTCACGACGGTGACGCTACCATTTTGCGAGCATTGTATTGTGAGCAAGCAGCATCGCCTGAAGTTCTCCCCATCAAGTTCTAGAAGCAAAGGAATTCTAGAATTGATCCATTCTGATGTATGGCAAGCACCGGTTGCGTCCCTGGGAGGAGCCAGCTACTTCGTATCATTCATAGACGACTACTCCAGGAGATGCTGGGTGTACCCAATCAAGAAAAAGGACGACGTATTCCCTACCTTCAAAACTTATAAGGCGCGAGTTGAACTTGAAACTGGTAGAAAAATCAAGTGTCTCCGGTCCGATAATGGAGGGGAATATATTGGCAAAGAATTCATTGAATTCTGCAAAGGTGCGGGCATCAGAAGACAGTTCACCACGGCGTACACTCCACAACAGAATGGCGTGGCAGAGCGGTTGAATAGGACCCTGTTGGAAAGAACAAGGGCTATGTTGAGAACTGCGGGCCTGGAAAAGAAGTTCTGGACGGAAGCGGTCTGTACTGCCTGTTATGTGGTGAATCGGGCCTATCTACTGCTATAGAGATGCGGACACCGATGGAAATGTGGACCGGTGCACCTGCAGACTATTCAAACCTCCATATATTTGGAAGTTCAACGTACGCGATGTACCACAACCAAGAAACGACAAAGTTGGATCCAAAGTCCAGGAAATGCCTGTTCTTGGGGTACGCTGAAGGAGTAAAGGGGTATCGCTTGTGGGATCTCACTGACCACAAAGTGATTATCAGCAGAGATGTTATCTTCCTGGAAGATAGCAATGAGGAGCAAGTCGAAAATGATAGCAGTTCAAAAGGCGTGACAAAGACTACACCGATGAAGAGAAAATTGGAGCAATATAATTCTTCTGAAGCTGAACCGGTGCACGAAGAGCTCGACCCAGTCGAATCTGAAGTACCGGATCTCTGGCGGTCATCACGCGAGCGTAGGCCGCCAAGTTGGAACTCAGATTACGAGATAGAGAGCAATCTTGCATACTGTTTTCTAACGGAGGATGGAGAGCCAACCACTTTCCAAGAAGCACTGAATAATTCAGATGCGAGTCAGTGGATTTCAGCAATGCAAGAGGAAATGGAAGCTCTCTATAAAAATGAGACATGGGAGTTGGTGCCATTACCGCAAGTAAAAAAACCCATTGGCAACAAATGGGTGTATAAAATCAAGCGGAATGGTGATGACCAGGTAGAGCGCTACCGTGCTAGACTGGTTGTAAAGGGATATGCTCAGAAAGAAGGGATTGACTTCAACGATTCTCACCGGTGGTACGACTTACAACAGTCAGGGTGGTCTTGTCAATGTGTGCTACATTCGACTTGCATCTTGAACAGTTGGACGTAAAAACGGCCTTTCTCCATGGTGACCTGGATGAAGAAATATATATGCTTCAACCAGAAGGTTTCGAGGAACAAGGAAAAGAAGATCTAGTTTGCAGACTGATCAAATCTCTCTACGGGTTCAAACAAGCACCTCGATGCTGGTATAAGAGATTTGACTCCTTCATAATGAGTCTTGGCTACAACAGGCTATATTCAGATCCTTGTGCGTATTTCAAGAGATTTGGCAATGACGATTTCATCATGTTGCTGTTGTACGTCGACGATATGCTGCTAGCAGGACCCAACAAAGGTTGTATCGCCGATTTAAAGACTCAACTGGCCAGTGAATTCGAAATGAAGGATTTGGGGCCAGCAAACAAAATCCTTGGCGTGCAAATATTTCGAGACAGAAGCAAGCGGAAGATTTGGCTTTCCCAAAAGAATTATTTGAAGAAAATCTTGCGAAGGTTCAACATGCAAGATAGTAAGCCAATATCTACTCCTCTTACTGCTAATTTCAAGCTATCATCCGAGATGTGTCCTACAGATGAAGACGAGAGGATAGAGATGTCTCGACTGCCATATGCATCGGCAGTAGGAAGTCTAATGTTCGCAATGATCTGTACCAGACCAGACATTGCCCATGCAGTGGGAGTTGTTAGCCGATACATGTCCAACCTTGGCCGGGAGCACTGGAGTGCTGTTAAGAGGATTCTCAGATATATCAATGGAACCTCGGATCTTGCCTTATGTTACGGAGGTACAGATTTTATTGTCCATGGTTTTGTTGATGCAGATTATGCAGGTGAACTTGATAAAAGCAGATCCACAACCGTATATGTGTTTAATCTTGCTGGCGGTGCCGTAAGTTGGGTTTCAAAACTGCAGTCCATTGTTGTAACATCAACAACGGAAGCAGAATACGTGGCAGCTACGCAAGCCAGTAAAGAGGCAATATGGTTGAAGATGTTGCTGGAAGAACTCGGCCACAAACAGGAAAATATTGTTCTCTATTGTGATAGCCAGAGTGCGTTGCATCTTGCAAGGAATCCAGCATATCATTCAAGAACCAAACACATCCGGGTGCAATACCACTTTGTTCGTGAACAAGTGGAAGCGGGAACTGTGGACATGCAAGAAGTTCACACTGCGGATAATCTGGCAGACTACATGACCAAAGCAATTTCAGTGGACAAGCTTATATGGTGTCGTTCATCCTGTGGGTTGATCGAACATATGTAACGTGCAAAGGCGAGCTAGGAGAATGGTGTGAAGATCTGATTAAGCTTCAATCAAATCTTCAAGTGGGAGATTGTCGACATTAAATTATTCAAAGCCACATGGGAGTTGGGTCAAAGGTTTTTAGTATAAAGAATTAATTTTTATTAAATGATGACCTAAGGGCTTATGTAATTAAGCTCTCTCATACGCCTATAAATAGGCAGTATTAGAGCAAAAGAAATACACACCAAAGAAAGAAAAGAAGAGAGAGGGAGAAAGAAGAGAAAAAAAAATAGAGGGTTTGTTCGGTATTTGCTCCAACTATAAAGAGAGACAGTGAGTGTTTTCTCGTATATAGATTGAGAGTTTGTAACCCCTGTTTTTATCCCAGTAATAATATTTCTACCTCGCCCGTGGTTTTTTACCCCAAGTTAAAAAGGGGTTTTCCACGTAAATTCCCGTGTTCCATTTATCCTCACAGTTATTTCCAATTTCGTTAAGCTGTCCATTTCGCAACACTGCATACATGAAAAGCTTAGCGACTGCGGCTGTCAAAGTGAGCAGATTGCATCGAGGTTTGAATGCACAGATGGCGAACAGTTTTGTAAGGGCTGCATTCTTTGAACTTGATTGTCATTTCATCTCATGTTGTGGCTTTATTACATCCTTAAGTTTTGTTCGACATCTATATGCTATACAGGAGACGCTGCATGACTACATGGGGTTGATGCTAGCAGCACACAATGCATTCTCTGACCGTTCTAGTGCATTATTAACTGTTCAAACCCTCGCATCAGAATTGTCTTCCATGCGCTCTAAAGTTGAAAACCTCAAAACTGCGTCGTATAGGTTTTTCGGCGGTGACAAGTCTAGGATCCGTAAACAAGAAGACCCCTAACAGATGCCATTAGGGTCACAGAGGATGCCAAACGCTGTGCAATCAGAGAATACGAAAGAATTAAGGTTTTGACATTTAGAGCTAACATGATCTCACATACTTAATCTTCTTTAACCATTACTCTACTTGGGAAAATATGATCGCACTTACTTAGATTCAGTATTGTCAATATACCTACCTCCCTTCGTTGCAGGAAAACAATAGAAGCGAAATCGAAAGGCTGAATAGGGAAAGAAAGAGAGATTTTGTTAACATGTTGAAAGGCTTCGCCATCAATCAGGTTGCACGCTCTTATCGTGAAACTTAATGATAGAACACATTACATTCTTTTTAGCTGCTGAGAAAGAATATAGCGTGTTGTAATGAATACTGTTTAACTTACTACAGGTATCTTATGTTAGGCTCGCTAGGCCGCACGAGGCGATCGCAGCGGAAACTTCGAAACAAAATTGTACATTTATCGCATAAATGTTCGCCTCGTCGGTTCCACTACCGATTGTTGGGATCGTCATCTTTTAAAATCACGTAAGTGGTACGAATTTTGCATGGCTAGGGTTTAGTATATTACCTATTCCTTAGCTTCCTTTTAGCGACGAATGAGAGGGAATCAATTCCCGGCTAGTGGCGACCACCGTCTTCGTAGTTCGTCGTAGACGTCACCGTACTTGTATTCGCCGTAGGGATTCAAATGCCTCCCCTCTAATTGAGTCCACCTTTTGGTTTACGACACCGGGATGATTTCTTCGCTAGTAGAAAACACCCGAGTCTTTGAATAAATTGAAAGGAATAGCAAAGAACTTTTCTTTGAGCGTATATATCAAATGAGTGGTATGTTCGTTCTCTGTTTTTTTATGTGAAAGCTTTCTCTTGCTTATATAATCGAATAAACACGATATATTAAGTGCATAGGTCAACAACGCTTCCCAACATTATTTCTCATTTACTCATTATGATAATACCATTCCATGCGTTACTTGCATGTCAAAGGAGTTACAACTTTATATCTCATATAAATGTGTTGCTTGTTTCCAGCTAAATACGTTACCATCCAATAAACCACTCATAACTCCTTTCATTCATAATTAAAAAGGATAACACCAAGAAATTAACTTTTTGATTCCTTGGTAGAAAAATCTTTCAACGTGTAAAAGTCCTTTAAGCATCTTTAATGCATATACGCTCATGAACAGAGATTAGAAAGTCCAACTTTAAAATCCCTATTTAATTTAGTTGAGTAATTATAAAAATTACTAAATTAATATTCAATGTCAAAATATTCAATCGCAATTGATTATTTTTATTCCTTTGACTAAATGATCCAATCACTTAATATTTTAGTTCAACAATTGAATTAAAGATTAATCCAACGATTGAAAATATCAATTTATCTTGTCGTTTTCCAAAACTTCGTGTGACCCTTTTAGGTTCACGATCAACACTAGCAGTGGATTTACAACTCCTTGTAATCTACTGAAATTAACCCTTTAATCTCACGAACCCACAAATCACGGTAACACCTAGCAAGTAGCGTGATTATATAGTGTTAACTGAAACACCGAGTAAACCTTTTCAATTGCAAGTGCATACACGTAAAATCCTTTCGACGACTAATTTCCCGATTAGACCTTGGGCATGGAGTTATAAGTCGAAACCCAATTGATCTAATTACTATGATTCCATTTCAAGTTAAATGATTCATTTATGAATCTCAATTCATCCCGCCTTGGCCAAGGTCTTTGAATCATAAACTATGAAAAACATAGGAAATTCACTTATTAATTTAAGTGTCGAATTCTATGTTGGCCACAGACAAATCTCCATACACACTGATACAATACCCAAAATATCCCTTTTGTGATTATCACGCAATCAAAGGATAAATCTAAGTAAAGCACAATGCACACAAGACTACTATCGTGCTTCAATTCAGAGGATTAGTCATGTACTATCGCAACACGAAAATTCTCATTCAACAAATGTTTCCAATTAAGAAATTTTCGTCGGGTCATGTTCGATGAACTTGTTCCCTAACAAGCATCTGCATATATGCATTTGCATCACACACTAATGCTAATGGAACGTAACATCCTCGTCTTACAAGCATGCAACATATGCACAAGTCTTTCCGGGTTATTCAATGTCCTTTCTTGAAATACCCATCGACTTGGAACTTATTTAAGATCACAGCCTAAGACATATTCCATGACCACCATCAAATGCGTAATCATGTCCTTCAGCTTATAATGACCTAAGGACTTTATCATAATATATCAGCATAAGATAAAACATTGCCTTTTATTTGATATAATTTCCAATAAATTATTTTTACAAGTAGAGAACATCCAATCAAGTTGGAACACTGGGCATTCCACTCTAACAATCTCCCACTTGCCCTAGTTCCAATTACCCATGTATTTCAGGCCCATCTTCTCGAGATGTCCGTCGAATACTTTCTGTGACAAGGGCTTAGTCAGGGGGTCTGCTACGTTTTCTGCTGAAGCGACTCGATCCACTACGACGTCGCCTCTACCAATGATCTCTCTAATCAGGTGGTATCGTCTCATAATGTGTTTGGATCTTTGATGAGATCTTGGCTCTTTTGCTTGCGCTATAGCTCCATTATTGTCACAATATACCATTATTGGATCAACAACTGATGGGACCACACCCAACTCTTGGATAAAGTTCCGCATCCAAACAGCTTCTTTTGCTGCATCTGATGCTGCAATGTATTCAGCCTCGGTTGTAGAGTCAGCAGTCGTCTCTTGTTTGGAACTTTTCCAACTAACTGCAGCTCCATTCAAGGTAAACAAGTATCCAGACATTGACTTTGAGTCGTCTTTATCGGACTGAAAACTAGAGTCAGTAAACCCTTCTAGTTTCAATTCTCCATTGCCATATATCAAAAAGATATCCTTAGTTCTTCTCAAGTACTTAAGGATCATCTTAACGGCTTTCCAGTGTTCTTCACCTGGATTAGACTGATACCTGCTCGTAACGCTTAGAGCATGAGCTACATCAGGCCTAGTACATAACATTGCATACATAATGCTACCAATAGCAGATGCATAAGGGACTCGAGTCATTCTTTCTCTTTCTTCAGGCGTCTTAGGAGACATAGCCTTAGAAAGTGAAACACCATGACTCATTGGGAGGTATCCACGCTTTGATTCCTCCATGCTAAACCTCTTTAGCACCTTGTCTATGTACATCGATTGGGATAGTCCGATCATCTTTCGTGACCTATCTCTATAAATCTTTATCCCTAGGATAAAAGATGCTTCTCCCAAATCCTTCATGGAAAATTGTTTAGACAACCAAGTCCTTGTTGACTGCAACATTCCTATATCATTACCAATGAGTAGAATATCGTCAACGTAGAGCACTATAAATGCCACCGCATTTCCACTAACCTTCTTATAAACACATGGTTCATCCGGATTTTTATGAAAATCAAACATTTTGATAGTTTTATCAAAACGAATGTTCCAACTCCTTGAAGCTTGTTTAAGTCCATAGATGGACTTTTGAAGTTTGCAAAACATTTGCTCGCTCCCACTAGATATAAAGCCCTCCGGCTGTCTCATATAAATCTCTTCCTTAATGTTACCATTAAGAAAGGCAGTCTTAACATCCATTTGCCATATCTCGTAGTCATAATACGCAGCTATGGCAATCAGGATACGAATGGATTTAAGCATTGCTACTGGTGAAAAGGTTTCATCATAATCAACACCTTGTTTTTGAGTATAACCTTTTGCAACCAGACGCGCTTTATAAGTACTTACTTCTCCATCTACTCCAAGCTTACGCTTGTATACCCATTTACAGCCAATCGGTACAATGCCTTGTGGTGGGTCTACCAAGGTCCATACCTTATTCGAGTACATGGAGTCCATCTCGGACTGCATTGCTTCTCGCCATTTATTAGAGTCAATGTCCAACATTGCCTCTTCATAGCTTCTTGGATCATTATCCAAAAGGAGTCCCTCTTCTTTGTTCTCTAACAATAGGTTCAATCTATCAGGTGCCTTTGAAACCCTGACAGACTTCCTAAGAGGTTGTGCCTCAGATGGTTCAGGCTCATCTTGTGTGTTATTTGTGACAACTTGTGGGATACTTTGTGGTTCCTTTTCTTCTCTAAGTCCTACAGCTTCGCCACTGTTCTCAGAAAGGAACTCTTCCTCTAAGAAAGTAGCATTCCTTGAAACAAACACTTTTTGTTCGGAAGGATCGTAGAAATAGTATCCTATAGACTCTCTTGGATATCCCACAAACTTACATAAAATGGATCTCATGTCCAATTTATCTCCCACTTGCTGCTTCACGTAAGCAGCACAACCCCATACTCTGAGATACCTGTAAGAGGGTGTCTTGCCACACCATATCTCATAGGGTGTACTTGGGACAGCTTTGCTTGGCACTCTATTCAGTAGATGCACCGCCGTTTCTAAGGCATAGCCCCAGAATGAAAGAGGTAAAGTAGTGAAACTCATCATTGATCGAACCATGTCTAACAAGGTCCGATTCCGTCGTTCTGAAACTCCATTAAGTTGTGGAGTACCAGGAGGAGTCCACTGTGACCGAATCCCATTCTCTTTTAGATAATCAAGAAATTCAGTGGTCAAGTACTCGCCTCCTCGATCAGATCGAAGAGTCTTTATGCTACGACCACTTTGCTTCTCTACTTCAGATCTAAATTCTTTGAACTTTTCAAAAGCCTCAGATTTATACCTCATAAGGTATACATAACCGTATCTAGAGAAATCGTCGGTAAATGTTATGAAGTAGTGATAGTTCCCTCTTGCACTAACACTTAGTGCCCACAAACATCTGTATGAATCAAATCAAACAGACCTTTGGCTCGCTCCACTTGTCCAACAAATGGTGACTTGGTCATTTTTCCCTTAAGACACGACTCACATGTAGGCAACTTATCATCTCCCTTAAGGTCAAGTTTTTGCCCTAACTTGTGGATCCGCTTTTCAGATATATGACCCAATCTAGCATGCCAAAGTGTAAATGAACTATCATTATCTAACTTTCTTTTATTTTGTTGAATTGTAAGGACCGAGCTTTGTGGTGTAATGGTGTATAAACAATTTGTCAAACAAGCTGAATATATAAAAGTATTATTTTTGAAAATGGAACAACTTCCACTCTCAATAACAAACTTAAAACCTTCTCTATCCAAAACTGGAATAGAGATAATATTTCTAATAATGCCTGGAACATAAAGACAATTATTCAAAGATAAACCAACACCATTATTCAAAGCTAAAGAAACAGTTCCAATAGCTAGTGCCGCAACTCTTGCTCCATTGCCCATCCTAAGGACCGTTTCCTTACTGTCCAGCTTCCTGCTTGTTGCCATCATCTGTATATCATTACAGATATGTGAGCCACAACCGGTATCCAATACCCAAGAAGCATCATTAACTGATAAGTTAACTTCAACATAATACATACCGGAACGCTTCAGGCTAGCAAGGTATTCCTTGCAGTTCCTCTTCCAGTGCCCCATTTTGCCACAATGAAAACACTTGTGATCGGCTTGAGAATTAACCTTCTCTTTTCCTTTGCCCTTTGCCTCATTGCATTTCCCCTTCTTGTTGGGCTTGGTAGGAACCTTTCCCTTCCACTTTCTTTTCTTAGACATTGCTGCCTTAGAAGTGGATCCAACTAGAAGCATCGGCTTGTCCTTCTTTATAGTTGACTCAGCCGTTTTTAACATGTTCACCAACTCGGGGAGAGTAGTCTCCATGGAGTGCATGTTAAAGTTAACAACGAAGCTGTCAAACGATGGAGGTAGAGATTGCAACACAAGGTCCACAAAGAGCTCATTATCCATAACGACTCCAAGCGACTTAATCTTTTCAATGAGGCCTATCATCTTAAGCCCATGCACTTGCACTGAAGAGCCCTCAGTCATACGACATCTGAAAAGATCTTTAGATATCTGATATCTCACTTGCCTAGTTCTCTCACCATACAACTCTTGTAGGTGAACAAGAATATCTCTAGCATTATCAAATGGCTCGTGCTGACTCTGCAGCTCATTTGACATAGATGCTAACATGTAGCACCGAGCATGTAGGTTATCATCAACATGAATAAGATACTGCTCATAGTCCTCAGACGTTTCATCCTCAGGTACAGGAGGAGGGGCTGTGTCAAGCACATAGTTCTTCTTTTCAGACTGAAGGACAATCTTAAGGTTTCTCAACCAGTCAACGAAATTTGGGCCAGTCAACTTGTTTTGCTCAAGAATACTTGCAATTGGATTCTTAGCCATTGTAGTATAAAATCTACAGAAATAAATGAAGCAGAAAATAAACAAACTATGGAAAAAAATATCTATTTAATATAAGGTCTTTTATATTAAATTTCCTCCCACTATTTTATTTAAACCCCAAATATATTTTGAAAATCACATTTTCATAGTGGGCTTGAAGTCCAATTAAAATAATTCACACCTCAATTTTATGAGCCCATGAAAAATTTATATTGGTAGTCAACGCTTTGACAATTGTATCAACATACAACCTTCAAAATTATTTTGCCTCACTTTTCCTATATACCCCAATTTTATGAGCCCATATAGTACTACGTGTCAAATCAAGCCCATCAAACCTTCGCGCAAATGGTACATCAAGGTGTCCCACGACTCGTGGCCAACACAAAGACGAAACCACCTCACGAACATCTATATGTTTAGTAGAGATCACAGCTTTTCGCACAAAGCCACTCCACGACTCATGGCCAGCGACCAAGCACGATAGCATCGTCATGTCATCTACCTTTGATGGAAGGCATGGAGTAATAGGTCACCACCTATTTTATCCATTTCGATTTGATATGGAACTAATCAAATTAGATTCCTTCAGAGTTTCAAAAACTAGGGTTTTCAGGACCTCATGGACTTAGAACAACAATCATCATATGAAGCGCAAGCAAATAATATACTAATAAATATAACATGAATTCTATGCAAATAATCATGGAAAAAAGAAAACATGATAAATTATTCATCACATGAATTGAAACAAATAAATTCACCAATTTATATAAGCAATCATTTATACGTAAATGCATTTTAGCAAAAATCATCCGTCGATCTTCATATCGACAAAAATATATATTTCCTATGCTCACAGAAAACACTTTTCATATGAGCAAACTATGCGTTTCATGAAAAGAAGCAGAAATTTGTTTATCGTATAAACAACCAAAGCAAAATCTGATTTTAAAGATGCTAGAACCCGTGGCTCTGATACCACTGTTAGGCTCGCTAGGCCGCACGAGGCGATCGCAGCGGCAACTTCGAAACAAAATTGTACATTTATCGCATAAATGTTCGCCTCGTCGGTTCCACTACCGATTGTTGGGATCGTCATCTTTTAAAATCACGTAAGTGGTACGAATTTTGCATGGCTAGGGTTTAGTATATTACCTATTCCTTAGCTTCCTTTTAGCGACGAATGAGAGGGAATCAATTCCCGGCTAGTGGCGACCACCGTCTTCGTAGTTCGTCGTAGACGTCACCGTACTTGTATTCGCCGTAGGGATTCAAATGCCTCCCCTCTAATTGAGTCCACCTTTTGGTTTACGACACCGGGATGATTTCTTCGCTAGTAGAAAACACCCGAGTCTTTGAATAAATTGAAAGGAATAGCAAAGAACTTTTCTTTGAGCGTATATATCAAATGAGTGGTATGTTCGTTCTCTGTTTTTTTTATGTGAAAGCTTTCTCTTGCTTATATAATCGAATAAACACGATATATTAAGTGCATAGGTCAACAACGCTCCCCAACATTATTTCTCATTTACTCATTATGATAATACCATTCCATGCGTTACTTGCATGTCAAAGGAGTTACAACTTTATATCTCATATAAATGTGTTGCTTGTTTCCAGCTAAATACGTTACCATCCAATAAACCACTCATAACTCCTTTCATTCATAATTAAAAAGGATAACACCAAGAAATTAACTTTTTGATTCCTTGGTGGAAAAATCTTTCAACGTGTAAAAGTCCTTTAAGCATCTTTAATGCATATACGCTCATGAACAGAGATTAGAAAGTCCAACTTTAAAATCCCTATTTAATTTAGTTGAGTAATTATAAAAATTACTAAATTAATATTCAATGTCAAAATATTCAATCGCAATTGATTATTTTTATTCCTTTGACTAAATGATCCAATCACTTAATATTTTAGTTCAACAATTGAATTAAAGATTAATCCAACGATTGAAAATATCAATTTATCTTGTCGTTTTCCAAAACTTCGTGTGACCCTTTTAGGTTCACGATCAACACTAGCAGTGGATTTACAACTCCTTGTAATCTACTGAAATTAACCCTTTAATCTCACGAACCCACAAATCACGGTAACACCTAGCAAGTAGCGTGATTATATAGTGTTAACTGAAACAGCGAGTAAACCTTTTCAATTGCAAGTGCATACACGTAAAATCCTTTCGACGACTAATTTCCCGATTAGACCTTGGGCATGGAGTTATAAGTCGAAACCCAATTGATCTAATTACTATGATTCCATTTCAAGTTAAATGATTCATTTATGAATCTCAATTCATCCCGCCTTGGCCAAGGTCTTTGAATCATAAACTATGAAAAACATAGGAAATTCACTTATTAATATAAGTGTCGAATTCTATGTTGGCCACAGACAAATCTCCATACACACTGATACAATACCCAAAATATCCCTTTTGTGATTATCACGCAATCAAAGGATAAATCTAAGTAAAGCACAATGCACACAAGACTACTATCGTGCCTCAAGTCAGAGGATTAGTCATGTACTATCGCAACACGAAAATTCTCATTCAACAAATGTTTCCAATTAAGAAATTTTCGTCGGGTCATGTTCGATGAACTTGTTCCCTAACAAGCATCTGCATATATGCATTTGCATCACACACTAATGCTAATGGAACGTAACATCCTCGTCTTACAAGCATGCAACATATGCACAAGTCTTTCCGGGTTATTCAATGTCCTTTCTTGAAATACCCATCGACTTGGAACTTATTTAAGATCACAGCCTAAGACATATTCCATGACCACCATCAAATGCGTAATCATGTCCTTCAGCTTATAATGACCTAAGGACTTTATCATAATATATCAGCATAAGATAAAACATTGCCTTTTATTTGATATAATTTCCAATAAATTATTTTTACAAGTAGAGAACATCCAATCAAGTTGGAACACTGGGCATTCCACTCTAACATCTTACCACGAGAAAATTAGCAGCGAGTGGGCTAAGGTTGCTGAAGAAACGCGCAGATATGAGAGAGAAGACCAATCTTCTTCTTCTTCTTCTCCGTCCCAAGCAAATGCCACTTACTCCTTGCTTTGATTTAAGCCTTTGTCTTTTACTAATTTCTTTTTTGGTAGTTTTTGAACTTTTACAATGGGAAAAGGAAAATGATTCGTGATTTTATTGAAAAATAAATTTTGACTTGGTCCTCTCAGACAATTTTGCAATCAAAGGGAGTGAGCAATTTCTCTTTTAATTAGGAAGAATAGAAGATGACTTAAACGCAGACTTGGGACATACACCATTTAATGTTGGGTCAATGGCAAAGAACTTTCGTAGTAAGAGATAGCTGATTTTTGCTTGGCTGGGCTTTCTTATATCCATCGTCTTCTTTCTTTTTCTCGGGTATTAATAAAAACGAAATAGAAAAAATAAAAAGGAAAAAGAAATGTCCGATAACGGAGAAGAAAAGCTTATCGCCGTCGCGCGGCACATAGCAAAGACTCTAGGGCACACCGATACGATGACCGACGACATCTTGAAGATCTTCTCAACCTTCGACAACAGGCTCGGCGAAAAGCTCACGCCGAATACGTCGTACGCCGCCGTGGAGCAGATCTCGCCTTTCCTCAGCGAAGCTCCGCTGTGGTCCGATTCCGACGGCGCTAACCCCGATGCGTTCCTCGCATCCGTGGATCGGCTCATCTCCGCCGTCCACGACTGGACGCCGCTCGCCGACGACAAGCACATGTCGTCGTTCCTCGACCACGCCGAAGATCTCCTTCAGCAGTGCATGTTTAAGCTCCAGGATGAGTTTCGCGCGCTCGCCCGGCGCGGGAACAGCTCCTCCTCGTTCTCCGTTGACCCGTCGGCTGCTAATCAGTATTCCGACGAGGAAGAGGACTACGGCGGCGCTTTGGAGGACGGTGAGGACTCGATTCCGGTCGCCTATCCCCTGACGGACTACAACGTCATCATCGACGGCGTCGTCTCCGACCTCCACTCCATCGCGAAGCGGATGGTTTCCGCCGGCTACGGCAAGGACTGCTGCCACGCGTACAGCGCGTGCCGCCGCGAATTTCTGGAGGAGAGCTTCGCCAGATTAGGGCTCCGCCGCAAATTAAGCATCGACGACGTCCACAAGATGCAGTGGACGGATCTAGAATACGAAATCAACAAGTGGATGAAGGCAATCAACGCAGCCCTTGTTGGTATATTTTTTTTAATATGGTGGGAATATTTATTAATTAGGAGAATAATATAAATATTATTTTTTTATATATATTATGGAAATATATTAAGAGAAGATAATAGAAAAATATTAGAAATATAAGAGAGAGGATTTTTAATTTTTATTGCTCATTTTACAAATGTATTACATGATGGCTATTTATAGATTTCATAAACATCTAGATATTCAATATTCAAGTCAAATATTCAACATTCAAATCATCTAGATATTCAATATTCAAATTCTCTAGATATTCAATATTCAAGCCATCTAGAAATTCAATATTCAAATTTGGTGATTTATTCAAAAATATCCATTTTTAGTTTTATTATTCAAATATGAAAAACACATATTATGTTTAACACCCCCTCTTAATATGTGATTTTCAAAATACTTTTGAACTTCTCAAGTTTTTCGATCGATACCGCCTTTGTGAGAAAGTCTGCGACTTGATCATTTGTGTTGATGAACTCCATGTGAACTTCTTCGTTGGTCACAAGATAACGGATGTAATGATGTCGGAGTTCGATATGCTTCGACCTTGCATGAAAAACCGAATTTTTAGTCATAGCAATAGTTGACATATTATCACAGAAGAGTGTAGTCGGCTTCTTCTGTTTTTGTTGTAGATCTTCAAGAATTCTTCTTATCCAGACCGCTTCACACGCTGCATCTGTGGTTGCAATATATTCGGCTTCACTGGATGATAATGCAACCGTTTTCTGCTTTTTAGAAACCCAAGCAACCACTTTTGTTCCGAGACAGAACACATATCCGGAAGTGCTCTTACGGTCGTCTAGTTAACCGGCCCAATCGCTATCAGTGTAACCGATTAGCATATTGTCTTCTTCTTTTTCATAGAGAATCCCGTGCTTTTTAGTACCTTTGACATATCTCAATATTCTTTTTGCTGAGGTAAGGTGAAGTTTGCTCGGTTCACTCATGTATCGAGAAACATAACTTACCGAGTGAACAATATCTGGTCTCGTGTTGGTGAGGTAGATCAATGATCCTACAAGACTTCGATACATTCCTGCATCGATTTCTTCCGCACCATCATGTTGCTGCAACTTCTCGTTCGAGGCCATAGGAGTGTTCACCGGTTTGCTATTCTGCATATTAAATTTCTTCAACAAATTGTCAGCATATTTTTCTTGAGAAATAAATAACTTTCCTTTCGATTGTTTTACTTGAATTCCCAGAAAATATTTTAGAAGTCCCAAATCTGTCATCTCGAATTCTTGCATCATATGCTTCTTAAATTCTTCAGTCAACGCCGGGGTAGTGCCAAGATAAATAATATCATCAACGTAAAGGCACATGATCAAAAAATCTGTTATACCAGAAGTTTTAATATAGAGAGATGGCTCACTGGGGCTTCGTCGAAATCCTTCTCGAAATAAATACCCATCGATTTTATTGTTCCATGCTCTAGGTGCTTGCTTTAAGCCATAAAGAGCTTTTTTTAAACGATATACCTTTCTTGGATTTTCGCTGATCTCAAATCCTTGTGGTTGTTGAACATAAACTTCTTCTTCGAGATCTCCGTTAAGAAATGCTGATTTTACGTCCAACTGGTACACGCTAAGCTCCAACTGGGCTGCAAGTGCAAGGACTATTCGAATGGTCTCCATGCGAGCAACTGGAGCGAATGTCTCGTTGAAGTCGATTCCGGGCTGCTGAGAATAGCCTTTTGCAACCAATCTCGCCTTATGTTTTTTAATGGAACCATCTTCGTCGAGCTTTGTTTTGAACACCCATTTTAGACCAATGACGTCTTTTCCCCGTGGCAAGTCAATGAGCTCCCATGTGCCATTTTTCTCGATGGCGTTTATTTCTTCTTGCATCGCGTTTCTCCACACTTTTTCCTTAGACGCTTCTTCAAAATTCTGAGGCTCACAACTAAAGAAAGCAAAATCACAATTCTGATAGATGTCTTGTATTGATCGTACCTTTAGTATAGGTGATTCCGGATCAGAATTGTCTTCAGATATATCGGTAGATCTTGGAGAACTTTCTGGCGTAGATGGTGTAGCTTGATTCTGTGGTGGTTGTTCTTGTAGTTGTGGTACTGGCTGTGATAACTCTGACGGTGGAAATGGTTCTTGAGAAGAGTTTTCATCCCATTTCCAAGCTGCATGCTCATCAAAGATAACGTCTCTTGACACCACAAGTTTGTTAGTCTTTGGATTAAAAAGTCTATATCCCTTAGACTCATCGCTGTAGCCAACAAAGATGAGTTTCTCGCCTTTTGTATCATACTTATCCCGGTTTGGGATTGATATGTGCGAGTACGCGATACATCCAAAAATTTTCAAGTGACTTACAACTGGTTTTCTGTTGTGCCAGACTTCGAATGGAGTTTTGTTGAGAACTGCCTTTGTGGGTGAGCGGTTGAGGATATAAGCTGCCGTGTGAACAGCTTCTGCCCAAAATTTCTTCTCTAGTTCTTTTCCTTTGAGCATACTCCTCGCCATCTCAACAATTGTTCGGTTTTTTGTCTCGGCAATTCCATTTTGTTGTGGCGTTCTACTAACCGTTAATTGCCGTTCGATGCCATTCTTCTTACAATACTCCAAGAATGGAGTATAAAGGAATTCTCCACCACGATCAGTTCTTAAGGATTTTATATGTCGCCCACTTTGTTTTTCCACGAGGGCTTGAAAATGTAGAAAAGCTGCAAAAGCTTCCGACTTCTCGTGCAAAAAATATAGCCATATCATTCTTGTAAAATCATCGACAAAAAGAATGAAATATCGCTTGTTACCGAGCGAGGGTGTTCTCGTAGGACCACATATGTCCGCATGCACCAACTCGAGAGGGGTTTTTGCTCTCCAAGACGTCTTTGGGAACGGAAGACGATGCATCTTCCCATATATACATCATTCACAAATTTGATCCTTTTGCTCGATGGATGGAATACCCACGACCATGTTCTTCATTTTAAGAAGCTGCAATCCTTTGTTATGAAGATGACCGTACCTCAAATGCCACAGCTGAAATAGATCAACATTTTCTCCTGCGAAGGCCACTTTTCCTCCCGAAGGCATGACAAAGGAGAAAACTTTATTTGAAGACATAGCAACAGATGCTATCACTGTATTATTTTTCTTGTCGAAGATTTTGCACTCGTCTTCATCAAAGGAGACCGAATATCCTTTCGTCATCAGCTGCCCGACACTTAATAAATTTTGCTTGAGGTTGGGTACGTACAGAACATCGCTGATGAATTTCTTATTACCTCCTTTGCTTTGCACCGCAATGACTCCTTTGCCTTTTGCGTCTTGGATCTTTCCGTCGCCAAGTTTGACATAAGAAGTGTAGTTAGTATCCATCTCCACGAAGAACTTCTTGTTACCGGTCATATGATTGCTACAGCCGCTATCAACGTACCACAACTCTTCACTTTCTGTGTTTGCGTTCATGCAAGAGAATACTTGCTCTTCTCCATCCTGCATAAAGTTGACGATTGCTCCGTCGTTCTTCTTCTTTGGACAGTTGGTGTATGAGTGGTCCGCATTATTGCAGCTTTTGCATCGAAAGAAACAATCTTTCATCTCATGATTGTTCTTTTTGCAAATACGGCATGTATCGAAATCTCCTTTTTGCTGAAATTTGTTCTTGCCTTTCCACTTTCCTTTCTTGCCTCCCTTATTATGTTTGTAAGTCTTTCCATCCGAGAGATGAACTTTAGACTGGAAGGCCTGCTCCATGGATTGATGTGACGACCGGCTTAGTCTGACTTCATGCACTTGAAGAGAGCTCGAAAGTTCATGAAAGGTGTATTTGTCGAGATCCTTCGATTCTTCAATTGCCGCGACCACATGATCGAATTTTATGGGTAAACTTCGGAGTACCTTTTGAACAATTTTTCTTTCATCCATGACATCACCGAGACTTCTTATTTGATTGACGATTTCTGAAACTCTTGATAGGAAAGATTGTATATCTTCGCCGGTTTTCATCTCGATGTTGTCGAAATCCCTCCAAAGATTTTGTAATTTCAAAGAAACTACTTTTTGATCACCTTGGAATCCTTGATTGAGAATATCCCATGCTTCTTTCGCCTTCTTAGCTCCAAAGATTCTCGGGAATATCATTTTACTAACGCCTTGTTGGAGATATCTCAAAGCGCTTGCATCTTTTCGAACGTCCTCCTTGTATCTCTTTTGTTGCGCTTCGGTCCACGCTTCGCTTGTTCCTTCTCTGGGTGGCTCGGGATATGTGCTTTCGACAACATCCCATAGATCTACGGAAATGAACAACGTCTTCATTTGACTGCTCCAATAGTCGTAATGTTCTCCCGCGAAAATCGGTACTTGACCGGGAGAATAGGCGAACATGGTAGACGCTGAATCTGAGGCCATTTTTTTTTTCCGGGTAAGCGAGGCTTCGAGAACCGAGTGGCTCTGATACCAAATTTGTTGGTATATTTTTTTTAATATGGTGGGAATATTTATTAATTAGGAGAATAATATAAATATTATTTTTTATATATTAGAAATATAAGAGAGAGGATTTTTAATTTTATTGCTCATTTTACAAATGTATTACATGATGGCTATTTATAGATTTCATAAACATCTAGATATTCAATATTCAAATCAAATATTCAACATTCAAATCATCTAGATATTCAATATTCAAATTCTCTAGATATTCAATATTCAAGCCATCTAGAAATTCAATATTCAAATTTGGTGATTTATTCAAAAATATCCATTTTTAGTTTTATTATTCAAATATGAAAAACACATATTATGTTTAACAGCCCTTCGCATACTCTACCCAAGCGAACGCAGGCTCTGCGACCGCATCTTCTTAGGGTTTTCTTCGGCGTCGGACGTCTCCTTCATGGAGGTCTGCAGAGGAACGGTGATACAGTTCCTAAACTTCGCCGACGCGGTGGCCATAGGCAGCCGCGCGCCGGACAGACTTTTCAGGGTTTTAGACGTGTACGAAACCATCAGAGATCTGACGCCGGAGTTCGAACTCAACTTCTCCGACCAGTACTGCCTTCAGCTGAGGAACGAGTCCCTAACCATCTTGAAGAGGCTGGGCGAAGGCATAAGAGGGATTTTCATGGAACTCGAGAACATCATCAGCCGCGACCCAGCCAAAGACGCCGTCCCCGGCGGTGGGCTTCACCCAATCACGAGGTACGTCATGAACTATCTCAGAGCTGCTTGCAGATCCAGGCAGACGTTAGAGCAAGTGTTCGAAGAAGGCATCGCAGGCGTCTCTCCCACTTACGGGGATGACCCAAACGATCGCCTGGGCTCCTCGTCCCTAGCCGTCCAAATCAAATGGATCGTACAGCTCCTCGAATACAACTTGGAGGCGAAATCAAGGGTCTACAGAGACAACCCTTCTCTGTGCGCCCTGTTCATGATCAACAACACTCGGTACATCTTACAGAAGGTGAAGTACGACGAATTGGACGCCTTGCTGGGCGACGATTGGATAAAGAAGAACGCGGCCAAGGCGAGGCAGTACCAAGTGAGCTATCACAGGAGTCCTTGGAAGGTCAGTGCTTCAGATCACATTTGGCCGTTAAGTTCGTTGCAAGAACACATCACATTCAATGGCGTCTAAAGCTTTCTTTATTGCATTGTTAGTTATCGTTGACACTGTTATTGCAACTGCTTCGGCCTACGATTACACGGTTGGAGACGGCGACGGTTGGAAACTAAACGTAGATTACAAGAAATGGGCCGAAGGGAAAGATTTCTACGTCGGAGATAAGCTAAGTATGTGCCCCTCTCTCTCTCTCTCTCTCTCTCTCTCTGTATATATGTAATATGCTTTTTCTGAAGATAATAAATGTGTGTTTTTCTTTTTTATTACTAACATTTGCGCAGTCTTCAACTACAACAGCACCGCTCACAACGTAGCGAAGGAATCCGATAATACTTTGTTTCCTGGACTGATTTAATTTCTGTCCTAATATCTTGTGGGTTATCATCAAAATCGAATCTTTACTTAAGACGAAATGGAACAAGATAAACACTGCAATAACAACGTCAAGAAAAAAACTCACTTCTCTGCATCTCAATAACCACAGCAAAAACCATTCCCATTATCCCTAAGCTATAAAGCTAGCTCTTTTTTGTAGTATCCGTAAATATTACATATCAAAGGCAAGACAAAGCTTCATACTGTATTAAACTTTGCTGGGCACAAAATCAGAATTAGTGGCCTCCCAAATAGTAGTTCCATCGCAAGTGCAGAGCTTTTTGTAATTCTCGCCGACCCCAGCGCTTTGAGCAACTACTGCAGCTGCAATCCCTTCGTCAGATTTATCTTCGGTCCCATAAACGACGATCGATCTTCCAACGAGTTCAGACACTCTAAGCTTTTCTTTCACGCCGCTGTAAAAGGCCTCGCCTTTTTCGTCGACTTGCAATGTTCCCAGGTCGCCGACGGGCTGAGAAAAAGGTTAAATTTTTACCGGCTAAATAATCTCAAGAGAAAAAAAGGTTATTTCTATGTGCTGATGACAAACCTCATCTTCGTTCTTGGTGGGATTGAAGATTTTGCCAGTGCTTGAAGGGCCCTTTGTCAAATCGCCGAATTCGTTAATGGACCAACCGAGATTTCCATGTGGTAAGCCGCTGAAGTTAGCTTCGACTCTAGCTAATTCCATGTTCACTTGAGCTATACGAACTACGCCGAATATGTTGGGGCCTTTAAATTCAGAAACAGCAGCTGAAACTAGAAAATCTGCGGTGAAGATCGAGGATTAGTCTTCGGGTTAGGATTATTTCTTTTTCCGAAGCAAAAGATTTGCGAAAAGAAAGGGAAGAAAGTGTTGGTGTTACCATCAGGTACTCCTTGTCCAATTAGTCTTGCTTTTCGACCAGTTTGTTCGAGTGCTTCGGACAAAAACTTTACGGGCGAATTCCCGAGGATTCGTACGACTTGATTGGAAAGGTCGACGTCTACGTTTTTTACGCCTGAAAGATTCAGAGTTTTTCCGATGGTATCGACCGAAATATCGAAGCGAAAGCAAAACGATGAAGGAAGTACAGAGTTCCTTACCATCAACTGTCTCCAGTTTATTCTCGACTGAATTAACACATCCATCACAGTGCATGTCGACCATGAATTCAGTCTGTTTCAGGCATTTTTAAAAGGTTGGGTACATATGGTTCGAACAAGATATCATATGAAGAGAAGTAAAAGGTTCGAACAGAAATCATATGAAGATTCTAAAACCGATCAGTTAGGTGGAAAAATTGCAAAGCTCACCAGCAATTCGGGCAGCGGGGATCCGCTCTGCGATAAAATCACGAAAAAGAAACCAACAAATAAAGAAAACAATCAGCTCCAATGCTAAGACGAGCTCCATAAACGCATAACTCAGAAAGAAAACGAACAAATCAAACAAGTGAATAGAAACATCACCTGGGTTGCCGCAGATTCTTTCGTATCCCTTTCAACGGAAGCTGGGCCGGCAAAACTCTTCCCAAGAATCGGTTTTTCCGCTCTAGCGAATAAGGAATTCGACGACGGCAAACTCAGAGACCCAAAGGATGGTTCTTTTTTCGAAACCCCTCGAAAATTCGCAGATGAAGAAGAAGAAGAAATTGCGAAAGCGGCGGCTGGAATCGCTAGTGTAGCAGCTGCTGCAATGGCCGTTGTTTTTGTAGTCACCACAGACCTTAAAAATGCCATCTCTTTTTCAGCCTGGAAATTGCATCCCTATTGTTTATGTTCAACGTGATTTCTTCTAGAACATTCAATATTTTTAACCCTTTTCCCCTTCGTTTTTCCTCTTCGTCGTGCTTGACTTTCCACATGTTTGACATTTTCCAGAAAGTAAATCGTTACTGTTTTACAGAATAAATGATAATATATAACATTAAATCCTCAAAGAAACACAAGACAATGAAACTAAAAGAACACAAAAGAAGTAGTAGCAGTAAGTAATCTTTTCGTCCAAATAACTATGCCCACACAAGCTTGAAGATGGCGGTCAAGGTAAAAATGGTAATACTACACATGGAAGTCCCCAAACCCTTGCGAGCGGCTGCAGCCGAGGTCGGGGCGGGTGCGTAAATCGGAGCTTCGGTCGAACCCACGACGGTTATGGCGAGCTTCATCCCCGACGCGCAATGGCCGCCCACGCCGCACACGTACCACTTTTTCCCGGGCGTAATGAGGGTAATTACATCATTTCCGCTCGTGAGGGCCTCGGGCGGGGAGAAGGGCTTGGCGCATTCTTGGAAAGTCGTACCGTTTACTCTGTATACGTCGTGTGCTCCCTGAGTATACTTGAAAACTGCAAAAACGAATAATCGATGGATGTTAAGGACAAGAAAGAATTTTTTCGCAGTGCAATGAAATAAGGCGACGTACTTAGGCGGTCGCCGACGTAGAAGTTCTTTCCTTGTGCCCATTGAGCGTAGTCGACGCCTAATTTCCAGCCAGAATCGTCTCCTACGATGTAATCGGTTGAGAGGGCTTGGATGCATATGGTTGATAGTATGGCTGAGATTAAGAAGAAAGCTTTGCTTGCCATTTTTTTTTTTAAATATTGTGATGCTCTTTTAGTGTAAGATTGCTGTTATAAAAGTTGGTTATTGAGTTCTTGTAATAAGGTATTTATAAGCGTTAGAACTGTTGTATGTAAGTAGCATTGGCCGGCTGAAAGAGGTATGTAATATACACGAGACTTGGTAAAAGAAAAGCAGGCTTTTGAAGAGTTCAATTTCTTTCTTGCACACAACAAATGGCGCAGATTAAAGTTTTTTTTTTTTGAAGTGTAGATAGTCTAGTTTCATTGTCAACGACGCGACGCCGAGTCGAGGGGAAACCCTAGAAACTGTGTTATTAAAAGCTCATTTGTAAATCAAGATTCCAAACTATACATTTCCAATAGACGCAATAGCAGTGTTTTTCGACATATATTTACAACGGATAGAACGAATAATTTGAGGTTGCAAGAATTTGAGCTGATCCATTCTTTCTTTGCAATCTGTCCGATTTATTTAATTATGATGTCCTTGGCCCTGTAGCAGAACTATATCAGAGTAGATGCTTTAAAGCTCGAATGAACTAAAAGAGAATGCAGAGAACGATTTAGATACCAGTTGATGTCTCCGGCAGAACTAAAATTGCCAATTCGTTGCACAAAGGGAAGGTTTTGTATTTGCTGGTCTGGCGAGCTGTGGCTGAAAGTGGTATATAAATGATTGAAGTTCAGCAAGACCAGAAAAATTGATGTTCATATGTTACCTCATTTACTTGCTGGAAACACCGCAGATTCTCTTTTGAGCCCTTGAATGAAAATAAGAACACTGAATTGAAATTCCTAACAAAAGGATTGGCTAGTTGATTATGTTTATGGTTATTGACGAACCTTTGTCTGTGCACTGATCGACCACGGCAATTTCGGGTCACACTTTCTAACTTGCGAATCAGATGCTAGAGAGAGCTGCTTTGGTCAGAAAAAGGAAGCAGTGTGAATGGAACCAAATGGAAGAGCAAGGAGATGGGACTTGAAATGCTTAAAGTAAAACTAGTCGTTGAACACATACTGGTGTTGATTGTTTACCTTGTTGAATAGTTCAGTTGGAGGATTGTGGGGATGTTTCTTCTCTGTCTGGAAATTGAAATCCTACAAGAATGAAGAAGATACAAAAATGGTAACTGACTTGTTAATTATCCACAGGAAAAGCAACTACGTCGAACTACGGTCATCTAAATTTTCAAGAACCAACTACCGTTTCCATTTTACTACTTCGGAAATTTCCCTTGTCTTCCTTGCTAACAAGAATCGGGAATTGAAAGACAGTTCAAGTCAGCACCCGATATAAATTCAGAGGTTCAACACTTTACAGCATATATAACCTTTTTATTGACAGAAAGAACTTTGAGGTTGTGAGAAGTTAGGCACTCATCGGGTCTTGAATAATTCAAAAGGTTGGGCCTATAAAGAAGACAATTTAAAAGGTTGAAATATATGAAGGGTTGAGCCTATAGCATTCGTTACAAATATGTAATTCAATGAGTGATAGTATTAATACCATGCATGCTTGGGGCTCCCACAGTCTGTTGTTGAGCTACCGCTAGTAAATTTGTGCAAATCATTCTGCAAGAGAAACCAAGAGTGAGATAATGCAAGTTGCAGCGCATCCCAACTACCACAGCCACTAAACTCTATCCAAATTCCAAAATCTTCTTGTTACTTTGCCGTGTTTACTGGGGAATTTCGCAGCCGCTAAACTGTGTTGCATAGCCCTCTCCGAAGTTTTGAAGTGGAACTCCTACAATATTTACCAAACAAGTCCAGCATGAAGGTCAAAGACTCTGAACAAGTAACATAACATCCCATGAACTCACTTGAAATTCTGGTATTCGAGGAGTGGTTTTCTTTGGAAGTAATGAGGGTGCTTCAAGAATCTGCGAACTTGAAGTTAGACGTCACAAACTAAATGGTATATGAGGTTACTAAAAAGTATAGCTACCAACTTTTCTGTTTAATGGAAGAGCTTTGAATCTACGAACGGCTGAAGTTCCATTTTCAGCTTCCTTACTATTATTTGACCTGCAAAATATGTCAAGTAAAAAGAGTTTGACACGATTAATCTACTGCTATACTGAAATAATGCCATATACCAACCTTATCTTCTCAGCTCTGCACGCTGTTTCAAGAGCAGGTCCTTTAGGAACGGTGATCCGCGATTTAGTATGAGTTATCCTATCAGGCAATCCATCCTGTGAATTTAACACAGATTATTAGACCCATTTAAGTGGCAGAAAAATCCGAGATAAATACAAAACGAGTATTAGTCCTGCAATCTTCTTCTCAACATTTACAAAGAAATATTTTCTGAGACAGACATACTCGCTTGGGTGCCTTGTGAACAAAATTAGTCTGTTGCATCTGCGCTGCACCTTCAACCTGCATTACAAAAACAAAAGTAATAATAAAAAGCATCTAGATGATAATCTAACAATTACAAAAGAAGCAAAAAAAAAAAAAAAAAAAAGAAAACCTTCCGTAGAAGGCCACTCTCAAGCTTCTGTCTTTTTGCGGCTTGGTTCTCAATTACACAAGTGGCAGCAAAGCTTCTATCTGGATTCTCTGACGGCAGCGACCTATCGTTTGATAGTTTAAATTTGTGTTAAGAAGTAAGAACAGATTTTCATGCTCCGTTTCTTACGACGAAACTTTCATGTGATCACACAAAAATGTCAATTGATTGGCTCGTACACAACATGACAGCAGAACGGAAGGCTTCATAATGAAAGAACCATGATGAGAATCGAAACTTAAACTTCAAATTTGTGTGGAAAGATGGCAAAGGAACAAAAATATTCAAAGTAAATTTCGAGATAACACATGCTTGTTTTGCAAATGCCCCGGCAAATTTCAGAATTAATGAGTTACCTATTATAACCAGCCAGGAAAGGACGGTTTTGCTTGGCTAATAGACTTGCAGTTGGCTTCATGAGAGTTGTAGTCCTTGAAGAAGTGGGCCTCATCGAAGATTTACTTTTATGTTTCATATATCCATTGCCTGCCATATGATGGGTAAGAAGGCGACTCTTTCTCGCGGCAGATATCTCATCATCCCTACTACCCAATCCACTCGAAGCAAAGTTCAAGTTCCCAGTGATTTTTTTAGATTTCAACGGCGCATTTGCAGTTTGCATTTCCAATCTCTGAGCCAACCCAGCTACAAAAGCTGAGAACGCATAGCATTTCATTCAACCGAAAAAAAATTACCTAAAGAAATCAAAACGACGAGAGAAAAAAGGGCAGAGCAGAAATTACGAGAAGGCTCATAGCTCGGCGCCGAGTCGAACCAAGCCTCTGCTCGCCTTGCTTGGCTCAGCGACTCGACTCTGCTAAAATCGAAGTAGCGAACGGCGTCGAACTCGTAATCCAGGTCCACCTCATAGGCCGTGAACTTATACCCAATCATTTCTTCTTCATGGTCATACACAGCGACCATCATATCTTCGACTTCCCCCATTCTTTCGTCACTGAAGCTTCCACCGATGAAGAAGATAGAGTTTGATCCTCGAAAATCGAGCGGAGAATGAAGGAATTTAATTTACGTTAGGATTTTCGCTCATGGGAACGAAGTACGATAGCGACAGCTGAAGAGTGGTGAGAGTCGAGGCTGTGTTCGTGCGTGTGATTAACGATGACAAATACGTTAATAAATGGGCCCTTCATTCGAATTTACATAAAATTGTAGGCCATACGTAATATACCAACAATCAATAAATCAAGGCAAAATACGACGTTATAAATAGTACTATTTTGAACCAAGGATTTCATCGGTTAATGCTCTAATATTTAATGACATGGAATTGACAGAAATAGAACGTTACAGATATATTAGGCGTAGTTTTTTAAATTTGAAAAAGTGAGGACCGAATTGTCATTTTCCGATGGATCTGTTCTTGAAGAAGGGGCCAAAGCGTCATTGGACTTTGAGCTCCGCTTTGGGAAGCAACAAATTGTCCCGTCTTTTACGTACTGAAATGCCGGCGCGGGTTCAGCTATACCCGACCCGACACAATTTCTCACAATTTTACGGAAATGCCCCGCGAAGAGCAATTTCAAAGCGCTAAATTGCACGTAACGACCAAGAACCACCGTTGAATTACATTTAAACCCCCATAACTGCGAAAACTAGACGTAAAGCCCCCCATCTTGTGCATGAAATGAAACATAGGAAATCTCAGTCGCCGGCGAATGAGCGGCGGCGATGATAGTTATATTCCAATTACAAGGCGGAAAAAAAAAAATGAATGGCATTATTGGGAAGGGAGATAAAACTACAACCAATTAAGAGAACCTCCAAGGAAAGAATCTTACGATTTCCAAAGCAAGAAAAGAAATCCTCACGACAAATCCGACCCATTTCGCACCGATTCAAGAACCTGGACAACCTCGGCCATGCTCGGCCTCCTCGCCGGCGTCTCAGCCGTGCAAATCAATCCCAGCTTCATCACCTGCACAAGCTCGTTCTCAACGAACCCTCTCAGCCCCCTATCGAAGCAGTCCGCCGCCCTCCCTCGCTCGATCAAACTCCTAACCCACTCGCAAAGAACGACCACTTCGCCGGCGGCGGCCGATACCCTCTCCACGGGCTTCTGCCCAGTCACGAGCTCCAATAGAACGACCCCATAACTGTAGACGTCGCACTTATCAGTGACGGCGGAGCTCTGAGCTAGCTCAGGCGCGATGTAGCCCACTGAGCTGTGAATCCTCGTAGCGCCATTGTTATCTAGTATGTGTAAGAACTTCCCCAACCCATAGTCTGAAACCTTGGGCCTGTAATCTTCATCCAAGAGTACGTTTGTTGACTTTACGTTGAGGTGAAGAATCTGAGGCTTACAGTCATGGTGAAGGTAAGCCAAAGCCCGGGCAGTTCCTAAAGCTATACGAAACCTCCTCGACCAGTCTATCTCGGGATTTCCCGAGCTGCCCTTGCTGCTACTGCTCGGGTAGTTCGGGCTGTGTAAGTTGTCATAGAGGTTCCCCTTTGGGCAGAATTCAGACAAGATCAGTCTCATGGTCGACGAGTAGTAATAGCCTTGAACAGATACTAAGTTTGGGTGGCGAAGATTGCCTAACCGCCCTATCTCTTGCTCGAACTCGTCTTGGCTCTTGATTTTCCCGAGGGTGCGGAGCTTCTTCACTGCAATGGATATTTCTTCGTCCCCTTCGAAGGTTGTCTTGTACACCGTTCCGATGGAGCCTCGGCCCACGATTCGTTCTTTGTCGAGCAATGCCTTCGTGCCCATTTCCCAGTCTTCGTATTTCGACGGTAGGGTTTTGCTGAAGAGGACGAGTTTTCCTATGACGACTTCAGATTCGGAGGAAGCTAAAGGCGCAGCTTCGACAGGCGTTTCTTCTTCTCTCCTCCTCCTTCTCCTTCCTCGGGCCTTAATGTTGACGATGGTTATCACGCATACGCCTGTTACTATTAGAGCAGCTGCTACTATCGCGACTATAGCAGAGGCGCTCAGCTTCGGTTTTCTCGCGGGTCGGGTCGAAGCGTTCGAACACGGGTCGTCCAGCGGAGCTCCGCAGAGTCCCGGGTTGTGGAAGAAGGAGGAGATTCCAAACTGCTGCATGCTCGAAGGGATGGGGCCCGCGAGGTTGTTGTAAGAAACGTTGAAGCGCGTCAGATTCTTTAGGTTTCCCAGGGACGTCGGGATGGGGCCCCCGAGGGAGTTGCGAGAGAGGTCGAGCGAATGCAGGTTTGATAAATTCCCGACGCTCGACGGTATGCTTCCGTTCAGAAGGTTGTCGTGAATGTCGAGGATTTCGAGGTAGGTTAGATTGTCGAGGTTCCGAGGAATTTCGCCGGAGAGACGATTTCCCGACAAGTCCCTGCGTGTAAATTTTCGTACATAAAAGTTCCATAATAAATAACGGAGGGATAACTTAAGGGTGCGTTTGGCATGCGGAATCCGACGCAGAAAAGAAAAGAAAAATGTAACGATGCGCATCAGACCGTTGGTACATTAGGCTTCGCGTGTCGTAGCATAACAGATTTTCTTTTGTTTCCAAATCGGATCCCGCATACCAAACGCACCCTAAGAGTCGAGGATAAAACTCACAGCTCGAGGAGGTACTTGAAGTTGCCGACTTCGTCGGGAATTTCGCCATCGAGCCGAAGATTGCGCAAATCGAGCACTTCGAGCCACTCGATATCCCCAATCTGAGCGGGAATGTTCCCTTCGATCGAATTATTCGCCAGACGAACGACGACGAGCCTTTCTAAGCTTGCGATTTCGACGGGTATTGTCCCACCAATCTCATTGTAGCCGAGATCCAAATACTTGAGAGCGGCGCACTTCGAAATGCTCGCCGGGATTTCGCCGGCTAGAGAATTGCCAGAAACGTCGAAGACTTGCAAGTTGGAAGCGCAAGATTCAACCTGGGAAACGTTCCCTTGGAAATTATTCCAAGAAACGTTGTAATAACTTAAACTGGGAACGCTGAGAGCCTCGAAAGGAGCTGCCCCGGCGAACAAATTGCTGCCGAGGTCCAAAAGTTCCAAGCTTTTGCAATCCGACACATCAACGTTTCCCGAAAGCACGTTGTTCCTCACAGACAAGTACCTCATCGAACGGACTTTGCAGATTTCGGAGGGCAAACTGCCCACGAGGGAGTTAAACGACAGATCGATCCCTTCAAGATTCAGACAACTACCGATGGAGATTGGGATTTCGCCCGACAAATTGTTACGTGCCAAGGAGACAAACCTCATCTTATCGCAGTTCTTGAAAAGCGAAGAAGGTATTACCCCATTGTACTCATTCCTCGACAGATCGAGGAACCTAATGTTCGGCAAGTTCCCGAGAAATTCTGGGATCTGGCCCGAGAGCGCATTCGAGCTAACGTTAATCTTCCACAGAGCTTCGATTTCGCCATACTCGATGGGAATATTTCCAGCAAAGTAATTCCCAAACAACGTTAGAATCCTCAGAGATTTCAGGCCAGACAATGCAGGCGATAAAACCCCACCAAGGCTGGCATTCCAAAGAACGATTTTTACTACATTACCCTCAGAATTGCAAGAAACGCCGGCGTAATCTTGGCAATGGTTTTTAGTAATATCCCAAGTGCTCAGAATACCGTTAGGGTCTCTGCTAATGTTGCCCTTAAATTGAAGCAGAATCTCCTTTTCGGTAATTTGGGAGGCAGAGAATAGCAGAAGCTCAAGCAAAGAGAAGACAGCTACGAATACGAGGTGCTGAGAATTTATACCTAGTAGTAATCTCATTCTCCTTACAGCACAAGCCCAGCATTATAGTCGCTGTGGATCCAATTGATCTCTGTCTCTTCGTAGACAGCCCAGCCTTGCCCTTCGTTCATAAATGTCCGAGCTTCCCTCTTACAATGGCGGCCAGCTTCACCGAACAAAATCCCGCCTTTATCAAATTAAGAATGTGGGTCAGCGTAAAAATCCAATCTTTACAAGAAATTCATGGAAGATGAATGGCAGCAAAAATCTCTCTCTGCCTTGCGAGTTAGAGCTTGGCTGGCAATGTAAGAGCTTCTTAGCTGGACGAAAATGGTTGATGAAAGTTCCAAATCTTGGGCTGTAAAGAGGAGCCGAGCACTAATTGTTTAATACATTTCTCTCTCCGATTCTTACACCAACGTTTATATAAATAAAATGTTATCCTAATTAAATAATGTGTGTCGTTCTGTTCTGTGGAGAATCAATGGAGGTGCCTCCACGTGGTCCCAGAATTAAAAAAAAAAAAAACGCATCTTTGCTTCCTACACACATAATGCCATACAATAATACACACCATCCCATGAAGAGATTAGCACTAAACTGAGCGATTAATTAAGAGGATTAAGCATAAACCAAAGAACAAGAGAAGACCTCATTTTGTCTGAAGCATGCTTTTCAATGAAGGGTCTGTTTCAGCACAGAAAAGCAGCATTTATTCTTCTCAACAACCGAGGAGAAACGTTGATAGTACAAAGATGATCGAAATGGAAATGAGATGTTGGTGCAGTGTAGGCTTTGGTTCTCTATTACCATGTCTATGACGTGGACTTCTCCTTGTCTTTGACTGCTTTGCTTGGTTTTAGTAATTTTCTTTTCTCATATTTATGATTTAAGATTACGATTTCTGCAGAAAAGGAAAAAAGAAAGAGAACATTTTAACCAAGTTTTGATTTTCTTTCATGTTTAATAAAAAAAGATTGGGTCATTCAACAAAATTAGATGAAATTTAAGGACGATTTTTTTTTTTGTGGAACTGTCCTTTTGTTGTTCATGTTGTGTCCACCTCTCTTCTGTCTTGCTTTCTACTAAGGGCAAAGTGATGGGGAAACCTATTCAATGTGGTGGTTGTAATAAATATTCCTGCGGCAAAAAAAATAATTGAATGGAATATAATATTCATTCTAGGAGTATAAAATATCATGATTATCATTAACTAGCTGTTACTTTGTATTCTTATGTAAACATATGTCATTAACTAAATTAAAGAAAGAAAATAAAAACAAAAATGGCATTTTGAAAAAGAATCTTTTTGAATTAGTGCTATCTGATCTTGTCTCTAGCCAAAGCTGACAGCAAATTGCTAATCATACAATATAATCTTCTTATATTTAATCTAATCTTTTGGCTTAATATTAATCCTAACAATATTTGCTTCATACATATATTCGTCTAAACTATAAGAGACACAATTATAGTTGATCTAAACAAAAATCACCCGCCGTAATATCACGCTTTCAAAAGTAATTGTTACATCATAAGAATCCGATGATGTCTATTTCATCAATACGGTGAATTACACACACAAACACCTACATACATATTCAAGAAAAATATTCACCAAAATGAACAAATTAATTTTTACAAAGATATGCACATAAACAATGCAATAGAACTGGAACGATCGTCGATAGCAAGCTACGAACGAAATCCATTTTTTTGCGCTCGTGGACGCTCGAAAAGCGCAAAAGAAAAAAAAAAAGAAAAAAAATCATCGTAATGATAAAAGAGACGACGAATCTTCCTCAAATTGCAGACGATTTAATCTCCTTTTAGCGCAAATTGCAACTACGACGGTAGCCGCCAAAGAAATGCAAAAGCCGGAGGCGCCAAAAATAACTTGAAAAGCCGATATGGGTCGTCCGCCTTGCGAAGCGTCCGCCAATGTTTTTATGAATATCCCACTACATTTTCGAGGAAAAAGAGGGTATATTTGAATTCAAGCCCCGTGAGAAGTTTAATTTAAGATTCAAGTCATATCAGAAAAAAAACTTTATTTTAAATGACTCAATTTCTGTAAAATTTAGAGAAGACAAAAAAGCGATATAAAAGTTATATGAATTGGATGATCATTCAAACTTTCAACATGTTATTTCAGAACATGTAGTGGTATCGCAGAAATGAACGGATATCGGATGAATCATTAGCTAGTACCGAAAAATCGTTTGTATTACAAAATGGGTCTTTTTAAAAAATAGCCTTTGACTCGGTCAACTTTAAAAAAATAGCCCCGTCGATTCTACCTTTTGAAAAATAGCCTTCAATTTAAGGATATTTTCGTCTTTTTACAGTGTCTGTAAAAACCATTATGTTAAATCGGGGCCGCACTAGGGTGGGCGGGTGTGGTGTAGTCCAGTGGTTATATAGTCAGACGTTCAAGTAGTAGGTCGTGGGTTCAACCCCAACACATATTTTATCTATATATATATGGCTGCCCAAATGCATTGGACGGGACCTCTGCTAGCATGGGCGGGGCCCCCGCTATATAGCACGGGTCCCCTGCCCAGCATGGGCGGGCTCCCGTGCTGTGTTGTGCCTACTGCAGCACGGGACCCCGCCCATGCTGGGCAGGGGACCCGTGCTATATAGCAGGCGCCCATACTAGCATAGGTCCCGCCATTTACTGCCCATGCATTGGGCGAGACCTCTGCTAGCATGGGCGGGGCCCCTGCTATATAGCACGGGTCCCCTGCCCAGCATGGCGGGGTCCCGTGCTGTGTTGTGCAGCACGGGACCCCGCCCATGCTGGGCAGGGGACCCGTGCTATATAGCAGAGGCCCCGCCCATGCTAGCATAGGTCCCGCCATTTGGTGCACAGCAGGGGCGGGCCCCCTGCTTAGGGGACCTGTGCTTTGTAATAAGGGACCCCGCATTTTTCTGGGAGCCGATTAGTAAGGACGTTAAAGTTATTTTACATTTGGAGGCTATTTTTTTAACGTTGACCACGTCAAAGGCCATTTACTTAAAAATCCCTTACAAAATTTAAATTATATTGTTATTTAAGAGCAATGAAATGGTAATGCAGTTGCGGGCATGACAACAATTTTTTTCTCACATGACCTGAATCCTAAATGAAACCCTAAAATGTCGCGAAAAAACGACAAAATATTTCAAAAAAGGAGGGAACTTTACGTGTAAAGCGCGACGAATATTTCGGGTATCGTGCCGACGGTTCCAAGCAAGTAGGGAATGTACTTGACATCAGTAGCAGCAGCAATGTAGTTGTAAACAATGTAAGGAAAAGGAGATAATCTGATGAAGGCCACAGCTTTGAACTGATGAAGGAAATTCCCTTCGCCGGCGAGCTTTACTATGGAAGCTTTCTTTGGGTGCTTTTCTAACCATACCTACGACGGACAAAAATTAAGGTTTTTTATGTTTTAATTTGTCGACGAGTAGCGATTGACTAGTATATTCTATATAGTGTGAGTTCTTTCTTACGTGGATTTTATGAGAGAAGAGTGAGCCCATGAAGTAAGGAAGAGATACGCCGATGAGTACGCCGGCGAAGGTGAGAAGGAACCCATAGCCGTAGCCGAAGGTCACGCCGGCGACCCACTTGGAGGGTATGGAAGGAAGCATAATCGAAGGAAACAGAGCGAGGGAGAAGAAGACGATCAGCGCCATGGTTGATCTGCTGAATGTTTGCTGTACCCAATTTATGGCTGGAATAATTGCCTGAAAAAACGACAGAAAAAAAAAAAGACGACTGATCAATCCCTTTACCGTTGGGTTACTGTTCGATTGTTGTCAGATTGGGGGTGAAAAAATGGCACCTTTTCCATGAAAAAGGGGCCGATCCACTTGAAGAACACGGCGACGAGAACTCCGACGAGTAACGCCGCCGCCGCCAGCTTCGCCCACCACCAGCAAGACGACCACCACCAAGCGTCGGATGTTGCCGGAGACGACGGTTCGGCGGCGTGGGTCCCACGGCCTTCCTCCAATTTTATGTAGTCTCCTCTAACATCATCGGCGTTGTTCATGGCCTTCGTAAGATGTCAATCAGAAGATTATACAGTCGAATGTGGCCGAGGAAGAAGAAGAGCTGATCGAGTTCAGTTTGAGATCTGTAGGGATTTGCAGAAAAGATTGGATTTTTAGTAAGATCCAAACTGACAAGAAAGTGCGTGTCAAGAGAATGAAGTCGTTTGAAACAATGCAATGTATCTATATCATAGAATCTAGAAAGCCCAGAAAACGATCTGCTTGGCTTGATGACGTGGCGTCACACGTGTCTTCTGTCTCGAACCTACGTACATTACATTAGGTAAGGTAATGAAGATTTATGTTCTTTGCATTGCACACTTATTTTATTACTAAATACAGATTCGCGAGTACATTAATTATTAAGCTTAGGGTGGAGATGGAGAATCTAATCAATGAGATCGTTCCTCTCACAAACCGACAAATTTCTGCATGTTATATTATTAAAGCTGCTATTTTCCCAGGTTTTATTTCATTTTATTTGTTACAAAATGTCGTTATAGGCTTAGAAGTGTAACTGTAATCCAACCCCTCATTCATGGGTTTATAAGTGTATTAATTACGTTCAATTCAAGCCTTCTCTCAACTTTAGCGTAGCAATTGCACCTATACTTTTCGAGCCTAATTTAAAAAATGCCAACTTTGGAGCATTGATGTCTATATACTTCATTATTCAATAAAACGGTACGAAACAATAAAGTAAACTCTTTTATTCTTTCTAAATTAATACAAAACCACGGTTCAGAATTGAAGCTTAAGATCTGATAATATTTGTTAACGTAATTAGTAAATATGCGCTTAATAAACAAATATAGCAGATAAGGCCCATATAAGCCGTCATCTCTAATAAACAGTAGAAGCAGCAAATCAAATCAAAGCTTTCACTTTTACTTCAGTTCAAAGAACACTTTGACTTTGAGCTTCTTTCAGTTTCGTCAGTCATCGTCCGTCTCTTTAAAATGCTCCGTGTTAATGTAAGAGCTGCTAATAGCAATCATTCTTTGCCTCTGCACCGCTGCGTCCAATCCAACGGTGGAGATTTCATCCTCCAATCAGAAACCCGCCAACTGAAACCCTGCCGTTTCCTGCCATTATTTCATTCGCCAGGTATTTTTTAATGTTTACCATGATGAATGATGCTGTAAATGTGACAAAAGGTTCAATTTTTATTAAAATATCCCTTTTCTTTTTCCTAGCTGGGCTACGTTTGTGTAGGTTTATACCTCAGGGGGGCTTCCGTTCTCTTAAAGAACGCTTCTTTTTATTGAATTTAGCTTATGTTTGGTCTGGGTTTTTTTGGTTTGTAATAAAGTTTAGTTTTTTTTATAAGCAGCATTTAAGTTTTTGTCGGCACTTTAGCATTTGGGCCCGGAAAATATATGATCTTGATGAATTATGTAGGTGGGATTTCCCGAATATTGATAGTGAAGAAGTGTTCGCCTGATGATATATCGCAGAAAGTGGTTTCGAGTGATGAATCAGAACCACCTAAGGTATATATTTCTTCCACCCTCTAACGTTATTACAATCATTATCTGCTGCTGTAGCTTTGTAATGAAACATAAAACTGAATTCTTGTCCGAGGTTAGGTTCGTACGAATTCATAAGATCTCTGTTACATTGTTTATTGCGTCGAAAATGCAGAGCGCCTATTATTGCTGAAAGAATAACTTTCTTGAATGGGTTTTCATCAGATTAAGGAAGATGTTTCCTTGATGGGCATTTTGAAGGAAGCAAACTCCTTTCTTCCCCACGTCGTTCTTGCAAGCACAATCTTGGCCCTCATATACCCGCCTTCGTTCACTTGGTTCACTAACAGGTTTTTTTTTTTTTATCAAATGTTGTCTTGTATTTTACGAATATGTTCTCCCCCCTAAATCGATGCAATCGATCGTTTTAATATTATTCAGGTACTACGCCCCTGCATTAGGCTTCCTAATGTTCGCAGTTGGTCTGAATTCGAGCGAAAGAGATTTCCTCGAAGCATTCCAAAGGCCTGCAGTAATATTAGCAGGCTATTTAGGACAGTTCTTAGTTAAGCCTCTCCTTGGCTATCTCTTCGGAACTGCTTCCATGGCTTTGCTTCGTCTCCCAACTTCTCTAGGTAATAAATCTTATTCCTCAAATTCATCAATGGTAATTTTTTTTCTCGCCTTTTTTTATTTCGAATTTTCGTATGATCGATCAGCGGCTGGAATAATGCTAACTTCGTGCGTCAGCGGGGCCCAGCTATCGAACTACGCTACTTTCCTCACAGATCCAAAAATGGCGCCGCTCAGCATTGTAATGACGTCGCTTTCGACCGCCACCGCCGTTTTCGTAACCCCTTTGTTGTCTTTACTGCTCATTGGTAAGAAGCTGCCCGTCGATGTAAAGGGAATGGTTTCGAATATTCTTCAAATCGTCGTCACCCCTATAGCCACTGGCTTATTACTGAATAGGTAGAGTGCTATATTTTCAAGCTAAGTTTTTTTTCTTCTTTTCAACTCTAGAAATCCCTCTTCTGCAGATTCTTTCCAAGTATAAGCAATGCGATTCGACCAATTCTACCATTGCTATCGGTTTTCGTCACTGCCCTTTGCGTTGGCGCTCCGTTAGCTATAAACAGAGCGTCCCTATTATCGCCTTCTGGGATTTCAGTGCTTTTGCTTGTTATTATCTTTCATTCGTCGGCGTTTATAGCTGGCTTTACTATGGCTGGTGCTTTCTTTAGGGATTCGCCCGACGTAAAACCTCTGCAAAGAACGTTATCTTATGAGACAGGTTTATTAATAATCTTTGGATGGACGCAATTTTTCTTTTTCCGATTTACGCTGTGGCGTAGATTTGTTTCTTCGGTTATTTTTCAGGAATGCAGAGTAGTCTCCTGGCGCTCGCACTTGCAAATAGATTTTTTCAAGATCCGCTCGTCAGCATTCCTCCCGCAATTTCGGTAAGTTGGCAAAAAACATCGTAATCTTTATTACATATGTCTGATTCTCGCCGATCTTATTAGACATATGAATCTCCGTCGAATTTTGCAGACTGTGATAATGTCGTTGATGGGATTCGCTCTAGTAATGCTTTGGGCTCGAAGGAAGTGAAACGTCGATCTAAGTCGAAGAAACGAACGGCAAAATCAAACCCCATAATCAGAAAACTGCATAGTTCCACAGATCTCTTGATTGCTTGTTTATATTCTTACCAAAGTCTCCCATATGTAATAAACACATCAGACCTTGCTGATACTATTCGTACTATTTACCTGATATGATTACATGTAAGAAGAGCAAATCACATATATATTTGTTTGTGGGAAAAACCCGGGAATTAAGGAACAATAGCTCTTCCAAGAACCGAGTTAGGCGAAGAAGAGTTGAAGATCTCTTGTCCAAGCTCGTTAATCTTATCTATCAGCAGCATTTCTTCGGTTTCGAGCTGAAGTATGTACTCCTCTTGAGTATCATGAAGGCTTTCGAGCTCGGTCAGAGACTTCGTCGCCCCTTCTAAGTCGTTTTCCTCCATTAGAGACCGAAGCTTCATCATAATCTCCTTCATCTGTTGTATTTATACTCACCATAAGTTACGCTTTTTTTTAATAACATCATGGTATCGAATAAGGTCTCAATATTATTTATTACCTGGGTAGAAATCTCGTGCTGAACTTTCCTCATGGACGCCTCGGAATCAGTGCTCTGCTTCTTCTCCAGCTCGGGGATCTTCCTCGTGACTTGTATGTGAATTTCGCCGCGCTTTACGCCTTGAAGAGGTATCCATTTATCGGACATTTGGTTGGGCGGAAGCATCTGATACTCGATGACGCAATCTCCTATGCTTGACGTCGGCAATAGAGTGTTGTGATCCTTCACGTGGAGCGTCAAAGCGCTTCCGTCGTCTGGGAATTCGAACGTCTGATGCCACTTGGGATTCAGTGTCCTGGGCATGACCTGCGTGCAGACGTTAGAATGTCGCAAACGAAGCGTGGTAAAGATATGAGACTGCCCCGTTCTTGAAAAAACGGGGGTGAGTTTTTTTTACCTTAGTGCTTCTCTTCATGCTTCCGTAATGAACCCTAACGTATGGATCGCTCGTTCCGCGTAAATCGGCTGCGATCAGATCCCTCCCTTCGATTAGGACGAGTTCGATCCAACCGTTGCCCGAACTTGAATGCGAACCCTAAACGTATGTGCGGCGAGTCAAATTAGTGATCGAATAGAATCCTCGATGCTAATGCAATAAAAGAGATTTAGGCTGCGTTTGTTATGCAGATTTCAGTTGAGAAAGCGTGAGGGTACTACGACTTTCGAAGCGCAGAGTATTATTGTTAGATGCGCTGACTTATTCACGAATTCTGCATGCCATACGCAGCATTAAACTTGTTGGTTGCTTTAGCTAATTATTGAACCTTGGAACTCCCATTTTCGTAGACTTTACGGCTTCTATCTGAAGCCTGAGCTCGCCCGAGTTGACTTTTTCGAGGGGGATGTAGAAATCTCTCACGGAGCCCTCGATGAGTCCCTCGAGGTTGACCCGAGCGCTGCCTATGCTCTCGTCGCTGAACGTTTCCTCGGTGAAGCACTTCACCTTCAGATACTCTCCGCCGCCGATTTCGTCGAATTCGAACCTTTGATTCCACGTCGGGTTTGCAGAGTGTGGTGCCGCTTTCGTCTTTTGGATGGTCTGAATATAGGAGATGACAATTTTAGGACAATAAGTTTCAAAATTGAAGCAATATGATGACAGTAAGTTTACAAATTCCAAGAGTAATTGTCCTTAAAACACTAAAATTTTGAAACTTATTGTCCTAAATTGCAAATTTAGGTGTTTTTATAGCGTTCTCGCCCCTCATACACTGGAACGAAAAAAATAATTAAGCCTTCAGATTAAAATATTATCACATTACCTTTCCGTACTGGAGTTTGACGTAAGGGTCGGATTTCCCGATTTTGTCCTTCACGAGGAGGTCCTTCCCCTCGACAACGCTCACGATAATTTTTCTCCCCGTCCTCGAAAAATAATTCAACGAGCCGCTCAATCTACGACTCGGGCTCGAGCTCATGCTCTTCGAAACATTAGAGCCATCGGCGAACAACCACTCCTTAAGCACAAGGCTCACGCGAAGCTGCGAAATTTTTTGTCCTCGCTAACATTACAAACGGAATAAACGAAAAAAGAAAGTTTTCGATTTCGAAAAAATTACCTCGCCCGAATTAACGCCCTCGAACGGAACGATCATCTCAGCTTCCGCCCCGCAAGACTCCGATCGCTTTGCGATCACCGAAGAATCCGATCCAACGGCCCAGAATACAGTCGAATCGTCCGGGGCATATCTTATCTGTTCATTTAATCAGAGTAACGAATTCGAACGTCGTCGAAACCCGACAAAAATAGAAGTCGAAATTATATTTTTATTTTTTTCACCTTAACTTCGCAGGTCGTGAGGAAGTCGTACTTTACGCTCCCAGGCGTGCACTTGTACAGATTAAACCTAACGATGCCAGCGTTGTCGTGCAATACCAAGTTAAACGTCGAATCCCAAGTGGGGTCCGACCCTTTCCTCGCGTCCGTTCGCCTCGTCAGCTCGTCGAGCTCGACTTCGACGAACGTCCGAAGTTCGCCCTCCGCCGTGTAAGAAGAAGAATCGCCCCTCAAGAAACTTCTGGAAAGCTTCTTCGCTGACTTAACTGTGACGTATAGAATTCCTCCCACGGCTTTCTTGTATAAGTCGACGGCTGGTAAGGGAAGGCACTGACGCCGAGGCTCGACCATTCTCTTGTTTAACGTGTCAATGGCAAATTTGACCTGAAAAAAAAAAGATCGAATTTTACTAATTTTAGCTTTCTAAGATTTGTTTTTCTTTCAAGAAGACTCTAGAAGACGTACGAGCCAAGAATTAATGCCGGGCAGCTCTGTTGCGGGCAGAGATTGGCTTCCGCTGCTACCAAAGGCTACGCCAAGCCTCACTTCAGGCGTAGATACGAATGAGTATAGTATCGCCTTGCCTTCTAATATCGGCATGAAGATAAGCTGCAAATTTTTAATTTTTTTCGAAGTTGTTTATGATGGAATTAAACGGAAGATAAGATTGAGTATACGAAAAAATTTCGATAAACATACATCGCCCTTAACGTGGATGCTGTTTATGACGATTCGAGCTGTTCCCAGGGCCAACTTGGCAGACAACAATATGTTTACGTCTGTTGTGTCCCAATCGAAACTCATGTGTAAGATTCTCTGTTTCATGTAATTAAGTACAATGTCAAAAAACTGCCATAGCCTTACACACACACACACACAAACACACACACACACACATATATTATACAAGGAAAAAATTAAAACCTGATCGCCCGAGGTCGACCAGCGGGCCCCGTGAAGCCCGAATATTGGAGGTCGAGAACCGAGTGAAAATTTTACTAGTTCGATGTTTTCCTACACGGAAAAAATCATGGTATTGAACAGTATATAACATTAAATTGCATATGATGATAACTTCCCACGTCGTTAAAAACGAAAAACAGTAACAAAAACTTACAATTAGTCTTGATTTTCGATGCTTCAAGCGCCTCTGCACGATTAGAATAAGAATCAGAGAATGCAACTAATCATGCACGTGTTAAAGAAATCTGAAGATTTTATTACATGATTTTCACAGTCGAGCCTAGTGAGCGAAGCATTGCAACATGTCATAAGAAAAGACTAAATCCAACTTCTTTGGCAGTTTAGAAGAAAAATAGTTACCTCTACAATAGAAGCGAATCGCAAAGAAAGCTTCTCGTTTATGTAGTTCGACCAAACTTCAAGTAAAAGCTTGTTCAGCCATTCGCAGTGTTCTCTAGGGGTAACTGCCTGCGAAAGACATAAAGTACGAGAAATTTGAGTCCTTTCGAAATGCTTGGTAATAACTTCAGAAACAAAAAGGACACTTACTGCAGACTTAAGTGCCATTTGCATCCATTTCTTATTCAAATCTTCCACTAAATTTCGGCGTTGATTGCTTCCATACTGCGAAGAA
Organism: Craterostigma plantagineum; assembly: GCA_027422505.1. Taxonomy (NCBI): domain Eukaryota; kingdom Viridiplantae; phylum Streptophyta; class Magnoliopsida; order Lamiales; family Linderniaceae; genus Craterostigma; species Craterostigma plantagineum. The sequence continues at coordinate 23,262 of JAPQWV010000096.1, read as the reverse complement.
ATAAAACAATAACATAAGCATCACCACCTCTTTAATACTCAATAAGAACTGAGATCTAAGCTCGTATTAGGCCATGGCAAAATATGATCTCCCCACAGTAGATTAGAAATTAGAATTTTTCTCCATCAGTTGGCAAGATTTTTTGAACCATATACCGATTAGGACAATTCTTTGTTACCTGCAGTAGTCTCTGTGTAATATGTATCCATTTGGTAATAATAATACTAAAAGTGTAAGGGTGCAGAAATCTTTCTATGAATTGAGTTTCTTCTTCAATTCGAACACTTAAAGAAGGGATCATTCTTGAAAATTAATCACCTGAAAAGCAGCCCATACTGCAAGAACAAGAAGCGCACAATTCGACAAGGAGAAAAACCATCGCTCAACCACCCAAATAAGCAGAAATAAGGGCAGCAAAAAGGGAACCAAAGGCTGTTCCTCTAACACCTTCTCCCATGATTTTACGACCTCGCTCCACTCGAAAAATCTCTTCTTTGTTCTGCCCATGTGATTCTTTTGATGAAAAAAAAAAGATCAAGAAAGTGAAGAGGGGTTGAGACAAGAAACCTCTTAAATCACTCTAAAGAGCGAAGCTCAAACGATTGGTAGCTCATCTCCTTAAATATCCCATTCAATAAATGGGGCCTAGCCTGGCGGTGGGGGAAACAAAGAAAAGCCACTCAAATCAAATGAACTATCCAAGAAGAAGAGATATAAAACTGATGGTCAACGAAATACTACCAAGAGTAGAAAAGTCAAGACTTTGTCGAAGAGAAACAAGTGAAAATGCTTACGTACGCTAAGAACCATAGTCCGCCAAGGAGGAAAAGGTTCTTCTTGAATACAGTGACAACGACCCCATGCCCAGTCATACGAATCGTCGCTTTATTTTTGCTTTTCTTTTATTGCTCTCTTTTTTTTTTTATTAATTTTCAAATCGATGATGATGGTGCGCAGCACATGATCGTAAACAATCCTAGAAAATCGACAGTGGTCTTGGAGCAATTGGCACAGAACCGAGAATGTTTACGCTTATCAATAGCATTTACCTGCTTTTGCAGCTGCAGCTCAGCTGAGTTTAAGTCAACTATAATATAGAATAATCGCGCAAGTCGATTGTTAGGAGTATTCATAAATGCGTAAAGTTTCGAACTTTGATCATGGGCTTCTCGATTCTTGGAGCGGATTCATGAAAACTTAGGCTAATCTGTCGAATTGGTCCATTAGCGTTCTTACACTTAATAAGCCCATGACAAGTTGCCACGTACCTTAAAAAGAAAGAGAGAGATAAAAAAGCTTAGAAACTTGCAATAGTTAAAGTTTAGGCCCAGCAATTAGAGATTTTTACTTGCTGTCCAAATCCACTAGGAATGGAAGTATGGAACATAGATCCTGTAATATTTTATTACATACGAGTTGATAGAATGTCTCCTCCATCATGTGAATGGATTTACTATCATTCAATTCCAAGATTAACACTTCAGTTGCAACCATGTGATCTGATTTCTCAGTGATAAATTTCTTGGTTTGAGGAAAAAAAAAGATGAAAAATGATGAATATTGTGGAAAGAGGAAAAGAAGCTGTGCTTCAAAGGCAAGCTTGCCATATCCCTACGTTTACGATTCTTCGCTCCTTAACCAAGTTTATCTCTAACTGTGATGTGAATGTTTTTGTAAGTTTCTCTTTTCAAAAATTAGCTGAAGCTTTTCTCCAAACACAGATACTGTCTACCCCGCGATTTAAGGTTGTAATTAAGTCATTTGGGACTTAAAAGTGTCAGTGAGATCACATGTGGAGAGATTTTGTGTAGATCTCAAACACGTGGCCTGTGGGGCCCACACTCGTGAGGCAATGCCTAATCATGCAACTCGAACTTTGCATGACTATGGAAATAGAAGTATTATTATTATAAATAAATTATTCGATTTTGGCGCCTAAATTCAATGTAACGAATAAATAAAAACAATATAATGAAAATGGCGGGGTGGAGTGGATGGGATTCTGATGAGCTGTTATTTGTTCGTATGAAAGTGGGCCCACTTTAACTTTTGGCCCACTAAAGCAATTCATAAGGCGCTCTTATTTCCAAAACGACGTCGTGCCCACATGGGTTCATGGTCATCATTTTCGGCGGGAGAATAATATCGTCGCACTTTTTCTAATTAAACTTAATTATTAAGTAATCAAAGAGTTTTTGAAGGTAATGCAATACACGTCGGTTTGTTTAGTATAATGTTAGATCAAATTAAATAACCTAATTAATGTATAATAATGAGGCATGGATCTATTATTTAATAAACTTGGTAAATAGCCGCTATGAGATTGGTGGGAATTGATTGGTGAGTTACTCCGAAGCACGACGTAGGACATGGCATAGTCGTGAACCAAAATATTACAACCTTTGAAGGAGAGGTGGGACATTAATGTCTTGATCACATGCATTTATATCTTATGTATATTTAATGTTGGTGAAATATTTCTGTCAAATATGTTGGAATGAAATAAATTTTAGATGTGGGCATGATGCTATGTGTAGGAGTTAGTGACGGTTCATTACCGTTGCCGTGTGTTTTGACTTTTGACATTTTGGTGGAATCTTGGAACGAGAAAGCCTAACTATACGTTATTGCATGCCACCGGAAAATATTAGATATAGTACCAAATGCTCAACCACTACGTTTCAAAATGAGATCCCAATCTTTGAAAATTAGTTCAAATAATATTATTATACGTCAATGTACATCGAAGTTGTGGGGATCAAGCGTACAAAGGGGACGTGTTCCATGTAAGTAATGTAAGGACATGCGTACACTTTGAAAGACAACATGGACCCATGTTTCGAGCAAAAGCTCATAATATAATAGAAATAAAGCTAATGGTAATTAAATATATGTATCTAAAGTCTAAATAGCTATATATCGATTAACTAGTCACGTGACTAGATGAGAGTTTGATCGAATTGTGCTATTTAGTTGTGATCCACGACCTTCCTATGATTTTTCTCGTACTATATTTATAAACTTTGGTGCTTCGCATTTTCTAATTTCTTTCTAGCTATTTCAGATCCCCCCGATAGTATAAAGAAATAAATGACCCGATGGTCGAACTATATATAGAAAATATACATTAGGCGGATATATAAATGGCTACTCGCATGGAAAAGGACACAGTTTTTTAATATTTTTTTGAATAGCATAGACTCGACTCCATTGTCTTATTTTGCATATCCTTATGTTTGACTTTTCCTATGAAAAAAAATAATTATTAACGTATATATAATGACGTTGGATAATACAAGTGAAAGGGAAAAAACCGGCCCGATGACAAATGGACAATAGAAAAGCCGATGAGAGCGGTGTGTTGTCACGTGCGAACGTCATCAATTTCAGTCGGCCTAATTTTTCAATTTTATTTCTTAAAATTTCATATTTTTGAAAAAGAATAAAACAATGATTTTGATTAATCTTCAAGATATCCCAATCCCATAATCATCGCCCTAATTTTCCCGCCCCCCACCTAATGACATTTGTCTTCGTGTCCCCACTCAAGACTTAAGTTGTACTCCATTTAATTCTCCCCACTAAATCAAAATAGCACATACTCCTTAGTCTAAGCATGTGACAAAATATAAATACACATAGATATGATATCGTTTCATTTACATTGTTAATACATGATTACTTTTCTAAACAGAGTTTTGATTAAAAAAAATACACACACACACATGGAGTAGATTGCACGCAAAGCACAATTGAAGAAGCACACGTGTCAGACAATTTCAAAATTCACACACTCTAAAGCTAAAACTAAAATTAACAATTTAAACGCAATAAAAATAAAGAACTAATAAAATTGGATGCGGTAATAACAAAGAGAAAAAGAGAATATTAGCTCAATATGTGCTGTATCGTCGCCCTCGTACGGTCAGACACTATATTTTTGTTTTTTTTATACATAAGAAATAAATAGAACAAAATAAAAAATCAGTATAAATAGGGCGTAGTCATCGTTGAAATCAAAGAGCATGCCGAGTAACGCGTCGATATTTAAGAGAGAGAAAGCAAAGACAGCCAATCAACAACAACGAACTCCTCCAAGTGCTGCTGTTAATCTCCTTTTCGTTTAAATTTCAATTTCTTTCGTCAATCTTCTCAAGCTTGGTGAAGCATCAGCGCTCGCATTTGAGAGAATCATGGAGAAGGGAACGTACGTGGATGAATATGAGAAGCTTCTTATCCGAATGTCGAAGCCGAGGTCAGTTTCTTCTCCTTCTTCTTCACTGTGTGCGTTTTCTCTAGTGTTCTTCTGTGTGCACTCGTTTGGTTCGGAAACTACTGTGGTGTTCAGATTCAATTGTTTTAGGGAGAATTTTTCGTTTAATATGCGATTCTTCCTGATTATACCTTTTTTTCCCGTCGTTTTCAATTTGTGCTTGAGTCCATCCCTGATAGAATCGTGTCTGGAACATGTTTCCCAAATTTCTGGAGTAATTTATGGTTTTGATTTTCGTTTTTCTGACTTTTTCTCGTGCCAACCCTTTCGAGTTTTCCTTTTCCTGTAAAATCCATTCTCTTCGGATCTCATAGATCCATACGCTTTTCTGCAGCTTCGGTATCCATAATCTGTGATCCTTGTTTCGCTGCTAGATTAAAATCACGAGGATTTCTTTTCTTTCAAGTAACGATGACCTTTTCGAAATTACCAGTCTCACACGTCTGACTTCTCAACGACCAATTCATTTAATTAATGGAAGGTTGAAAATTACTCGTCCTCTGACCTTTTTTGTCCCCCAATTGCAGTGCTATGATAGACAATGCCGGTTGTTCCAACGCCACCAGAATCATGGTAATCTTCATCTTCTAGAAAGTTAAAGACGTGGCTTGAATATGCTGATTTCCTGCTCTTCGCTAATTTTTTCTCCTCCCCTTGAAATTTTCAGATTGATACACTGAGAGAACCGGTATCCTTCTTGAAGCCGTTCAAGTTCTGACCGATTTGAATCTTTCTATAAAGAAAGCTTATATCTGTTCCGATGGAAGATGGTTCATGGATGGTGAGTTTTTGTTTTTTTGGCCAACTTGCGCAGCTTGCAGCTCAACTTTTTCAGCTTTAAGAAATGAATTAGGTAAATCATCAACTGACCCCCTTCGTATTATTGCTCTAAAATGCTGCAGTTTTTCACGTGACCGACTTGAATGGGAACAAGTTAACCGACGATAGCGTGTTGGGTCACATTGAAAAGGTAATTACTACGCAGTACTTTATTTCTCAAACGTTACTTACTCTCTGTTTTCTTGTCAAATTTCTTTCGCTATTATGTCAAATGAATGTGGTTTTAGTTAAGTTAGGTGGTTGTTCGCCAACTATACCAACTATGTATAGACTTCTTATTAAGAGTAGTTCTTTCCTCATTTTTTTTTTTCTGTAAGATGAGTTAGAACCGATCAGTTGACTAGTACTTGTCATCTTAACGACTCTGCTTTTCTCACCTTTGCAGTCACTTGAGACGGTTCATTATGGGATAAAGAAAGGCATCGAAGGCTTAACAGCTTTAGAACTAACTGGCACAGATCGTGTTGGTCTTCTATCCGAGGTCTATGCAGTATTATCTGACCTGCAATGCAACGTGGTAGACTCTAAGGTTTGGACCCACAATGGTCGCATAGCATCCTTAATCTACCTTAAAGATGTCAACTCGGACTGTCCAATTCAAGACTCGAAAAGATTAGGCACGATCGAGACTATGCTGAGGAACGTCTTGAAGGGAGACAACGATATTCGAAGTGCAAAGACATCTGTCTCCTTGGGCGTAACGCACACAGAGAGAAGGCTTCATCAGATGATGTTCGATGATAGAGACTACGAAAGGGCGCCTTTGAATAAGAAGTGCGATGATTCCCCTTTCGTAATGGTTCAGAACTACCTCGAAAAGGACTACTCGGTGGTGACCATACAGTGCAAGGATCGAACCAAGCTTCTGTTTGACGTCGTCTGTACTCTAACCGATATGGACTACGTCGTTTCCCATGCAACTGTGGATACGTCGGGCGACAGTGCTCACTTGGTACGTATGCTCGTGTTTTTCTTGAAACTCTTCCAAAGCTAGTCAACTGTAAAAAAAATCGATCTTTAACGTGATTAACTTTCGTTCTATTCAGGAATTCTTTATCAGACACGTGGATGGAACGCCGATAAGTTTGGAAGCTGAAAAGGAACGCGTGATTGTATGCCTGCAAGCTTCGATAAAGAGAAGGGCATCTCAGGTTAGTTAGTGCAGCATTGTTCTTTCTCACAAAATCACATGTGAAAAGAATCCTTTTTCTTGTCAACTACTATTGCCTGATTCTTGCATTCTCAACGAATCACAGGGCGTAAGGCTAGAGCTTTCCATCGACGATAAAAAGGGTCTTCTAGCCGACGTAACAAGAACGTTTCGCGAGAACGGCCTTAACGTCACTAGAGCTGAAATATCGACGAAAACCGACGCAGCGCTGAACATATTCTACGTAACAGACGCAGGTGGGAATACGCCCGACGCAAAGATCATAGGATCGGTTAGGGAAAAGATCGGCCTGAGCAATCTTACAGTTAAGGAACTGCCCGTGATTTACCACAGTGAGCTCGAAAGGGACGAGCCTAAGCATGCGATAAGCTCGAGCGGAGCCATGTTGGTCTCCCTTGGGAGCATGTTGAAGAGGAATCTGTACAGCTTGGGACTGATCAAATCTTATTCTTGAACTTACACGAAAAAGGGGAAAAAGATGGGAAAGAAAAAAAAAAAAAGTGGAAGTTTGTCTTCGGTGGGTTGGGAATATTCTTTGCTTGGAGATGGTGTACATAATTAGTTGACTGCAGTTGAAGGTTGTTCTATTACAGGTCATGGTGCTGGTGGAGGCCCACCGTCTGCCTACTTATCCTAATGATTTGAATTGATTATTTAGAAAATGTATGTAGATGTGTGAGAGGAAGAGTTGAATGTCTTTTTTTTTCCTTCGGTTTGGTTGAGATCTAGAAAGGAAGGTTTAGGTAATAGTTGACTAGGCATGTATTTGTTGTTATAGCTTTCACATTGGGAAATCTTCTGTTCTGTGTTGTATATATTGTATTCTTTGGTTTTGAAGTTTATAGACTCTATGTTTTCTAACGTTAATTGTAGAAAATGAATTGGGTAAATTGCTCTAACGAAGTAATATTTGAATTCGGTAAAATGACACGTAGGTCGAGACGAGACAGTATTATAGTATAATATCTTGCGCGATTAAAGTTATGTTACAGTTGTTCTTTTGTCCCACTTTAACTATGAAAGAACAATTGCTATCAGATGGGTTTAACTAACTTTGCAGTAATAGAATAACGTAGTTTGGTGTAATACAGCTAATCAACGGTGAAACCGAAGCTACTCCGTACAAATTAGTAACATGCTAAATGAATCATTTTAACTTTTTTTTGAAAGAATCGATAAGGAAGATGGTTGAAGAGAAAGACCACTCGGCGTGAAATGAAAACAATAGAAAACCTAGTTCGTTAATTGCATGCAATTGGCTTTTATGCATTGAATTGAGTGGTCAAATAATTTACATTTTTCGAGATAAATGTTCTATATTTTATTAGGTCTGTGAATTGACCAGCTTTTTGTAAAATCACAAAATATATAAGTTCTATTAACAAGTGGCTAGCTAACCAGCCAAGTTAGTGGTCTTAATATATCTATAAATTTGGGCAGTTGATGCTTGTCTTAACCCTCGCTAGTTAACAATGGAATCTCAAGAATTATGTAGATAAAACCTAAGTCCTAGTGGCATTGGTATCGACGGAGGCCGCCTTTACACAATTAATATTAATCAAAAATATATTTTAATACTCTTGGCATGGTAAAGAAGTCAAGATTATGGTAGTCCTTTTCTATTTTACGTTATTCTTCATTGAAATCAACAATCATTGATGAATTTGTTGGACTTTTGATGTTTCTGCTATTGTGTGTATGTAAAGAATAAATTGGCCCAATAGTGGTCCATTCACATTGGGCTCCATTCTCCTCGAACCTATTTAGATAGTAAGCCCTTCACTATAATTAATAATGATAATAATAAATTGAAAATCATATCAGAAATCTGAAAAAAACAAAAAGAGGTTCTCTCCATTTCCACCGAATAGAAGGCCATCTTTGAACTTCAGCTCTTCTACACAGGTACTGTTCTGATCTTCAAACTACAATCGATCTACAATGTTGCGGCAGGCGATGCGTTTATTCCGTAGATTTCGGTTTATCATTCAGACTACGGATTTCTATTGTAGAAAGGAAATTTGAGTTTGAGATTCGTCCCACTCCTAATTGTTGTTAAGATCGTTAGCTAGCTAGCTAGGAAACTAAGATTGAAGGCAAGGGCGAGCATATTGGAGTTTTCAAATTCCTCGTATTTTGGCTAAGAGTTCCATTCTCCATGCTGTTTTCAGCTTACTTTCACATCACCCTTTATCTCAAGGCTAGGCTCGAGTAAATTAAGATAAATGTTACAGTTGTGCTAGCGTTTACCTATGAAACGATTCGTTTTTTTGGCTCTTTGACGGTTTATTTTCTTTTCATTTTCCAATAATCCATCAAAAGAAAGCGTCCGAATCTTAATCTTTGTATACTTGATGGTGGATTCTTTACTCTGGTTTATGCTAAATTCACTCCTTCTGTTCGTATCTGAACTAATCTTGTGCTTTTTATCTTCAACTGCTGTACATGTTAGTGATTATACTAGTTGCCTACTGCACTTTTGCTCTTCTTTCCTTGAAAGGTTCAATGGCAGGCACTTCATCACGAATATGTAGCATATGTAGCGTAGATTTACAATCTATTCGCTGAACGAACCATTTGCACGTGCTGTAAAAGTTGTTTGTTTTTTTGACGGGGTCTCAGATATTAGGATGTAACCATGGTTCGCTTCACAGACCAATACAATACTACCTCCCCGTAATGCAAAATTTGGCGATGTTGAAATGCGGTCCAATTACTATGAAATCTCTAAACGCATATATTTGATTTGTTTCTTCTGTGCAGTTTCGACGTATTTCCCTTCCGCCATGGTGAATGCCATCCGAGGATTGTTTATTTCATGGTAAAAGAACTAACCCTTAGGAATTTCCACTGCTTATAATTCTCCCTCTCGGCAGCTCCCTTCTACTTTCCGTTCCCATGAAAGAATCTTCTAAATGGAGCGAACCTTTCACCGTAAAACATTCGGTTATTACTAACGCTCGTAGATTCTTGTTTATTGCAGTGACATTCCTATGGCGCAGTTCATCATCAATTTGAACAACGCTCAACCTCAGGCGCACAAGTTCATAATACAGGTTTTGGATAGTACGCATCTCTTCGTAAAACCAGACATGGCTGGCCATATCAAAACCGCCATCTCTGAGTTCAGAGAGCAAAATACTTACGAGAAGCCTTCTTCTTGACGAGGAAGTTTTTTTTTTTTTTTTAAAAATAATTTTGGATGTTTTTTATATCCTCTCTTGTTATTCCCATGGTTCGATGCTCTTAACAATTTGCCTTTGTTCGGCTGTGAAAGCAAGACATGATAAAATAAACCATTATAAAAAACGTCGCATGAATAAATATGCAACTCTTGAAAGGGTTTAACTATGGTACGCACGCTGTCAGCTCGATACATTCATATGTTCTATTCCTACCTACAACCAAGTTACGAAATTCATGATTGAATGACAATTCAAATTCGTTCCTGCATAATAATACAAAAAAAAAAGGATAGGATTAAAATGAGTTGTACATTTTTTGGGTTGGGCTCACCAAAATCGAAGCTGGTCCCCGAATAATGTGACAGTGCCACCACTATGTTATAAAAAAAACACTTTCAATAAGAAGACACCCATCGTTTTTCACAAGGGGAAATGTTGGTCGAGTCCCCCGACGGGTCTGAAATTTTAGTTCAGGCCTTGTCAGAAAAAAAATAGTTTCAAGAACCCGATTATTCAGTAACAATTTATTGATCTGCAGTAACAATTTATTGTTCTGCAGTAACATTTTATTTGTTTTGAAAATAACAGAAAACGGTCATTCGATAACAGTTTATAACAGTTGCATAATTTAGATCCTTATTTTGAATATTTACGAAAATGAAGTCCTTTAAACTAAATTTTTTTCACAGATTCAGACTATTGCGATAATCATAAGATTCCATTCCACACATAAAAACAAAATAGTGAACCAAAGATAAATAAACTCTTTATTACGAACATCCCATTCGCAACTCGTTGACCAGATTGCAAGACATTAATTTTATCAACGCAAATACATACAAAGAACAACACTCCAAAAACGTCCCAATACGTTTCATAGATCGTCACAAACAAAGCCCACAACCCACATTCCATTCCACAACGATTTTTCCTTTCTTTTTTTTTCAAATATAACACAATAAACGGCCACAGCACAATTCTTGATAATCAAGTCGGCGACGGAGTAAATCCCTTGTCGTAGAACTCGCCGACGACATCGCTCCCAGAACCGCCGAAGCCGCCGACGTTGCTACCGTAATACCTGCAAATAACCTTACACTTGACCACGCTGTCGAACACATAAAACCCAGGCGTGACCATTATCCTAACCGTCGAAGGCACGAGCTTTCTAGCCTTGTCCCCGCCGCCCATATCCTCCATGTAAACCGGGTCGAACCCGGACCCTTTATCGACCCGGAAAATGGGTAGCCCGGGATGAACCGAGTTGGCCAAGAGGTGGACCAACCACACAGCTTTCGAAGCGCAGAAGAAGGACTGCAAGAGAGGCTCAGGCCATGCCCTGTTCCAGCCGAGCATGGCTACGATTTCGCTCATCTTCCTATCGCAGAACTTGCTGAAGTCTTCGCTGAAATGGCGCGTCCCTCTGTTCAGGACTTCGTCCCACGTCAGCCCGTGGAGGCGGCTGAACGTGGCGAAGTTCGCCTCGCAGCGATCGACGGGATTCAGGATTGGGTTTGGGCCGTTCTTTTGGAAGGTCGCTGATTCGAAGTCTTCGAAGAAGGCCGTGTTTAGGAGCGCTTCCATGTAGACGAGGAGTGCTCTCGGGTTCCTGGCGAAGGAGATCTTTACCTCGTATGGCTGTAATAGGAGTGAGATTCTGTCGTAGACTTTGGCTCCCATTTGTCTTAGCTGGACGGCCAGTGCTCTGCTTAGGGCACGGACGCAGGTTCTTGCCTCGGAGACCAAGACTAGGAAATGATCGATGACTCTGTCTTGGTTTCCAACTTTTATTACCTGATAGTTCGCGCGAGAAGGAGATCTGTGCTGCTTTTGGTGATGATGATGATGATGATGGCGGTTGGGCGTGGTGGCGCCGGCGCCGGCGTCGAGGCCGGACTTTAAGCTGTGGCAGTAAATCTCAAGCTTGTTGAGCTTCTTCTCAAGCTCGGACATGGAGTGCTTCAGCTTCGAAGCTTCGAGGATGGCTTCGTCCCTCTTCCTAGAGGCGTGTATGAGCTTGTTGGACAGCTCGGCGACGACTATCTTCCAGTGATCGTCGCGCGTCAACGCGGCGGAGGAAGAACCGTCCGACGACCATGGGCTTTTCTTGATTGCCAGCGAGGCTAAAATCGACTTGAAGATCCCGTTTGGGCTCGCCGCCGCCACCGAGTGCCTGTGGAGGCCGTTGTTTCCCAAGGGGACGACGGTGTTCTTCTCCCTATTGCTCGGCCGGCACTTGTTGCAGGAAACGCCCGCCGTCGATTCTTCTTCCCTCTCTTGCTTCTTCGGCGGCGGAGACGATGCTTTGCTGCTCCGAGTTTTTTCCGAATGCAACGGCGTCGGGTGGTGGTGGTAGTGTCTGAAATCGTCTCCGACGTCTCTTTGTGGGGTTGCCCTGAAACTGATTCTTCCTCCCTGCGATTGTTCTTCCTCTTCATTCCCTTCTTCGATCTGAAACAAAGAAAAATAGCGAAAGAAAAGAAGATAAAATCTGAAGTAACCCCACAAATAAAGACACAACCTTTTCTTACAGAAAAGACAAAGAATATACTCACAGGTGTGAAGTGAGAGGTACGATGGGGAGATATGGAGGTTTTTGAGGATGAAGAAGAAGGCGATGAAGTGGCGGCCCTTGATTTCATTATATCCCAATAAAGAAAGGAAACAAAGAATGAGCTTCAAAATCGATTCTTTATCGGTATTGCATGGACAGTTTCAAGTCTCTATTACAATCGTCGGCTTGTAATGATCATAATTTATCTCTTTTTTCATCTCCTCCTCCTTTGCAGACAGCCTTCGCTCAGACCAAATTTAAGAGATATCAGTTAATGCAGCGTTGGACTTGGAGCTGAGCTCACGCGCCTTGCAGCGAGCGTTTCAATGCCTGCCTTGCTTAACAATACTAGCGCGTGTGTCTGACGTGAAATTCTGGGTGTGGGGTTCCATTGGCCTTTTCTTATTAGGATACGGTACAAAAAGCTAGATTTTTGAGAAAGAAAAGAAAAAGCGAAAAAATAGGTGTAGGAGAACAAACGATGAGGATTGCTTTCAATTTTAACGAGTTCGAATTATTTAGTCCTAATAATTTAAGGTAAAACTGACTTTCTTTCTTTCTTTTGCCAAAGAAAATAAAAATAATTAATTTCACACTAGAACAATTAACTATGAATAGTAATTAGTAACTTGAACATCTCAACATGCCTTGTTGGGTGCTCTTCTCAAATGACTAATATCAGAATATTATCATATAAATATGTGTCATCGCATTAAATATTTGACAGCAATGGATGTGTTTTGTGTAGGTCTTCCCATCTCTATTCCTCAGAGAACATTTAATGCTACCATCTTCCCCTACGTGAGTTTTAAATTTCCCCGTTGGAAGGGAATTGTATTAAGGGTATATTACGTTTCAGGCCCTTTATGTTTTTAAATTGGATTGGAGACCTATCAGTACAAAATTTAGATTTAAGGACCCGATTTCTGCAGTACCACTTCATTGTTCTGCAGTAGTGTTCTGCAGTACCACTTCATTGTTATTGCAGCAGGCAACAACAATGAAGTGGGTACTACAGAACAAATGAAGTGATACAGCAGAACAATAAAGTGGTACTGCAGAATAATGAAGTAGTACTGCAGAACAATGAAGTGATATTGCGGAATAATGAGGTAATACTGCGGAGATCGGATCCTTAAAAGTATTTTTTTCTGACATGACCTGAATTATAGATGCGCTGACAGGGCATGTATGAAAATTGCCCATTATTAAACGCATTCTATTTTTTTGTGGGTTTAAATAAAATGAAAAAGGTGAACTTAGAAAAAATTGGACCAGCATCATATTCATTATATATGTTATTTTTTAAATTATATTCACTGCCAAGTGCCAAGTCAGTCACACTTCATTTCATCCCGATTGAGTTTTATTTTTTCTGTCGGATATATTTTGGCTTTTTTATGCACTTAGAAGTTGAAAGTCAAATGATGGATAATGACATAAATTGTTGTAATGTTTATTTAGTTGACAAGTTCAATCATTTTTTATGGTGATTTCTTGTTACAATCATAACCTATTACATTCTTTGAGATACAAATTTAACAATTCCGATTTTTCGCGAAATTAAACCTTAGTCAAACATGTTTATTTTATATAATGGGCTGTTAATAAATCAAAATTGCAAAAAATGTATTTTGTTCACGAAAGACACGTGATATTGACTTCATGACTTTGTCGCTATTACATCATCAGTTTCTTCTTTGATGTGTTGATCTGATGAGTCAAATGTTCTCAAGCAAAAATCGACAATGGAAGTTATAATTTTATGCTGATACAAACGTCACATAAAAATGATACAATTTTAAAATTATTGAGACGTGAGGACTACATTACACTATTAAATTATCGACAATGATAGAATAATTTTTTTCAAAAAAAAAGTCGCTATTTTATGGACGAGCAATATAGCAACACGAAATTTTAATGTTGCCGTAATATATTTTCATTTAAACATCGATAGCAATTAAATGAAGTCACGGATTTCCTTGCAAAGGGCAAAAGACTTTAATTATATCAGAATTCAATTAAAAAGGGATCAACCAATATATGCCATATTATGTGAATATTAATTATTACGAGCTTAGAGAGAGTCAATTATACATACCTACGTGTATATGATTTGTATGGTACTTAAAGTATTTAGGTTCTGAAGCGACTGAGTTGAATACTTCGTAATTCGTATATTATTAGCTTCAAATCGATTCTTTTTCTCATACTTGTTAATATATCCTATTTTGTTTTATTTATGCAATTAATAAGCTTATATATATTATATGCACTGAATTATCAGAAGTAAATGATCTGTGCTGCTGCTTTATTTAATGCTGTTGGATTATTTACGGCTCAACTACCAATATTTAATTTCAAGTGTGATCCTTCACCAACCCCTCGCAAGTATACAAAAATCATAAATTGCATAAATTTAATTTTCTTATTAATAATGGCAAATTGTTATATAGGTGTTTTACATTTTATTTTTATTTTTGCTTGATTTGCATTTTATTTTTATTTATTTTATTTTACGGAAACGTTCACACTGAAAGCATGCATCTGGCGCAATTGTTCTAACAGCATTCTGTCAGGACCCGGTATTGGGCTCGTGGGCTGTAGATGTTATTGGGCTGTCGAAGTTATTGGGCTTAGTTATTGATTTGATAACTATATAAGTTTGTAATCCTTCTTCAGTTTTCATTAACCTTCATCATCTCATCACGTCTCTCCTCGATCTTCTATGTTCTCTCTCAGTCTAGCTCTTCTCTTCTTCAACCTTTCCCCCTATCTCTCTTGTTTCTCTATTTCTCTATCGATCAAACCTTCGTCATCGTAGCTTTTCTTCATCGGGCGATTTGTTTCACAGTTTCATTGAAGCTCAAGTGTAAGAATCAGTCGGGATCTTACACATTCTCTCTCTCATCCTTGCGAAAAGCTTCATGTACGAAACCTCTGAATTAATCTCTTCTCTGGTCAATTATTTATGAAGCGAGCGTGATTTCTGGTTTGCTGTTCCTCTCGCCATCGTAAAACCCTTTTTCCTTACGACTTTGATCTTATATGTATGATTTTATAAAATTATGTTATGGATTTGCTTGTGGGGTGCTTTGATGTGTATTAATCCGTAATGAGACTTATAGATATAAGATATAGATATAAAAAGAAGAGATTAGAATGAGATATTAGGTGAAGAAGAAGACAAGACGAAGGAAGAAGACAAAGAGAGGCATAGAAATTAGGTTTAATTCTTCATAATCAGCTACAGTGATAATGTTTACTTAAATAGTAACATAATTGTGGGCTCATTAGCGTCCCGATCGAAATTGATAACGATACTAATATTTGTACTCGGGCCCATAAATCCATATATTAGCCCACTCCAACTCTTTCAAGCCCAATCCCAATATTCAGAGCTTTAATTCTTTTCTTCCTCACTTCGGTTATTTTCCATTCAACAGAAGCAATCCTTCTAACATCATCCCACGATTTGACTCCATCGAAAGCTCCTTCAGAGCTGGGGTGAGGTAGGTACATGACAAATTAGTACTAATTTAGTTATCGTCTGTTATTTGGTAGCCCAACCTTTGTGAGGATATGGGAGAACAAAACAAGGGAAGAATTCCATCCTTACCCATACTTATAAGCCACAGCGATGAACTGTCTAATTGGTATTTTCTACGGTTTACCAATGGTTCATCCCGAGATCAGGGTGCTCTCGGAATGAACTATTGGTAAACCGTGGAAGTGATATACCTGGGCCATATTCTTCGCCTTCACCACCAAGAAGAACAGGGTAAGATCACTAGCTAATCACGGTTTAATGGTGCTTCTCGTTTCTGGTAAAAGCTGTTGTTAATAATGTTTTATGCCTTCTGCTGTAATACTTTTGTGGTCTTGGCGTTTTATAGCTGCTATTCTGCTTCCACACGCACTCTGTCCGATCGTTGTTTGTTGGGCTCATCGGCTGTGTGTTTGTGATCGTTATGTGTTTGTCTCCGTTCTCCATTCTTGTAAGTCCCCAATCTCTCTCTCTCATATTATTCATAATGTGTGTTTGTTCCTGAACTCCGGTGAAAAAAGCGTACAAAACGGGGAACGCCGAGAACTTGTCGCCATGACTCTGCTTGGCAAATATCTTGATTTGTATCGTGTGATTTATCTTCGCTAACCTCTAGAGTTTCGACATATAAATTGCTGTAAATTTTATTCCCCCGCTACTTCTTTTGTATCTTTGTCATTTTTTCATCTCTTGATTATTAGAACTTTAAAATAATCTAATTCTGTATTTGTATCGTAGATTGAAAATGCCATTGGAATACTCTTGGCAGTCGTATTCCAATGGCATTCCCAACCTACAATACAAAATACAAAATTAGATTAGTTTAAAGTTCTACAAATCAAGAGAGATGAAAAATGACAGACACAATAGAAGTAGCGGAGGAATAAAGCTTACAGCAATGTATAAGTCGAAGCTAATGAGGTTAAGCGTAGATCAATCACAAGATACAATTCAAGTCAAGTAAAGCCACGGCGACAAGATACTGTTTTCTGCGAGTTCAGCAACAAACACATATTATGGATAATATGAGTGTGTGTGTGAGAGAGAGAGAGAGATTGAGGACTTACAAGAAGAATAGAGAACTGAGACCACCACGTAATGATCACAAACACAATGTCGATAAGCGCAAACAAAAAATAACGACCGGCTAGCGTTCGTGTGTGGAAGCAGAACAAACTGATAGCTGCTATAAAAGCAAACAGTGTAGCCTCGGCCAAGACCCCCAATACAATGATCCCCTGTAACAATGTTCTTTCAACTACCAATATTTATATATTTAACTAGTGTTTACGCCCGTATTCTTCCCTATTTAATTTCCAGTGTGCTCCTTCACCAACCCTCGCAATTATACAAATATCATAGATTTAGTTTACTTGAGAAACAACACTTTTTTTTTCGAAACGATACTTGTATATCTCATTTGGATTCTCTTTTAAGAAACAGTATTTCGTATTAGCTTCTTTTACCATTTGGATTTTCTTTTGAAATTAGATGGCTAATTTTGAACGCTATTTCTGACTGCTTAGCTATCTTGTCAAACTTAAAGAAATTGGCGTTTCTTTATAAGCCTTTATCTAATTTGCAGTATCTTGAATGGTATGATTATTTCTATCCTATTTTGTTTTATTTATGCAATTAACAAGCTTATATAAATTTTATATGCACAGAATTCTCAGAAGTAAATGAGCTGTGCTGTTGCTTTATTTAATGATGTTGGATCATTTAGAGTTCAACTACCAATATTTCATTGGGTTTATTACGAGTCAGGCCCGTTAATATATTTAACTAGTGTTTACGCCCGTATTGTTCCCTATTTAATTTCCAGTGTGATCCTTCACCAACCATCGCAATTGTACAAATATCATAAATTGCATAAATTTAGTTTTTCTAATTAATAAAGACAAATTGTTATATAGTTGTTTTACATTACAACGACCGAAAACGAAATAACATTATTTTAACAGTGTGTGGGCCTCTGAGTTGATGTACAAACGGTTCCCATGTGGTCAATGAACATTTCATTTGACCAAAAAAAAGTAAATTTTATAATAATAACGATAAGAGAAGGAAGAAAATACAAGAAGCTTCGTATAAGTTGAACGGTAAAGTGAGCCGTAACTGATTTTGATTACGACTTTTCATCGAACACCTTACGAACGCCACGCGTCCCTGTCTGTCTCTGATTACGGAGCTGCCACGTGTCCCCCTATCCTCCCCCATGCTCTAGCTAGAATCCCATTCACACCGCCGGCGAAATCCCCAACTCCGATATGCAACGGCTGAAGGTTTGCGTCCACTTGCTAAGGCAAAATCCTCGCAGCTCCTTAAGGGCCCTCTCAACAAGTACCATCGCTCAAACTCCATTAGTCGCGCAGCTCAAGACCCGATCCGTTATCCGATTCAGAGGACCCGACACGATCAAGTTCTTGCAGGGCCTACTGACCAACGACGTTACGGTTTTGGACAGCCCGAAACCGCGCCGGAGAATGCCACGACGCCGAATATGCCGTCGCTGGTGTCTCCGTCCGTGTACTCCGCCTTTCTGACGCCTCAGGGAAGGTTTCTCTATGATCTGTTTCTCTATAGACAGCCGAGGACCGACGAGAAGTTAGACCGGACCGGATCCGGTCCGGGATCCGACCCTGGTGACTTGGAGGTGTACGCTGACGTGGACGGCTCGGTGGTGGACGAGCTCTTTGCGACTTTGATAAAGTGAGGTTCTTATTTGATCGTCGTCTTCTTTTTCTTGAATCGTTGGGTGCCAAAGGTTGAAAATTTCCGAGATGATGATTTTCGAGCGATGATGATGTTGTGAAAATGATATTTCTTTTGAAAATTGTTCACGTAGTTTGGGTGATTATTAATATCCGAGCTTCCATTGATGCAACTTACAACCATGAAAGTGTTCAACTTGATTGAGTTGATGGAGTTAACTTCTATCTGAGCTTAGTTTAATTTCAATGGTTTGCAGTTTGGCTTCATTGCATTGCTAATTAAAGCTAACCCTGTTCGATTTCTGTGGTTACGTTACGCTCTATGTTTCCATTCTAATCAGTTTGTGCTGATAAGCTTTATTATTGAGAGTATATCTGATGTTCTATTATGTGTTTGCTTGGACAAGCTTACGGTCTAAACCTTTTGTTAATTTCTCGAATCATGGAAACAATTTCCTGAATAATGCATGATCAATTGACTATATGGAAATTCTCTAACTTCTCAAAACGTAATGTTTCCTAGCGAAAGAGAGAATTTATTCTTGAACTACTGACAGGTACAGATTGAGGTCAAGGTTGACATAGAGAATTTGGCCGAAGATTTCCTTTGCTGGCAACGTTTCGGCGGTGACCTCTCTAAGAATGTTCTCATCTTCTGAAGAACCTGAAATTGGATCTCTAGGATGGGGTGGAGCAGTTGATCGCTCAGGCGTATCATCTTCACAGGGAAATAAAGCTGGCTGGCAATGGAATAAGGATCCGAGATTGGCTTGTCTCGGTTACAGGGGCATCTTTCCATCAAATGAACACGTAGGTTAAAATCTTAACCTGTAATAATGCCTTGATTTGCTTATTTACTGTGCTTCAGTTTCACATTTAGAGTAAGAAAGATCTCAGCTTTGTGTAAATTCCCCATTGATGCAGCAACCACTTGTTGAGTCAGATAAAGAAACCGATGAAGGAAACTATCTTCTCTGGAGATTAGAAAATGGAGTTGCTGAAGGCTCGGTTGAGATCCCAAAAGGTACGAGTTCTTACAAGAGTTGCCAAATTTTGATAGCGAAAACTCTTTCGATTTCTTTGTGGCCCATTAATTTTCAGGGTTCTTGTTCTTTGCCTGTTAAAGAAAGATACTATTTTTCGTTAGTTGGGTTCTAATACGAAAAATCATGAGTTCATGGTCCTTGGCTGTAGGCGAGGCGATACCACTTGAGTACAACCTCGCGGGTCTAAATGCAATAAGCTTCGACAAAGGATGCTATATCGGCCAAGAGCTCATGCTCGAACTCATCACCGTGGAGTAATACGCAACGTCTGATTCCTCTGAGATTTCTGAATGACAAAGGAGAAGGTAGTCTGCCCTTTTCTTAGCATCTCGTCAAATCGTTTAACCAAATGGCTTCTCATACTATTTCTCAACAGAGTTCAACCAAAAAGTTCCTCCCAATTCTGATTTAATCGAAACATCGTCCCAGAAAAAAGTTGGAACAGTTACCACTGCACTAGGTTCTCGTGGTTTGGGGCTCCTTCGCTTAGATGGAGCGTTTAAAGGGATGGATTCGTTGACCGTAAAAGGCGATGAAGATGTGAAGGTGGAAACCGTTCGTCCTAAGTGGTGGCCTGAGGAGTGGTTTACCGCTGATGATTAGTTTATCGTAAGTTTTTCGAACGCCCTTTGTGAATCTCTTTGAGGTTTTCGTCGTTTAACTACTGTGCTTACGTGCTAAATAATCTCAGCAGAGGATAGGTATTTCATAAAAGCTAAGAATTTCCAAAGCTTATCATGTAAATTAATTGATGATTCAAGCAATTCTGTTTTCCCATCTTTGTTGTTATCTATCGAAACGAAATGCGCCGCTCTCTGTAGTCGAGCATATGTGTCATAATCCTCCAAACTAAGCCTGTGAATTCGTGGTCCTATCCTATTACACATCTTTTATCTTGTCTGTTATTACATCAACGCGGCATTATTTGATCTCAATGATTCTTGGGAGAAAAAAAAAGAACGATAGTAGTATTGTCCTAGCAACGTATTTACTTACAGGCAAGAACGAAGCTATCAACGTGGGCAAGAAATTTTCAACCTACCGTGATCCCATGAATGATTAATGAACGAATTCAAGAACACAGAGAGGTTGAAGGGAATGCCTACATTCGACGAATTAATCAACAAAAATTTCGGACAGAAAAACATCAGAAATCGATGTAGAATGCCATAATGATGATGATAATAGCCAGACAATCCATAAACTGGACAATGCACAACTACTGAAACTACAACCACATAAACAGAGAGTGATTTGCCCACAACAGCTCATCATGTTTGCTAATAAAAGAGATCAGAGACCAAAAATTAGCCATGCGAAACTACTGCGGTAAATCGTCATACCTAATTATTCGAAAGGTTAACTTATTCGCAGTCTAGCGTGAAACCTTCACCACGAACTATGGCTCTTCTTCTTCTTGTGCCCGTTACCGTAGTAGCTCAAGTACCACTTCACAAAACTTCTTCAGCCCCGTTTCCAAATCCGTGCCAGGCTTATAGGCCAACTCTTTCTCAGCCAAGCTTATGTTAGCGTGCGTAAATATCACATCGCCGTTCCTAGGCATAGCCACGACTTTCTTCTTCGCCTTAACCTTCAGAAACCTCTCCAAAAGCCTCACCATTTCAGTTACAGAGATTGGCCTTGTTACCCAAGTTATATATCCTCATTGAGCACTGCCCTTCTTCTTTCCATTACTCCCTGTACTTTTCTCGGCAGTATCCAAGGCAGACAAACAACCCTTTACGATATCGTCGATGTACGTAAAGTCCCTAGCTGCCCTATCAAACACCTTAATCTCCCTACCCTTCAAAATATCCCTAGTGAAT
Organism: Craterostigma plantagineum; assembly: GCA_027422505.1. Taxonomy (NCBI): domain Eukaryota; kingdom Viridiplantae; phylum Streptophyta; class Magnoliopsida; order Lamiales; family Linderniaceae; genus Craterostigma; species Craterostigma plantagineum. Next base: position 2,103 of record JAPQWV010000096.1, on the reverse strand, counting down.
GAGTAGTATGCCATGTCAGGCCTACCCCAAGGGCCATAAACAGTGAAGAACCTCAGCCCTGTAATTGAAAGCCCGTAGATATGGTTGTAGCTGTGAGCAATTCCTCACCAGCCTTCTTAGTAGCAGCGTATAAACTTGCTGGCTGATCAGTTCTGTCCTTTTCGGAGAAAGGAACCTTGGATTCAACCCATAAACAGAGCTCGAAGAAGCCCAGACTATACTAGGTGGGGGCTGGCGTCTTGCAAGCTTCGAGCAAATTCACGAACCCATTGACGTTGCTGTGTATAAAGGAGCCAGGGTCCTTCATCGCGTACCGTACGCCGGCCTGGGCGGCGAGATGCATGACGTGGCTGAATCGGACGGCTTCGAAGAGCTGGCCGAGCAGAACGTCGTCGTTTATGTCGGCTCTGATGACGTGGATTCCGTGCTTTTGGAGCAGACCCTTTCGGGAGTTTTTCAGCGAGGTTTCGTAGTAACCGTTGAAGTTGTCCAAACCCACGACCCCATCGCCGCGGAGCTTCAAGGCGACCGACACGTGGCAGCCGACGAATCCCGCGGCGCCTGTGACTGTGACGAGTACGGTGCGGCCGTCCGCGATTGGGCCGATTTACGGACCTGTGCCAGCCACTTGACGTCATCCAGATGGACCGCCGCCGCCGGGGAATCGTAATCGGCGGTGGTGGTGAGGATGCTGCGGCGCTTCGACGAGAGGTTGTTCGGGCTGGTGCATGGCGTGCGGAGTAGCAATAGGACGAGAAAGAAGAGGAGGAGCGACGACCACCAGACGGCGAGCTTGGTGGGGCGGTGGTGGCGGGTCCCGACGGCGTCGTTTTGGAGAGGAGGATCGGATTTAGGTGGGAGAGAATGGGCTTGACGTGTGTCATGGTTTTTACTGCTCTATCGATTTTTTCTATTTTTTCCCCACTTTATAAAATCATTAGATGAAGAAATGAAACTGTCAATATATTGTATGAATGTTGTCTTCCGATGAGACCGAGTAAGTGGGGTTTTGGGATAATATATATTTGTTCTTTTCCTTTATTTATTGATGTAGATGACGAGGAAACAGCAGTGGCGTGTGGAAAAATGCCAAAAAAGGAGAACCATTTTCTTATATTTATTTGACTACAATCTAAAATATTATATCTTATTACATGTAAGCAGTAGTCTTAAAAATGTTCGATGGGCCGACTATAACAACAAACGGCCCAACAATGAATAACATGTAGCCCAAACAAGCCCAATGTCATACAACAAGTAATCTTTCCAGCACAAAAGCTTCATTTCAGAATTCAGACAGAATCAAAAGTCTTATCACCTGTGAACCAAAAAACAAAAAAGCTACAAAATTTCGAGGGAAGAAGATCGAATCTACGACTAAACTTTAAGAGATCGTAACGTTTAACGTTCGACTCGCATATCTTCTACTCTTTTGTTATTCGTATAATATTTAGGTTACGTTTTTTCCTATTTGTCACCAGAGAACAGGATTTGAGCTGGTCAGCGTTTTGAAGCCTAATGTTGGTTACGATTACTATCTTAACTTCACTGCAAAAGAATGTGGAATCGGGCGACAACATCTTGTATTAAGAGGATGTGCTCGGAAGTGAATTTCCTTGAAGAAGTCATGTCACCAATAACACACAAACAAGATTTATATTTCGTGTCTTGTGCGACATGTGTGGAGATTGGAGTGAGAGAAATATAAAAGGTATCATAAATACATTAAATTGTATGGAACTCTGGAACTAACATCAACACCATTATTGATTTCGTCAGCATTTCGTGACATATCCAGGATATATGGACATATCCAGGATATGACACCATATTTAAGATATGTTGTAGTAATATAAAGACAAGTAATGAAATGTCGTAAAGGACATATAAGACGGGAATTGAAAGAAGTTGGAAGAGGGAGAAATTTATGATGGCACAGTGCAATAAAACTTTCGATAGAAATGTCTAGTACAAGATAACAATAAATAAACCGTGAATACAAAATCAATGCGGATTTAAAAAACAGAATACAGTTGGTTGTTGAATGACTCCAATTGAACTCTAGCATGATTGTGTTTACTGTCATTAGTTCCTTCATGATCA